>JBCNJP010000027.1:34854945-34874328 GCA_039602395.1 Deinandra increscens subsp. villosa
GATGCTGGTTTAGATCAGATAAATTGATTTTCTATATGCCAAAATCTTCAATGGGCCTTAGAAAGTAACCTGTGTTTCTGACTAAAGGAATTTTAAAGTCATATGTTTCTTTTAACTTGTCTATGTTTTATAAGATTCAAAGTCCTGAACTTTCACACATGTGGTATCGCTAATCTATGCTTCATATTTTCAAATTGACTACCTCTCAAAATGTAAAACTTGATGCAGATTTTAATTAAAGGAAAAAGGTTAGAAAAGATTAACTTAAAGCAGAACGACAGTGTTATATGCCTTTTGAAGAAATAACTGAAGAACAATCATCATCATCATCTGCCCTATCATATTAGGCGTAAATCCAGATCAAATGTATAACACAATAACAAAAAACAACCCTAATATATACATGTTTTTTTTTGGAACGACAACATAAATTAGTATAAACAAACTAACTCGAGATGAGTTAGGCAAAATTACATAGTAAGGAGAGGGTTAATAAACCAATCATCCCAAAGCAGATTGACTTTACGGTTCCTATGCGTAAACCACGAAAAAGAATAAAAAACAATGTTATCAAACAGCTGACCGTTCTGCATTTTTTATGGTTGAAAAATCGAAATATTTCTCATCCTCCAAATATTCCACCAAGCAATAAAAATAATTGTGATAACGACGTCTTTCTTCACCCTTGAACAATGTAAGTTCTCTATCTCAAGATATAGCTCCGACGAGGAACGTGACTAATGTCAATCTCTAACCAAGCCGAAATATGGTCTCAGACTTTAGCAACCACCCAACAGTTGCCAAAAAGATGAAAAGAGGATTCCACATGAGTAAAGCATAAGGGGCATAAGATAGCAGGAATATCGATCCCACAGAGAGAGAGATTAAGGCGTGTTGGAAGACGATCCAAAAAAAGTCTCCAAGCGAAAATGTTAACTTTTTTTTGGAACAAACGACACCATCTCATTTCCAAATCACCCGTCAGAAGGTATAATCATCAATATGATTCCGAATGTCCTTAACCTCGGACAAAGAATTACCATTGAGATCCCAACACCAATTATCATTCTCAGGTGATGACTCGACATCCTCGATAATAGATAAAAGAAGAGAGAATTGTTCTTGTTCTACTCCATCTCTAATCGTACTGTCGCGAGAACCCATTCCAATCACCGTTATCCTGATAATTGGATATTAAACCATCCTTGTCCAATTATAAGGCGAAAAGACGAGGAAAAAGGCGACAGAAAGCACGATCTCCAATCCACACATCTTTCCAAAACTTAGTGTCACACCCATTACCAACCTGCTTACGAATAGTGTTCATAGGAATAAAATTCTGAGCATGGAGTTTATCAATCCCTGAAACAACATGATTCCAAATGCTAGATGCTTTCCATTTGCGGGTTGTACAAAAAACCGGACCATGAATTGCCCGAATAACCCGGTTACAAACGTTATCTTTGAAAGAAACAAAACGCCATTTCCACTTGTAAAGAAGGGCCATGTTCATAGCAAATAAACTACCCGTACCGAGGCCACCATGTTCCTTGCAAGCCAAGGAGAGCGACCATTTATTCCAATTCGAACCCTAATATATACATGTAGGTATGTTTCTAACAAACAAAAATGTGCATCGTCTCTAACCCACTGGTAAAACGCAAACTCTTAAGGTACCTACGGTACATCTAATTAGAAAAGAAAAGAAAAATAAAAAATCATACGAACCTGATAACAAATGATAGTAATAATGATCTCAAAAACACGTACACATCTCAAAATTTTATCTTCTCAATCCATCGTCGAAAGTTTGTTTGACTTTTCAAAGTCAAACAAATTGATGTCATTTCCATGCTCAATTGAAAACTAAGAAAGAGGAAGATGATGAACCTGTTTGCGAGAGGAAATGACGATAGAGGCGGCTTTTGCACCGATTGCAACTTTACCTTCAAACCGTCTCTCAATCATCGATTTCTCCATTGTTATCGATCGAGGAGGAGCGCGTGGCAAGATAGAGGGCGGGTGGGCTTTAACGGACCTCAAACGGCGTTAAGCATATTCCATGAAAAAAAGAATTTTATGTGTAATACTGTAGAAGCAAACACCCACTAGCTTAGCCTAGTGGCAAATGTGTATGACCCCTTATCAAGAGGTCTTGGATGTAAGCCTCACTTGTAACAAAAGAATAAAAAATAGGGGCTACAAGTTGGGCCAGAGGGTTTTCTCACTAGTGATGAGTTTCCTCCTAAT
Source organism: Deinandra increscens subsp. villosa (assembly GCA_039602395.1). Lineage (NCBI taxonomy): Eukaryota > Viridiplantae > Streptophyta > Magnoliopsida > Asterales > Asteraceae > Deinandra > Deinandra increscens. The sequence continues at coordinate 34,857,196 of JBCNJP010000027.1, forward strand.
GGGAATTAGAGATGATCGGATGGGTAGTGTAATGTCCCAGTCGGTAATCCAAATTTACCGTTAAAAAAATACTATAGAAGCAGTTGGTGTTTAATTTATATATATAATTACGAACATTCGAGGAATATTGGTATTGTTTTTTAATGGGTTGCTAATGAAAGATTATATTGTTTTTTCTATTGTTATAGTAAAATTATTCCTTTCTTTTCTTATTTTTTACTAAGTTAATAGTATATTTTAATGGTTTTTTTTAGCACGACTAGTTTAGCACATAAGTTATGTGTAATAGGTATACTTGTGTTAAGTAGAATTCTTAAAAAAATAAATTATCTCAACGAAATTAGGAAGGGGGCTTGTAGTATTATAAGTATAGTCGCGTAACATAGCTTTTAGGTCGTACGGTAGACAATTTAAACGTTTGGACCGTTATGCGTTTTTTATCCGTTCTTTTACATGACTTTATAGCAACACAACTGCTTTGTCTGATCGACTATCCCGCTGCAACATGTAGTTGGTAAAATCTATTATAACTAGGAAAATTGGATTCTAATAATCATAACTTTCACTTGTTGGCTGCTAATAATCCTAACTAAGAATATTTTTGTTATTGGTCCTAACTATCTAACTATTTTCTACCAACAGTCCCCTTTAAAAAAATATTTAACGAAATTAGTTTCCCATTAAAAGTTTGTGGTTTTCTTGTTTGGACCAGAGGTAGACGATGAAGAGGAAGTCATTCCAGTTCTCAATTTTGTGTGTTAATCGAAGCAAATGGTGAATTGGGGATAAAATTGAATTGCGAAAAGTTCCAATTCACCATTTCTTTCGATTCACACAAAATTGAGAACTGAAATGAGTTTCTCTTCATCGTTTAGCTCTGGTCCAAGCAAGAATCCATAAACTTTTAACGGGAAACTAACTCCGTTAAATTTTTTAACGAGGGATTGTTGGTAGAATATAGTTAAATAATTGGGACCAGTGACAAGAATATTATCAATTACGATTATTAGCGTCCAATAGGTGAAAATTGAGATTATTAAAATCAAATTTGCCTTATAACTATAATACAATTACCAACTTTATTACACAAGTTCTATAGCCTTTTGTACAAGTTTTATATATGCACGAGGTATAACCTATCAAAACACCATATGATTTGTATCAGGTGCTTATCCATTTGAAAGCATCTTACAGTGTCTCATGCCAAGTGACAACATCCAGGGACGTCCTGTGGTGAGCACTAAACTTTTTTTTTTATCTAAATGAAGCTAATTTAATACATGATTTGGTTGTATAATTGGTATAGTCGTTTGAGTTTAGTAAAGGATAATATATTTTGTTGATGGTGTACTAGGTACACATAGATTTTATTATGTATAGTCGTCTAACATAATATTTTTTAAGTGTTTTGGTCGTTACATGTTTTTTTTATTTTCGTTTTCTCTACGGATCGTTAGGCTGAACATAATGCGCTGTTTCTGGGCGTTTTTTTCACTCTTGGCGACCCAAAACGCCCATAGTGCCTGGGTCACCACCCTCCGGGGCGCTATGGGTGATTTTTTGCCCAAAAGCGTTAGGCCACAAAACGTCATTCACTTTGACTGTTTCCATGTAACTAGCCGTTAAACGGCTAGTTTTCTTGTTTTTTATTTTAACCCAATTAACTCTATTTTTATTTTCATTTTCATTTTATTTGCAACTCGCTAAAGAAAAAAAAACCCAACTCTCATTTTCTGATTCTGATCCAAACCAAACACACAACAAAAATCGCTTAGCCAAGGACCCGAAGTTTTCGAGCTGCATGAGCTCAAATATTTCAAACCAAAATTTTTATTTTCATTTTCATTTTATTTGCAACTCGCTAAAGAAAAAAAAACCCAACTCTCATTTTCTGATTCTGATCCAAACCAAACACACAAAAAAAATCGCTTAGCCAAGGACCCGAAGTTTTCGAGCTGCATGAGCTCAAATATTTCGAACCAAATTGCCATTTTTTGCATCACACCCCCCCCCCCTCCCTGCGCGAGGGTAGTGACCAGAGTAGAACATATCATAAAGATTTAATTTTTCTTAGATTTTTATACATATTTAAGCTACACATCGTTTTGTCTACACACCAATGTGGGACAACAACACTCTTATTCACACTTATACTTTCTACACTCTCAACAACAATCTCAATTCACGCTTATATTTTCTACACTTTAAACAACAATCTCAACATGGGAGAAGTGTTACATTTAATTTTATCTTGTATTTTAAATATATTTAGTGTGTTATTTTATTAAATAAAAGTGGTTTTAATATAATTTACTTTATTTTAAATTCAAAAAAATAATGATGGAGCAATGATTACATATGGCTTCATGAGGGTTTTATCACTACACACATTATACCCATAAAGCCCCTTGACCACGTCATTCGCCACATTGCGAAAAACACTCAAGGGAGGGGCTTTATAGGGCTTTATCACTACACTTAGCCTTATGACAACGCGTTATCCCCGCAACAATAGCAGGTTACGAAATCTTGTTAACTTTAAAGGATATAACAAAAATGGCATCGATAACAAGCAGCCATCGTGCACACGTATAAAATTATACTGTATTAGAGTGCATGCTTATATATTTCTTGAGCCACTAATTAATCACTTTTGTACGTTGTTCATTCAATCATTTCAAATAACTACGGCAATTGGCAAAAGTTTTTAAGAGTTTTGACCCATGTCATGATGTTACGTTACGTATAATAGATGGCAATTTTGCGACTCAAAAAGTAATAATATTTCTATTTGAGATATTAGAATAATTAAACTTTGATATCAGTTAGGGTTAGGAGGTGTGTAGTGTACGTTTTTTCTATGATTTTTTTTTTAAATTTATTTTTATAGAACCTATTATGCTCATTTGTTCAATAGAGATCCCGGATAGAGTCCTAGTGGGGTCCAAGCTAGGGATAAGTTGTAAAGCTCACAGTGACGACAGAGCTAGCTATTTACCGTGAATCTTTTTAAGGCAGGACGGAGTGCGCAGCGTTCAGGCCGCGGCGCCGAAATTCTTGGCGGCAAACACCGTCGCCGGTCGATTGGCAACGGCAAAAATCAAGGATTCGATCTACATCTCGCCGATCGGCAAATGTGATTCCCCATGCACTTCTAGCCGTTGAACGGCTCTTTGAATAAAAAAAATTTCTTTTATTTTTTTCAATATATATATATACATACATTATCACTAATTCTACTCACTCTCACATTTCTCTCATCTATCATTCTCTCACATTTCTCTCATTTATCCTCCCACATATTATTCAAAATGGATCGGTTTCCATTCAACATACACAACCTCCCAACCAGTTCTAAAGAATCATCGGACTCTAACGATGAAGATACTAATTTCCTCGAATTAGTTGTAGCGGCCCACGAGCAACAAATACATCGGCCGCCACAACAAAGACAATATGTTTACCAACAACGTATCGAAGCTAGAGACCGACTTATGAGACACTACTTCGATGAGGATTCGGTCTACAATGAGGAGGTGTTTAACGATAGGTTTCGGATGTCGAAACGATTATTTTTAAAGATAGTTGCCGACGTCCAAGAGCACAACAATTACTTCGCAGAGGGGATGGACGCCCGAGGAAAAGAAAGCTTCACGGCTATACACAAATGCACATCCGCTATTCGCCAACTCGCATCAGGTAACGTTCCTGATGAATACGATGAATACCTAGCTATGGCCGAGAGAACCTCACGTGAAATACTTGATCATTTTGTTAAATCTGTTTGTCTATTATATAAAGATGAGTTTTTACGTGCCCCAACTAGCCACGATATTGCACTTTTATATCAGGCACACGGATCGTATCATGGTTTGCCCGGCATGTTAGGCAGTATTGACTGCACGCATTGGGACTGGAGAAATTGCCCAAAACAATATCGAGGGCAGTTTCATCGGGGTGACCACAAGTACCCAACCATCATGCTTGAAGCCATAGCATCACAGGATCGTTGGTGTTGGCACGCGTACTTTGGTGTTGCAGGTTCAAACAATGATATCAATGTTTTGAACCAATCGCCATTGTTTACTAATGAGATGCACGGGATTGCTCCAAGGTGTCCATTTGTTGTTAACGGTCGTCAATACAAGAGGGGATACTACCTTGCAGACGGTATCTACCCAACTTGGTCCAACTTTGTGAAGGCATATCATCATCCGGTTGATCTAATTGACAAAAGATTCAACAAGCTTCAAAAGGCGGCAAGACAGGACGTCGAACGCTTTTTTGGTACCTTGAAAGGTAAGTGGAGGATACTCAAACGGGGTGCCCGAGCAATGACAAGAGAGAAAGTTGCAAGAATCATATATGCGGTAATTATTTTAAACAACATGATTCTAAAGGATGAAGGGAAAGCGATATCACCAGTGCATATCAGAGACCCTCCCGTTAATGTGAACGTTGATCCGAATATCATTTCGGAGTTAGGAAATGCGGAGACACACTTCCAACTTCGACATGATATCAAGATGCACATTGAAGAGAACGTCGAGGTTGTTTTAACGGAGGCGGAAGTTGAGGAGTAGTTTTTTGTTTATTGTATTGTCTTTTTATTTTAATTAATGTAATATCTTTTTTTATTTTAATGTAATGTCTTTTTTTAATAAATGTAGTGTTTTTATAAAATAAATATAGTGTTTTAAAATTAATTACAATATAAAAATAACTCAAAACATTAAAATATATTAACCTACAATTCTTCATAATCCTAACCACTCCCTCTCAAAATCCTTCAAAATTCTTTCTTTTTCTCTTTCCTGCGTGGCACTCTCCTATTGGCTACAACCCATTCTTCAAAATCCTAAAAATTCTACCACTCCCCCCTCCCTACTATTAAACATATTTTTGATGCGTTCAAAGTTGCTTCGAAATTGCTGGACTGAAGATCGAGAGGTTGCATGAAAATTAGCATCAGTGGAAACGTACTAAGCAGTAGTACTAACTGTGTTTTCAATAGTAAATGATTGGTCCGTAGCGACTCGTCGGCATTAAAGTTGGTTATCGGTAGGCAAGTTGGCAAGCAGTGGTAACTTTGTCCTTCGATAACAAGTTAATCAATTGACAACTTTTTAATTCAACAACTTACTCGATCTAAAAGCAGTAGTTGTGTCGGTCGCAACTCTGATACTACTAATGTGTTTTAAATTATTACTGATGGATTTTCTAGTAATGTAACTACTGGAACTGTCGGTAGTTATAAACATACAACTAACTAATAATTAACACCAGACAACGTGTTATGTGTTGGTTTGACTCCTACATAAAGGAATTATTTGATACCGCTTTACAATTATACCCTATGAAAAATATATTGTTATCCTATGATAACTATGTTAGGTACGTAAATATCGCTATATAGTGTCGCCATTATGGTATCATTGATTAATGAAATAGACCTCCTTCATTCACCTTTGTAATTGTCTATCAATTGAAAGAACCCCGCTAATTGGTTATAGCATTCACAATTGATTCTTCATTTTTAAGATTTAGAGTGTTCTTCTTATTTTCATCTTCATCTCCATCTTTAGCTTCAATTTAGAGCAGGCAAAACATGTCTAAACGTATTACACATGTTAGATACGACACAAGTACTAAATACAAATATGACACGATTAACTAATCGTGTTAATTTTTAAAAACAAGAACACAAACCTGTTTATAAACGTGTTAAACGATACGACCTGTTTAGACACGATCAATAACCCGAGAATAAAAACCAAAAAGAAATTAAAGAATATAATATTAAAAATTTGACGATTTTGAAGAATTTGAGGTGTTAAAGTTGATAAGGAAATGAAAATCAAAAGGTTAAGGTGACAATCTCAAATTATAAAAGGGTTTTTGACGTTTATTATGTACTTAATTATTTTAAAAACTATACTTAAAATATAAATGTGTTTAATCGTGTCATAAACATGTTAGACAATATGCTACATGTTTAGACACGATTTTAATCTTATCATAAACGTGTTGACAGTTTATGATACGAAACATGTTTAACTTCGTGTCGTATCATGTCGTAATCTTTATGTCAGAAATTGTCAGCAATAATCTTTGTGTCAGAAATTGTCAGCCCTAATCTTTATCTCTAAAATATAGAGTTTGATAAATGGAGATTCTCTAAATATGGAGAAATCATATTTGTAGACTCTAAAATATCTATGAGTGTCTAAAATATCTATGAGTGTTTAAAAAAAAGAAAAAATAAAAAATAATTGTTTATGAGTGAGATAGAGACAGAGATGAAGAATGAGATATGGTAGGTTAATCAATATTTAACAAAAACTTGAAAATAGTATGATACAAGTGGGTCGACCCGCGCTTCGCCGCGGAGCCGAACCGTTTTAGAAAGTCGGTTAGTGAAACCATGAAGGACGCGGCGGAGCTATACCGTTATAAATTTGGCACCAAGGTTTGAGCCGCATTTGAAAAAGTCTTAAAAAGTCTTATAGTGACATGGTTGAGTTGCATTTAGTGCCAAATTCATACAGTGAGAGAGTTGAGTTGCATTTCAATTTGGCACCAAGGTTTGACTTTTTAAATAGGCAAATATGTGTGTGAAGAGCTGTGGAAATTCCCCAGGAGTGAGATGTGCAGCTGAAAACACTGCAGCATTTATAAGGACAGAAAGTGGTGTGGGCAACCTGTAAAAACACACATACTATTAATGAAAAGACATACATATGTGTGTGAAGATACATACATACATCTACATATATGTGTGTGTGTGTGTGTCAACCTGCATAAAGACTATACCACTTAGTAAGGGCCACCATAAGAATGCAGTGGTAAAACAGAAACACACCCGCACACACCAAAGGTTATTCAAATTTAAATCAACAGAATTTCATTCTTTCCTTCCCAAATATATATCTTTAATTAGGATGGTGCAAACTGGAAGGACCTTTGGGTTTTTTTTACGATTTAAAGACAGTTTGCACTTTGAATACAAAAGAAATGGTAGCACGAAAAGAAACAATATGGCAGCAAACAAATAAATAAACATCTAATTCATTCTTCTAACACAAACTTTTCAAACATTCTGCCATTTTCTGCTATTCATAGCTGATTATCATCAGAAATCAAACACACACAAAGAATTAAACACCTACCCATGGTATTGCTGATGTGCCTGATTTCCACCTCTGATCGAAACTGGTTTGTATTTTTCTATGCAAAGTTCCCATAGTTGCTTTCCGCGGCAGAAATCAACACCATCTGCAGTGCCCTGCAAAATTGCCATCAATAGCAGATAACAATGTTAGACACATAATCCGAAAGTTAACATCAGAGATGTTTTAGCAAATTATATACGTATTAAAGAACCTAATCTAGTAAAGAATCTAATCTAGCAAATTAATTAAGGAACCTAATTTCAGATATATGTATCATAAATACCTGTTTATAGTTAGCAACAGGCTAATAACAGTTAAACAAAATGGTAATATATTCGTAGTTATTGCCTCACAGTTCTTTCAGCTTTAGTTTCTTGTCACTGGCTTCTTCGGTTCCTCTTTAAAGTATAATTTCAGTATACATTTGTAAATATGCATGGTCTTGTATGTAGATAAATGCACTAAGCATGCATTCCAAACATATATTTTAAATGATCTGAAATACAGTATATATGAAATATAACAAATTGGGAAATTACATATAAATTACGTAGCAAAAACTTATTCTCTACACCTACAGTGACACTATATCAAGCATAACTAAACTACAAACTAACCCGATGTAAATCATTATGACTTTTAAACCGAACATATCCGTACACACTTTAAGCGTGGTATATTATGAATAAATATTTCTGATACATATTATTATAACAATTTTATTCTTCGATCCACACTTATCACAAAAGTTTTAAACTAAATTTCTAATAAAGCATCCTAAGTTTAAACTAAAGAAAGCTAAATATGGAAAACACCATTATTTTTAAACAACTAAAATCATAGAAGATGAAAATGCATTATGTTTACTTACATGCTTATCCATCAGCAGATAGTTATACACTTTTTGGTTTTTGTATATCAACCATTACGTATCACCCTGATTTCTAACGGTATTGGTGGTTGAGTGGTTCTTTCGCTTGGATTTGTCGGATTCTGGTTTTTTCTGCCATTCATTTCCTATATTATGGATACAACAGGGTTAAAGTAAGTAAATTCATTTGTATCAGGCTTATTTAAAGTAATTTTTTTTTTTTTTTTTTTTTTTTTACTTTTAAATAAATAAAATACCACAAAAGTAACATACAAGACTCAAGTAACCACGCAGGGAAGGCGAGCAACAAGCTGTGCCGCCAACCCTTTTAGAATGGCAAACCCTAGACGTATGAATACAACATTCTTTGACCTAGAGGCTGCGACATTCCCGTACATGACCTTTTGGATCCGTCTCAGCATGGCAACTGCTTCTGCCTCAAGGTGACCAAAAGTATCAAAAGCGAAGGGAACAAACACATGTTGATTTTCGATACAAGCTTTCTCGTGTTTGTTCACCTTCCCAGCAGCCGCTCTGGATACCGCTTGGCCCGCCGTGAAAGAACTGGCCCTCAACCCCACAAGAGGAGAAACCCCCGTTAAATCAACACATGCATGTTTTCCATTCTGCCACCCAAAAACGAGTATGTCGGCTGGTCTGAGGGTTGAGCGCCCATCCAAGCGGTCAGACAAAAAGTTAACCGGAGCTTCCTTCCTGGCCGATATCCCAGCCCTCCTGAAAATGTCAAACAGAACGTCCCGGACCACATCGTGTCGATATTTAAAACCAGGGAGCTCTTTGCAGTGAGCGGCGTGCTCCCCAAACGAGTCCATACACGCCTTGTTGCAAACAGGACATTTTTCATCCACGGGGAATATGTGTGTGTTGATCCAGTGATATGTAGTAACAAAATGTGTAAATATATAAGTGTATTAGGACGTTTGTTTGGTGAAGAACGAATACGTTCAGAATATCAAAAGGACGTCTCAGAGGAAGTCCCCTCACCACATACTAAGTGTCTACGCTTTATTAAGGCTGACCTAGGAGCCATAGTAATTAAACTAAAACAAAGATAAACTGCTATCTATGTGTAAAAGATAACCACAACAGCATCAAAATATAGTAGTAGTAAACCAAAATAGGAAACTTACAATTAGCAAGCAAAAGATCACAATCTTCACACTCCTGAAAAAATACATAAAACATCAGCACCTTAAGATAACTGCGTTTATCTCCATTAAAAGTAAAAAAAAGTAGCAACTTTCAATCCAATACAAAAGAGCTCATATATTCATCTATCCTAAAACTAAGAAAAAAATTGGAAATTTTCACACCAATATAAAACAGCTTATATTATAAACAATTCGATCTAAATTAGTATCTTTGAAAAGGATAACAAACTTATTTCTATTGTGGAAAGTAACATTATAATTTGCAACCTTTAGAATATAAGGAATTGATGTTAGAACAACAAATATGGAATGATTTTTAATTATGAACACATAAATAGACTACAGAAAAGGGGAGTATGAGACATGCGAGACTAACATGTGAATGATCATCACTGTTAGTTGCAGCCTCTTGGGAAGCCTCCAGTCACATAACTACAGAATATATACAAATATTGCATCATTACATACACCTGTATAAGACATGGAAAATCAGGATGTTTTCTGATATAATTAGAGGTGTCTTTCTATTCAAACCAGATCATAAATTACTTTTGCACCTCTAGAAATCTTGACATGCTTGTTTGAGTCTCCTCAACTTTCTTGGAAGCAACCTTAACCTGTTATCTTAACATTAAAAACATGAGTGCAATTAAACATAGTTAATTTTCAATCTCATCAAAGATGTTCTTTTGGGTCTTCATATTGACTTTCTTTTCTCAACGGCCTATGTCACACTGTCGTTAAAAATTTTATGCTTCTTACTAATATGTCCATGAACATATGGCATCTAGGAGAAAATAATCATATTAATCTTCTGAAAGACTTTAATACTTGCTTCTTTTTGTTGTCGTTTTTTGTTTTTGCAAACTGACCCGTTTACAACAAAAGGTATTACCCAACTAACCTTTACACCTCTAAAATATAATAACATATCAAGCTAATATTATATGAAGTGAGATTACAAAAAATATATATAGAAGACGATTTAAATACCATAGATTGGGTCTATATCTTATCTTATACTGCATTAACATCCTCTACTTGAATATCATCTACCTTGAAGATCTAGACAAACATTAAATAAGCAATGATAGATAAGCACCCGTGGTAAGAAAAGGAAATAATATTAGATCACTATCTCAAGGCAAACAAATAAAAATCTCTACAAATTAACATTTTTTAACCTGGATACTACATTTAGGCATCAAAAACTAATTTTAAAATATATCACACCTGAAAGTCCTTTTTATAAGCAGTATTTCACATGAGGTTTGATATGTTAAGTTTCAATCTACTAACATAGATAGATATTGACAAATGAAGGCAATAGGATGCCACTCAAAGAAACACATTCAAATTGAGACATGCAAGACCTCGTATAAATAACAAAATAAGAAAGCTCAAATTTCCAGAAAACCAAGACATTTTATCGAACACCTCATATGCATCATACGTTATCAATAACAATAAACTCAAAAAAAGAAAAGAAAGTAATCGATCAGATTTTGTGAATCGCAACAGATTTAGCAAAGATCAACCAAGACTAAAATCAACACCCAATATACATACGGTTTTTAGTCATCGATTTCCTTCAAACGAACAAACGTGGAAGCAAAAATGATGAAAAAACGAACCTGCATAATGACGGTAACTGTAGAATCGGTTCTAACTCTCCATCTCTAATTTCCAATTATCAAAACAGTGACCTCTTCTTGCTTGTTTCCGGTGAAGCAGAATCAGACCTATCAATTTACAAAATCTTCAACGAATCATACTCCCAATCGATCGATTTCACTATTACATACACATCTACATATAGATCTGCAATTCTGCATACAAATGATAGATCTAAATTCTAATCGAAATACCTCCATCTCCAACATGTAAACCGGCATTAGCTGTCCAGGGGACTTGTAAGCGCTTGAAGGTCGTTGCTGCCAAAAAAAAAAAAAGAGACAGGTGAAAGATCTTTCAAATAGCAAATTACCAATAACCAAAAAAAAAACACACACACACGATATCACCTTTCCTTTAGAGCCTGCAACATGATTATCTTCATAATATCTTCAAATCACAGATCTATGAACATAAGAAAAAGGAGCACAAATAAGTATAAGAAAAAGAATTAGAAAAAAAGGAACAAACGCATGTGATAAAGTTCGAACATACACATACTCTTGAACCCTAAAATATCAAATGAAAACAAATCCTGAATATGAAAACCTTAAACTCACAACCACTGACTCCAGATCGCCGGCGGCCTTTCACTCCATAGCCAAAAATCAAAAAGAAACCATACATGAGTCTTGACAATCGAAGCCCTAGAAAGCCAAAAATCGTTTTTGCCAAGAACCCAAAAGCCAAAGACTCGCAATAAAAATTAGGGTTTCGAATCCACTGAGGTAGTTTGTTCGACTAAAGGGTAGACGACGGGAAAACTACAACCACCATCAATAATCGGCGATGGTTTGGTCGACGGCGCCATCACAAATCGATATGCTTTGATCGACGAAGAGAGAGATACATGTAGAGTATTGATCGGATGAGAGAGAAGTGGATATGATGGATGGGATTTGGGAGAGCAGAGGTGTGGGTTGGAGGGATGTAGTGGTTGAGTGAAATCGTGAGGCATACGGGAAAAGGGGAAAAAGAAGGCAGACGTACAAAAAAAAGCCCTACTTGTACACACAGCATCATCTATTGTAAACTGGGCATGTACCATGTGTGCAATATTGGTTTGTACATAATGCTTAAGGGTTGGTACTCCAAGTTGTATTATGTTAATATAGGGTAATATTTATACTATATTATAATGCAAATCAAATGGGTAAAAAAGTCATTTACTTAAAATCTTAAGACTTTTTTAGGGCGAATATGAGTTTTTAAAATCACCTCATTAATCTTATCTTATAATCTTATATCTTATAATCCTAATAAAGCAATAAAATTTGTGACACATGTCTCATTTATAAAGGGTCCACATCATCATGCCACATGTCAAATTCACAATCAATTACCAATTTAGTAGATCATTAATTAAGATTAATTACCAATTTTTTCAAAACTAAAATTTTATTTTAAAGTTTTGATAAAATTAATGTATATTTGATTTATTTACTCAATAATGTTAGTTTTTTTATGGAAAGTAATCAACAACAACTTGTCAAACATAATAAATTTCCTAAATGTATTATATTATTGTTTAATATATTATAAAAAATTTATATCAATCATAATTTTCAAATTTCTTAATCATTATCTTTTTCTTTTGTATTTATCTAATATTATGAATCTATATTCAACCCGTGTAGTACACGGGTTACTAACCTAGTTAAGTATAATAGCATTCACAACTTATTTCTTATCCTTATCGGTTTATCCCTATAATTGAACTAAATAACAATATATTTTTATCTCATTTTCATTATATTTTCTCTCTATTTCACCCACAACCACTTTTAAAAAATATAGAAATTCTACATTGTTTCCTCAAATATGGGGATGAACAATAATTTTTTCTCTCTACTTCACTCAGAGAACGAAACCTTAAATTTCAGATACTACACTCATATAAATTCAGAGAATAGACTATGAATGCTCTAAATGGAAGTAATAAATGTATAAATAATTAGACATATTTTGTTAAAATGAACAATAACAAACTTATGAATAATCTATGACTAAAATATACGCAATTAATTGTTTAATTTTGAACCGTTTATGTGCATACAAGGACCGTGCCTATATTACCGTAATACACTCCAAATTAGATGTTCAGTCGTTTACTGGTATCTATATTAGCTTGTGTTTCTCGACGTATCACGTGAGCACCTCACTAGAAGTTAAATAATAGAGATGAAAGTGGAAGATTCCATTTACATTATGAATGCTCTTATAAATGACAAACCCGCGATATAGACGTTAAGCATTCATTGTTGTTAGACCACCTTCAATGCAAAGAGCTAAATGCATCATAAATGCATCTGGTCATTTGTCACATCATTTTTTTTTAAACGCTCTTTTAGCTCCAACCCTACTAACATTCTTACCAAAACTTGTATTTCCATATCATCATTACTTTTATATTTATTTTAATAATCAAATTATTTTAAGATTATTTGCCTTTTAAACAAATATTATATTATATTTTAATTCTTTAAAAAAATAATATTACATAGTTGAAATATATATATATATTGAATAATCAATTTAGAAACCAAACATTGCATAAAATAGAACCGAAACACTACAACAAAAATTCCATAATTAAAAGATACAAAAAATTAAATTTTGACATAACTAAAAATAGCTAAATAAAATTAAAAGTCTCTTATGGACCATATATGTTCCATTAGATCATTTCAAAGTGTTTGATGAGCTTTCTGACTACGTAAACTTTTAAATCTTTCAAGTTGTCGTTGAAACTCTAATGGGGCTCCATATTCATAACTCAGTGGTTCGTCCTCGTGATCTTCACGCGACCAATTAGATATTGCATAATCTTCATCCTCAACAATCATGTTATGTAGTATAATACATGCATACATTATATCGTTTATTATTTCTAACTTCCATGCTCTTGCCGGACCTCGTATAATCCCCCACCGAGCTTGAAGGATACCAAAAGCTCTCTCAGCATCCTTTCTTGCAGACTCTTGTCGTTTATAAAACGCCTCATTTTTTCGGTTTGTTGATAGGTAAAGTTTTTCACTAGTGTAGCCCATTCAGGATATATACCATCTGCAAGATAGTAATCTTTCGTGTATTGCATCCCATTTACTGTAAAATTACATTCCGGTGCATTGCCCTCTAAGACTTGATTAAAAAGTGGCGATTGATTAAGAACATTGATGTCATTGTTTGAACCCGCTAATCCAGAATATGCATGCCAAATCCAGAGTTCATGTGACGCAACTGCCTCTAACATAATGGTTTGATGCCCATGATCAAACTCCCAATGACCCTTTATTCATAACCAAGAAAAATATGCTCAAAAACTTGATTACAAAGGATACCCTAACTCGGTATATATAGAGACCTCCTAACTTGCTACACAAGGCATTTGAATTAGACTACAACTCTATAATTAATGAACTAATTAATTATATAATAATCTAATAAGCTCTCCTTGTTCTCCAAGTCGCTTAGGCTCCAAGTTATGCATGTAAATCCCATGCAACCGTCCACACCATAAGCTCGGTGCGTCCGGGTCTTTTAATTCCCGCAACATTCACCCCCCTAATTTCGATTTAGAACCGAAATTAGTAAGGTCTTCCACCTTGAGCAAGTCCCGCATTTCCTTGAGCTTGACTCTAGCTAAGGCTTTAGTGAGAATATCCGCTCGTTGTTGATCTCCCGACACATGTTCCACCTCAACTTGGCCTCTTTCAACACACTCCCGGATGAAGTGATACCTCGTGTTTATGTGTTTACTCCTCCCGTGAAAAACGGGATTTTTCATAAGTGAGATAGCCGACTTGTTATCCACTTTGAGCTTCACCACACGCTCTTTGGTACCAATAATTTCACTCAACAAACCTCGTAGCCAAAGTGCTTGTTGAGCCGCCGCCGTCGCCGCCATGAACTCGGCCTCGCACGAAGAAAGTGCCACGGTGTTTTGTTTTTGAGAACACCATGAAATAGGAGAATTTCCAAGATAAAAGATGTAACCCGTGGTGCTCCTTCCATCTTCTTTCCCCACATTGTGACTACTATCACTAAACCCGGTTAGAAATAAGTTTCCTTCCCGACGATATCGTATGCCAAATCCGAGAGTTCCTTTTATATATCGAAGAATATGCTTCACCCCTACCATATGCGATTCCTTAGGATCTTGCATGTATCGGCTCGCGAGTCCCACCGAAAAAGCTAGGTCCGGTCGTGTATTCACAAGGTATCTCAAACACCCGACCAAACGTCGATAGTAGGTAGCATCAACTCGAACTCCGTCTTCATCTTTTTCAAGTTTCAAACCTGGTTCTAATGGAACTTGAGTTGCATTACACCCGAGTAAACCTGCTTCATCAAGTATTTTCTTTGAGTATGCCTCTTGCTTGATCATGATTGCTCCATGACTTTGCTCCACTTCAATACCCAAATAAAACGTGAGTAAGCCTAGATCACTCATCTCAAACTCGGTCTCCATTTGCCTTTTGAACACCATCAATTCTTCTTTTGTCGAGCCCGTTACCAAAAGATCATCCACGTACACTGCAATAATTAAGGTTGAGTTTTCGGATTCTTGAACATATACCGCTTGTTCATGCATGCAACGGATAAGCTTCAACCTTTTTAGAGTAGCATCGAGCTTCGCGTACCAAGCTCTCGGGGCTTGTTTTAACCCGTAGAGAGCCTTAGATAATTTATAAACTTTGTTCTCTTCACCCGGCTTGATAAATCCTTCGGGTTGATGAACAAAGACTTCCTCTTTTAGCTCCCCATGTAAAAACGCCGATTTTACATCCAAGTGATGAATTTCCCAACCCCGGTTAGCCGCTAGTGCAATAAGTAATCGTACCATTTCTAGACGAGTTACCGGTGCAAAAACTTCATCGTAGTCCACCCCCTGTTTTTGCACATACCCCTTAGCTACCAAACGCGCCTTATATTTATTTATTGAGCCGTCCGGATTCTTCTTTAGCTTGAATAACCATTTTAAACCAATTGCTTTGGTGTTCTTCGGAAGGTCGGTTAAAAACCACGTCTTGTTTTTATTGATCGAATCCAACTCAGTTTTCATAGCTTTAATCCACTCTTTAGAATGCTTTGCTTCTTCATAATTATAAGGTTCGTTATCTTGTAGGAGGAGTAAATTATCTTGAGACGGCTTTCCCAAAATATAGTCTTTAAACTTGCTTGGAGGAACTGAAGTTCTTGTAGATCTTCTTAAACTAGTACCTGAGTTTGGGGAGTTCATATTTTCAGCGGGAGCTTCTGTCGCATTTTCTTGGCTTACGACATCTTCAACCTCTTCAGGTTCACTTTCAGAACTAACTGGGCTATGGACAGATTCTGTCCCATCTTGATTTTCTGCTGGATCAACGTTTTGTTAAGATTCTGGGCCAACGCCTAATGCCTTATTTGGGCCTGTAGAGGAGGAAGTTTGACCTCCTGTTGGAATCAAATTCGTGCCTTGAGTCAATTGGACATTTGGAACATTAAATGAACCTACTTCAATTTCTTCAAGTGAATTTTTCGAACCTTCTGACCAATTCCAACCCAAGTCCTCGCAGAAAATTACATCGCGGCTAACCACCACCTTTCGTTGCTTTGGATCATACATCCGAGAGGCTTTGGAACCAGGCTCGGTCCCAAGATAGACTAACTTCCGTGAGCGGTCATCTAATTTTTTTAAGTGTACCGAATCAATTTTAGTATATCCAATACACCCAAAAAAATTTAGATGACCCAAATTTGGTTTTATTCCCGTGAACATCTCGTAGGGTGTTTTTTCTTTTAATGCTCGGGTTGAGACACGGTTTATAATATATGTTGCGTGTCTAACCCCTTCTCCCCACATGTAGTTTGGAACTCCTTTAGCCTTCATTAAGCTTCTCGTCATCTCGATCAAAGTACGGTTACGCCGTTCCACTACGCCGTTTTGTTGGGGCGTATATGGAGCGGTTAGGTGTCTCTTTATGCCTTCATCTTCACAAAATTTAGTGAACTCGTTGGATGTAAATTCTCCGCCTCTATCCGTACGGAAAGTGTGAATTAGTTTTCCCGTGTCTTTCTCGGCCGAAGCTTTAAACCGCTTGAATACACCGAATGCTTCATCTTTGCCCTTCAAAAAATAACTCCACATATATCGTGTATAATCATCAATAATAACAAAGATATACCTATTACCGGCAATTGTAGGAGGTGTGATTGGTCCACATAAGTCTCCGTGTAGGAGTTCAAGAACCCGTGATGCTCG
>JBCNJP010000027.1:34874828-34954322 GCA_039602395.1 Deinandra increscens subsp. villosa
TATTACAATCCCATAACATAATATATAAGGATTAATATATTATGATGATATTGTAGCAACCATTGATTGAACTAAAAAAATGAAGTTTAGAAACTTAACAGTCTACCAAGCTATCGTGACTAAGAATTCAAACTTGAGAAAAGAAACAAAACAAAACATATCTATCATGAGTGAACCAAATTCGAAGGAGAAAAATCATGTAATAGAGAAGACTCAAATGTATTGGTCAGGAATCAATTGCAGGCATCCGTCGATTGCTTAGATCCCCTTTTCTTCCATTACTATAAAGAGCAGAGATTGTAGCTAATTGTGAGACCAATGTGGAAGACGAAGGAGACAAAGGATCTATAAGAACCAGAATTGCGAAAGATGAAGAACTATATTCCTGAAAGATGAAATAAGGATCAAAATTGTGAAGAAACCTAGATTAGGGAAGATGAAGGAGGCGACCGGCAATATGGGAGGCTGGAGCGTATGTTTTTTTAACCTAATAAACAAGGGCACAATTGTCTTTTACATAGACAAGGGGATATGTGCAATTAACATTTTGCTTTGGGTATATATGCAATTAGATGTGAAAAGAGGGGGATATATGCAATTATCCCTAAAAAAAACAAACAAACTAGGTGTTAGATCCTAATTATATATATATGTGTGTACACACCAAAGGTTTTCTGGTACCAAGAGGAATGTTAAGGTGTTGTCATTTTGTTTACATTAGGTTAGAGATTTTAAATCTCGACGCCAACAAAAGTGTGTAAGCGAACTTTTTAAATAGTGTAGATTTTTATCTAGATTTTAAAATATTATTAACACAATAACTCTCTGTTATAACGAGAAGGGAACAATATGCTTATTTTTATCAATGTTGTGAGGCTAAAATTTTTCACATTTAAACAACTTCCCAACAACACATGATCTTAGTACTAGTTTTTCTTTTATTATTGAAAGTTTATAATGGATACTCAAACACCTACAAACACGATTCTTAAATCTACACATTACCATTCTGTTGAACCCCCGGCCACTTAATTAGAGATATACTTACTATACATTTTTATATTAGATGGAAGTATAATTTATTTAATTCAAAACCAGTAATATGTTTTTTTTTCTTTTCAATCATTGTCTTTCACCTTCATAGTTTTTTTTCTAGCCCGGTTTGGTCCAGCCCTTGACAGACGATCACCCTACGAGTGGCATTACGCCATCCTAAATGAGAAAACCGACTAAGCAACCCGGACCAATCTGAAACACATAAAATGATCACCCTCGTTTTAAAATTGTGCGGAGTATCCTGATCTCACGGTTTTATATATGAAGCTAGTCTTAATTAGCTCAATCAAGCTAGTCTTAATTAAGTGTACGAGTTGCTAGGATCGGACATGGCATTTATGAGTGGCCATATCTAGAACATTGCCAACAGTTGTCGATATTAATGGTAACAACCACATTTATGTCGGTTCATAGCATGGTTTTTAACCACCGGGATGTTTTATGAGGACAATTTGTGGCTAGTAAGTCGCTCAAAGTTAGTTTGAGTCGGTATGAGTTCGCTCTTCGGGCCGTTCAAGCAAAATGTCAGGAAGCCAGTTAACTTATAGAGCCCAATTCCGGCAGTCCATCTGGAGCCCAACAAACAAACCCTTGCCCATTATATAGTGACTTCTCAAACGCCCATATAGCATATACCATGATATTCAGTGTTTTAAAACCCGGATTGACCCGGTTGATTTGACCAATCAAATTGGTGATTGGAGGCTAAGGCGGTAAGGGTTAGTCCAGTTTATTTTATTTCCAATCTGATTTTTAACCCGGTGGTTCTTACAGTTCAACCGGCCCGCTAAATGAATCGGTTTTTAAAAGTCACGATGCAAATTTACTTAAATGTGGTTGTAAAGTAATTTTATTTTTATATCTTATTTTCTGTGAATGTTTTTGTAGACTTGAATTTGCTAAGTGGTCATATGATATGAATAATGATACCGAATTTTGGATGGTTGAAGAAGAAGGCCGACCGGAACTTACTAATGATGATATAGAAAAGTATTCTTGATTAGCGAGTGCATGAATCGTCGTCTCAAAAACAATGTTACTTTTTACATATATTAATTGAGGTTACTTTTTAATGTCTTATTATTTAGTCATTATAAAACTTCTTATTTAATATGGTAGAAAAAGAAAGTGGTTATTCCGTTCTTGATGGAGAGAAAGATGATAATGAATTCCATCTACTAAATGATCAAGAACTTTTTTGTTTTGGATAAATATAGTTTGATTAAAACTTATATTCATGTCTTTGGGATAAATGTAATCTAGTTCTCTCTGATACCAATTATGGTACGGGGTGATCTCTAGAAGACCAGAGAGAACTGGGGGGTGGGTACGAGAACTCATGAAGACTCTTAACAAATACTAGAGAGAAAGATAGAAGTAATGTTTATGGTAGGGGGTGATCTCCAGAAGACCAGAGAGAACTGGGAGGTGGGTACTGAGTTCTTCATGTCAAGAGGAACATTTACATAAGAGTTCTTAAGAGTTTACAGTAACATTGTGGTTGTCAAGCCTATCTATCCCTCTTCCGCTGTTAGATCTCTCTGATCTACCAGTACCCACCCCCCGGTTCTCTCTGGTCTTCTATAGATCACCCCTACCATAATGAACCTGCTTAAGACTTTATTGAAGCGTTTTTTTTTTGGACATTTGTCGTGTATGAAAATTTATAAAGTGTATATTATAAATTTACCGGTTTGAATAATCATTCCAATTCGACCTTCCTGTTTGACCCGACTCAAAAGGTTGAACATTTTTTGACACAAGTCCGGTCCAGTTAAAAAATCTGGTTTTGAAACATTTCGTCTAATGACTAGACCATAACCGTCGAGTAATTTTAATCAATTTTTTTTTTTACTTTAAAGCTGACTTTTATCGTATTCTATCGCCGCGTTCAAACTCTATAGGGGAAAGGCCATGAACGAAAGGTTATGTTCTTATGGATGAACTTGACTTACATAATCTAGGTAGTATTTGGTATGTGAAAATGAAGGGTGGAATAGATTGAGTCATAACATTAGAATGAAACATGACATATTTGGTAGCACATTGGAATGAAATTAACCATTTCATAAGAAATGCAAATTTTTTCATTATTAAAGATTTTCAGGTGTTTTTCTCATTTCCTTCATGTAATGAAATGGAAATTTTTATATAAGTTCATTTTCTCTTAAGATTTTATAAATAAATAAAAAATTAAGAATATAAAGGAAAAATTAAAATAGGAACAAAAATATAAAAATAAAAAATAAAATATAAAATGAAAATGAAAAACAAGAATAAAATAATAAATAAAAATGAAAACAAAAAATAAATAAATAAAAAGTATGAAAAATACAAAAACCAATATTTTAAGATAAATATAATTGAAATCTTATTCTAAAGAATTGGCTTTTTATTAAATTTTTAAAATAAAAAGATTTATATATTTTATATTAAACGAGACTTTCGACCCGCGCGTTGCAGCGGGCGAGGCCTCGTTTCCGGTTGTAATTCTCTTAAGTCTGGTGATCTAACATGGAGTGGAAGCTGAAATAGGAAATTAGGATCACATAGTTGGTATAAGTAGCATTACATAGTTAGTTAGTGGTCAACATGAGAATCTGTTCCGGTAGGAAATAAATGTAGCTAACAGTCACTCGGTAGTGACATTTTTTGCCTTCTTCCTCCTGCTATACTCTTGTCTTGTGGATTCCTGTGTTCCTGTAAAATGTTTTACGAATCTAGTAGTTAAGATTGCATGGAATTTTTTGTTTTTTTAAGTATGGTGTTATGTAGGTGTTTACCTGGATCATATGTTGGCTGTTTCCTTGAGATTTTGGCTGCTGAGGTTGCGGGGGCGGTTTCTATAGGTTTGTGTGAGATGTCTTCAATTTCTTCCATGCCAGTGGCAGAATCAACTTCTAATGTCTTTTGGATTGAAGCATCCTTGTTCCTGTGCATTGAAAAGGAGTAGATCTTCTCCTGGCCTGCTAATGACAAAATTGGATTTGGAACAATCTTTGGATCTTCATAGCCATTCTTCAACACCATGGTTTCACAATCAATTCCAATAGCCTGTGTCACAGCATTGTCAAAGAAGACGACTGGTAACGTAGCTGTTCCGTCATCCAATGTACCGTTGACACAATATCTGGTAGATGTAGATTATATGTTAGTAGAATATGAGTAGTAACTCGTGTCTATTAAATGTTATTCCATGTTTAGTACTTACGTATACACGGGATTGTCTATTCGGCCGCAATGCTTACACAGGAGATAATCTTCTTCTGGACGTAACGTATCATCGCAATCTGGGCTCGGGCACTTACGTCGATACCATTTTCTGTAGCCATGAAATTCTTTGACAGTTGCCTTGCATGCAAATCTGTAATTCTGTTGGCAGTTGTAAACCTGTGTCAGTATATCTTTTTTTGAATTTTTATTTTTTAAGTTACTATGCCCATAGGTGTATTGTCTTTTGCTTACGTCTATGGAATCTGGATTCATGGAGACAATATTTTGAAGGGTGGTGATGTTGTCTCTGATGTCCTTGTCGGTTTGCTGACCATAGACTATTGTCTGTGCCTTGGGCATCCTCTTTAGCTTTTGTATTGATTCTTTGAAATCTTCAACAGGAGGTTCTATCTCGACAGTTGTTGCTGATGTGGATTCAAGCTGTATCTTACCTGTATTAATGTAGATTTTTCTCTTTATATTTATGATAAAGTATCACAAACTCTGGAAAGAAAAAAAATTCGGATTTGATATGCGGCGATTTAGGATTAAGAATTTTTCATTCATTAGTATGTTAAATGGTATGGTAAAAGAAGTTTTATGTTTGTATTCTACCTGCATGTGTAGTTACTATCAAAGAGGTTATGGCTGTAACCATTCCAGGTGCCAGGCTGTTTACATAGTTGTAACCAATGTCTTCCCATAGTGTTATCTCAATTACCTGGCCACTGTTTATGTAAACTGTAAGCCATGGATGATCATATAGAAAGGTGGTATGTTTGGAAAGTGAGTATCATTTGCGGTTGTACCTTAAGTCAATGGCGGAAATTTTCATTAGGTTATAGTCCTTCCTTTTCATCATTGTGCTTGTGCTTTCAACCCTGCAAAGATAATCTATACTATTCCAGGTATGTAAGTGTGTGGTAATGCAATGAGCTGTGGATAGTTAAAGGTATATGGTCTATAAGAATGTAACCTGTAAGCAATAATGATTGCTTTTGCATGCTTTGAAGGTCTTTGTATGCTACGAAGTTAAAGTAATGTTTTGGAATTGGTAATTCTGTAATCGATTTGAACACTGTTCTGTCTCCAATAACTATTGTTGCTGTTTGAGGCACAACCTGCCTGTAGCCTATATTTGGATCGACAGCATACCCATCAATATTGTAGCAGCTATAGAGAGTAATGTGGGAGTCAAGTTTGTTTCTTTTTGTCTGAACCTTTGCTTCTATTGTGTTACCCTGTGAAGGAAATGCATAACAGAAATGAGCAGTTTATTTTACATCTGAAATAATTGTGAAGCAAGTACTTACGTCAGCATCAATTAGTAAATAAAATAACTGTGGTTTGTCTGTTGGACTCCATTGTGTTGTATACTTCCTTATGACACGAATGTCAATGGGTAATGGAGCTTTGTAGGGCTTTAGCTGATTTATCCTGTGATTTGTCATTGCCTGTAATTAAGCCATTCGTTAGACATATGTATTACGTTTGCATAACAAATCCAATCTCTATAATGTTATTTTCTTTATAATATCCATTCATAATGCATTAACTAATTGCTAGGGTTTATTCAACTTACGTTTACTGTTAGTTGATGATGTAAAGTCTTTACAAAGGATATGGAGACTAAATGTTGTAGACTATCAAAGCGATTCCAGGCTGTCAACATAAACAATGTTTTTAGTAGTGGCAGGTGAGTCTTCATCTTGTGGTAGTATTAGTATTTTTAGTGCGTCAGGAGATGTTGCTCGTGATAACGCGACGTATAGCTGACCGTGGCTAAACACTGGTTCGGGTAAGTAAATGCCTATTTTATTAAGTGACTGACCTTGACTTTTGTTGATTGTCATTGCGTAGCAAAGTTTTACTGGAAACTGTTTTCTGCTAAAAGTGTATGGGAGTTCCTCATCATTATGTGTGAGAGTTATTCTTGGAATGTAAACACGTCGACCTATAGCTACTCCGGTGATAATCCTTGCTTCTATTACATGGTTTAGTAACTGTGTCACTATTAATCTAGTTCCATTGCACAGACCAAGAGATAGGTTTATGTTTCGCAAAAGAATTATGGGGCAGTTTAATCTTAGTTGAAGTTGATGGGGTGGTAATCCTGTAAATTGAAGAGAGTTGAGATATTCTACAGGATATAGAAGATCTGTGTCTTCAGATCTAGAGCCATGTGATACGACAGTGTCTACGCTAAGGTATTCCTTAAATTCATTGGGATTTTTTTCTAGGACCAGCTTGTTTACCTCATCGACGGTGTCATTTCGCGGGCATACTATAGCTTTTTTTGATAGTTCAATGGGGTTTGGAATGTCCATTGTATCTGAATCGTATATGAAATCAATTAGACTTGCCAGTGCATCTGATGAATTTGGGATCAAGTATTCTGCTGGTATTGAAATTTTCTTAGAATTTAGAGGATCCGCCTTGTCTAAGGTACCTATGGAACCGTTTCCTATGTCTAGTAGCCATGAGGAGAATGATGAAATGCGTTTTCTTGTAAGTAAATCAAGATCTGGTCGTTCTAGACGCATGTTGACAGTCAATGTTGCAATTTGGAAGTGATGCCATAGGGTTGACCGTGGTAATGATAGACCTATGGTTTGTGCTTTCGTAGCTCTACGCTTTATCGGCAGTGTTTGCCTGAAATCTCCTCCTAGTATAATTGACATACCACCAAATGGCAAGTCTGGTTTGTTTAGTATGTCTTTGAGGGTTCTGTCAAGTGCTTCAAAGCAATACCGTTCGCTCATGGGAGCCTCATCCCAATTGATAAGTGTTGTTTCCTGAAGAAGTTTACAGAGGTTGCTCCTTTTTGTTATGTTGCAAACAGACTTTTCGTTAAGGTTAATCGGTATGCGGAATCTCGAGTGTGCAGTTCTTCCGGACGGAAGAAGCAATGATGCTATTCCTGATGATGCAACAGCAAGTACGACTTTTGCTTCTGATCTTAGAGCTGAAATGATGGTTGACCATAGGTAAGTCTTCCCTGTGCCACCGTGACCATACACAAAAAGCAAAACTTGCTTCTTTGATTGCAAAAGGGTCATAACATTTTCATATACGCTTAATTGGGTTGGGTGAAGTCTTTTATATAGTCCCTCATGTTCTCGTTTCAGCTCGTGCCTGTCGTAGTTCTTTTCTTCCATAAGTAGTTTGTTTTCAAGCATTAGCAGAAGCTGCGGGTTTGGCAGTGGTAGCCCATAAGTGGCTAATGATTGTGATGCTGATGAGGAGTTGGATTTAAGTAATAGCTGAAGCTCATATAGAACTTGTTGTTGTATATCAGTGTCATTCTTTAGGTGGTGCTGGTAGATAAGACCATCTGCCATTATGAACCAATGTTTTTCCCAAAGTTCAAGGGGGTTGGATATTTCACAATACAAAAGCATATGTGTGAAGAGAGAGCGTAGTTCCGCAGCAGTTGCCCATAAGGATGCATCTTCAAATGTCAGTAACCATTCTTTGTTGTCTCCTAGTAATCCAAGTCTTTCACATGCTGAACGGTAAGTATTTAGGCACTCACCATTAACGGTACGAATGTCGGCAAAGTTTTTACATCCTCTTTGGTGTGTTAACAATAACCGTAGGTAGAATAGTTCACCACACGTTGGATGGATGTAGACCAGTCGACCGACTGTTGGATTCCGTCGCTGTGATCTACGTATCCAGAATTTGCCAGTTGCATCCCAACGATACTCAGAAAGGAAATCAATGTATCGTAGATGATGACCTGTTGGATCGACTCTGTTATTATATAGCCATGCCGTTAATGTTGTTATCTTTCCACATGGGTTTTTTAGGATGTTATCCAATGTTTCGGAGTCATTGAATGTCAAGGTCTGCATGTTTTCTAGATGGACAGTTAGTATTTGCACTGGTGGATCACGCTCATGTATGTTAAAACAAAGAATTCGCCAAGCAGCTTCGAATGGGCATATGAAACGACCATCCACATAATTTTTTATCTCATCAATATGAACTTCTTGTTGGGCAGATGAACTTTCAGTGGTCTTCTCTCTGTTGGTAACAGTAAAACGTATGTGATCGGTCCCCTTAGAAATGTACTTAAATAGGTACTTGATAAGCATGCTCCAGCCACAGTATTCTACATTTATATGGGCAGAATAGCGCAAACAAAGTAATTTATTGTAAGGAACGACAAATCCGTTATCAATCTTGATTCGGTTTTTAACCACTGTAAAACCGTCAGAACGACGTCTGTAAAATGCGTATCCTTTCTTATCCAATGAGGTTGATTCTTGGTAGTCTTTTGGATAGCCTTTACTACAGGTACCAGTCTCCATACATGATGAGTATCGGTTTAGCTCCCCACATGGGCCGTGTATCATCATGTCTGTGACAATCTTATACAGCTCTGGTTCTAATTCAGGATTTGGGATTTCAGCAGATATGTATTTATCTATGTCTTCCGGGTTTCTAATCTTATAAGGTTCTGTAACCCATAGGAGCAGATGAGAGTGGGGCAGACCACGTTTTTGGAACTCGATAGTATAAACATCTGTATTAGTATAGGAATTGTTAGTAAGGTAGATGTAAGTAGACTTCTTAGATAAATCATTAAACAACATGTAAGAAGAAAGTAGGATAGAACTTACGCGCGGTAACATGACCAAAGGGTGCTTCATCCTTTAAGAAGTTTATTAGTGATTTAACTTTCATGCGGAATATCCTGGATACAATTTCTGGTTTATCTTGAGGTTGCAGATGAGGAAACTGGACCATATACCTTTGTATTTCTGGCCACTTAACATTACATGTAAACGTAATGAAGTACTGTGGATTGCCATGTACACGACAGATTGCTAGTGCATCCTGGTAGTGTTTATACATATATCGTGGTCCACCGGTGAATGAAGTAGGTAAGTAAGTGCGTTTGCCCACCTGATGACCATGAGTATCGCCTTGCTGCATAGCGTCATGCACACCCTGAAGTAACTCATTGCGAAATTTGCTTTGATTTAGACGACATTATTCGAGGCGACTGTGTTCAACTGATACGTATGCATCGACAATGTACTGCTGAAATAAACGACCTGCTTTTAGCATAAGTGAGTGGATATGAGGTCGTTGATGAATTTGATAGCTATAGTACATGCTCATGGTAACCTCTTTATCTTTATCATTTGTGGAAAGGGTCAGTTCTTTTGACCATCCACTTTCACCATACGGAAAGAGAAGAGGATATTGTAAGGACATATACGAAGGATGTAACTTACTTATCCGCTTTGGACTACCGTCCTTATGATGAATTATGATGTCATAGTCAGATGCTGTGTACTCATTGTCATAGACAATCGCACCTATAAAGCTAGATGTAGGAATCGTGTAACGTTGAGTGTTTTGTGAGTTGAATAAGCATATGGAAAAGTCTGTAATGTTTTGGCTTAGAGGTATGTCGCGGGCCATACGGAAAAGCCTAACCAATTGATTGCAGTTTTCGAGGACATTCAGAATTGTTGTGAGTATTTCTGGTCTTAAAAGTGGTACGCCCTTATCTTCGAAGATGGAAAGTCTATTGCGAAGTTCATTTGTCGTGTCGTACACATAAAGTTGTAGAAAAGAAGGTTTTCTGCCAGGCGAAGGACAAATTGTACCAATAGTATGAGATATCTGTCCTTCAACTTTAAAAACAAAAGGGCCTGTTCCGTTGTTTATAGAGTTGTCTACGAAAGCACCAAACGAAGTCATCGAGAAAACAGAATTGTAGCGTCAAATATTTTCAAGGAAGTGAGCGTTCGAGAAAAGAGGTATGTGTGGGGCAGGGGGTATGTTATGTAAAGGCAACCGTAACTTCCCATTTCGACAGCAATGACTATACCTAGGATATTCATTAGTTGGTCGTGAGAGTAGACGCTCGTGATACCAAAATAGAGCAGTGCAATGTTCACAGGGTATTGTACAGTCGCCACAGTCGACATACGATGAGAAGGAAGCTAAGCGATTAGTCGCAAGAGTTGATCTCAAGTTTCTCTGTCTACTTGACTGAGAACCTAAACGATTGTCGCTAGCTGAAGTAACTTTTCTCTTAGGAGTACGCATGTATATTCTAATTAGTAGGACAATAGTAGATGTCGATGCACTTTCTTTTAGGAAAATACCGAAGCAAACCAAAGTGAGAAACTATCCTTATACTAAATGAATCCTTCAAAGCTGCTACACATTACTAAACATAGATATGACAATTGTTAACAAAAAAGTAATATGGAAGTTGGGTGGCAACTAACCGGTTTGTCTGTTGAAGAAAGCATAGTTATCGTCCACTGGAAGTTCAGGTGATTGTGCCTTACCTATAAGTACATTAAAATAACATTGGATTATCATCTAATGGTATTTCCATAGATAAATATAAAAAAAAGAAATTAGGGTAACATTCGATGTTGGTATACATTTGTAAAGGATTTTATTTTGTCTAATCATTAGGTAGTATACTAATATAGCGATCAATCTCATGAGTACTAATTAGCTGTTTGTCAATCAGTGACAATTTCTACACCAAGAGACTAACATGCTTTCAGATAAGACCATTGCAGAAGATCATATTTCGATTATCTTTAACTACACTTTACAATCAATCGTTACTGTAGAAACCTGAAATTTAAGGCTTTTGCATTAGATAGTTTTGGGCTTGTCTAGTGTTTTTGGGCTAGCGTGTAAATGTAATTGGGCTAACTTGGGTAGGCTATAGTGGGGTTTAGGTCCGATTTTATTAAGTGTGGGCCTAAGGGTTTTCGAAATTCTAATGAGATTGACTTGTTTACCAAGTCAATCTCAACTATATATAGGATATCATATTGTCTAGTTAGGGTTGCTAGTCTTTTGGGTGTGTGAAGGTGACATCGAAATTCTCTTTAGAATTTCGATTAAGGTGTAAGCAGTTGCAAGTAATCAATACAAGTGTTTGTTCTTAAATCGGTTTGTGTTTCTCTTGTGCTTATACTTTTCGGTTATTGTTTATTGTGTTTTCTTGAATCAACTAGTTAAACCGGATTCCGCACGGTTTCACTAGTCTAGATATCGCGTGAGGGTTAGTTTGATCCTTACAATTGGTATCAGAGCCAAGAAACGCAAGTTTCGAGGCTCTCGCGATATCAGATTCAAGTTTTTGAGTACTAACGATTTGAGTTTTGTGGTGATTTTCAGCTTTTAGCACTTTCGGAGGTGTGTTTGTGCAGGTTTCAAGACAATACAAAAGTTTCGTGAAGCTGTGTACGTGTCAGAGAGACTTTTCGATCCTGTTTTGTACTTTTCGATCAGCCAGTTTGATCGAAAAGCCGTTCCAGCAGACCCTGTCCAATCGAGAAAGCCCCCTCTGTGGCTTTTCGATCCGTTCCTCTCACTCGAAAAGTCCCCTAAGTGACTTTTCGACCAGCCTGCCCAATCGAGAAGTCCCCTTTTGTGACTTCTCGATCAGTTACACCAATCGAAAAGTCCCTGCGAGACTTTTCGATCCAACCCTTTCAATCGAGAAGTCTCCTTGAGACTTCTCGATCAGCCTCCTTTGATCGAAAAGTCCCCTGTGACTTTTCGATCCATTGTGCTCCTTGATCGAAAAGTCCCCTTCGAGACTTTTCGATCCAGCCTACACTTTTCGATCGCAACACACTTTTCGATCCTCATCTATTCCGATCGCAAAGTACTTTTCGATCAGCTACCTTCAGCCGAGAACCCCTTTTCGATTCTGAAGATATGGCCTACGACATGTCGAACCTGTCAAGTGTCACTCTGGAAATGGACTCTAAAATCGGAACATCTGCCAGACCGCCACGTCTGATGTCTGGCAAGGATTTCATGAGCTGGAAGTATAGGTTCGTCAACTACGTCAATTACAATGATGCTAAGATCATGCGATCGATCGAAGTGGGAGACTTTGTTCCATCTACTCCAGGAGAACAAGGTCAACCACCTGTTCCTAAGGCCAAGAAGGATTGGATTGATGATGACTGGGACAGAGTTGAACGAGATAGAAAGGCACTGGCTGCCCTCACCATGGCTTTATCCCCTGAAGTTGCTGAAGCTTTCAAAGAATATACCTCAGCTAAGACTCTGTGGGATGCCCTTATAGCAGCCTATGAGGGAACTGATGATATGAAAGAATCCCGCAAAGAGAATCTGAGGGAAATGTTCAATGAGTTTAACTTTATCCCTGGTGAAAACATTGAGTCTCTGCTTCAACGTTTCATCAAGATAGTCACTGGGATGAAAGATGCTGGAGTGACATACACTCAAGTAGAGGTCAACAGAAAGCTGGTTAACTCTCTTCCACCTAATTGGGACAGCACCATTGAACTGATCGAGAAGACTGTGCAAATGTCCACTTCGTCCCTAAATGAGCTTATGTCCACCATCAGGGCCTACGAGGAGAAGAAACAGAAGAGGGCAAGAAAAACTGGCAATGGAGCATTAGTGAATCAGCTAAACCAAGCATTCATTTCACAGCCAGCTGTCGCTCCAGTTGATCCACCATCAACCCCAATGGGATTCATTGCACAAGCCACTGGGTCAAATTCATCTGGAAAATCAAACAGTGTTACTCTGGATGTAAATACCTTGACTAAAGATCCTAGCTTTGCCCTTGGGGTGGGAATTATGAGTTGCTACCAGGCACTCGTTGCAGGTTCCCTTCTTCCCACGGATCTGTCACCAGATGATGTGAATCAAGTGAACCCCGATGATTTAGAGCGCATGGATATATCTTATCAGATGGGAATGTCTGCCCTACGAGCTAGGCAGTACATGGCAAAGAAGGGACAGAAGGACTGGAATGGCGGAAAGGGGATAAAGTTGAGTTTTAATAAGGCAAATCTGCGGTGTTACAACTGTAATGAGTATGGGCACTATGCCAGAGAGTGCACCAAACCAAAAGTGGATAGAGAAGGCAAGGCTGATAACAGGAGTGAGAACGTGAAGACGGAGGCAAGAAAGAATGATAAGGCACTGGTGGTTCAACATACACCAGGATATGACTGGACACCTCAGGTGGAGGACCTCAGTCTTACACTTGACCATGTGGCCTTGTTAGCTGAAGAGGAAGCACAGAAAGAAGCATCTGAGGAATTCTATCACGCGTTCATGGCAAACATAACTCCAGGATCCTCCGCAAGCAGCTCTGAGGTATGTCTTAACCCTAAATGTCAATCTATTTTAAATGAATCTAAAGAATGGCAAACTAAGTTTTTCAATGAAACCTTAAATCGTGAATTTGTTGATAAAGAATTGAGGGAATACAAAGGTAGAAGTAAAAACTTAAGTGAGAAACTCGAAGCTGCTAAAATTGACATAAAAAATCTTCAAAGGGACTTGAGTAACAAAAACACATATCTGAGAGTTGCTAATGAAGAAATTGCCACATTGAAAACTGAACTTGAACAACTTAAAGGGCAATTAGAAACATCGCAAACCAAAGTTGAGCGAAATGATAAGATTGTATCAGAAATGATGAAGGCTAGCTCACTTTTCTACAACACAGACGCTCGTATGCGTCATGTAAAGGCCAACTCTGGTTTGGGACTCGGTACTGAAATAAAAGATGAAAAATCCACTCATACAGTACCGATGCCCCTGATGCATGAAATGATCTCAGATTATGAGTGTTCCAAGACCAACTTGGATGCTAAAGCTGAGATCGAAAAGAAATTGGCAGCTTGCCCTATTAAAATATCTGCTCCTGTTTCTAACCAGACTGACCTTTTTACTTCTTGTGCAGATAAAGGTAAACATGAAGCAGGGGTAATAAATTGCACGGAGTCCACTAAAAGTTCTTTGAAGTCCGAAGTTGATTTTTCTGTTAAAAATTCTGTTTTTGAGAAAACTGAAACTCTTGTCATGTCTGAGTCAAACACCTCTAAGTCTTCTGAGTCTAATGGTTGTGCTAAATTTTCTGATTGTGGTATGTTTAATGTTGGTAAATGTGATGTGAAACCTGTGAAACCCCTTAGAACCGTCAGAATTTTAAGAAGGGGTAAGGAATCACAAAATGATGGTTCCAAACCCACAGGTGATGCGAAGAAATCTGAGGATAGTCTGAACTGTCCCATTCAAAATGTGCAGAAAGTACGGGACGCAAAACCACAGGACTTTGTCCCGTACCCAGAGGTCAATTCTGCATATGACCAATTCAAACCGATACAACGGGAGTATGTTCTGACCACTAAGCCCCATGGTAAAGCCCTCTGGATCCATAAAAACGCTTCAAAGCCAACTTGGATATCCACTGGGCGGAACCAACCACAGGCTCTCGTGTATCCAAAGAAACAGTCCTGCCATGTGTGTGGCCAACCAGGACACATGGCAAGAAACTGTCTGCACCGACCTTATGAGCCCTACTACCCTAAGAAGGTCCAACAAAAGACTGTCCCTTTGGGCCAAACACATGTTGGCCCAACGCCCAAATTTGGACCTTCAAACCAAAAGGTGCAGAAGTTCACATTCCCACCATCACAAGCAGGAATTCATTCTAGACCAAAGGCAAGGTCTGCATCGTCAAACCAAAAGATGCAGCCAGGCCCAACACAGGTTCACAAACAGAGGTCAAAGCCTAAGTCACCTAATCAGACACCACAAACGGTGAAAAATAAGGTGAATAACAATGCTGTGAAATCTTCAAAGATGTTCACAAAACCTGCCAGGGCTTCTAAACTTACAAAACCTATTTTTCACCCTAAGCAGGACAATTTTCAAAAATCACTTGTTCCACCTCAACCTGTTGTTAGAAGGTCTTCTGAAACACCACTTTTCTCAATACCTCATTCAGTCAAAAAGAGAAAAGATGAAATGTGGAATGTCCCGAAGGTTGTTAATTTGTCTTTCAAACCTACAGGAGTGTACAAGAAACACTCCATGTCTTTTCAAGAGGTCAAGAGGTCTAAATTAACCAACAATAATAAACAGGGGCTTGGAAAAGAAAATCACCACAGTGATGTCAACATTAAAGACATTCACAGACCAGTCTCACCCAGACCAGTTAAGGCCTGGGTACCAAAAACTAACTGATTTTCTCTGAATGCAGGAACAGCCAAGGAGGCCTGTCAACAACCTATGGTATGTTGACAGTGGTTGTTCCAGGCATATGACGGGCGACATATCCCTTCTACATGACTTGGAGAAATTTGATGGAGGTTATGTGTCGTTTGCCGGAGGAGTTGGTGGTTTTATCAGTCAGAAAGGAACGGTTCGCAATGGTTGTCTCAGCTTCCACGATGTCAATTACGTCGAGCAATTGAAGCACAGTCTGTTGAGTGTTTCACAGATATGTGATCGGGATTATCCAGTTTTATTCAACAACAAAGAATGTCTCATCCTTAAACCTGGATACTCCATTCCCGATGACTGGGTGTTGATGAGAACACCCCGATATGGTAACTCTTATGTGCTGAACATGCAGAAGCCCCCCACATCTGAGGTGGCCTGTCTCATTTCTAAGACAGCTGAGAATCATGCACAGCTGTGGCACCGAAGATTGGGGCACATGAATTTAAAGAACCTGAATCGACTTGCCAGAGGAGGGCTTGTCAAAGATCTTCCAATTAATGAATTCATTCTGAAGGAGAAATGTGTGGCTTGTGCTAAGGGGAAGCAGCAAAAACGTCCACATAAACCGAAGATCTTCAACAGAATCTCAACACCGCTGGAGCTACTTCACATGGACCTGTTTGGTCCCGTCAGTATGTTAAGCCTTAACCGATGTGCATTCTGTTTGGTTATTACTGATGATTTTTCTCGTTTCACTTGGGTGTTTTTCTTGTCCAAGAAAAGTGATGTTGCAGGTATTCTTATCGCCTTCATCAAGCTTATTGAAAATAAACTGAAGCACAAAGTGAAGACCATTAGGAGTGATAATGGCACGGAGTTCAAGAATCAAACTGTCAACGATTTTTGTGCTGATAAGGGGATTGAGCATCAATACAGTGCTCCTTATACACCCCAGCAGAATGGCGTCGCAGAAAGAAGAAACAGAACTCTGATTGAAGCTGCTCGCACGATGTTGTGCGATTCAAAGTTACCGACCATGTTCTGGGCAGAAGCAGTTAACACTGCTTGTTATGTCCAGAATCGGGTCCTCATCAATAAGCGGCAGCAGAAAACACCATATGAGCTAATATACAATGATAAGCCCAGGATTGGTCACCTTCGGGCGTTTGGGTGTTTATGCACAGTCTTAGTTAACACTGATGTTCCTAAATTTGCTGCTAAGGCTGATGAATGTTATTTTGTAGGTTACTCTGCCAGCTCCGCTTACAGGGTCTTCAACAAAATCACTAGGATTGTGATAGAGTCCACAAATGTGGACTGGCTAGAAGACAATCCATCTGATAGCGGCGTCGGTCCTCCTCAAGCTTTCGACTACAATCAATTCTTCCGCCCATTGGGATTAGACCCTGTCTTAGCTGAGGAATTTTATGAAGAAACAATTTCAGGACCATCTGTCTCACACTCCGTCACAAAGCCTCCTGTCCCTGCTCCTGTAACAGATCCTACACCTGTACAGGAGACTGTAGATCCTGTGGAGACTCACACACAAGAAACAGATGCAGAAGTTGACCCAGCTCCCGACTCTCCTCAGATACTCGGAGCTGATCCCGAAAATGAAGCTGATACACATGAAGAACCCGATCTCTCAAATCTGCCTCCTGAAATTCCAGTTCAAGCTACTGCAGAGACCAGAATTCAGAAGTACCACCCCTTAGATAACATCATTGGTCCCTTAGCATCTGGGGTGGTCACAAGAAGCCAGTCAGGAGACATCAATCATTGCATGTTCTCCTGTTTCATCTCACAGATTGAGCCCCCCAACATTACTATGGCCTTGACCGATCCTAGTTGGGTGGAGGCTATGCATGAAGAACTCAATAAATTCTCTCGGCTTCAAGTTTGGAGGTTAGTTGAAAGGCCAGCTGACAAAAAGGTCATCACTACTCGGTGGCTGTATAAGAACAAAAAGGATGATAACGGTGTGATTGTCAGAAACAAGGCCAGATTGGTGGTTCAAGGCCACAAGCAAATTCAAGGTGTGGATTATGATGAAGTGTACGCACCAGTGTCCCGCTTAGAGGCAATAAGGGTATTCTTAGCATATGCTTCGTATATGAATTTCACTGTCTACCAGTTGGACGTGAAAACTGCTTTCCTATATGCTGAGATGGATGAAGAAGTTTACGTCACTCAACCTCCAGGGTTCATTGATGAGGAGCACCCGTATCATGTTTTCAAGCTTGACAAGGCTTTATATGGGTTGCATCAGGCTCCTCGGTCATGGTACAAGACTCTGACTGATCATCTTCTTGCTCATGGTTACACACGAGGCATTGTTGATCAGACACTTTTCAGAAAGGAGGTTGGGCAAGACATTATCATGGTGCAAGTCTATGTTGATGACATCATCTTCGGATCGACAAATGAAGACTTGTACAAAGATTTTGAGAAAGTTATGCGCACAAAATTCGAGATGAGTCAGATGGGCGAGATGGAGTTTTTCCTCGCATTGCAAGTGAAGCAGAGTGACAGTGGGATTCTGATCCATCAAGCTAAATACGTTACTGAGATTTTGGAAAAGTACAAAATGGTGGATGCAAAGCCGGTTTCTACACCCATGGCAGCAAGACCTGCACTTACCAGGGATCCAGATGGGCAACCAGTGAGCGAGCACATGTACCGGTCCATGATTCGGTCCTTGATGTATTTGACCGCCAACCGTCCAGACATCATGCTAGCTATGTGCCAATGCGCACGCTACCAGGCTAATCCTAAACTCTCTCATCTTTCTGCGGTCAAACGTATTTCTAAATATTTGAAGGGTCGGCCTCGTCTAGGCCTCTGGTACCCTAAAGAGTCTGGATTTAACTTATATGCTTTTTCTGACAGTGACTATGGTGGAAATGAGCTTGACAGGAAATCCACGTCTGCTGGAGCTCAGTTTCTAGGCGACAGGCTGGTGTCTTGGCAGAGTAAGAAACAACACACGGTGTCCCAGTCGACAGCCGAGGCGGAGTATGTTGCTGCATCTGCCTGTTGTTCTCAGGTGGTTTGGTTGCAGCATCAGCTGGGAGATTACGGTTTGAATTTTTTCGATACTCCTATTTTTTGTGACAATAATGCTGCTTTGCAAATTGTGAAAAATCCCGTGCAGCACTCTAAAACCAAACACATAGACATCAAAACGCATTTCATTCGGGATTGCTATGACCGACGGCTCATTCATTTGGAGAGGGTGGCATCGGATGACAATGTGGCGGACATGTTCACGAAACCCCTTCCAAGTGCAAATTTTGAAATGTGTCTCAAGGGCCTCCGGATGATAGCCTTTGATGAGTAGTCTGGCAACTTTATCATTTTCTGTATTTATTTGTTTCTTTTATTTATTTAAAAAAAAACAAAAAAAAAACAAAAAAAAAACAAAAAAAAAACAAAAAAAAAAATATTAAAAAAACATTGAAAAAAATAAAAATACAAAAATAGTGTCCTTTTCGTTATTTAAAAAAATCTAAAAGCAAGGGGAAGTTATAAGAAAATGTCAAGTATTTTCTCTAAAGTGTGTGCTTTTAAATTTTTTTCTGGTTTTTGGGTGATCAGGTGGGAAGTGATATAAATTTCCAGGTGTTTGCTGACTGACACGTGTAAGGTGGAAGTGAAAAGCAGTGATTCATGGTCGATGTGCTTGGTAGGCTCTGCTGACAATCAATCAAAAGGTATGTTTTATCACAACACTTGAAGATAACGTATGATGCTTGAAAGGGAACACACACTTAGGTTAGTACAATTTCTATTTGACTGTGCATCAGGTATCCTGAGACACACGCCCGGTTCTGAGTATTGATGTCATGCTCAAAAATCCCATTCCCTCTGCTTTGCGTAAGCAATGACCTGGGAATGTTGTACGTGAGTCAGGACTCCTCTGTTCTGCGAAAGCGGAGACCTGGAACCACCCTGATCCACGTACGTTTTAAGATCACATTGTATATATGATAAACCAAAAGATGCCAAGTGCACAATCAAAAGAGACCCTCAAGCGTCCAAAACCCTCAGCCTCTGTCACTGATGAGAACGTTGTTAAAAATGTTTCAAAAATTCAGTTGACTTTGTATATTATCCAACAAAACCTCCGTGATCTATTCTTTTCTTTTCTCAACCCCTCTGGAGCATGATGTTGGGCTTACGAAAAGGTGTCGTGAAAAATGTTGTACGGAAACCAGGTGTGCTTGATAGAATGTACAAAATATACCTAGGACTTATGTGTGTGAACTGGATAGATTTTCATAATTAATAAACCTTAAAATATAAATAATGTGATGAAACTGCTTGAGTAAGCGAAAGCAGCATGAGTTTAAAGATTGGACCAAAATACCGGCAATCGCCTGAACACGCGAAGTAACCGAAGCTGAAAAGGGTTCCTCAGTCACAGACAATTTGGTATGATCCCTATCAACGCCTTTTCATTCAAAATCCAGGTTGTTAAGTTTTTTTTGTGATTATGTTTTTTTATTTATCTTTATTTTTATTTTTTTGCATCTCAACTTCTAATTTTGTGTGGTTTGTTTTAATTTTTAGTAAAACTTGCCAGATATTAAATCTCTCGGGCTTGAGTTCAGGGGAAGTCTTTTAAATAATCATGGGTAATTTTTGAAGAATTGGTTGATAATCTATTAACCTTTTATAACTTTTTGTATGTGAAAAAATGTGTTTGTGAAAGGTCTGGGTAAAATGTGAAACTTTAACAAAGTTGAGGGGGCAAAGTGGAATTTTTAATATTTTGAACAAAAGAGAAGAGGAGGGTCGGAGACCCCTCACTCTCCGTCTTCTTCTTTCCCGTCCCCAAACCCTAGATCACAACCACCTCCACCATTCACCACTACCACCTACTGCCGCTACCACCGATAACCACCACCACCGTCGCCATCACACTGCGACTCAACCACCACCATCTACTTCATCATCCGACCTCCACAGTTCCCCCATTCCGTCACAGCCCCGCCGCCTCTGCCTTTTCGGATTCACCGCCGACTGCCACCGTAGCCACCATCCGACACCCTCTCTCTAGCCGGAATCCACATCTGAGCACTCCCCTGTGTTTAGATTCGTGTCATGGCGCCTCGATTGAAGCGTGCAGCCCGCCCTCCTGTTGATCGGCTTGAGTAAGTTCTTGTTTTTGTGAAATCTGTGGTCGGGAATGAGATAGATGATGGTTTGGGAGATGTATTTAAGTGAAATCGAGTTTAAAACATGCGTTTGTGAGCTTTTCGATTGAGTTGCAGGTTGGAATGAAGAAGAAAGAGGCTTTTCGATCGATACAGGGACTTTTCGATCAGCCCCTCGTGCTTTTCGATCGTCCCTGATGCTTCTCGATCACTGGTCACCAATGACCAGAGGCTTTTCGATCAATGGCTTAAGCTTTTCGATCGAAGGACACATTTTCCGACCAGTGATCACGGGGACTTAGAGTTTGTCAAAGATCACAATCAGGTGGCTTATTTGCTGGACCCGCCTGCTGAATACAAAGAAAAGTACCTATCAATGATAGCGGGGCTGAAGAAGTGTTGTCTATACTATGCATTAACAGCAAGTCCAGTTATATGCAAACGGATGCAGCAAGAGTTTTGGAAGACAGCAAATGTATCTGAACACGGGAAGCAGATAATTGCCAGGATTCAAGCTTCTGATGTGATCTTAACAGAAGAGAATTTCAGACAGGCTCTCAGACTTAAAGATGTTGCTGCTGATCCCATTGCTCTTGATAAAGAAATGGTGTCCAAGTGTCTGAAGGAAATGGGATACCTCACTTTATCTCCTCCCACGATGAAAGCTCTCATTCTGCCATACTGGAGAATGCTGGCACATTATTTACAGAAATGTGTCATTGCCAAGAAGAGCTCTACGGATCAGCTGAACCAAGTGCACACCCATGCAATGGTGTCACTAATCAGAGGTGTTCGGTTCAACTGGTCTAGGATGATATTTGAAGATGTGAAGTCTGTGGTATCCAGAGATAAGAAGTTTGCAGCAGTTCCAAGGTTCATCCAGCTAGTTCTGGACTCAAGATATCCAGCTCTGAGAAAGTCAAATGATACACATGATACTAAACCAATGGGTATTGAGGTGTTTCCTATGATCAATCCGAAGAAGAAGTTGTCGGATAAGATGTCGTTTGGAGACAAGTTTGGAGAGTTTGCAGAGATTGTGAGAGAAGAGGTGCATGTTAACAGAAATGCAACTGTGGAAGAAGAACATAATATGCCTCCTCCTCAACAGAAAGTGGTTGATCTTCCTGATGATTCTGACTGGGAAGAATTTGATTTGAATGATGTGCGGATTGGAGCACTCAATTTTGAAGGTGATGAGTCAATAAACTATGACACGTATCTGGATGATGTTGACCTTGAGGAAGTTGAGACCGAGACAATAGAGACTCCATTGATCAGAAAACGGAAAGCCACAGAGGATCCTCCCCTCGGTGCTTCTGTTACAGATGATTTGACTGATATGACTGAGACTGTGTCAGCTACTACACCACACCACACTGAAGGCCCAAGTGACCCAAGGAGAAGAAGACTTGATTCTTATGTGCCACCAGTCACAAGTTCAAGTGCTGGTCCGTCTTCTTCTCAGCCCACAGCCCAAGATAAGGGGAAGGCAGTAGAAACCCCGGAGTTCAGATTAGAGAAGGAACTCAGAGCTGAGATAGCAGAGTTGAAAGCCCAAAATGAAACTCAAAGTGAGATTATTGTTGATCTGATTGATATTCAGAAGGTTCACAATACTGAATTGGAGAATCAAAAGAAGGTAAACAGAGAATTCTCAAGGCAGTTTAGAGAACTTCACAAGCTGATCAGGCAGCTGAATTCAGAAAGATCAAGGCAAGGAGATAGAGTTGAAAGAGGATCGGGTGTAGGTGATTCCTCACAATCACCAGTATTTGACTTTGAAGCTGATATTCCTAATGACACTCAACCAAGTTTACCTGATGCCTCGAGTGAAGATAAAGATACCAGGGATAGATATTATATGATTGTTCCCGCTTCTGACTTTGATGGAGGTTGGGAGTCACAAACATTTGCCTATCCACCTGAGAGGTATCTAATTCAGCTGGGAGAACATTATCATGATAAACAAGGCATTACTGCACCAGTGAAGACATGGATGTTTGATGGTGAAAAGAACATGTTTGTAGTAAGAAGAAGGGGTCAGTATCCATTAGAGTATTACAAAAGTTGGACTCAATTCTACTCCTGGACGAACGCGGATTTGACTATGTTATATCAGGCTCCATTCTCCAACCCGTCAAACAATGATCAAGCCACGTATTTCTATAAGAAATTGGAGAAAGCTGTGAGGAGCAAGTTTAGGAGGTTTGAGGATTTTCCTCACAAGAAGTCGTATGTGATGAAATACAGAAAGGTTTTCAAATGGGATGGAAAGAAAAGTAGCCCAGGGAAGGAAGGTGAGAAGCTCAAGAAGTTTACAAATGTCTTGTATCCACCTACAGACAAGACAAAGACGATTCCTCTTCCCATGAGACATCCTGAAGACTGCCTGCATGACTTTCAGACATGGGCATATAGTGATTATTCTGGTGAAGCAAAGATTCTCTGCAAGTCCCAGACCATTAATGTTATGGAAGTTCATGATCTGATGCGGTTCCACAAGAAAGACATTCTGATCTTAGCTAAACATCAGATTGAGTGTAACCCTGACACTGAGGAATATGCAAAGTGTTACACTCGGGCAGTAGCTGAGATTGTGGCCAAGGAGCTCTGGTATGATCCAGCAACTGTGAATTTGTCCAAGAAGTTCAGAATGTGAAGACAGTCTAATGCTAAAGCCTAGGGGAAGATTGTAGAAATTTAAGGCTTTTGCATTAGATAGTTTTGGGCTTGTCTAGTGTTTTTGGGCTAGCGTGTAAATGTAATTGGGCTAACTTGGGTAGGCTATAGTGGGGTTTAGGTCCGATTTTATTAAGTCCCTAAGGGTTTTCGAAATTCTAATGAGATTGACTTGTTTACCAAGTCAATCTCAACTATATATAGGATATCATATTGTCTAGTTAGGGTTGCTAGTCTTTTGGGTGTGTGAAGGTGACATCGAAATTCTCTTTAGAATTTCGATTAAGGTGTAAGCAGTTGCAAGTAATCAATACAAGTGTTTGTTCTTAAATCGGTTTGTGTTTCTCTTGTGCTTATACTTTTCGGTTATTGTTTATTGTGTTTTCTTGAATCAACTAGTTAAACCGGATTCCGCACGGTTTCACTAGTCTAGATATCGCGTGAGGGTTAGTTTGATCCTTACAGTTAGTTTAGAAATCAATGTTTAAAGCAAATGTGAATGAAACAACCACCCAATTGTTAGGTGTCAAAAGTTGGGTTTCAAAGTAGATTATTTATAAATTAAAAAGTCATAAATAAGCGACTATAAACCTAAAACTTACCTTCAAGAAGAAGCTGGTGGTGACGATGAAAGAAGAAAGATGATGGACTAAGAAAGTAAAATCCCAAATGGTGTTCTGTTTGATGTAAGAAACATCACACGTGTAAGGTAAATAACCTATGCAAGTGTAGTCATTTTGCATGTATGACATGTATGTTGAATTGTTGTACACGTGTACTAAATATGGACGGTAAAGTAATGATGGATGGCTGTATGTATATTCGTTAGTGTGTATATATATACAACTGGAATTATAAGCAACAAAGTCAACATAAGTAATAGTTAATTAATAATGTTAATAATGGTAAAATAACTAAAGTAAAATGGGCTTAAATGTAACCTCTATATGACTTATACGGATTAATTTTCTTTAGATGATCTTGTAAATGGTATTAGAAGTTTACAAAGGATTGATAGTCTAATGAAAGCAGTATGCAGTAAATGGCATATAAATACAACAGATAGTAACCAAACTTCATATGTATAAACATGGGTTGGTGTTTTAAAAAACTAATAGATTCACTACCAAATCTATAGTAAAGATGACAACATAAGTAGACAAAAGCATACATTGATAGTGACAGTAATTACATTAGAAAGCATCCTTCACATTATACAGATTGCTATTATGAAGTACTAAACCCACCAACCTTGATGGTAGCATACGATTAGCATTTACAAAAGACTATTTAACTACTGTTGGTGGTAGCAACATTTACAAAAGAGGAAACCAGTTGTCTAGATGACATCGTACAGCCGATGACATCGGATATCTACATTACAAAAGCCCATCAAGGTTGGATATCTACATTACAAAAGACCAT
The DNA here is from genome assembly GCA_039602395.1 of Deinandra increscens subsp. villosa. Lineage (NCBI taxonomy): Eukaryota > Viridiplantae > Streptophyta > Magnoliopsida > Asterales > Asteraceae > Deinandra > Deinandra increscens. Next base: position 34,899,365 of record JBCNJP010000027.1, read on the forward strand.
GAAGGATGCCTTCTACATAGCATGACTACGCTTCATCAACGAACAGGACCTTCGATTGAAAGTCGTATGTCAAACATATCATCTGCCCAACTTCAATGCCATAACGCTTGGCAAAGTTCTTCCATCCGTCAATGGTGTACCTACAATGTAATAGATAAGGGAGGAAAATTTAGCAAGATCAATGCTATGATATTTACATTAGAATGATAGTAGATAAAGTTGATATACCTCCTATAGGTGACCATGTTGCTTTGTCCTCGCAGCTTGTACAGCCGACCCCTTTCATTCTCATAAACAACACGTATTTTCATCCCGTCATAAAAGTCTCCCAACTCTGCCAACTTCGACGGCAACCTCTGCATAATATGTATATTAGGATAATAGTCTGTAATATAGAATGTGTAAGTAACAGATGAATGATGCTTACAAAATGAGCACGAACAGTAACAAAAGCTTGAAAAGGCAGTAACTCCTCAGTTAAGTCATCACTAACAGTGTCGAGATTCACTGCGTTGCCTGCATAGACAGCATTCAACGGAACGGGCATTGCAAGTATGTTGGTACCAGTTGGGTCAGAAACATCCATGAAAAGAGTGGTAGCATCTTCGAAGGTAAATTCCAAATAGTAATTGATCCTCAAAGGAATCTGATCTACAACCTGCCTCCACCCTTCAGTAATGTAGAAGTGTTCTCCAATCCTTTCTATTTTAACGTACCAGAACCTACCATTAGTAAAGATTAACAGAACTCGCTGTGGAGGGGCGACATCACCGAAATGCCTTATTGCAAAGTCATGGGGTATTTGCTGCCAATTGAAAAAACCACACTTAATAATTAGTTATTCATTACAAAAAATGATATGTGAACATAAAATATTTGTGTATTTCATATGAAATACAGTGATCAACAACTTAATATGTCTATCAAAAGTACGTCTGGTGGAACTAACCAAAGTGTCAGATGTGACACCCGTCACTTTAATTTTAGATTAGAAATGATAATTTAGGATTTATTTGGATTTATTTAGAATTAATTATGATTATGTGAATTATTTGAGTAATGTAGTATTAGATAAAGTCTCATAAATGTGAACCGACCAACGAAACGAATAAAATAATTCGTTTGGTTTTAAGTTATGAATGTATATGAGTTAAAGCCTTTAGAAAAAGGTTATACATTCGGTTGGTGATAAATTAGAGAAAATTACGCCAATAATGAATTTGAACCATGTAAAAATGTCACTACTTTTGGTCTCCGACCAAGTACGACGAAACTGAAAAATAGTTATATGGTTCTGAGCGTAATTTAAAATTATGAATTTTGATATAATTATTTGAATTTATTGGAGTCGGAAAAATACCCGTAAAACACGACATACACTGTATGTAACTAGAATGTTATAAAAAAATAAAAGACAAATGTGTGTGCATGTATGTAGGTCGTATATATATATTTATATGTATATGTACAAGTGTGTGTTACAAGTTATATTAATGGGAGGTGATGTTTTGTGTAGAAAATTTATAAAAGTTATGATTACATTTCTAATTTTTATAACCTACACATCATTTAACCAAAAGATTAATAAAAAAAAAAAAAAAAATTTACACCTCTCCTCCCCCTCCCTCCTATTTACGGCCCACACCCCCCCCTCACACTCATTCACCTCATTTTCACTCTCTCACTAAAAACACACACACTCCTTTGAATCTTCATATCTTCATCCACATTCAAGAACATCCTTTGAATCTTCATCCATCTTCTTCAAAGCTCAAGAACATCAAGAACACTTACTTTCTCTCTCTAGATTCAAGTAAGAAAACAACATCTAATCATCTTCTAAATCTCGAAACCCACTTCCAAATCTAAGATCCAACATCAAACTCTTGATTAGTTATGGTAGATTTGGAAGGATTAAGCTTCAACACACAAAGATTTGTGTGAAAAACCCCACCTACACACACAAAAATCGTGAAGAGTGTGTTAGTGTGTGTTTGTGTGTGTTGAGCTTAGGGTTAGGGTTTGATCATCTAAAAACCCACATGCATGTTAAATCTAAACCTAAAACTTGAGTTTTGTGAAAGATTTAATGAATGATCAAAGATGAAACACCAAGTTCTTGAAGGAATCTTAAACTAGTAACATGGATGATACATGCATGAACAAAAATCTATGATTTTATGTGATATCATGTGTTTATGATTATGATATGTTAAGTATTTGATCCTATAATTTGTGATAATGATATAAGAAGACATGAAATAAGGGTATGAAACCCTTGGATTTTATTAAAAATCCGAAAATTTATATATATGTATATACATATGTAAATACTTGAATTTGGAACAAAAAGATTAAATAAAAACTTGACTTGGTGTTACAATTGTAGTAATCCCGCCTCATGGTCGTCAATGACGCCTACATGGTCGGTAACGATTGTCACCACAATAAAACCCCGTGACTATTTCTCATAGTAATTCCGCCTATAATGGTCGGTCATGAGGAAACACGAGCGGTACACGTTTAATATGTAATATATGTAAAATTGTTATATAAATGGGTAGTTTGTATATAAAATAAATAAAGATTATAAAAACCTATTAGAAGTCAGAATATTTATGGTGAAAAATAGTCAAATCTAGTAATAAAAACTTGGAGTAAATGAATGGGAATAAAGTAATGATTAGGATTTAGACTTTTTCAAGCTTTAAATGCATTAAATGTGTAGAAAATGTAAAAATATGTCAAAAATCCGAAAATCTGAGTTAAAACAGTATCATATGATTTGAAATCAGTAAATATGAGTTATAAAAATTTCCTAGAATTTTTGGAATTTATTTAATAATTAAAATGGAATTTATATGCTTAAAATGGCTAAAAATGCTTAAAATTAGAATAAATTGGAGAAATAATATGAAATAAATTGAGGACCTATTTTGGACAGTAGACAACTAATATAAGTGAGAATAATTAAAAACCTAGATGAAAATGGCACCCGAACCCTTAAAACGATAAAAATTATACATTAAAAACGTGTAAATTAGTAAAAATAAGGTATAAAATGGGAAAATAATAGAGATCAGTAGCTAAAAGACTTGGAACAGATTTATAATGTTTAGGAAACATATAAAAATGATGTGGAAATAGAAACTTAAGTATTGGAGAAAAATTGGATAAAACCCGTCACCGAAAAAGCCGTAAAAATGGGTAATTTAGCATAAAGTAGAGAAAAATTAGAAAATAAGTGCTATAATATTTGGAATAATGTTAATTAAGTTTAACAACTTATATTAAGCCTTAGCATAAAGTTTCATGTATAAAGATTAGTTCTTTTTGCTTTATGTGTTGGAATTAGTCGAATAAGGGCAAACTTGTCATTTTGCTCGAATAGTTTGAAAAGTCAGAATTTGTCACATTAGTTATGTAGAATTGCCTAACTAATCTGATCCTAATAAAAATAGGACCAAAGATACCTGAATTTGCTTATTTAGAAGCCAAGCTAGTACTTACAAGCAAAGGTGAGTTCACTCGAATCCCTCTTTTAATACACGTTTTTACTAAAGCTAAATTAAAGTGGAATAAAGTTAATCGGGTATATTGAGTTGACAAATGGATGTGTGGGTATGATTATACGTAAGTAATGGTATGGACGCTCATAAAAAGATGAGTCTGGCCAAAATTGCAAAGAGTATGGTGCAAAATTGCAAAAAGTATGGTGCAATAAGTCCGCCGTCTAGAATCATTAAAAGAAGCGTGAGAGGTATTGATAGATCTATCGGGTTGACCCCCATACCACTGATCAGTCGCTCTGGTCGCGCAACAGGGTGGTAAATACTTTCGAACATTGGTCTAGCGTTGATTTAGAGCTTAACGTTTAATTGTGCATCATAATGCCTAGCTAGCTTATGAACCATACTTGTCGCTAAACTCATTATTTGGTATAAAGTGAAATGAAATGCGGGCAAGAGAATAAGAATAAATGGAAATGTAATCAAGGGATCTATACGGTGATTGTGGAATTAAATTGTGAACTCACCAACCTTTTGGTTGACACCGTTTGTTAATGCCTTTTTTTAGGTACATGATGCTTGTCTTGAGAGATGGACCCGGTATACCAAAGACGAAGTTGTTGTGTGTTCTCTTTTGTACTTAATGTAAACGTTTTAGTAATGATGATGTAAGGGACCGTAACATGGATGACTATGTTATCCATTGATAAATAAAATGTTGTTTTTATCTTTTATTATATTACTAGTTACTAAAACGCATGGGTTACCAACTTTGAACACCGCCACGTAAGACTTCCGCTGAATTAAGAAAATTGGGGTGTGACATCAGATGGGCCATCAAAGAGCATAGTAGTAAACGCTGCTGCCATCTGCATGTTTAAATTCATACAAACAATAAGCAATCCTCTTGGTAAACGACCTTTCATATGTATTTTAAAAGCAAGTAAGTGGTATTATAACTTATAACTTATGAAGTTTAAAGTTTTAGGTCATCATCATTTTCTATTTCTAAAGTAGCGTACAAAACAAACAGCAACAACCCCAAATGAAAAGAATATACGCAGCAGCAACTGCTACATCTGGTAGACATAGAAATACCAATTTACAAACCCAAATCAAAATAGAGACCCGAAAAGGTAAAAGACCCAAAAGTTTTGCTATACATCATCGTTCATGTACAGTAACACTTAAATTTGATAATAGTAACAACGATCGGACATCATCTGAACACATGCAATTACAATGGTTTGAATAATGACATCCCCAAAGTAAGACGCACACTTATAAACACAGATTTTGACATGCAACTGGTCATCAATATAATAATTATTGGGTAGAAGAAAGAAGATACCAGCAACTCTAACAGTTAGAGATAACCGATAAACAATGTTGTAGATAGTGTTAAAAGAATCCTGTTAGTCTGCTGCCGTACCTTCGTCGGCAAGAGCACAGTGACGCACAGCTGTTTCTTCCGATGAGCAGAATATGGATGGTCGCTTGATCTATCTGCAAAGATTCATATCCGGTCTTAAATAGACAATTAAAAATAGACTTACAATGCTTCTGGGCTTCTCCTCGGCCCGTATAGACCCATCAAGGAAATGGCCTGTTACAACTCAAATGTTACAGCTTTCTCCCAGCCCAACCCTGTTTATTCTATCCATGTAGCAGCCCGTTGGACATTGATTGTCTTTCATAACCCAACTTAATTTAGCTAATTATTTTTTATAAAATCAATACAAAATTAGTTTATTTGTAACACAAAAAATGATATATTATATGAAAAATGACGTATTCTTATGTATTTTTACAATAGTATAAAATACGAATAATAGTATAAAATACATTTAAAATAAAAAAGGAAAACGGAAAAGAAAATTAACATTCTTCTGTTACAACAAAAGGGAGCATATAAGAAACTATAAGAATGAAAAAAGAATAAAAAATAAAAAAATAAAAAGAGGGACAAAGTATAAAAAAAGAAAGCAATAAAACATCATACAATATGTAGAAGATTATTATTTTTTTAGATACAATGTGTATAGAAAATATATATTAACAGGAAAAGAAACTTGTTACATATATTAAGAGATTATTAGTACATTTATTAATTAAAGAAAATGTATTATCGTACTATATAGTTTTCTATTGAAAAGAGTACATAATATCTTTTATTAGAAATTAAAAGATAATACAACAGTAAGAAAAAAAAAATTAAAGGTAAAAATTTAAGCACGAAAACATTATAGAATATGTAGCAGATTATTAGTATTTTTTATACTAAAAAATGCCTATTAAGAGGAAAAGAAATGTGTCATATGTATAAGTAATTATTAGTATATTTGTTTAGTGAAATGTATTATCGTATTATATATTCATTTATTAACTAAATAACATCAGAAGGAAAAAATAAGTATTCGTATGTCATCTTTTATATTAGGATGATACCTGTGAGAGGAAATTAGAGAATGACAAATCCGATAGCATGTTGTATATTTTTAATTTTGTTGATAGCAACATATTGGAAGTGTTAAGAATAACAAAAAAAAAATCCTAAGGAAAACATTTTTGTGTTATTTAAAATAACAAATACTATTTAAGAAAGAGAAAACATTTCTGATACACCGATAATAACGATAATATCTTTTATTAGAAATTAAAAGATAACACAACAATAAGAAAAAAAAAATTAAGGTAAAAATTTAACCATGAAAACATTATAGAATATGTAGCAGATTATTAGTATTTTTTATATATAATGTACAAACGAAAAAATGTCTATTAAGAGGAAAAGAAATGTGTCATATATATAGGTCGTTATTAGTATATTTGTTTAGTGAAATGTATTATCGTATTATATATTCGTTTATTAACTAAATAACATGAGAAGGGAAAAATAAGTATTCGTATGTCATCTTTTATATTAGGATGATACCTGTGAGAGGAAATTAGAAAAAATAAGTATTCGTATGTCATCTTTTATATTAGGATGATTCCTATGAAAGGAAATTAGAAAATGAAACTGTTAAGAATAACAAAAAAATAAATCCTTAGGAAAACATTTTAGTGTTATATGAAATAACAAATACTATTTAAGAAAGAAAAAACATTTTTAATACATCAATAATAACGATGGATTACAGAGCAGTGTAATTAATGATTGCATTATAAAATTCATATGTAAACAAAAGGCAGCTACCAATACAACAAATTAAAGCAATCGAGTAGTAAAAAAAGTGTGAATGAAGTAATCATTACATATGTAAATATAAACATAATTTCATATTCATTTAATAAACATACGGAAACACATTTAAGGACCACCAACATAAAATTTAGAGAAAGTACTTCATTAGCCTATGGGAAGTACTCTAGCCAAAAGCCATTTACATATAAGCAAACCAAAAGAGACCTAACAACAACCGAACAGTAGAACCATAGGGCTACATCATCCCCTTTATTTGTTAGATACCTACACATATAGAGGACCCTTTTGTTGCTAGAACACTGAAAATTCCTCCCATTAACTACATCATACACTTTATTTGTTAGACACCTACACATATGGAGGACCCTTTTGCTGCCAGAACACTGAAAATTCCTCCCATTGACTCTTCAAACGTCATGGTTTCTTGTTGCTAATAAGTGGACCATCTAACTCATCTGTAATAAAACATGCACATTACGATGAAAATAAGTTAATATACAAAGAAACTCATCCGGAACAAATTACACAAAGAATCTATAGTGATGAAAAGTATAATACCTTCACTCCTCCGATGCTTAGCCGGTGTCTTCCCTGCAGGAGTAGCGGGGGCAGCAAAAGTGAGGTCTTCCAAGGACAGTTTGTTACCCACAGTTGCAGCAGATCCTTTAACTTCTAATGTCTGTTGAATATGAGCATCATCATGCTGCTTCATACAGAAACTAAAGATTTTCTCCTTTCCTATAAGAGCTAACATGGGCTTTGGCACGACCTTGGGATCCGTATAGCCTTCTCTTACAACCAATGTCTCACAGTCAATGCCAAGGATCTGAGTCATTGCGCTGTCGAAGAAGACAACAGGAAGAGTTGACTTGTCACTGTACAGAGTGGCATTCACGCAGTACCTAGTTACAATGTACAATCAGTTAGAATGCATAAGAAGTTAAAGGTAATACATTTGAGAGATACGTTATCGAGAGAAGCCCATACCTGTATGTAGGCCTCTCAAGATAACCACAGTGTTTACACATAAGACGATCGTCTTCATAGCGAACAGTATCATTACACTGAGGACCTGGGCATCTACTACTGTACCATGTACGATATCCATGAATTTCCTTTATAGCAGCTATGCATGCAAACCTGTGATTCTGTTGATTAAGAAGTAACATATAAGAATATTCCCCATCAATACTGGTCTAAAGAAGACTCTTTACACATGAAAATTCTTACATGAACAGAGGCAGGATCTTTTGAAAGTACATTTGCAAGAGTAGTGATATTAGATCTTATGTCATCCTCAGTCTGAAAACCAAATGAGATAGTATCTTTCTTTGGAATATCCTTCAGCCTATATGGTTTTCATAAACAGTAGATGTTAACTAATAAGTTAGAAATTAGGCCTTAATCAATAAACAAAAAATTAACTTAACCTCTTTATGTTATCAGCATATCCCTCAATTGCGAGATCAACATCGATTGTTGTAGCAGAAGTAGATTCCAGCTGAAGACTGTCTACAATGTAATGTGTTAAAACAATGACATCTATTAAATTTAAATAGGCATCGTTTAATACTTATAACATCAAATTTATTATGTAATTCAAACATAACTATAAACTTACCTTGAAACTTAGTTATCTTCAAAGAACTTACTGCAACAATTTTCCCAGGAGCAACAACATTTGCATACGTATAGGCGATGTTCTCCCACAAAGTAATCTCAATAAATTTCTCACTGAGGTTTTTTTTTTAAGAAAAATAAAACTGTTATAAGGATATGTCATTTACCTTCATAATGTATTGCAATACATAGACCATTGACAATGACTACCTTTCATCTATCACCCACATCTTCAACATATTACTATCCTTCCTTTTCATAATAGTACTGCAATTTTCAATCCTGCACAGATAATCTTACGAAACAATGGAATGATAAATCAGAATGTTTGAACACATAAACAGCAATCATCCACAGCCAATGGAAATGCAAACCTATGAGAAGCTCAATTTGCTCAGATTTCTCCTTAAGATCTTCATTACGAATGAAATTGAAATACTGTTTGGGAATGTCAGTGACATCAACAGGCTGGAAGACAGTCCTATCACCTATAACAATTGTAGCCGGTGCGTCTACAACTTGACAAAAACCCAGTGGTGGATCAACCACGTATCCAGTAACACGATAGCAACGATAAAGGAAAACCTGTGAGTCAAGTCTTTTCTTCCTAGTATCAACTTTCGCCTCAACAGCATGACCCTATCAAAACAAAACAGACAACAAATTAATATGGAAACATACGTGTGTTGTTAATGAAATCTGTAAAGTGTTACTAACCTTAGAATCCGTAAACAGGTAAAATAGCTTCCGTTTGTCCCTTGGATTCCACTGAACAGAGTATTTTCTGATCACACGCACAGTAATCGGGATAGGTCCCTTAAAAGGAACCAAATCTTGTATTCCTTTGTCTTCCATCTTCTGTTGACCTTTATACAAACAGAATGTTAGAAACCTCAAACCAAAGATCAACCCGCGATCTAACAGTATAGGAAACCCAATTGCTACGGCCCAAACAGAAACCCTATCAAAGATCCAATTGCTACCTATCCAACAAACAATATCAAAACAAAGTGACAATCATAGAATGGTTAAACCTCCAACCAAAGAAAGAAACCCAATTACTACGGCCCAAACAGAAACCCTATCAAAGATCAAATTACTACCCATCCAACAGACAACACAAAAAAAAACAATTGACAATCGATAGAAAACATACCAAAGGAAGCCTCGAGATTAAGATACCAAAGAAGATTTCAAGCCTGCCACCGAAGATTCGCACGCAGCATATGTTAAATAGTAAGGATTATCACCCGAAAATTAGACACGTATGAGAAACGTGTTAGATGGTGGATGAAGAGGACACTCATTTGTATCTAACAGCTGCCATTTGTAAACCAAATGAAAGTGATTAGAGGTAATACAACTATCAATAAGAAAACTGTGGGCTTAAAAAAGGAAAAAAGAAAAAGAAAAAAAAACAAAAGACGTATACATGAAGATTCGAACCACGGTCTTCCGTAAAAAAGAAAGGAATATAACCACCACGACAGCATTTAATCTGTAACTTCAATTGCAAAAGGACTGTATAAATACAGAAAATCGGTTTAGCATGGGAAAAAAAATTAACTAAACAAAACGTGCCACGTGGCAACGGTATTTTCTTACACGTGTTACGAACAGTACTTTCACAGAGTACACATCAGTGAATCAAATTGATATATATATTAATTATATAACAAATCTAAAAGCTGACTGTACACTGTAAAGTTACTGTTAATAGCCACGCAGGATGAATTATAAATTCTGATTGGGAGCATTTACGGTGCATATAGGTGTCTCTTACCTCTTTACTTTGAATGACACGCGTCTCTTTCAATTCGCATGCTTGACAGCTATCTCCTATTTCATTTCAGGAATCTTTTTATTACATTGGGAACATCTAGCTCTCTCTATCAGATTTCAATCCCCTTTCTCTCTCTTACATTACATAGAGGGACGTTTTTAATGTCTCTCTGTTAGAAATCCGCCGGAGATTTTTTCCGATCGTCATGCGATGACATTTTTTATGTCTCTCTCATACAAATTTGTCGGAGTGTGTTGTTCCAATTCTGATCGTTGATGCGACGATTCATGGATCTTTCTCTATCTAACTATATATTTGCTTCTACCGAGTTGTGTCTCTCCATCTTAGACCCAGATCCATGGATGAACTTGCTTAAATCGACCTCTCTATGCGTTTTTGCCGTCTATGCTCTGTTACCGTTGAGTCAGCGACGTGTACAGCCACCTCAACAGCTCAACCTCGGGTGATGTTGAGGCAACAATAATGTCGTACATCCGGTTACTTTGAAGGTACCATTTTACTGTATCGTTTTGGTATGCATGTCGAAATTGGGTATGCTTTTGGTGATTATGTGGCTTAATTTTGCTACTCATGTGTATGTCTTTATTAGTTGATTGTAGTCGAATTATGTTCATTGATATTTGGTTGTAGCCATATGAAGCTGCACTTTGATTTTTACGAGTTGTTTCTACTTTTGGATATTTAATTTGGGTATTTTTTATTTTTACTTTTTTAAGTTAGTCTGTTCAATCTATTTTAATTTTTTTAAACTTCATAATCCGGTTTTGGTACGTGATGTGCAGTATGAATGTTCAATTTATTTAGGCTTTCTAAGACTTGATAGTCTTTCTTTTTATGTAACTGGTTTGATTTTATACATATTAAACTTCATAGCCTGGTTGCTTAAAACTCTCTGATGGTTTGTTTGTTCAAAGTTTTCTGAGCGTACATAAGTTGCTAACAAAATTGTTTGTCGCTTGAACCTTGCTGATGATTTTTTAGTTCAAAGGGTGTTTGGAATTATTTTACTTGATGGTGGTTTAATGTTCTAGCTTGATGGTTTTTGTGAGCCTATGATGAAATCCTTTGTGAGACTATGTTAATTATTTTGTTATTGTTTAGATTTGCTAGCTTTATATTGTTTAGAACTACAAATATGTCGTTTAGAAAGTTCGATGTCATGGTTGGTTCATTAAACACCATTTTAACATTGGGTTAAATTGTGATCTCCATATGTCATCTTTAAGTTTTGTTTGTAATTGTTGACAACACTCTAAATGAACTTTACAAAAACTACTCACATAAGATTGTTTGGTAAATATTTCCATCAAAAATTCTAAGTTTTTGTGTTTTACATTAATTAATGATTTCTATTTAGGATGTAGAAGGTTTTCATATAAGTTTGTAAGATGTAAATGGTTTTGTGACTATTGTAATTATAAACATTGTAGTTTCGTTACAAGACTTTTGTTTCTACTTTCAAGATACAATCTTCGCCCCGCAACGCGGGCGGTCCGTTTACTACTTGTAGTTTTCTACAACATGCTTCTGATGACCGGAAGCTTAGGACATGTAAATTGTAACATTCTAGGACACCACATCTTTTCTTTCCATTCCATCATTGCTGAGAAATCCACTCATCATGACTGCTACGTACACAATCTATTATAAAACAAACAACCAATTTCACTACCATATATGGAAATTCAAATGGTGGCAATCTAACCTGGTTCATAGCTTGAATTGCTATTTGTTCTTCTGACCTAAAAAAACTAACCGGAAGTGATAAAGAATAATGCATGATTGAAAGAATCAATTAATAACAAAAAACAAATATGCGGTGATTAAAATACTCACCTAAAAGAATTGAAAATCTTGCTCCAATTTTAGAGGTTTCACCTAAAAGAATTGATGTTCTTGCTCCGATTTCAAAAGAAGAATGAACGTACATATATGAGAATGATAGAGGAAAAATTACATCAACGGAAAACATATATAGGGATGGAGAAATCGAAACCTTAAATCAAGAAGCCCTAAGTTGTCGTCGATGATAAGTTCTAGAAAACAATAGAATCAATATATTAGAGGAGTGGGAGAAAAATCACCAAAAAAAATCGATTGACAACTGTTCTTGAAGCACACATAAGTTACCAGCAATCGATCTTCGTGGATTGAGTGAGATGGTGCAGCGATTATGCTTCAATGATTCAGTGGAACAGAGATTCGAATCGCAGGGAGAGAATATTGTGTGTGAATGAGAGGGGAGGGGAATGAGGCGTGGATTAGGGTTTTTAGTTGAGACGTGAATCAGATAGATGGGTCGGATTAATGAAAGGATACGCGATTTTTTTGAGGGTCATTTAGGCGGGAAAATGATACTGAGGAGGGTTGTGGTGATGCCACATCAGCATCCATCTTTTCTTTTATATAGTACTAGTTTTTTATCCCCGTGTGTTACACGGGTTAATTCAGAATTTTATGGTGATGTCAAGTTCCTTTTTTTTTATTTATTAAACTATGACCAAACCTTTTATTTATTATATAGAATAGAGTATAGATAGATAGATATAGATACATGTAACTTAATAAACTATATTATATATTAAATTAAGTAATTAAATAATTGGTTATTAAATAATTTAGAAGACAATAAATAAATAGTTGATATATATATCCAAAATTAGAAGATCCGCTACAATAAATAAATAGTGGATATATATATCCAAAATTAGAAGATCCGCTTGTGAATGTTTATTGGAGGGAAAAATTATTGAGGATGAATGTGATTATACAATTTAAGTATTTAAAAGCATAATAGAAGAGAGATTCCAGAAAATAAATATGAGAATAAATGTGAAAATTACATGTGGTAAAAAAATATAGTCTTTTATTAATGAGTAGATTTGTTATAAAGTTAGTCATTGATTTTAAGTAAAGTATATATTATTACAACTGTTCTTGTAAACGTATAAATATTAGAGAGATCTCCTCGCCATTTGGTAGAGTTGATACCCTTTACCTTTTAATGTGGAGGTTAAGTGTTAAAATTACACATGACACACAAAAAACATATAAAATATTATAAAGACGAGTTAGAGGTTTTACCAATGTGGCCTTTGGGTGGTGGGTTTTCTCTAGGATAGACGTGAAACATTGAGAATCCTGGTTAATCATCCGGACTATGATCGCAACGTGTCATATGTAACATCGTTTGCTATGGCCTATGGTAAGACCCCCATAATAACATGATGTTTACGGTTTAAAATAGAATAAAATAGAGAGATCTAATTGTATGTATGTTCACAACCTTCATTGACATCTTTAAAAACCCATATCCCTTGTATATCACGTGCAATTCTAGCAAATTTTTATCTAATTCAGTCATCTTATATATGTTTGGATTTGCCTTTGCTTCTCTTCCCCTCCATGTGAAGGTTTTCATAGCTCTTACTAGAGTAGTTATATTCTACTCTTCACATGAGCATACCATCACATCTCCCTATTCTTATCTAAGATACATGTCACTCTAGATTCTCGTGAAAAAAATTCATTTCTTATCCCGTCCAACCTTATGGGCCCACACATCCACCGCGACATCTTCATTTTGTTGTGTCTATCTCTTTTCGATGACCCAACAAACAATTCCGTATAACCTATTTGGATGAACTACAAACCTATAAAATTTCACTTTTGGTCTTGTTGGGAACCTCTTGTCACATAACATTTTGTGCTTTAAGGTTTTTTTGTCACTATTACAACATCTTATTCATGCTCAGATTTTTATCTGTAACTAACATAATATCATATAATATCATATGTGAAAAGTATGTACTATGTAATTTCCTTTTGAATCGACTTTTACAACTTATCTAAGTTTATTATAAAAGTAAACGGACTTAACACATTACTTTAATGCCGACATGCCTCCACGTGGAAGACGTAAGTATCCTACACTAGTGCGCATATGTTTGTCCTTGCTCTATCACACAAATCCAAATTATTATTTCATCTGTCAGTTTATATGACCACAGAATTTAAAAAAAAAAAAAAAACGAATATATTGGAACCAAAATAATTAAATATTTACAAAACCATGTGAAGAATTCTTTGCTTTTATTTCTCAATGATAACAAAAACCTGCTCTCTTCAAGTCTTCAACAAGGCTAAACCTTCATTGTCTAAAACATTGCGTGTTAACTGAATTAACAGAAAAAAAAAATCCACGTCTGTTTCTATTTTCAGAAACCAGATCGTGTATTAAATACATGTATGAATGTATGTATACCAGGTTTATTTTTAAATATGTATATATATGATGTAAGGCTTCACAACCGGATAGGTAACCCGTAATTTAGATACGTTCTAATCCGTCCATCCCAACCTGCTGCCACGATCACCAGACCCCAAATATGTGGAACAACAAAAGTACTTTGATAGGCGGTTTTCAAGAATTTGTACTCCGATTTACGCATTGAAGGTGAAACACTAACTTGAGTTGAACCCGGGAGTGACTCAGCAGGCCACGTTGGCGGTCCTTTCAGAAGCGTCTCCAAGAAAAACCCGCGGGTTGTTGCTGGTGATTGCATTCGAGGTGAATCTATTGTACTTCTTGGGACGACAATATTGTTGAAGTTGTTGGTAATAAGGTGGTTGTTTAATGTAAGTCTTGGAGAAGGAAGTGAGGCTGCTATGGTTTTGAGACCACACCAAGGTATGGCCATTGTTGTGTTTTGAGATGAAAAGTTTTCAAATGATAAGTTGGTTTTGGGTTTTGTAAGGGGTTTATTGGGGGTAATGTTGTGATTCCAGATATAAATGTTTGAATCTTCTGCAGCTGAGATTATGTGTTTTCCATCTGATGTGAAGGATGCTGCCATTTGGCTTCCTGAACTTCTATTCCCTGTTTAATACATGTTTCAATCAATTAACTAGGTAAATTCACCGAAAACCGATTAACATTCTTTTTTTTTTCATTTTAAGGTCCAAGGAAATACTAAATTGATATGTTGGTTAACCAACCAAACTACATTTCAGTTCGGTTAACCTACTGAAACTACATCTCAGTTGCAGTTAACCTAAATACAAAAGTTGGTCACTCTCAGGGTTGATTTTTTGTTTATTAAATTCAGAGCTAATGAAGAGAACATACCCTTGAATTTGCCAACAAGATTGATACCGCAAAGGATTCTCACTTGTGAATCAGCTGATGAAACAATTACTTTCCTGGAGTCCATTGGGCAAAACTGAAAAAATGGAAGTTTGCTATATCATATCATACCATAGTAAAAACCGAAGAAATAAATTAAAAAAAAAACATTGTTTTATCAACAATACCTGAAATCCTGTTATTCTCTTTAGCCACTTCTTTTTACTCAATGACAAGATTTGAGTATGCAATTGTAGCCGCTCGTCTGCAATATAGATTCATCAACTTACATTAAAGAAATTTGCATGCATTAATTAGTTCTTTCAAGGTTAGATTCATACCAATAATATCATAGAAACTGCATTTTCCATCTAAAGTTCCCACAATGCTTCCCTATATAGTAATCAAATAACGATTATCATTTAATATGAATCTTAACTAAACATAACCAGACTAAGCAAAAAACTAAAATAAAGATCATCTTATCAAAACGCAACAAACCTTGCCATCTGGATTATAACACACAGCAGTGACAATATCACCAAGATCAATCCAATCAATAACCTGACAACTATGCACATCCCATATGCGTACTTTCCCATCTATGGAACCACTAATGAAATAATTATCATCCACCGGACTAAACTCAACGCAAGTCACTGCAAATAAAACATATTTATCATCATTTAGTTTCATGGGTTCTGGGAAAGGAATATGCATTTAGACAGCACTCACCATAGTTGTGATGAGTAAAGATTTTGAGGCATTCTTCGTGTCCAAGTTTCCACATACGAACAGTTTTATCCACAGAAGATGATAGAAGATACTATATCATAGTAAATAAAACATAAGCTTATCTAGATTACAAAATGTGGATGTTTCTTTAAAGAGTTAATGAAAAGTTGTATTGTTCAAAGTACAAACCCCTTTTTTAGACCATGAGAGTGACAAGATCTCGCCATCATGCCCATGGAACTCATGCACTGGTTTCTCCGAGATTCTGAAGACTTTAGGTGGTAAAATAACACAAGCCAATTCAGATGATTTCCTGAACCCTTTAATTTTCCGTGTTTTTTCTTTATCTGCTTTGAGAGGTGCTAGTTCAGAGAGATTATTAGTTGAAAAATAAAATGACGAATGATCGGTTTCTTGAATCTCATATATTCTTGGATCTTGATCTTCATTAATCTTCCAAATTCGTAAAATACCATCTTCGCCAGCACTTGCTAAATATCTGCCATCATGACTGAACTTTATTATTGAAATTGGGCCATCATGTGCTGGAAACTCTTGTGTGGCATGAAGTGATGATAATTCCTTTGCTTTCTTTTTGTGGGTGTGCACATGAACTGTGTGATTTTGCTTCAAAGTCACTGATTCATCATGTCTATCTGTCATTCTCCCCATAACATTTAGCTTTTGGAGCCAACCCTTTTTCACTTTCTTCCTCCTATCCAACAAACTAACTGTTTCACCTTCTTTTCTTGATGGCTGCTGAGAAGATGGACCCAAATTCAGCCGATTCTCAGCACTGTAGTCTTCATCCGATTCATCCCTATTTACAGTTTTAACTCTAAGATGGTGTTTTACAGATCTAAAAGGTACCAACTCTGCGGATTTACGTGACCAATCAGTAAACGATGGATTCCTACACAAAATCTCATCTTGAGAGTTTGATTTTTCCGGCAAGATAACATCAGTTTCGTCTCTTATTTCGTCGATAAAACAATCTTCGTATTCGTCTTCCCTGTCTCTTTTTACAAGCCATCTTGAATTCAAACCCATGAATCTCAAGAACTTATCACGTCTAGCATCAACACTGCCCAAATTCCCAACCCAATAATCATATCCGAAGCCAGAAGTAGAACAGTCCTCTCGGAAGCTATCCGAATCTGAGTCAGACATTAAAGCGAACACCTCACGGGTGTCAAAAAACTCATCTTCTTCATTCTCAATGGAACTACCCATCTTCAATTCTTAAATTCTCACCCTGTCAAAACCTAACCCCCAATAACATAATTCAGAAAAAAAAAAAAAAAAACCAAAATTCAAGTTGATTGAGGCCTTGAGGGTACGGTGGAACGAACATCTAAACAACCCTAACATCTAAAATTCAAACATGGATATATACTTTACAAAGAAAGAAAGAAAGCGTGTGAAGATTGATTAATCATCCAAAGATGGTAGGTCTTAGACCAATGATAAATAAACAAAACAAACAATCCAAAGATGGGATTTTTCTGATGAAATCTAAGATCGTAATAAACAGGGGGCAAAAAGTTCAAACCTTTTTACTCATCATCAGGAGGATTGAATCAATTGTCAAACGAAGGACACCGAAATTGAAGTGGGAGTTTCAGTTCTACAGCCTTCTCTCTCTCTCTCTCTTTGTTTGATTATTATTGATGATGATACCTATGCGAATTTTATAAATATTATGAAAGTGACAAATTTTGACTTACGATCAAAATTAGGATACAGCTGGGTAAAGAGCGACCGAAAAAGCGGGTAGGATCCGAAACTAGGGGTCGGGTTTCTCTCACCGGTGGGTGGATTATTGAGAAAGAATACAAATGGGTGAGAAAGACATAGCGGGGCCTTGTTTGATGCGTCTTTTCAACCAACGGTTCTAACGATAGCATCAATGTTACGATTTAACTTTTCTTTCAAGTACAAAGGTACATCCATGTGTTATGTTTTTCTTTTTTTAAATGGATTTTTTTAACCGTCGGGTGTTATTAATCGCAAATTACTAAATGTATACATTGTCCTACCTTTTCTTTTTACAATACTATTCCAAGCCATACATGATTCATCATCATATATTACATTAACTTGTAAAATTAGAACAAAATCCATAGAAAGAAAGGCCGTTGATTTCCTCTCTCACTATCTTATCGGTCATAAATCATCTTCAGTTAAATAATACTTTATGGGTTATTGGATTTTAATAATATGAATTAAGCTCTATTGGCGGATAATAATACGAATTCAGGAATTTCCTTACAATAATACGAATTCGTCACTTAGGTGTAAAAACTGATACACCGTTAGTTTTTCACTAACGGTGTTAATTTTTGCTGACTGGACTGATGACGTGTCATGCCACGTGGCATGTTTAACCAATTTTTTAAAGGGTTATTGGATTTTAATAATATGATTTAAGCTCTATTGGCGGATAATAATACAAATTCAGGAATTTCTCTACAATAATACGAATTCGTCACTTAGGTGTCAAAAATGATACATCGTTAGTTTTTCACTAACGGTGTTAAGTTTTGCTGACGTGGACTGATGACGTGGCATGTTTAACGATTTTTTTAAAATGAGGGACTATTTCTGTAATACCTTCAAAAATGTGGGGTTAATATAAAAAAAAGAAAAAAAAACCTAAAAATCTAATCATCGTCTTCCTCATCCTTGCCACCAATCTAGAGTCCTCTGGCCACCACCGACAAACTGGTTATGGTGGTGGCCAGAGGACGAATTTGTCGGAGCCGGAGAATGGGGCGGTGGTGGCGGATTCCGGTGGTCACCGACAAACAGGTTATGGTGGTGCCGACAAATAGGTTATGGTGGTGGCAAGGATGAGGAAGACGATGATTAGATTTTTAGGTTTTTTTTTCTTTTTTTTATATTAACCCCACATTTTTGAAGGTATTACAGAAATAGTCCCTCATTTTAAAAACCTAGTTAAACATGCCACGTCATCAGTCCACGTCAGCAAAACTTAACACCGTTAGTGAAAAACTAACGATGTATCATTTTTGACACCTAAGTGACGAATTCGTATTATTGTAGAGAAATTCCTGAATTTGTATTATTATCCGCCAATAGAGCTTAATTCATATTATTAAAATCCAATAACCCTTTAAAAAATTGGTTAAACATGCCACGTGGCATGACACGTCATCAGTCCAGTCAGCAAAAATTAACACCGTTAGTGAAAAACTAACGGTGTATCATTTTTTACACCTAAGTGACGAATTCGTATTATTGTAAGGAAATTCCTGAATTCGTATTATTATCTGCCAATAGAGCTTAATTCATATTATTAAAATCCAATAACCCATACTTTATTCCTCACACGTCAGATGAGTTGGAGGTAATTCTAGGACCCGAATTCACAAGTCGGTGAGTTAGGAGACCAAAGTTGACAAGTCGGTCAAAGACTCAAAGTTGGTCTTTAGGGTTTAATACTTGATTTGTAATAAGAAACTATAAGAGAACTTGTTTTTCAAGTTTGTTAGTGCCTATATATACTAGTCGAGTAGGGCTATGTAATTAATGCAAATAAATAAAGGTTTTTGAGAGAGTTTTCCTAATATCTTATTTATGAGTGTGTTCTTGATTTATCGATTCAACATTTAAAGATGCACCAGCATGTTGACCAGCTTCTTCTTGCTTTTATCCCCAGTTCCTCACTACATGATTTATGAATTTCCCCAAATCGTTATATGTGAATGTTATATGTGAATGAATATATCGATGGAATTTTACACTCATCCCACCATTCCCCGTATTATACATGTGCTTGAGTAGCACACTATAAAAAGTTGATCTATGTCTTCTATCGAATCGTTACATACAAGGCACTTTATTATGGTCATTTGAATCCCTCTTTCGGATGGTGTTACACGCGTTGGTATACGCTCCCGTGTTGTCATATTACATGTATTCACCTTGGTAGGAACCCAACTAAACCAATACAATTTACTATGGATCAAAATGTCTTTTCTCTTTAAATTCCTACTCTGACGCATGTCATAATACTATTTGTTATTACTATTTAGGGAAAATAAATTGTTTTCAAATAACTTTTTTGTATTATATGTAGGGAAAATTAAATATAGGGATATCACATACCCAAGTTTGATGTGAAACCAATTAAAAGTACGCCTTTTTATTAATAACACATCTAAGTTTGAAAAACTAATTAATTACACATCTAATTTTTGAAAAGCAATTACAATTTAATTATTTAAATTTGAAAACTATTTTAGTTAGCTTTAACCAAACCAACATGATTTTAATTGCTTTCATACTTAACTTAGATCTTAGATGGGTAAAGGAGCCTCATATGTCATATTCACTATTCCTGTATTATTTCACTATATATATATTATTATAATTTTAAGAATAAATAAAGATCACTATTTGAGAAATTTTTGTTAAATGAACCGAATATTCTATTATTATAAAATGTGTCACAAAATTGAAAACACGAGTGGAAGGACTTGGCGGTCTTCTCCTCTTCAATCGTGTGAATCACGTGATCGAGTTGAAATAAAGGACACTAGCTAGCTACCTATGCGTTGCGGTGATCTACCTGGAAAATGGTCTGCTTGGTAACCTCAACATTGATATTTTTACCTACATATATCCTCTTGAGAATTAATTAACGACAAAAAGTAGCAAAAAATATTCCACCAAGGATTTGATCGAATATTTGAACCTCTTTTTTTAACGAACATGCGAAGATGATGATCGAAGGAGGGAAAGCGAGTCTTAGTTTCTTTTAGTTTTTAATTAATTAAGCAATAAAATTATCATTATCTTAGCATATTTGATAAACTCTATTAGTAAAGGTTTGGCGATCATCGGTCATTTGGCCGAATGGTATCGTTGATGAAGAGAAAACTCAAGACTGAAAGGTTATGAGTTCAATCCCTAAGTCTGACATGTTTTTCTTTCGACCGCTTACAGAGATGGTTTTCCCTAAGAACATACTCAATTAGGATAAATAGTCTTTAGTTGAATGTTCCAAAAAAATAAGCATTAAATCCACAATTACTTTTAGGGTTATTGCTTGTATTAATCCCAACTATCACGTATTGGCCTATAACACTCCCAACTTCACTCCTTCCATCTGCCACCACGAACTTTCATCATATTTTCCTCCAGCACTCCTCTCATTGAATTTACTTAACCTCGTTAATTAATTTCCTACGTGGCAACCGACGTGGCATAACTTTTAAACAAAATAAATTAAAAAAAGGCCACGTATCTACAAATTTACTTAACGGGGTTAAGTAAATTTAATGAGGGGAAGTGCTGGAGGAAAATATGATGATAGTTCGTGGTGGTAGATGGCAGGAGTGAAATTGAGAGTGTTATCGGCCAATACGTGATAGTTGGAATTAATACAAGCCAATAACCCTTACTTTTATAACAAAATCAAGTTAATAGGAACATGAAACATATTTGATTGGCTTCTGTAGTGGTTGTCACATATTAGCCACCAACTATTTTATTATTTTTCTCTAAACTTAACACACTTGTCATAAAAGTTGATGGTATAATAGTTAGAATTGTGTAACATAACCTTTAAACCATTTAATATTTGAGCCTTTAACTTCTAGCTTTAATCTCTTTACATTGTCTCTTTGTATTTTGGTTTTATTTTACTTTATTTTTTCGCAAAACAACTATTTATATATCCGCGTTATCCACGTGACAACATATGAATAATAAATATAGCTTCTAACAAAACGGTAGAATCTACATGCCAGGAAGACCATTCGTATTATTTACTTATATGACTTAAATATTCTCATCATCCAGTCGTTGGGAAGTGTACAATTACATCATTTTTTATACAGCTTAAAAAAGTTATAGGATACGATTACTTAATATAATTTTTGAAAGTTTAAATATGAAACTTTGATTGTGTTTATCAAAGTTAATTTTTTAATCTATTTGTGAGGTTTCTTGCACTACTAAATTATTGCCATTTGGTATGTTATTTCTACCAATCACCCTCGCTTGATTGACGTTCTCTAAGACATATAAAACTTGTAAATAAAATTGTCAACGCTTATAAGGTTTTGGAAATAAAGGTCACTTATGAAAATGTCAAATGTAACTAAAACTTGTTTAGAATAATCAATATATATTGTTTGTAGTGATATATAAACATATTATACCATTTCTTTTACCAAGACAATGAATGAATGAATTGCTCAAATTGCTTTGTCGTTCATGCTTGGCATCAACCCCTCCATGCTTACTCGTGGAACATGCCAAACTATGTTAGACTTTAATCCATTCATATTTTCTACTTTTTTTTCTTTATTGAAGATCTAAGTCTGACTATATTTCATGTACGTATAGCAAATGTTATAAGTATAAACAATTTTATTTAGAGTTAATTACACAAATGCATGGTTCATGTGGTCTCGTGAAAGACGAAACAAGTTTGGGTTTTAGTTAAATTTTTTGAGTGACAAGTTTATGGTTTGTCTCAAAGTTTGTTACGTTCTACTCCTCATCAGATTGCAGATTTGCAGATTGCAGATTCTCAGTAAGAGCTTTCAACTACTAATTTTGATTACCTTAGATCCAATCTTCACATTGACACTATGGTTGGAGGGTGACGTTCAAGTTGAATTACGAATCACGATTGAACAAGAACTCACACAAATTTTTATTAAGAAGAGATAGAAATTACAAGACTGGAAAACGAAATAACAAACTAACTCTCTTATATGCTTAACAACTAAGATGCTAATTAACCCTGATTAACAAACTTTAACGGCTATTTAAACATATTTCAAATTACACCCTGCACCTTTCATCACTGATCACTTCTGACCCGGTAAACGAAAACTTTCATTTAATGTAACAGAACTACATTTCCAGTCCCTGCAGAATGTTAGAATTATCATTTCAACTTTATTATTTGTTAACCAACAATTAACTCCAACATTCTCCCCCCTAATTCAACATTCTTGTTCAAGGAACAATTCCATAATTTCAATCAACAATGAGTAAGCATTAACACCGCATACCAGTGACCCAATGGGTTTTTGTATACTGGTGTGCTCATCCCACCATTAACTAAATTGAAATTGCACCCAACCTTTTCATATCAAACTTGATAATCATCAATACCAAGCATCTGTCTCATTTCTGCAAACTTATATCTTGGCAATGCTTTTGTCATAATGTCTGCCTTTTGCAGATTTGAATTCACAAACTCAACCTTAATCAAATTTGCTTCAATACATTCTCTAATATAGTGAAACCTCAAATGTATGTGTTTTGACCTTCCATGAAACACAAGATTTTTCATTAAAGCAATGGCTAACTTATTGTCCACATAAAGCACTACTCTACTTGACTCTTCACTTCTTATTTCCTTTAATAACCCAGTCAACCATACTGCCTGACATGCTGCACTTGTTGCTGACATAAACTCTGCCTCACAACTCGACAAAGCTACAGTCTTCTGCTTTTGGGAATGCCATGATATCATAGACCTGCCATAATAAAACACATTCCCAGCAGTGCTTCTTCCATCATCACTATCCATAACATGATTGCTGTCACTATAACCTGTTAAACCTCCATTAACTCCTTTCTGATAAAACAGTCCATAATTCATAGTACCTTTCACATATCTTATAAGATGCTTGACAGCCTTCAAATGAGCCTCCTTTGGAGCTTGCATGAACCTGCACACTATACCAACAGCATAACATATATCAGCTCTAGTTTGTGTAAGATACCTTAATGAACCCACCAATTTCCTATATTGATTTGCATCCACATCCTCACCACCCTCTTCCTTATAAAGTCTCAATCCAGGTTCCATTGGTGTCTTTGTTTCATTTCCTTCTTCAAACCCTGCCAACTTAACAATCTTCCTTGCATAAGCAGCTTGCTTCAGGTATATTCCTTCCTCCCTTTGAACAACTTCCAATCCAAGATAATAGTTTAGCAATCCTAAATCAGTCATTTCAAATTTTTCTTGCATCTGCCTCTTGAATTTATCCACTTCCCCTGGATTACTCCCAGTGACAAGTAGATCATCTACATAAACTCCTACAATAAGACCTGTACTCCCTTTCCTTCTAGTATACACTGCTTGCTCATGCTGGCATCTTTTAAATCCCAGTTCCTTAAGCACTTCATCTAGCTTATCATTCCATGCTCTTGGAGCCTGCTTCAACCCATACAGAGCCTTTGTCAACTTATAAGCTTTATGTTCTGACCCTTTCTTTATAAACCCTTCAGGTTGCTCAACATAGACAGTTTCTTTAAGACTTCCATGCAAGAAGGCTGCTTTTACATCTAAATGATAAACTTTCCACTCCATTCTTGCAGCATAAGCCAAAATAACTCTTATTGTTTCTATTCTGGCCACAGGAGCAAATGCCTCTTCAAAATCAATTCCATATTGTTGAACATATCCTTTTGCAACTAATCTTGCCTTATACTTTGTTATTTGACCTTGGGCATCCTTTTTTATTTTGAATAACCACTTCAACCCAATTGGCTTACAGTTTTCTGGCACATCATACAACACCCATGTTTTATTTCGCTCAATAGCATTAATCTCTTCCTTCATAGCATCTATCCATTCCTTATGTTGACTTGCCTCACTGTAACCCTGTGGTTCAATATCCTGCACTAGCAGCAGCTCTATTAATTCCAACTGCTCCTGCCTTTGCCTCCCTTGCCTTAACCTGTTTTCTAAAACAAAATCATTTAATCTAGAGGGCATATTAGTAACTCTCCCTGATCTACTAGTACTTATGTTTTGGCTTGTACTAGCTTCTTGATGCCTACTTCCCACAGCCTCACCACTTGAGCTACTAGTAGTCCCTGCATCATTATTCTGCTCTTCATTATGTATAGGATTAGCTTCTTCACCTGGTGTGTCCTCCTCATCTTCACTTTTTGAGTTTTGAGTAATATCCACCTCACTCCAACTAGCACTCTTCCCTTCCTTCTTCTTAGATGAATTATCCCAATCCCATTTCTTACTCTCATTGAAATACACATCTCTACTAATGACAACCCTGCCATTGTTCACATCATATAACCTGTGAGCTTTAGTTCCTTCCTGGTTCCCTAAATAGAGCATGGGGTTGCTTCTATTTTCTAATTTCCTTAAACCAGGGTGTGTATCTTTCACAAAGCCAACACATCCAAAAATCCTCAGATGCTCAACCTTAGGCCTTTTGTTCTTTAAAGCCTCATATGGTGTCATGTTTTCTAGAGCTTTTGTAGGTATCCTATTGAGTAAGTAGACAAAATGCCTAACAGCTTCTCCCCAAAACTTATATGGTACATCCATAGCTTTCAAAATACTTCTTGTCATATCCATAATGGTCCTGTTTCTTCTCACAACAGCCCCGTTTTGCTGAGGGGAATAAGGAGCTGTCAACAGCCTCACTATGCCTTGCTGTTCACAAAATGTGTTAAATTCTTTAGATGTAAATTCTCCTCCTCTATCAGACCTAAGGCTCTTAATCCTCCTACCATATGTACCTTCTACAAGCCCCTTAAATTTCACAAACATATCATATGCCTGATCTTTGGTTTTCAAGAAATATACCCACATGAACCTTGAGAAGTCATCCACTAATAACATAAATTACCTATTACCAGCTTCACTCCTTGGTTCTATTGGGCCACACAAGTCCATTGAAATCATCTCAAGTGGTTCCTGTGACCTATATGCAGATTCCTTTGGAAATGAATGTCTCACTTGCTTACCTGCAAGACATGCTTCACACATTTGTGTGGAGTGTTTTATTTCTGGTAACCCAACAACCATTTTCCCTTTTGCCATCAGTTCCATAGTTCTAAACCCAACATGGCCTAGCCTCCCATGCCACAACCATGCCTCATCATCCACATTGTTCAGAAAACAAACTGCAGTTCCTGTTCTAAGTCTTACCTTATATAACCTATTTAATGACCTTTTTACCTCTATGAGCAAAGTGCCATTTTCTTCATATAACCAAAGACTATCTCCTTTCATAATGACTTCACACCCATTCTCAGTAATTTGTCCTAAACTAATTATGTTACTTTTCAAATGTGGTATGTAATACACATTAGTAAGTAACCTTTGATCATGAGATTTCCCTTCAAGAATTACAGACCCCCTGCCCTCTATCTTGACTTTTGACCCATCACCAAAAGTTACCATTCCTCCTACATTTTTATCAATATGAGAAAAATATGTAAGATTACCTGTCATGTGATTCGATGCCCCATTATCTAAGTACCACACTTCTTCTTGACTTCCTTCTGAGCTATAAACTTCAGGACTTATGGTAGACTCATTAAGGAAAACCATCTCCTTGTTAATCTTTTGTTCTGAAATCATTAAGAGAACATGTTCTTCATCTTCACATTGTGTCAAATGTGCTTCTTGATTCTTGGCAGTAAACTTGGCACATTCACTTGCATAATGTCCCATTTTGTCACACTTGAAACACCTTATTTTTTATTTGTCCTTCTTGGGCTTTTGTGAACTATTTCTTTCAAACTTACTTCTTCCATTGAATTCCTTCTTTCCTTCAGTTGACTTGTAGTATTCATCTTTACCTCTACTTGCCTTGCCTTTATCCCATTTGCCTTTTCCTTTTGACTCCTTTGATTTGGCCTGCCACTCAGCATATGAAAGTAATAATTGTTCCTCTTTGCTATTACTTGTATTCTGCTGTTTCATACCTGTCCTTTCTTCAAATGCCTTCAACCTCCCAATGGCCTCTTAAAGAAGCATAGTATCCAGGTCAACAAACTGCTCAATGGAAGCCACAATGTGCAGAAACCTCTCTGGCACAGAGTCAAGAAACTTCCTTACCAAGGTACCTTCTTGAGTAGATTCACCTAACCCTGCAGATCTTGAAGCAATTGCACTCAACTTACCAGCAAACTCGTCAATTGTTTCAGATTCCTTCATTTTAAGAGCTTCATATTCAGCCTTCAAGGTTTGTAATCTTTCCTTCTTCACCCTATCTTCTCCAACATACCTTGTTTTGATCGAATTCCAAATATCTTTGGCCGACTCTAGATTTGCCACCTGCAGTATCAAATCTTCAGGAAGTGCTTGGAAAATATATGCAATGGCATCGCTGTTTTTCTTGGTATCTATCTCAGCCCCTGCCGCTGGTTGCACCACCTCCCATAATCCATGAACATTGAAAATGGCTCTCATCTTGACCGCCCAAATTGTATAATTCGATTGAGTAAGCGTCGGGCATTGAAGAGGTATAGTTGTATAATTTTCTCGCGGCCGATTAGCGTTGACTCCTCCATCTGCCATGGCAGAACCAGTAATCCTCTGAGGAATTGACACGCGTAAAGCTCTTGGAGACGAGCCTGGAGACCTCAGCGGCGAGGTCAAGAGACGACGAATCTTGACAGGAATTCAGCGAGGATCTCCGATCCCCAATCCGATCGATCTGACTCGAAATTCAAAATACAGGTACCTCCCGTAGATTGCTTCCCTGGTGATTATCAGTCCTTCGATTCACCACGACCTAATTCCCTGAATCGAGCAACGCCTGTTGCTCTGATACCAAATCAAGTTGAATTACGAATCACGATTGAACAAGAACTCACACAAATTTTTATTAAGAAGAGATAGAAATTACAAGACTGGAAAACGAAATAACAAACTAACTCTCTTATATGCTTAACAACTAAGATGCTAATTAACCCTGATTAACAAACTCTAACGGCTATTTAAACATATTTCAAATTACACCCTGCACCTTTCATCACTGATCACTTCTGACCCGGTAAACGAAAACTTTCATTTAATGTAGCAGAATTACATTTCCAGTCCCTGCAGAATGTTAGAATTATCATTTCAACTTTATTAATTGTTAACCAACAATTAACTCCAACAGACGTGACGTGATCAAACCTAGGTGTGCAGTTAATGAAACAACAAGCTACAAATTGTACAAACACAACAGACGATAGTGTCCTTTTTTGTTAATCATAATCATAAAGCATTAATATATATTTACATATAGACACTAATGTTGTTGGAAATAAATATAAGAAACCCTAATTGGTAACAATATAACATAAAAATCAATTTTGTTAAGTTGATTTTTAGCATTCATAGTAGCTTCTCTATCAAGACCTTTTAGAACATCTTAACCTGAAAAAGAGTCGTTCGTTCTCCGACGACTAGAGCTCTGTCTCCAGCGATTAGACTTCGTCTTCGGCGACTAGTAATCCGCCTCCGGCCTCCACCTCTTAATGATTCAGTTTTCAGATACTTAAACCACCCTTAACATTCAGAAGTGGTATTCAGATTCAGACATAAATCTTTTAAAAAAACAAACGGAGCCTTAGTTAAAAAAAACAAGTTAATATATCTCTATGGCTAAAAGTTAAGTTCAAATAAGAGGTCTTCTAAATCTAATAAGTATAAGAAGGATTCTCGGACACTTATTTTTTTAGTACTTATAAAGGAAAAAATATTTTAGTCTTAGTCATTTTTATGACTTTTATCAAATTCCTCCATTTTACCTTTTACATATGACATTTTTTTTTTCTAAATCACAAAAAAAAAAAAAGTGTTTCTATCTTTAAACACGCATATATAAAAAAAATTACTCTTTGAGTTTTCTATTACGTCATTATGTCTTTACTAGTCATCGTGTCTTTCTAGTTGGTTATTGTATTTTTCTAAAATAGTTAGTTCTGGACAACATAATTATAAAATAACATCATTTCGTATTTTTAATATGTTAAACACAATAATAAATATAAATTTATCTAATACATAAAAAACAATAACAAAATAACATGAAATGAGTTAAAACATAAATCACAACGATAAAACATATTAAAAATGATCTGAAACATAAGACACAATGATCTGAATGTGATGCTCAATAATCTGAACATAAGACATAATAATTTGAAGGTAAGACACAATGTGTCTTTTTTATTATTTTTAAATAAGTAAGGAAGAGTAACCAACAAAAATACACAACAGCTAGAAAAAATACACAATGGCGAGTAAAAAGACACAATGACGAGCAAATAGATATAATGACCTACTAGAAAACCCAAATAATAATTTTTTTTGAAAAATATATAAAACAACACTGTATACGTTTTAAAGATAAAAACGCTTATTTTTATGGTGTAATTATTTTTAAAAATAATATCTAATGTAAAAGTTATGAAGGTTTAAAAAAATAAACTTGATAAAAAGTCAACAATAATGGTTAAGACCAAAATGTTCCTACATCATTTTTTTCTCCATCAATTTAATCTTAACCATTGATTAGATGTTAGTAACAAATTTAATGACCTCAAATTCTTCTTAGTTTTCTTGGATTTAATAGAGGGTTATTGACTTCAAATAATCCTAACTATCACTTTTTGGGCAATAACACTTCTAACTAACGAATTTCCCTCTGACACTCCCAACTATCAACATATTTTCTTCCACCACTCTCTCCGTTAATTTTTTTTAACCCTACCTAACTCTAGGGTTCATTTTTGTGTCCCCCTAAGGGTTATCGCACCCCGCCTCGAATTCACTCCTCCTATACCTAATTACCAAGAACCATAGTGTATTTTTTTTCTTTTTCTTTAATCAATTGAGATTTAAATTTAAATTAGGTTTAGAGCCCCTGCGTGTTGCGGCAGACATAGCTGTGAACGTGAAAAGCATGACAGTGTGTTACGACGGTCGTAGTGACTGGCGTTTATCAAACATGCTACTCGAAAAAAAAAGGAAAAAAACGCTTTAAAAAAAAGTCTCGCACACGTTATGCTAAATCGGAACAATAAAATTTTTGAATTATCAAATCTAAATTCTTATGGAAAATGTATCTTTAAAAAATAAGATTTTTTTTAACATAAGTTTGTTAAAGAAAAAAAGCGTAGCAATAAACGTAACAGTGAAGTTATTAAACGAACGGAGAAAAAGTAATTCGTTATTAAGAGATTTCTAAACACGTTAAATATACATCTTTATGTATATGGATAAATTGATTAAGGAATGTTGATAAGAGTAAAAAAAGAAAAAATCATTGATTAAGGATGTTGAAAATAACCGTAAAAAAAGAGAAGGCAAAATTATTGATTAATGGTGTTGGAAAGAAATAGAAAAAAATAGGGTGCCAAAGAAACGAACCTGGGTTGCTTCATAAACAAATCTAACCTCAAACCAACATACCATCATTTATTAATGTTTCTGGAATGCACTATAACACTTTAAAAAAGTCAAACCTCAAGCACCCATGTTTCTATTTTGACCATCCTCTTAAATATATAAATAAATAAATAATTATGTTTCAAAATTGAAAACTTTTTCTACAAAATGAGGCATTCAAGCTGGTAATCATGGACCTCTAAATTGTCTTTTTGACTTGTTTCTAGAATCATACTCGAATGAAATATTTTGTTTAGACTTAAAAATAAAAATCAAACATGAATTATAAACTGGAGCTAAAAAGAAGAACGTAACATGTAGTCAGAATCTTATAATCTTATTTATAGATCCGATGTGTTATTCATGACGTTTTAGATACACATATCTCATGTTAACTATTTGATAAATATATTAAGATGACTATGAAATATATTACTTTTATTAGGTTTATATATTTCTACAAGTTACGAAGAAAACAAGTTAAAACTTATCAAATTTAATTGTGCTGATAAATTGAACCGAGAAAGACTAGAGACCTCAGACCAGCCAGGCGGCAGGGAGGAAACAAGAGCCGGCTTCTTTTATCAATGATGGGAATCCCAGACTAACGATAACAAAAAGTTGTCATTCTATCTTTAATTAAACTGTTTAGCAATAGATATTTTAGTTGGTGGTGTGATGAGGTCGAGGTTCGATATGCGAGGATGGTTCAATCTTCGGAGAAGGATGGTAGCGACAGGAGGGGAATGGTAACTCGTCGATGGCAAATGAGTTTGAGTGTGGTAATGGATGAGCCCACTAAGATTTTTTATTAATTCAAGAAGGCACCCACCAAATTGATATATTCACATATTTCCTACGGTCGTTTCATGTGAAACGACCCCAAAACGACCGTTTCAAACAAAACGACCTCAATACGATCTGTGGAAAAGGGGGGCCTCCTGAATTTTAAGGTTGTCGTCGTCGCGACACGTCACCTCGTTTTGCCTGAAACGTCCGTTTTGAGCAAAACAACCGTGGAAATTGGGTTTCTCTAGTAACTCACTGGGTTTCTCTATAACCACTATTTAAGAATTAAAACCAATATTGGAAATATATTATTATTATTATTTGGAAAATTGGATTTTAATAATCCAAGTTATTACCAATTGGCCAATATTAATCCCAATTTCAAAATTGGCCTACATTAATCCCAATTATTAAGGTGTTGGATTTCATTGGACCCACGTTAAGTTTTCCTTAACTCCGTTAGTTTTTTGCTGACGTGGCAGCCACGTCACGTCAGCAAAAAACTAACGGAGTTAAGGAAAACTTAACGTGGGTGCAATGAAATCCAACACCTTAATAATTGGGATTAATGTAGGCCAATTTTGAAATTGGGATTAATATTGGCCAATTGGTAATAACTTGGATTATTAAAATCCAATTTTCCTTATTATTTTGCAATTTCTTGTTTTTCTAAAGCGACAAAGGTATAATGGTCTTTTTTTTTTAATTTAACAAATTTAGCAAACCTTGAGACTGTAACCATAATTTTCTAGGAACGAAGGGTGAAATTCATACAAACAGAAGGACAATTCCTGTAATTTACTCAATTAAAAATTATGATTTCAAATTAAATTATAGAGTTAAGTGTAAAAAACGTCCCAGGGTTTGCTATAATTGTGAAAGTCGTCCCCAACTATGAAACCTCAAAATTTTTGGCAAATACCAAACTCAAATTCAGCAAATGTTTGCCGAGTGTTGTCGTGTATATTGTGTGTGGATGTGTGTGGTCCCTCTTCAAAACTACCTTAAATACTTTCTACAAATTCATACCCCTTACAAACCATCAATTCTACAATTTTTTTCTCTCGCTCTACCATTGGTTAAAAATTTGTAGAATTTTTGTTTTTCTACAACCATACCGCCCACCCTAATGATAACACTAGAATATTAGATAAACACCATTAGCCTTCAGAAATTACCAATGATCTCTAGCCCAATTGTTTAAGGGAGGTACTAAAAGATATTATAAATGAGAGGTTTTGGGTTTAAATCTCACATTTAACAAAAAATTAAATAAATGGGGGTTAAGGGTTTTTCTCATTTATGGTAAGTTTCCTCCTTATGAGGATTGAAGATGATCCGGTGGGTTGTATAATGTCCCGGTCAGTGATCCAAATATGTTATTTAAAAGAAAAATCTTCAGAAATGTCACTATTTTTTTTTTAAATTTAAATGCAATTATCAAAATTAAATTACTACAATAATAATTGACTTTTTTTAAATAAAGTATAATTCCGCCGTTTAAATTGTTCCTTGTAAATGATTTCAAACTAGCACATACTTTTCAAAATTGAATGTCTTACCACCTACTACTACAACTTCATCATCATCTATGATTAATTTAATCATTGCTAGACACAATCAAATGCACTTTCACCTACATCGACATCATCGGCTCGATTGCTCGCTCAATACATTCTTGTCGGTCATTCAGTTGTCACGCTCTTTGCAAGATTCCTTGGCTGGTCAACATTGTATCCCCGTAGCACAGTTAAATGATAAGCCAATAACTGCATGTCAACAAAACCCATATCCATCACAAACAATAATATACTCTACTCTGAGGGGTTTGCTGATTGATTTGATTATAGAGGTCACTTTTACTACAAACTCAACTATTTGTAATTAATATTGATAACAACGTTCGACTCATTTGGTTGACTTCCTATCCAACCCCAGGTATTTGATTTCATCATATTGATGTGTAATGAACCCTAGGTCAATAATCAAATCAAGCATACAATCTTTTTTTTTTAACGGCAAAGTTTGGAGTTACTTATGGTATGTTAATCGTTGTAATTCTCATCCCATTAGTTGGGCTGAGTGGTCTTCTCATTGTAATGTTTCTCTTTTCGCGGTGTCTAGGGCCTTGTAATCAAATCAAGCATACAATCTAATTATCTAGTATATATATAGGGGTAAGATCCCCTAAAAGTAGTGTTTTGGTTAAAAATTGTAAAAACACCAATTCAGTACAAAAACTATGTATTGGATTCATTTTTTTTGGTACTTGATTTGTACTTTTTATACCGGATCAAAAAAAAATTGTGTTGGACTTGTATTTTTTTGTACTAGATTTATCTTTTTGTACTGGATTTGTAATTTTTTTTTACTGAGTTGTTGTTTTTACAGTTTTTAGACAAAACATAGTTTTATTTAAATATAGAGGGTAGGGTTTAAACGAACCGAGGTCAAACAAGGTCAAACGAACTCAGATCGAGTACAATTCAACGGCGTTAGAACCAACTCATCAAACCTTAAAATGGGTACATTTAAGGTTTAGCTTTTAGAGTTTAGTTTGGGGTTTAGTTTTTAGGGTTTATCTTTAAGGGTTTAACTTTTAGGGTTCAATCCGAGTTCGTTTTGTGCAGCTCTCACAAAACAAGAGAGTTCTCAAATGAAGCCCACCCTCTATATATATATGGTATTGCCATATTGTGTCTGTACCTATATATATATGGTATTGCCATATTGTGTCTGTACCTGTGTCTATGTATGTATGTCTCAGAGCAATCAACATAAATCAAAATATTGACAAAATTATTAACCAGAACAAATTAGAAGTATGACAGAAAATAAAAGTTAAAATACCTGCAATGGAACTATGTTGACAACGGGCTGTAAACAATCAACAACTTGAGGAACTTCGATCACACGGCAGGATCCACCGCACACAGCTGCTGCATCTCCTTCTGTACACATCACTATCAGTCGACCTTTTCGAGCCTTAAGTTGCTGAATAACTGACTGTTGCTTGCTGATCAAAAACAAGAAAAAAAACATCAATAAAGCGATACGGCTTGCAAATGAACCATTTCTTAAGCTGATAAGACGTTTAAACCAACCTGA
Organism: Deinandra increscens subsp. villosa; assembly: GCA_039602395.1. Lineage (NCBI taxonomy): Eukaryota > Viridiplantae > Streptophyta > Magnoliopsida > Asterales > Asteraceae > Deinandra > Deinandra increscens. Next base: position 34,933,460 of record JBCNJP010000027.1, read on the forward strand.
AACATTGATCACGAGTAGCAATGACAACGATAGGGAGAGTTTCATCAACTAAAGCCAAAGGGCCATGTTTCATTTCACCAGCAAGTATCCCTTCACTGTGCATAAGCGCCACTTCCTTAACCTTCAAGGCGCCCTCGAGAGCAGTTGCATAGTTATATCCTCTTCCAAACATAAGAAGTGACTGCTCGGAAATCAGTGATCTTGCCAGCTCTTTCATCTCTTCATCAAGCTTCAGTACTTCCCTGATTTTGCCTGCACAACAGCATAACAATATTACTTAGATACTAAGGGGCCGTTTAGTTGTGGAAAATGTTTTCTAGTTTTTCATTTCTAGTTTTCTAGAAAATGAAATGAGTTTTCCATCTTTAGAAAACACATGAAAATTTTTGAAAACGCGTTCAGATTTGATAGATGCAATTTTCATATTCAAAATTAGAAAACTAGAAAACATGTTCAAATGAATTGTTTTCTATTTGTTTTCTATCTCTACATTTCATTAGATTTCCTTACATATGACAAATTAAAGAACAAAAATATTAAAATAAAACACATAAAGTAAAGACAATACATATATAAAAGATTTAAAATAACAAGTATTTCTTAACGGAGGAGAGGTCGAGCGGTTGTGCGTATAAACCCTAGAAAATGAATGTCCCTTTTCTTTTGTATATATTTGGAAAACGAAAATAGAAATCAGAAAACAGTAAAAAATGTGTTTTCCATTTTTAGTTAAAATTTAGAAAACACTATTTTCTGTTTTCCTCGAAAACGTTTTCTAAAAAATACAATTTGAACGTGTTTTCTGTTTTCCTTGTTTTCTTGGAAAACGGAAATGGAAAACACCCCCTGTTTTCCACAACTAAACGCGCCCTTACCTCTTTCAGTTCCATTTCACAAAAATGTCATTTAGGCCCATTTAACTTCATAAACACTCAAAACTCTTGATTATCACAACGTCAAAAACGAATTATCTGGTACAGATTATTTGATATCACATAATCAGTTTGAATTGTACCTGGCAAGTTTAGAAGACTTTCTATTATTCCCTCTCTGCGTTGTTTAGTGGAAATGGTGTCAGCCCCAATTGCTAGAGCCACCATAGCCATCACCACTATTTGACTTGTATATGCCTGAATCGTGAATAATATCAACACCATGAGATAACCAAGAAACAAGTGCGATATAAAAAAAAATACAAATCTGAAATACTATATATCTACCTTGGTACTTGCCACACCAATCTCACTACCAGCATTAATATGCACACCACAGTGCGTATTCCGGGCAACAGAACTACCAACGGTGTTTGTAATGCCGACACATAAAGCACCATTTTCGAGAGCATACTCAAGGGCATTCAAAGTATCAGCTGTTTCACCAGACTGACTAACAAATATTGTTGTATCATCTCTGTACACAGGCGCCTGCCTATCCAACAGATCACTTGCAATCTCCATCATAACAGGTATACCTGTCAATTCATCAACCTAATGAATACAAACTATACACTAAGCCACTAACTAGTACTTGATAGCAAACATATTATTAGAGGTCACAAATTCGACCCTTTACTTGTAAATGGATCAATATGAGTTATGTTACATCTCTAACGGAGTAACGGGTCAAATGAGCCAAATAGAAAACATGTTAAAAAGTAGAGGTGGACATTTAGACTCGTTTATTTATAAGTGGGTTGATGCGGGTTATAATTTATATCTATGACTCTATGAGATACAATCAAACAAAAAAAACTTTAAAGGAAGGGGCAAACAAGTTAAAAGTCGTCCAAAGTGTTTTTAGTGCATAAAACCTCAAAAGTCATTTTATTCAAAAAAATCAGATTATTTAAATAACAAAATTTCTGTGACTACACTATTTTGTTATTGATATGTTTGAAAATTTTGGACAAAAAGTGTTTTGGGTCAACCCGAATAAAACTAACCATTATTGAAATTTGCCCCTTTTGACAGTTATCCTTCCCACCTACCACCCATATCGCCACATTTATCAGAGAGCAATCGCCCAAAGTGTATTTTAAACAATACAACGTCCTAAATCACTTTAAGCAAGAAGTTATACCGAGAAAAATATCTTTTTGTTTTCTAATCATACTTGACATTTAATTATTTATAAGAAAGGACGAGTTTTCCATTTCAACACGCAACCCATTTCAACACATCAAAAATTACACATTTTGACACATCGCCCAACCCACCAAGTTTCCCACCACTAAAAATACTTACCACAAAGTTCTTCCAATATAGGTCTCGCAGCTAAAGCGGCATTATAGCTAGTACCACATCCAATAAACACAATCCGCCTGCTTCTTCTAATAGTTTTCAGATGATCCTTGAGTCCACCCAACAGGACACTCTTCCTTTTGCTGGACCCACCACGTATAAGCCGGCCACGCATTGTTGTTGTTAAGGATTCTGGTTGCTCATGAATTTCTTTCTGCATATAATATTTATATTTACCCTTACTTATTTGTTCAACCTCCATTTCAAGAATGGATAATGCCCGTTGCACAGAAGCAGGTCTTGAAAGTGATTTTCCATCTTTCCTTTTCCCGTTATCAAACTTGAGAATAGTCACTCCTCCATCCTGTAACAGCCCACAAAGAACAGGACTAAAGAATGGTGTACTACGATAAAATGCGCTATTTATACAAGAAATTTATATTACTACACAGAAAGAAAAAAAAAAGAGCACACACAAACTCAATAGGAATAACTATTAGCAGAAGTTAATCCCAAAGTAAATTTTACCAGTTGCCTATTTCTTAGGTATAGAACCAGACCAAGCCATTAAGTTCTTTAACAAATCAACTTGGTCCTGCTCTGGAAACGTTTTAGGATAACTATAACTATATTTAGAAACTTATTATTTGAAAAGACACATAGTAACACCTGGTCAACAAAGTCTCAAACATCCAAACTTTCTGAAGCCATCTATAAAAAACCTTTACAAACACTAATGGATACACATTCCCATTCTATCATGTAATCTCCATATAAATCAGTACATAATATTATCGACCGCCAGTGTGACATCATAGGTGGTAAAAATGAACCTACATCCTGAGATATGACAAGAGTGATTGAAGATTCTTATGCATACTGCAAGAAGTATCCTCTATGTTTCCACAAGACATCAGTGGTAGGTGGAACCCTTAACAACTTCCTCCAGCACTCATGTGAGTCCTTATTCCCTACATTAACAAACCTGGCTGAAACACCAGTACCTCTTCTTTTGATTACTGTAAGCAGTTGATCATATTTTTGATCAATTAGGCGTAACAGCAATTATCAAACAGTTTTATGGTTAAAGGCAAGCTTCAAATTGAATAAAGGGTGTTTGGATGTGCATTTGAGCTGATTTTTAAGATTTGAAGCCCCAATAATCAGTTCAAAGTGTTTAGTAAAAACTCATTACCATTCTGATATCCTGTTTATTGAGGATCAAATGATCAGATTTGCAGGACAAACAGCCACCGTAAGAAAACTGAATATCAAAAAGATGTTAAATTACCTAACTATCACTAGTTTTAGACCCCTAGTTATCTGATTATGTTATAATTGTTCAAGTAGCAATAAATTCAATAATTTATCTGAGAATGCATATCCTAACACCCCCTAATAGCCAGTCAAGCGCCTGAAGCTGAGGTAACTGGTTAAATGGACTCAGATTCTATAGCATTGCAACTGTTACCCAATGCTTAAACAGTATTCTCAAATAGTCATCCAGCGAGTCTGTGCATCGGCATCCAATATATCCTCCCCTTTCAATACGATTTCTCTTCCATTCTCATGATTGAAAATGTCAAACTTGTGGTTGTTCTAGAATACTGTCCAACTTCCAACTACCGTGTTGAATTTCTTAAGTTTTGATTTTCTAAATGGTTAGAATTCAGCATTTTGGAATTTTTTTATCGAATAAATCTCCATTCTCTTAATACTTCATGTGGCCTTTATCTCCTCAGATCACCTAATACAAGCTATAATTATAGACCAACACGCATTTGGGAAAAAAATGAAGGGAGACTTCCGAAGCAAAGCAGATAAAGATGTAACAGACAACAGTCAAGAGTGTTCCAATATACGGTAGAGAATAGGATAACGCCAACTAACAAGATATTTTTCTGAACAAATCAATTTTGGTACCAAAAACATATGATAGCTAGTTAAGGCAAATTTCTATAGGATATGTACCTTAATGTCAACAACTTCACTATCCTCGATGACCAACACCTTTTTTGTGTGTTCAACAAGGGCATGCGGATCACTAGATAGAAAAAGTTCTTTTGGGTGACCATTTTTTGAAATAAAGTTCATTTCATTATAGGATGTTCCATTGTTCTGTTCTTCAGCAAACTCCTGCAGGATAGATTGCCTACTTAATACAGGTGCAAAAGCATAGAGAAAATGTAGCTATATTATTAAAAACAATAAGAGTTAACTATTTTGCACAAGAAGACGCGGAACCTACTTTCACACCAAGAAGCAGCGGACTACCACGTTTGCATGCAATCAATTCATTTGGATAATGTCTGCTTTTAAAAATAAGTGCATAGGCTCCTTCAAGATGCCTCATAACCTCAAGCACCACTTCACTAAACGTGACAGTTTGATCACCTGAACCAGTAAAAAATCATTCTAAGTTTCTAGCCAAATGGGATGAAAACAATCTCAATTGCCTAAAAAAGATGGCAGAGAATAACACTTAACTCTAAAAATACCACAGCTAATGTTCATGTCAAACACATGTATTAGTTAAGGATCGAAGTACCTCCTTCATTTGCTTTGTCAAAAACAAATTTTGCAAGCTTTGGGATCACCTCTGTATCAGTCTCAGATTCAAAAGTATATCCATGCCGAAGAAGAGATTGCTTTAACACCTGCATTTTTATATTTATGAAACTATATCTTATGCCCAAAAAGAGTGACTACTAATATAAAAGATTGATAATTCATGCAACCAGTGAAATATTGATGAAAGAAGAAAGAACATATGTGCATAAATGGTAAATGAAGCAAGATTTAATACAGAATTACACCAGTTTAATCCAATCAATATTGATTATCGACTAAACATCACTAAAACTTAAAGCAATACTATAGAAAAATATGCAATAGTTGATAAAAAAAATTCCATAGAAAATTGTAAGCATACCTCGTAATTGGTGATAACTCCATTGTGAACAACCAAGAAATCATTTTCAGCACCAGATGACTGAGGATGACTATTCCTTGGAGCTGGCTCTCCATGGGTAGCCCACCGGGTGTGCGCAATTCCAGCATGAACAGAAAAAGATTCTTCAAGATTTAAGTCGGTAGCAGAGACCTCTGATACACCAATTCAAATAGCTGATTAAGGAATATGATTTGCTAAAGAAGCATTTCTACCAAAATTTACATGATATAAGATTAAAGTTGTCATTAAACCTATAAAAGCACACAGATGATGCCTTATATGCACTTTGAGTAATAATGTGAACTATTTTACGGCTTTATTCTTTAGCACAAAAACAACTATAATAAGAAACTGAAATATACAGTTATCTAGAGATGGCAGGTCTAATTAAAACTCCTTGAATATGAAAATGCACCTATAGTTTTCTTTTTACTTATACATCTTGGGGCCACTACTATATTTTAAAGCTACCTATGTATGGATAAAGAAAGATAATAGTGTACTGTGAAATAAAATTCAAGAAGCCTAAATATGTTGTTTTTCAACTTATGACAAGATTGTCAAGATATGCCCAAAGATTATGTCAAATATAGGCTCTCATCATGGTGTACAACGAGCATCTAAAAATTTATAATGCCGTACTTATACTTCCCAGTGCCAGTGCACGTTGTACCAGGTTCATGACCAGGTAAAACTTTTAAAATGTAATTTCACAAAGCACTCGTCTAAATTCCATTTTCCCAGCAAAAGAAAAACAAACAAACATATATACCGGTATATTCCCACTCATAGTAGATCTATTGGTAAAGCATGTGGAGGGTGTGATGGGGGCGAGCATTATCTCTATAGGGTGCTCCCATTGAGACCCTCAGCTCCAAAGTATAGCTAAAATATACCAAAGAAAATCAATGCAAACAACCATGCAATGATAATCCCGGTAAAAGAATGCAAAGTTGTAATAGAACTTTCAATAATATAGAGCTTAAAATAGAACAATCCACTATACTCCAATCTAATGGCAAAAGAATGCAGGTCTCTAGGAGTTCAAAAAACCACTTATCTAGCATTGGCTACCCAACAAATTGAAATATATAAGTTATATTAACTATAATCCTACAAAAAATAAAGACAGAAGAAAAAGTAACAGTAGACACATAAACCATTATACAGTTGATACCAGATACTGACCAAAGTCCAATACTTGATTAAGACCATTATACAGAATTCATATCATATATAACCTCTTTAGTCTCTTTACCCAATGTACATATGTATCAATTTACGATAGCAGAAATTCATAAGTACAGTAACGACCATGCTTCAAATTGAACAAATAATTTCATACAAAATGGTTTTGAGACTTGAAATTCATCAAAATTGGGGATGATAACAGGTTAACCTACTATAATCATGCCTAAATGGAGATCAATCAACATTTATATAAACTAAAATTAGGGTAAAACATCAGATAACATATTATGTGGAGACTAAAATGGGAGCATGAATACCTTGGTAGACAGACTTGACTAGCGATTCGATGTTTCCTTCTTGACGGAAGACGAGAGGGGGGTCAGATGGTGAGCGAACGGCGCCGGCGACGGAAGAAGAATCGATGGAGATTCCGGCGGAATCATAACCTCTGTATTCCAAACGACGTAGGCCGTTGAAGAGCACTTCGAGGATATAGCGCCTCTCTCTGCTGACGTCGTAATTCAAGTAGGCGAAAATCCCACACATTTCCGTGAAATTGGGGTGTTGATCGAAGTGAACAGAAAACAGATCGGAATGATGAAACTGAAATGCCGCCGATGTGATCCCACTTTCGAAATTTTGATTTGCATTTTATAGGTCAATGCTTTAGATTTAATTTACGACTAGGCCCAGTTTTCCAGGTCAATCTCGGTTGGCAAAGCACCCTTTTTCAACGACAAAACCATATTTTTTTAATAATGTAATTTTATTCAAACCTAGCCAAGTTTGAAAATGCCCTATGACTCGGTGGAGTGGAATTTTTTATTGTCTGTTTTGGAGCAGATGGGATTCCCGGAGAAATGGCGTTTATGGATTGAGGGATGTCTCCGTTCGACGAGGGCTTCGGTGTTGGTCAATGGGTCTCCAACGTGGGAATTCCAGTGCACTAGGGGCCTTAGACAGGGAGATCCGCTATCCCCGTTCTTGTTTCTGACGGTGATGGAGGCTTTTTCTTGGTTAATGAGGAGGGCTGAAGAGGCCGGCATCTTTAAGGGGCTGGTGGTGCCGAATGGGGGGCCTGTAATCTCCAACCTACTGTTTGCTGATGATGCTTTGGTGGTGGGATCGTGGTCCGAGGCTAACGTTTCAAACTTGGCTAGGTTATTGAGAGTTTTTTTCATCGCTTCGGGGCTGAAAGTCAATCTGGGTAAATGCTCATTGTATGGGCTGAATTGTGAGGCTGAGGAGGTGCAGATGAAGGCTAAGACTCTCAGGTGTAAAGGTGCCATCATTCCTTTTACTCATTTAGGGCTGACTGTGGGAGAAAATCTCAATCGTATAGCTAGTTGGAAACCCGTTGTCGAAGCGTTTGAGAAAAAACTGTCGGGGTGGAAAGCTTCGAATCTGTCCATGGCGGGAAGACTAGTGCTTATTAAATCGGTTTTGGATAGTGTTCCTCTTTACTTCTTTTCGTTGTTCAAAGCTCCGAAGAAGGTAATTCAAAAGCTTGAAAGTATCCGGGTGAATTTTCTTTGGGGAGGCTATCCTAAAAAAAGGAAAATTCATTGGATTGGGAGGGAGGTTTTGATGAATCCCATCGATAAGGGTGGGCTGGGGTTAGTTCCCCTTGAGGATATGAATGTGGCGTTGAATGCTAAATGGGTGTGGAGGTACAAAGTGGAGTCGGGAAACCTTTGGAGAAGGGTGATTGACGGGTTCCATGGCGGTTCGGCGGTGCGGGGCCTGGTCCCGTTGAAAAGGGGGGCCTCGGGAGTCTGGAGTAACATCGTTAAAGTGAATACCACCCTCCTTAAAAGAAACATTAGGCTGGATGCTCTGATTCTGAGGGAGGACGGCATATGGACTTGGAAAGGGGACGAGACAAGTGTTTTCTCAGTTAAAGGGCTTAGAAGGATTATAATGGAACCGAATGTTTTGCAAATCAGTGAGCCGGTGTTATGGAATAAATTGGTTCCTCCGAAGGTGAACATCTTGTTTTGGCGCGTGATGCTGGGTCGACTTCCGACGAGAGACGAGTTAGAGAAAAGAGGTGTGACGATGGAGACGATTGCTTGTCCGATCTGTGAGGAATGCTCTGAATCGGTCGAGCACCTGTTTATTGGGTGTGGCCAGGCCTCTATCTTGTGGTCTGTAGTTGCACAGTGGTGCAAGACAAGGAATGGCATTGTTTTTAGTACTAAAGATTTGATCTCTAACACTGCTGGGGGGTCTTCTTCTTTGGCTAAAAGCAACTTGGTGGATGTGGTGATCCGTGCTACTATATGGGTCTTATGGCGGTGTAGAAACGACCGGGTTTTCAAAGGGGTTAAGACTTCATTGAACGGGATGGTGTCGGAGATCAAGGCGCTAAGTTTCTTTTGGGTGAAATGTAGGGCAAAAATGTGGAAAGGAGAATGGGTAGATTGGTGTAAATTCGATTTTCTTATGTAACTGTTGTTGTGGTTGGGGCCGGCTTAGCGTCTTGCTGGTCGGTGTTCCCTCTTTTTTTCAATGAAATCGCTGTTCAAAAAAAAAAAATCTAATTTTATTTAAATTATATCACACAAATGCCTTCTTTGTTGTTAATAAGTAGGAGTTTTCTCATATATGGTTGGTTTTCTTTTATAAAGAGTCAAGATTGTGTCATATACTTGAAGAATGAAGATGATCGGATGAACCAGTGGTTCGTCAGTGATTAAAATGTATTGTTAAAAAAGGTTAAAATTATATTATATTCGTTTTCTCAAACATTTAGATTTGAAGAAGAGTCGCACAACATTAACACCTAATCATAATGACGTTTTGCCGATTCAACCTAATCCCATCCAAGAAAACCATATTTAATTTACAATGATAAGTGATTGTGATACTAGACCAAAAGGGTCTTTAGCCTGAAGACTATGTTTGGTGTAGGTATCGGCTTTGATCATCGAGTATAACTTATCATAAATGCTTACTTTTTTCTGGTTAAATAAAAGATGTTTACCCGATGCCGTGAGTTGTGGAACGGACATCAAATTTTTCTTCATACCCGGATATAAAACACGTTTTGCATTGTATAAAGTTTTACCTTGTTGATTTGTCGGAAAGCTTACCTCTCCCGTGTTAGCTATTTGGTGTCTCGAACCATTGGCTATGACTACCACCGAGTTTTCATCATATCGTTGGGCCTTCTTCAATTTTTCTTTATCCCTGGTCATGTAGTTCCAGCACCCGGGATCAATGACCCACTCTTTTACTTTATTTGACATTGTTTCATTGGTTTTAGACCCACCTTCATCAACTACTTGCGCCATTAGCTCTTCGGCATCCCATGTTTTTTCCTCCTCCATTGTAGCCGAGTTTCCTTCAACCTTTGGTTTTCTATAATCTTTTGCCATATGTCCTTTCTTTCCACAATTGTAGCAACTATACGAAAATCTCTTATTGCCACCTTATTTTCCTTTTCGGTCCTTGGAAGTCTCATCTTGCTCTTCTTACCCCAATCTTCTTTCTTGTTTCGATCTGTGCCATTTGATTTATCCCAACCCTTTACTTGAAACTTTTTCTTCTTTTCCTTCTCGGCATACATATTTTTCCTCCTCGGTCTTGATTTTTACTCCGACTAGCTATTTTGCTAGAGCTTCTTGACCGGCTAACCAACTTTCAAACTCGGTTAACATGGGTCGGTTAAGCCACCCTTGTATGGCTGTTATGAAACTCTTATACTCGGGATTTAACCCGTGTATTATTATCAGCTTCATACGGGCTTCACTAATCTTGGATTGCACATCCAGTTCGCCAATTTTTCGACATATATTTTTGATCTTCCAGATGTATGGGACACCATTAACTCTTTTTGTGACATGGTCATGAGTTCGCTCCCTAGCATTTGGAGTCGGGCATCATTCTTCTTCAAAACAAACTTGCAAGTTTATCCTAAGCTTGCTTTGGGTACTCCACGTCTTCTACGTGATCTAGAATATCTTTCTCTATGGTTGACTTGATGAGAAACATCGCACGACCCGCTTTAATCTGCCACTTAACGACCGCACCATTGTGAAAGATAATGGAATGCGTAAATAATCGTTAATATTATTGATAATGAGCACCCTTTATATAGGGAGAACACAATGACTTGTACGAGAAGATAACTACAAATTAGGAATCTAAATCAAACTATTCCTATCACAATATCTCTAATACCTCTCTCTCTCATATCTCAATAAATTCCATATATTCCAATACTCTCCCGTAGTCAGAGCAGTAGAGAATTGAACGCTCAGACTAGAAAATAAATAACAATAAATAATAAAACTAGCTTCAATATCCGTCCATGATTGTGCTTCAACTGTCTTCAGAATCTGAACTTTAGCCAAATTCGTAGTTTGCTTGAAGTCGTTCATCTTTATTCCTTATGGTTGCACTCCTTGGTGTTCTTGGTTCTTGATTCGAGACCCGAAGGTAACTCTTTAATCAGTCGATCTTGACATAAAATAAAGATTAAAAAAAAACAAGGTTGCTGATCGTAACCAAGCAACGATTTTTTTTGGGATCCGAAGACCACGATTTTCGATCCGTAGATCTGAAATAAACTAAAAGAAAATATAAAGAAAATTAAAACCAATTGTTCCAGGAGTTGCAATAGCCAGACGAAAAATTCCAGACTTCACTTTGCTTTCTTTTGGATGAGAACAAATAGAGAAATTTTTTTTGTTTGAGTGCACCGATCAAAGTGGTGAAGCTTTATTTGAGCGAATAAAAGAAAAGAAAATAACAGCGGTGGTGGACAGGGCAGTGGCGGTGAAGGCACACCGCCCTGTCTTGGGTCTTTATTTTTCGATGTGGTGAAAATTGAACCTAAGCTCTGATACCATGAAAGATAATGGAATGCGTAAATAATCGTTAATATTATTGATAATGAACACCCTTTATATAAGGAGAAAACAATGACTTGTACGAGAAGATAACTACAAATTAGGAATCTAAATCAAACTATTCCTATCACAATATCTCTAATACCTCTCTCTCTCTCATATCTCAATAAATTCCATATATTCCAATAAGATAACTACAAATTAGGAATCTAAATCAAACTATTCCTATCACAATATCTCTAATACATCTCTCTCTCATATCTCAATAAATTCCATATATTCCATTACATTGATGTCATTAGTCGGAAGCCAGGTATCAGTACCATTCGTGATTTGCCATAAGTCTTGGCCTTTAAGATACGATTTGATGCACGTCATCCATGACGTGTAGTTCGATTGGTTGAGTTTTTTATCCCTCCTACAACTTGAAATTCAACCATTGTTTGCCTTCATTATTCAGCGATCGGACTCTCTTTCTATGGTGATCGGAAACGACTTCTGCCCCTTCAGGAAACTTCAGTAGAGATCAGGTTCTACCGTCACAGCGATCATACCTCTTTGATTTTTCGGATACTGCAGCGTGTGGACCAAACTGTTGGGAATCTATGACTCGTTCAGGACAAAATTATATTTGTTGAATTAATATAAAATCATATATTATATTTATTTTATCAGAAAAATGATTATGTCAGATAATTAATTGCGGAATCGTTAAAGTTCAAAAGTTTTATAAACGAGTTTCAGGTATTCCATGCCAGTGATCCAATTACAGATAATTCAGATAAATATATATATAAACACAAACATATGGTGTTTAGAGATTGACCTTGAGGAGACCGAGATGAGACACCTTGAATGCGACAAACGGATCTGCTAGAAATCCCTGATCACTCGTTCAACTCCTTGAACGACTAAAACTGGCTCCTGACACGATAACTATGAATCACCCGATATCCAAAATCGACACAACCCGAACTGGTCTACCACCTGAGAGAAAAACTGGTCGTTATGTGGAGATCGCGGCATCGACGAGCGACGCGCCACCGGTCACGGCAGTGCGGCTACTAGTGTCCATGACGTGGCGACATCAGCGCATGCGGCGGTGCGGGGGCGTGAGGCGGCGGACGGCAGTACGGGGATGGCGGTGGTTGGCTGCTGAAGAGCGATGGCAGCCGTGTCGACGGTGGTGGTCGCCGGCTGACGCAGACAGGGAGAGAGGGGAGAGATTTCGGGTTTAGCTTTTAGGGTTTTTTTCTCTCTATGTTTAGGGTTCAGGATTTAACTTGTATTTATAGGAATACAAGTTACAATCTGGCACCTTAAAATACTGTCTTTTTCCCAAATAAAACATCCTGATATTTACTGTCAAATATAGTTAATACCAACGAAGATTTATATGTTCGAAACAAACCCAATATATCTGATATATATTTAAATAAATCTCCTTGTTTTAGTAAACTTATTTTTCTAAAACGTTTCTCCGGATATTATTATTAACGCCTTAATAATATTTATTTATATCCATTGTAATTTATCTCTATAAATTAATCATCATTTTTACATTATGAAAATAACGTATTAATATTATTTTAGTCAAAATATCGTTTGACGTAATAATGTTTCCTGACCAAATTGTTAACTGCTTTAACAACTTTATCATCGTTTACATCTTAAACGTTCACCGATTTATTTGACCCTTTTAATTTTTTCTCCAAACAATTTACTACATTCATTATTTTGACAAATAATGATTTGCCTAATGTTCTTCTGTGATCGGAAGTATTTAAATATATATATACAATATATAAATACTATAACTTGTTAGTCGTCCAGAGTGTAACTCTGGGATCGTACCTTTATGGTTACGTTGTGTATCGATAGTCGAATATATCAAAATCCAACAAACTTCCACTTGGACGATTATCGATTAAGATCTCAACTTCCGTATAGGTGGACACCTAGCTGTATCTCTCTACGACCATTAAGGTATGACATGATTTCTTTCGTTAACTTTTCTCCAAACTCTTCAAGCGGTTTATTGCTCTTGTGGAGTTAAGTTGTGGTGACCTTATCGTTCTTCCTTTCTGTTTTGAACATTAGTTGAACATGAGACATGGATTTGTAATGATTCTTATATTTTGTTCAACCATTATTGTTTTCAAATCAGATTCAAAGTGGGTGACAAACTACCACTTAGTCAGAGTGTGGCCACACTTTTCACTAGTTTGATCCTACGAAGGCGCCCAGATGTTCTCCTTCTTATTTCGAGAAGTACAGAATCCCTTTTACAACATACAACTTCCACTTAGTTTCAGATCGGTTCCCAATCAAGCATCCTTATTACTGTTCTATTAAGATCCAGCGTTAGATAAGATCAAAGAACGATCCTCTACTAATGTTAGTCTCTATATATTTGTAACAATCATGAAATTTCATTAATAAAAGCTTGTTACTTATTTATCTAATTAAATAATTTCTCCTAAAAACATAAGTAAATAAATATTGTTAGTTTAAGTCATGAGTTTTTTTTTGGAGTTAATGTGCATTAAATTTTAATTTATTTAAAAAAAGAAAAAACGTATAACTATAGATTACTTGATAATATTGTATCAATAAAACATTGTTTTAAGTGGAGTTTATTAAAAATTCTAAGAATAAATTTCATGTATTTGGGAAGTTTAAAAAAAAAAAAAAAACAACTTGTGTCTTAAATGAAAGGGGTTCAGAGTTTAAAAAAAAAAAATAATAAATATTGAAGGCTGCAGGATTCGAACCCACGACCTGGAAGTTACAAGGCAGCAGGCGCACCACTGGGACAATACACGATTAGTGATTCTAAATCGAATCACGTTCTTAATAACCAATAACTGACGCGTCTGACTTCCTTCTCCTTCCCCTTCCCCTCACCTCACGCGTTTCTCTCTCTCTCTCCTCTTCTTCTTTCTTTTGCGAAAGTAACTTCCCTTTTGACACCATGTTTGGTCGTTTTAATCGATAAAAAAATTATGGAAAAATCAGTTTCATGTCCCACTCATTATCACGAGTCTAATGACATATTAATTACTCAAAACCGTTGCCTAATGATGATTATTCAACAAAACCCCCAATTCCTCTTTAACTCCATTAAAACCGATCCTTAAACGTACAAATTAAAGCTCCTATGATCATCCTCGCTATAAATTGAGGACGGGTTCCTGTTCTAAACCTCCTCACGAATCAAAGCCCTCTCTCAATTCCAGATTTCGCTCACCAAATCAAAATCCCCCAAAATCTAGGGTTCACAACTTGTTTGTACAATTCCGGACTCATTTCTCTGTCAAATTGATCAAGTAAGTAGTCCATTTCACTTAGTTTTTCAATATCTACAAAACCCCTCTATCAATTTTGGGTTTCATCGTTTATTTCATTTAGGTGATTTTAGGGTTCTTCGTATTTGGGGAAAAATTTCATAAATCTTCATGCTTTAACCTAATTAGACAAATCCATACAATCTATCATAACTATGATTCTATCAAAAGTCATAATTCGCCATTGATCATAAATTCTAAACATTATTTACGTGTGTAATCTATATTATTTTATAAATTTGGTTATTTTATTTCATTAAAAATTGTTATATTAACAAGTAAATTTATGATGGTACATTATTGTGGTCAAATGACTTCATTAATAGTAACATTTAATAAAATTGTAACAACTTCACAAATGTGATATATTTTATACCATTATTTAATTAAGTAATAAATTAATTTAGTGTTATGACCAAGCCTATCATAATGCTTGTATATATTTAACCTATCATTTTATGAATTTAATTATTTGGCTTCAATGATAAAGATTACATTTATAAATCTATGTTAGTGCAATTATTGAATGAAAACCTTTTGTAACATATAATTAAGTATATCAACTTTGTAAATGTAATTTTACTATTTATTATTCTATATTATCACCTTAATATAAATACTCATAATCTTCTACGTCGTCGTGACACTAATAATTGTTTTGCATTATGACTATCATATATATACTATTTAAATCATGTTTCACTAGAGCTTTATGGTTTTAAACAATATGATGTTATTATCCAATTTCATAAACGATATTTATTCCCAAATTCCCCAAATTCGTATGAACCTATACAAATCCCTAAATTCAATCAGTTTTGTTATCCTTTTTATTCACACCCACTCAAATATTAGGATTATACCTTGGAAACTATTGGCCATATTCATTTACATTATCTTACGGATTCTACTTCATCAATCTAAACAGGTGAGTTCATAGCCCTTTTTTCTATTTATTTTCCAAACCATTTTGGGGTGGAAAACACGCATAAACATTTTCATCTATAATTATTTTATTTTCAACTAAATCATATTATTTATCATGTTTACCATCATGAATCATTGCGAAACTTCATTCATTCAAACATCTATACTTTCTTTGCAAAGTCAAATACTGTTGAATACATTTACTTGTATGTATCTGTGTGATATCGTGTGAACATATATTTTGCCATGCTTGATATTGTATGCTATTTGGGGAAACTTTATTCTTAAGGCTCCGGAGCATCAAACGTGAGGTTCCTTGCGAAGAACTGAACATGACGACGTTGAGGTTCTTGCGGGGGACTGAACGTGGTCCCAACGCTGAGATTCCTGAGAGGAACTGAACAGTAATCGTAGAGGTTCCTCGAGAGGGGAATTGAACACGTGGACAAACATTCTTACCGATTGTTGGGTTGCGAACCTTCAATCAGGCGTACTGTTTATTTGATAAATATTTGTTATGTGATAAGCGCACTCATGCTTATTTGTTTATTTAACAGTATGACCTTGCAAAAACTTATCAAATGTTTTACTAAAACTGTTTTTCTTATAAACCTATGACTCACCAACTATGTAGATAGTTGACCCATTTTTGCGTGTTTTTCAGGTTATGGAAATCAAGCATATTTGTAGCTAGGAAGCTTGTGGATCTAGTTAGGCTTTAGTGTCATTAATGTATTCGGCCTTGTAATAGACGTTTAAGTTTTTAATAAAATATGGTATTTCTTTTATATCCTTGTGCTTCTATACTCTTTCCGTGACACCTCGATGTTTCCGCCATCGGTCGGGGTGTTACAATATTTCTCAGGTTTGAGGATGCGACGATTATACCTTTTTTAAAACTACTTATGACTTGCTCCATGAAGTTAGTTTTGAAGCGAGTTACGTCTAATATTATTCCTCTAATAAGTATCTGTGAACTATAAACCTCAAACCCTTGAGCTTTCATCTCATGAACGATTAGCCGTTCCAAAACAAATCTCATGAACGATTATAAATCACAATAGTCTTTCTTTGAAACTAATTTCACGAATTTGACCGACTGCAGACCTTTTAGAATACAATATTCATGGATTTATAAAACGTACTAAATGTTGAACGCATACCCATTGTCGGTGTAGCAATCAACCATTAATTCTAGATGGGCTAATCTATGTGGTCGTATTATTCAAAACACCAGATACTAATTTTGGACCGTCTTTGGCAAATTTTGTGTGATCCCATCCTTTCATGCAGATTGTGTCTTTAGCAAGACCCAACATTGTTTTGCTGTATCAAGACACTCTTTTCAGATCAACTTCTTATGATACTTGTGACCTTAGATCACAATTGACATACAACTTTGTCGCTTTTGGTCTCGATTAGTATACCATACACTTGGTATTCTCTTGTGATAGTGATGTACGTGGATGAACTACTACATCCATTATTATTTTGCTTTTAGTAATTATACTGACAACTTTCAGTAATAGAGTCATGCATGAACTCTTGATCAATTACTGATTTCCAACTTCTACACATCCTGAGAATCTCATCTCATATTAAGCGTTTTACTGACGAAACCTTCAAGGGACTGTCTCCGTGAGTTTATGTACTCGCAAAATTTCATTCTTGAGATTAGCTCAATGATCTGAATTTTGCTTGGACGTTCCAATCTCCGAATATCTTTTTTGGTATATGATCACACAAGAGAGTTCATAGAGGTCACTCCATCCTTTGTCTTGCTTTATTCAATCGTGGACTCTTCCTCAATTGCATCTATTCATGATATACCATTTTCATTGATCTTTTTTAAGATCACCCTTTCAAGGTTCATAATGTTTTCTTGATCTTAATATCTCATATCAACATCCTTCCATTATTAACTCGTAAATGGGTCTGTTTTAGATCTTATCTCGTAGTCCAGGGATATGTGATCATTAAGTATATATCTGTGTTATGATACAAACGTCAATTTGAAAAAAAAAAGATTCTATTTTGTGCCATCGGCTCTAAACAATCTTGTTTTTTTGAACATGAAGAAATAAAGAAGCCATTGCGATTGCCGGAAATACTAGGCCTACTAAAGGGACCAAAACAGAGGGAAAGTTAAGAGTTGTCATAGAATGGGTACCTCGATTTTCTATTTGTACCTGTTATTATTTAGATTTGATATTTATTATTTATAATATAAAGATATCTTATTATATATCTTATTATATATATAAGGATATCTTTCTTATTATAATTTGATAATTCTAAATTGGAATTATTATTACTTAATATCTATAATATAAGTCTCTATCTAAGTGAGTATATAATTTAGTTTTTTCTCTTTCTACATGAAGGATTTGAAAGGATATGGATGATATATTATTTTATTCATTTTTTGCTCTTGTCTTCGAATTTCATTTATTAAGCAAAAAGTTTTTTAAAAATAAATTAGATTCTACTTATTTAGATTCTATTTATATTGAAGGGTTTGTTAGAATCCCATACCGCAGGGATTCTTATTCAAAATAGGATTATCGTAAGATATAGAAAGAGAAAAAAGTCTATATTTTCTATATTTTAATTATATATATATGAATGAATGACAAGAATACGATATTTTTTTTTTCTAATCTGACGAGAATAATAATGTCGATAAGAATAATTTCATCTTTCATCATGTTCATTATGATTTTCTTAATAGTTAATTGAGGCTTCTTGATCAATATAAGAAAAGGGGGCGGATTTTCGATTTTCTGTGACTTTTGATTCTTTATACAATTAGATCTTATGTCAACAAAAAACCCCCTTCGTCTAATTTTGACTTAGATTCCGATAAACAAATTACTTGTTTGCTCAAAATAATTGAACGTAATGTTTTAATTTTGATTCAAAGGAAAGAAAGTGTGGAGTTGAAATAACTCACTCAGAACGCTTTTTAAAGGATTACGTGGTACGATTAGATCGAATAAGCCCTTCTGGAATAAATACTCAGACGCTTGTGAACCGTCGGGTACTGTTTTATTCAATGTTTGTTCAATTACTCTTTTACCCGCAAAGGCAATGTAGGCGTTGGGTTCAGCAATAATGATATCTCCCAACATACCAAAACTAGCTGTCACCCCACCGGTAGTAGGAGATGTAAGGATTGGTACATAGAATAACTTTTTATTTGATTGATAATCATATAAAGCAGAAGATATTTTAGCCATTTGCATCAAGCTCAAACTTCCTTCTTGCATGCGTGCCCCTCCGGAAGCACACACTATAATAAGAGGTAGAAATTCTTTAGTAGCGTATTCAATCAAACGGGTAATTTTCTCCCCGACTACGGATCCCATACTACCCCCCATAAACTGAAAATCCATAACCGCAATTGCTACGTTAATACCGTCTAGTTGCCCTATGCCTGTTTGAACAGCCTCGGTTAATCCTGTCTTTCTTTGATAAGAATCGATACGATTTTTATAAGGCTCCTCCTCCGAATGAAATTCAATGGGATCCAGAGAGACCATGTCTTCATCCATAGGCTGCCAAGTACCCGGATCGATCGAAAGTTCGATTCTATCTGAACTACTCATTTTCAAATGATATCCACATTGTTCACAAAGATTCATTTTTGATTGAAAAAATTTCTTATAATTTAATCCATAACAATTTTCGCATTGAACCCACAAATGCCTGTATTTTTGATTTACATCCAGATCAGTAGAACTTTCTCGTATCATTTTTCTGGCATCCGCGTTTTTACTACTATTTCCACTTTTACTACAAATGGAACTAGAAATGTAATTCTTACTGGAATTGTCACTACCACTTACAATGTAACTATCAATACAGATTTGAGACTGAAGATAGCTGTCAATGCAACTATTAATGTGATTATTCCAAGTATACTGAGTATCATTCATGTAAGGATCGTGTTGGGGATTCTTACTCTTAGATCCATTATTCAGATAACTAGAATTCCGATAAAAAGAACTTTCTAGTTCACTACAAAAAGGATGATCATTGTAAATCTCAAAAATATGATTTTCAATATCAAAATAGATAGAAAAAATGTCCCCATTACTATCTTTAACTAAAAAAGTATCATCAGAGATGAAATTCCGAATGTCCTTGACGCCAAAAAAAAGATCAACATTTCTGTAATTGTCATGACCACCGCAACTCTGAATGTTTTTATCCGTATCATTTATATTCGGATCTTTACTTTCGCTGGCATTTTCAATAGGACCAAGACTGCTCGTTGATTTACTTAGCCTACATCTGTGTTCGAACTCCTTCTTAAATAACATCGAATTGAACCACCATCTTTTCATAGAGTATTATTGCTCCATATTTGCATGAAAATACAATAGATGAATAGTCATTCGACGAAAAATCATTTATTTGAATATTGTATTTCCTATCAGTAATAAGCATATAAATAAAATCACTAGGATTATTAACTAATAAGGAGTGTGAGTATTGAAAAAAAGATTTGTTCTCTCCACGAACAATTTTTTCGTAAAATATCGTCTAATAACTAATAAGAAGTTAAGTTTCTATTACAATACGAATACGGAACAAAAAGGACAATATACAGGATGGGTAGAAAGAGTTGTGATACTTGTCTCGATCCAGGGAAACTACAGGATCTAAAAGAATATCCCAATCCTAAGGATCCATAGGATTAATCGTGGATCCAACACAAAAATAGAAAGCTTTGCGTTGTTTAGTCTTCGAGTTCTTATTTTAAAATTTCTATATCTATATAAGTATGTATCTATCTAAAATATATGCATATTGGATTCGGCTCAATCCTTTTAGTAAAAGATTGGGCCGAGTTTCATTGAAATTCAATTAACAGAACGAATGTTATCTCTTCTTATCCTTATCCTTATCCGTATCCAAAGTATCCATTGCCTGGAACTCAAATTTGATCTCCTTCCATACTTCACAAGCAGCAGCTAGTTCAGGACTCCATTTGGTAGCCTCGCGGATAATTTCATTACCCTCAGTAGCAAGATCGCGTCCCTCATTACGAGCTTGTACACATGCTTCTAGAGCTACTCGATTAGCTACGGCACCAGGTGCATTTCCCCAAGGGTGCCCTAAAGTTCCTCCGCCGAACTGTAGTACGGAATCATCCCCAAATATCTCGGTTAGAGCAGGCATATGCCAAACGTGAATACCCCCCGAAGCTACAGGCAGAACACCTGGTAGAGAGACCCAATCTTGGGTGAAATAAATACCGCGACTTCTATCTTTTTCAATAAAATCATCACGCAGTAAATCAACAAAGCCCAAAGTGATTTCTCTTTCCCCTTCAAGTTTACC
>JBCNJP010000027.1:34954822-35092019 GCA_039602395.1 Deinandra increscens subsp. villosa
ATATATTTTTTTACATGATTGCAGGTTTCAATGGAGTTCATTTTGAATAATGCTTACATAGGCTGTGATGAATTTGGTTGGGGTTTCCCCCTTATTTGAGCCTTTACATATTTGCTATATGCTTTTAAAATTCCAGACAGATTTTGATGTGGGTTTCTTCAGATCTGAAGTGGATTGAGGAAAAAAAATAACGTAACTGCTCAATGGAAACTTACTAGGCTGCTCTTCTTCTTCTCTGTTTCCCTAATTGTATTGAGAAAATCTATATATATAATAAAAGAAAAGTTTTTGGCACCACAATTTGCCATGTGGCACCACCACATTCATCCTCAATAATTTTTCCCGCCAATAAACATTTACAAGTGGATCTTCTAATTTTGGATATATATATCCACTATTTATTTATTGTAGCGAATCTTCTAAATTTAGATATATATATCCACTATTTATTTATTGTCTTCTAAAATATTTAATAATTAATTTAATTACTTAATTTAATATATAATATAGTATATTAATTTACATCTATCTATATCTATTTATACTCTATACTATATAATAATGAAAAAGTTTAGTCATAGTTTAATTAATAAAAAAAGAAACTTGACATCACCACAAAATTTTAAATTAACCCGTGTAACACACGGGGATAAAAAACTAGTTATATATATATATATATATATCTATATCTATATATCTATATATCTATATAATCTATATATCTATATAATATATATATATGAAAAGATTGAATGCCACATGGTATCACTACAACAATCCTTTTTTTTTATTTTCCCGCTCAAATGGTTTGCCTTATTTATATTTTTCTAATTGGTTTGAATAATTACAAAGTCATTAACTAATTTTTTAACAAAATAATTGACAATAAATGCATATCTCATATCCTAATTTAAAAACTGAAATTAAATGAAATTGATTCATAATAAATGAGAATATGAATACATTTTTTTTTAAATTTATAACTTTTTATATTGTCGAATGTTACTTTTTTTCTTTAATTCTAATTATTGAATTACATTTTTATAACATGTTAAATTTTGTATTCGTTTTTTAAAACCGCCCGTGCGTCGCACGGGTATCAAAAACTAGTATATATATATAGAGAGAGAGAAAGGATAAAATGAAAACCACTCCGAGTTGGAAAAACTTTGAAAACTCTTTAAAAACGGGGTCAAATTTTTTTTTCCTTTAATTTTTTTATGGTGATTCTTTAGGTTATAGGCTACCCCTAGGTGGAAAAAAATCAAAAAAACGCCTCGGAGATATTTTTTTAAAAAATCTTAAAAAAGGGCCTTGTTACATATGTAACACTCTGTACATATGTTTACATATGTTTGTTACATATGTAACAACAAAACTTGTTATATTTTTAAAAAAAAATCCCGAGGCGTTTTTTTGATTTTTTTTCCATCTATGGATAGCCTATAACCTAAAGAATCACCATAAAAAAAATAAAGAAAAAAAAAACTTTTTGACCCCGTTTTTTAAGAGTTTTCAAAGTTTTTCCAACTCGGAGTGGTTTTCCATAGATCCCTACCCTATATATATATATATATATATATATATATATATATATATATATAGGGTAGAGTTATAATACAAAGTACTTTTTGCGTGAGAAGTGTGAGAAGTGGATGATGTGTTAGATTTTAATGCATTGTATTATCTTTTAGTTATGTTTTTGGTAAATATATAACACTATACATTGTTTTTTCCATATTAGAATGTCATATGTTTATCAAAATTAGAGTTAAAGGATAACACAATGTAAACACAGTGTAATAATATCCTAACACAATGCCCTTTTAATAATTCTTAATAAATGATGTTTGGTAGTGTTTGGAATCCAATGGATGGTGTATTTTATTTTAAGATTGTCATATATTTACCAAAAATATAATAAAAAGACAATATCATGCATTAAAAATTAACACATCAATCACTTCTCACACTTCTCACATAAAAAGTACTTTGTATTATAACCCAACTCTCTCTCTCTCTCTTTCTCTCTCTCTCTCTCTCTATATATATATATATATATATAGGGAGAGGATCATTTGAGAACTAATTGGGTTTGAGAACTAAAAAGAACTAATCTTAGCCACTAGTTTATATATATGGAACCCCCCCCCCCCCCCCCCCCCATGAATTTGAATGCTCCACCGTTGAAAATTAGTGGCCCAAATTGGTTATATATATATATATATTTAACACTGTTTTTAATATATTGCATACTGATTTTAGTGTCCGTTTCGTGTAATTAGTTTTTATGAATCCATTAAGGATGGACTTGATGAAGATAATATGGAAGAAAAACAACATCTGGTCTTGGTTTCATTATGTTTAAGTTTAACCATTTTTAGTGTATTCAATATTGGTTTATTAGGTGTTTTTTGTAATTAATTTCTATGAGGTTGAAACTTCTGAGATATTTGCTTTGTATCATATTTCAATAATTTAAATTTGTGTTTGCTGTTCGTAGATACAAAATTTATTGAGCCGCCGTAACACGTGACGTATCAAAATTCTAGTTTGAGTAATTAGCTAAACTAAAAATGTAACTTTTAATTTTTTTTAGAGTAAATTTCTGTTTGAGTCCCTGTGGTTTGGTGGTTTTGTCCATTTGAGTCCAATTTTCAAACTTTTAACAAACCAAGCCTCAACCTTTATTTTTTTTGCCATTTGAATCCCTAATCCTAACTTCCGTCCAAACTCCCGTTAACCCAGCCTCACGTGAGTTGCACACGGGGGCAGAACTGTCCTTTCCTCTCTTACATCACATTAAATATAGTTGTTATCTCCCCACCCACCTCTACTTTACTTCACCATAAAAAACTAAGAACCCTACTTTCCTCTTCTTCACGATCGTTCACCGGAGCTAACCCATCCTCAAAAATGGTGATTTGTTCATGCGGCGCTACCACAATAATACGAACCTCGTCCACCGAAGCTAACCCAGGTCGTCCATTTCACTGTTGTGCTTGGGTGGTAAGCTATTTTCGACTTTTTCCATATAATTTGATGACTCGATATCACTCTTTCAACTTTTCTGAACAGGGATCCAGTTGTGGATTTGTTTGCTGGGCTGACCCCCCCTTGTGTCAACGAGCCACTGAAATTGTCAAGGAGCTAGAGGGTGATGTGAAGAAATTAAAATTTCTTCTTCTTATTAGTTGGATAATGTTTATTGTTTACTATATGACCAATTAAGCTTTAAATTTGAGCTTTAATTTTAGTGGTATTGGCCTAATTTTGGAGAATTTGAGATGTATTGGTCAATTTAGAACTTTGTGAAGTATGTAATAGTCAATTTGCAAATTTATGAAAGAGTTTTATGAGATTTGGTACTTTATGAATCTAGTTTGTATGTTATTGGCATATTTATGAATTTTTACATTTTGGTACTTTATGAATTTGGTTTGTAAGACTTTGGGAGTGGTAAATGTGTTGATTTTTTGAGATTGCAAGTGGTGGTGAATGCTAATCTTCAATGTAGATTGAAATGGTCATAATGAAATGAAAACTCTTCAAATTGACCATATATTGAAATGGTCATAAACAAAAGAGTCTCTAAACAAGATGAGGACTCTTCAAATGAGCACAGCTTGAAATGGTCATAAACAAAAGAGCATTTGCTCATCAAAACATTAAAACATATTGAAATGGTCATATTAAAATATGACCATTAAACCACATACCTATCAGACCATTAAACCATATTGAAGTAACCATAGGCATTACAAATCAACAAATATTAATAACTTCAACCATATGTATTCCATATCAACCACCAGTTGTTCACAAAACAGACATGGAACCATAAGTCAAACAGAAAAGTACTTAGAAGTCAACCTACACAAACTTAACAGTATTATCCAAAAGACATAAGCAAAAGACATAAGCAGAAAACATAACTAGAGACATCAAACCATCCAACCTGCATCAAACATTTTCATTAGGACCAACTGCTGATGTAGTAGTTTGTGAAGAACCAAGTCCTGATGTACCAGCAGCTGATGAACCAGCTCCACCATTCCTGCAAGATCTTGCATTATGCCCTGTCTGTTTGCACTTAGAACATTTGGTGGTTAGTCATTTCCTTGTAAGTTTACCAGCCTTGCTTAAGCTCTCAGATAACTCAACAGCTGACTTCTTTCTTTTCTTGCTGGGCCTGCCTATTGGGATGTGATGCTTTGGAGGTGTAAGGGTGGTTGGGCATCTTGTAGCTGGCCACATGTCTCTCCCATTCATTGGCTCAATTGTGTGATCATACACCTTCTTCCATGTCTCTAGCCAATAACACTTTCCCACCTAAGTTTCTGGTATCCCGGATTGTTCTTTTTACACCTTTCCAAACTCCCAAATACAAGCTATTGCATGGCTACATGGCATCCCAGTAAGCTGCCACTTCCTACAACTGCAGGTCCTTTTGTCCAAATCCACTGCCACTTGCTCTAACCATGGTCCATTGACTTGAAATTTCTTTGATCCAGCCATGATGACATTGTATTCATTGGCCTTTCTTTTGCTAAATGAAAACACTTTGGCTGCAGCAGGTGTTAATGGGCCTTCACTCTTTGCAATCATTCTGTGCACAGCAGCTATCCTCCTCATTAAGTACTCCCTTATGAATTCCAAGCATGTTAAAATTGGCTTGTCCCTTCCTCCAACTAGTTGTCTGTTGAAAACCTCACAAAGGTTGTTCAACAGCACTTCACAATTTGGCCTCTCTGTTAGCATTAGATTACATGAATAGGTTACATTAATTCCATCAACAGTTTTAAACTAAACCATAGAAATCTATACTTACCACTGAAATGTGCTCTACTCCAATGTTGGGCTGGAATTTCCTTCAACCACTGATGTAAAGATGAATCTTCTTTTCTTATTTCTTCCATTGAATTTTCAAATTGAGGTATAGTTCTTTGACTAGCAGTCTTCCATAGCAAGTCCTTGTACTTATTCCCCCTCCATTTGGATTTCATGTTCTCATGGATGTGTCTAACACAATACCTATGCTCAGCAGCAGGGAAAACATTTTTCAAAGCTGGTATTAACCCCTACAATGTTAAAAATTATGATTAGTATAAAGTTTGAGTGTAAAGTTTGATAAACATAAGTATATAACACATTACCTTCTGTCTATCACTGATGAATGTAAAGTTAGAATTGGCTTCCAATTCCAAGTCATCTCCTAGGCAGTTTAGAAACCAGGTCCAAGATGCTAAAGATTCAGACTCAACTATAGCATAAGCAACTGGATAAATCCCATTGTTTGAATCAACACCAACTGCAGACAAAACTTGCCCAGGATATGGACCCTTCATAAAGGTACCATCTAAACCCAACATATCTCTCCCACATGCTTTAAAACCAGCCTTCAGTGTAGCAAAGCAGATGTAGATTCTCTTAAACTGCCTAGTAGGGCTAGATGCATTACACTCCATTTCCACATCAATTTTAACTGTTGAACCAGGGTTGGATCTCATTATCTCCTCAGAATACCCCCTTAACAAACTATATTGTTGTGTGTAATCACTTTGAATCTTGTTCACAGCCATGTTTTTTGCCCTAAAGATCTTTTGTATAGAAACGTGTACCTGATTCTTCTTTTGTAACAGATCTCTCAGAGAATTAAGTGGAATGGTGGGGTTAGACTCAACAAATCCTTCAATTTCCTTAGCTATTCTTGAAACTGTGTACAACCTTACATCCCTTGTATGTAAGCAACTATGCTTTCCATGAACTGTTTTGACACACCATAGATCTCCCTTTTTTTTCCTTGAAATGTGCAAAGTCCAAGGACATGTAGGTTTAGGGAATCTTATTTTCTTATCCTTTAATGCACTACATTTACCACTTGACCTACCACTTTTGGATGGTTGTTGTTTACTGGACCCCCCCACTTTTGAAGATTCCCCCTTTTTTGCAGAATTACCAACTTGCCCTTCCTTACAAATAAATTCTGGATTGTCACCATAACAAACCACACGTACTCTAAGATTATCATTTTTGTAAAACACTAGCTGCTTCCTTGTCTCAACAGCCAACTTTTGCACAGCATCCCTTATCTCAGCTTTGTCCACAATAGTTTGGCCCACAAAAAATGACCCAATTGAATAATCTTCTGATTTCTTCCTCTTAGCATTAACAAGTCTTATTGCTGAATCCAAAGGACATTGATCATCTTCTTCACCTGCACTTTGATAACAATCAAAATCCAATTCCTCTATGTCATTCTCAATGTCATTCTCCTCTTCATTATCCTCAGGATCCACAGCAGCCCTGTACATATCCATGTCATCTTCAAGGTCCTCAATTAAATTTTCCTCATCTACTATATATTCTGAATCATGTTCATCAACTTCATCATCAACTTCATTTGCATCATCATGAACAATCTGATCTTCACTAGCCTCCTCTCCATCATCAGCCTCATCTGAAGTTCCATCTTATTGGTCCTCATCCTCAACTTCATTTTCATCATCACCTTCATTTCCCTCATCACCTTCATTTCCCTCATCCTCTTCATTTTCACCTTCCTGTGAATAGTCATGTATGAAATGTGCCAGGAATATCTCATTAGTTGTCATCATATCCCCTAATTGAGCTACATCTTTAACCACTACTTCATTTGCAACATCTTTATCCACTTTTGGACTTGCCTCATTCTGATCCCCTAAATCAGTTGCAACATCATTGTCCACTACTTCATTTACCTCATTCTGATCCCCTAAATCAGTTGCAACATCGTTGTCCACTACTTCATTTTCAACAGTCAGAGCCCCTAAATCAGTTGCAGCCTCATCACCTACCTCATCTGTATTAGTCACATTCAAACTATCATCAAGTGTATTACCCAGAATGTCATCTAGCCCATGGAAGGGATCATCAATCTCATCAGCCTCCACATTATCAACCACAACATTATCACCATCCACATTATCAACCACAACATTATCAGCATCCACATTCCCATTTTCCACATCATCAACTATCTCATGAATGACAACACTAGATAAACTTTCATTTGGCATAAAGTATGTGTTTATAGTGGTGCCTCCATGTTCGGTGTAAACATAAATTAACTTATATTTAGTCACATACTTCAACAGTTCTAGAACATCCTTATCATTTCCAAGAGGCCTCAATCCTATATTCAAGTCCTCATATGGGATGCGAAAATAGTAGTAAATTACCTCTTCCTTTGCATATCCTAGTTTCTGTATCATCAGATCAAACTCGTGGACTGAGAACTGATCTGAATCAATAAGATCAATGTATCCAACAGTTCCATTAACGTACTTGAGCCCTGGATTCTCAATAAACCCCCCACCATGAAATACCTTGAAAGTAAAGAGAGTAGGCTCGTTTGCTGGGATCAAGAAACAATCATTGATTAGAAATCGATAAATGTGTCCATAATCACCAAAAAAAACCCTAAATTCTAGCAACAAAATTGAAAACTTACCGTATATCTCGTAGGGATCGAAGTAATCTTCATCAGGTTCACGCACTTGCCAGAACCTGGAATCCATCTCAAGACCCAAAATTCTATCAAGATTAAGGAGAAAGAAGGATAAACGAAGCTCTGATGTAAAAGACCTAGTGTTAATGAGAGTTGGAATGAGTAAATGACGATTGACTGGTTTTAGTGTGATGTAAGAGAGGAAAGGACAGTTCTGCCCCCGTGTGCAACTCACGTGAGGCTGGGTTAACGGGAGTTTGGACGGAAGTTAGGATTAGGGATTCAAATGGCAAAAAAAATAAAGGTTGAGGCTTGGTTTGTTAAAAATTTGAAAATTGGACTCAAATAGACAAAACCACCAAACCACAGGGACTCAAACAGAAATTTACTTTTTTTTTAATATATGTATGTTATTTTAATTTTAATTAAGATTAGAATATTATTTTTGCGTGCGTTCCAATATTTTCAAAACAAAAAAGGTCCCCACATCACATGCAGTTGAAACAACTTGTGCAAGTTGAACTAAACTAAACCATAACCATGCAAGTTGGATGGCCAATACATCATGAACCATCCTTCATAGCCATCAATACCTTCTTTAATTAGCATTACTTTTTCCTTTTTTGATAAATACCATTTTTTTTTATTTTATATCAATTACTATAATAATATCGTAATTTTAAATATTCAAAAGATCTTTTTTTAATTTTAAAGTTTGATGCTTTGGAATATTAAGTTTCCCTAATTTTTTTCTTTGGCGAAAATTCTTAAATTATTGCTAACTCAAAGCTAAATAAAAATATATAATAATAATAATTATAAAATAACCCAATCATCTATGCAAAGGTGTGGGTAATTTTGTCATTTCATAGCTTATCCTTTGTGAATGTATCGTTGTCCTCCAATGGACACATGGATATCTCCTCTGCAAAACAAAGCATGAGCTCATCTCACGAAACCCTAATTTATAGCCCCCTTTGTGCTTATCCCTTTGATCATCCAACTTCAATCCATATCAATTCAGAAACATTAATTAATGCCCATTTCATCAAGTTACGTTCTTGCCCTAATTTTCCAACGATTTCGCTAGTCATCCATGTTTAGGGATTCCCAGATTTAACAAGGTAACGATTCGATTCTTGATATTCTTCTGTTCATTTAGGGATTATTTTTCTTCCTGTTGCGATTGTTAGCCTCAATTACAGAAATTTTACTTTCGAATCTAGTTTTAGTTCAGGTGCTTATAAAGTTATACTAAAATGGGTTTTTTTAATCCGTCTAATTGGCTATAAATTCAAGATGAATCCTTTAAATTCGTATGGTAATTATTGATTTTCATTGCAGATGGTTTGAAATGGAGATGAATTCGTTTACTTGTTGCAGAAATCATGAAATTGGCAGCTTATATATCTAGTTATACATGGAAAATACATCATCAGTGTGTTTTGGGTTTAATGACATAAATACTAGTGACGTCACTGTTCGTCTAAGAAACAACGTAGGAAAACCCGAACTGTTTTATGCACATTCATCAATCCTCAGAGAAAAAAGCAAATATTTTGCAGATAAACTCTTGGAAGTTCCAAATTGTGGTGCTCTTATTGATATCCACTGCTTAGATTATGACTATGAACACCATGTTGACCTACTGAAAAGTCTTTATCTTTGTAAAGATTCTCTCTTGGAATCTTGGAATTCTGTTCACTCTGCAGTTGGTGTTCTTCAATTAGCAACTGAATTTAACTGTCAAGAGATAATAGAAAGCTGTATTCACTACTTGGAAGCTGTCCCTTGGGAAGATAAAGAGGAAGACTTGATCTTGAAAGTGGTTCCGAAACTGGGTCCTGTTGCAATGCCTATTTTAGCTCGGGTTCAACCCGTTGACCTTTCGGCTACCAAAAATGTTTTCATCTCGGCTATCCGTTTTGCCACATCAATCGCTTCTCCATCACCGCCTTTTGGGGATGAATTGAGAACTTCAGCACAAGAGCAAGTGGAATACATGTTAGGGGATGATGATGAAGAAATCCCATTAGTCATAGCAGATGAAGAAGTCAAATCAGAGTCAAAGAAAGGACTTGTGAACATCTTTTCACTATTCGATAAAGATCTTTCTGGTTTACTTTTGCAGACGGATGACGAGTCAGCAGAGAAGAGCGTAATGCAGTCTCTTTCGGATCTTAGTTGGATTTGCAACATTCTTTCTAAGATGAATCTAATGAAAGAATTTGTTGACCAATGGATTGACTTCTCCAGTCGTGTAATTGGGGTCATGGAGGACAAGTTATTGAAAAGTAGCATGTGGGGTTTGAAACTAAAAATCATAGAAATAAACTGGAAGGTTTTGGATGCGGTTAGCTATGGGAATGTGATCATTCCACCTGCACGACGTGTGGAATTGGTGAAAACATGGCTCCCATATATCAGAAACACGAAGCCGATTCTTGATTCGATTGGGAACGAGGAAACCGGGTATCCTTACAAGATGGATGATGATTTATGCCAGAATATTGAAGGGGCAATTGTGGCGTTATTATCAGCACTTCCATCAAATGATCAAGCAGATATTTTAGCAGATTGGATGAATGGGGAGCAACTAAAGTATCCTGATTTAAGTGAAGCTTTTGAGATATGGTGTTACAGAACAAAATCAGCTAAAAGAAGATTAGTTGAAGGGTTGGATAGAGTTGGTAAAGCTACCGTGAGCTTGTAAGATCACTATATGTTAATTGTTAAAGGTTAAAGAAAGTACCTTGATTTGAAGCTTTTGCATGGCACCTTGATTTAAAGGTTAATTGTTAAAAGGTTATATTTTTTTTAATCTAGTACCTAATTCTACTAATTTTCTAAATCACTCTACCACTTCTACTACTATTCTATTTCTTTTTTTCTCTCTAGCATGATATAATTCTATTGGTTAATTATTCTACTACTTATAGAGGTTTTTGACCTAATGTTTGTGGAATTGAGGGTTGGGTTGGGGAATGAACTAAACATTGCATATATGTGATTGTAGATAAAAATGAACATAAGGAACCAAATATTGGTGAGTTTTGCATGAATCGATAATGAGCTAAACCGACTTTCAGTGAAAGATGGTGAGTTTTTTTTTTGTTAACCATTGAGATACCATACAATGTGTTTAGTATTGTTTAGGTGTGGCTACCTGCTTGTGTTTATCTGTCTTCTTTTGGTATTTGCTTCTGTGTAGCCCTTCGTTGTTATGTGTTTAGTTTCGTTTAGGGCGTCTACTTGCTTATGTTTGTGGGTTTTTTTTGAGCCGGGGTTCTTTTGGGTGCGGTCTCTTTATCACTTAGAGTACAGGTAAAGTTCGTCATCTTCTTACCCTCTCTAGACCCTGCCCTTTGGGTGAGATTTTATCGGGTATATTGTTGTTGTTGTGATACCATAAAATGGTCTACAAGTACACGCTAAGAGCTACATTATATGCTAGGAAATACGCCAATTAAGCGAAAAGGTGGGTGGCGTACAATATGTTGGGCAGTCATAGATTTTGAAACATGATTTAAAAAAATAAAAACGGTGGTTCTTTGCTTGTGTTTTTTACTTTTTAGTGTGTAACACTTCTTGATGATGTATTCTTCTCCATTTAGGTAAATTTTAGGTGGACACTTGATTATAGATCAAGTCTTGCTATGGATTTCAATTAATATGTCCTTGGGCGTTGGTCTTTTGTAAACTTGCTAACATAAATGTCAATAATACTTTAAAATCATTATCTTTTTTTAAAATTATAATCTTTTCAAGTTTTGCACGAAAGGTTTGAGACCTAATTTCGGCACATGATATATTTTTCAAGTTTTCAAAACCTTAACGAAAACCTTATAAATAAAATTCTTAGAATTATACTTAATATTTCTTTTAATATTCGTGCTATTTTCAGGTAAGTTAGGTTTCTAGGCAATTCCAATCAAACACAATTGTTTTTTATTGCATAAGTTCCTAAACATAGCGCATAACATAGCACATCTATATTGTTTTGAAGAAAATCGACCAACCCGCCACAGAAGAGAATAAGTAATAATTCTCAACAAGTACGCTTGTAAATTTAATATACGATTTTATAACCAGATATCGACATACACAGTAACATTATTAAAACTTGTGTCATATCCGAACCACTAAACTTTAAATTAAATTAAGAATAACAATAATAAAAAAGATGAAACCCGGATTATTATTATTATTATTTTCTAAAGAAGGTTTTTTTGAGTCTTTCCGGTAACCTAACTTATAGTTTAACTCCTTTGTTTTTCACTTGATGTATGTTGGCAATCTTCTTCATTCATCGTCAACGATCAATAATCCATCAATCACCATCATCAATACAACACAGAGAGAGACTAAACCCATCGGCACCCACCAACCAACTACACAGGTGATTCGAAGCTGCTGCATACGGGACGGAGGACCAAAGCTTGGCGATCGGTACATGGCTAATCTGTATGTGCAGGCGGAGCCGCCCACGGATCTGAACAAAAACACCGAGTGGTTCACGTACCCCGGCGTCTGGACGACCTACATACTCATCCTCTTCTTCGCCTGGCTAGTCGTTCTCTCCGTTTTCGGTTGTTCCCCTGGCATGGCCTGGACCACCGTCAATCTCTCTCACGCTCTGGTTCGTCATTCATCATTCCTTCTCTCTAATTAGATCCGATTTCCCCTCTGCTTTTGTTTTCATCAACTCTTCATACTCGAGTTAGGGTTTCAAGCCTCGAATCCTTAAATTAGAGCTTGCTTGCTTGATCTGTTTCTGTTTCTGTTTCTGTTTCTGTTTTGAATTTTGCTGGTTAGGATAGAAATTATTGATGTGGATGTGGATGTGTATAAATTCATGTGTGTAATAGAGTAATTTACATTATGATTCTGATAGTTTCAACTTCAAGCTAGATCTAGTATTGGTGCTTTAACTGATCTATGACTACTGCTTAAGGCTTGAACTTACATCTCAGGATGTTCATAACCTAATTGCTCACTCATTAGACTGAATGTCTGTCATTCTGTCAAACATTGCTGATATGATTTTCAACTCATGGTGGAATTTTGTGCTGTTTATAACTCAAATATGTGTGTTACAATTGATTGATTCTTTGGCTTCTTTATTAGAAATCTGTATGTTCTATTTGCTTGTGATTGGGATCTTAATTTGTGTTGTGTTATCAGCTGACGTACCAGTTCTTCCACTGGAAAAAGGGGACACCTTTTGCTGATGATCAGGGTATCTACAACAGGTTGACCTGGTGGGAGCAGATCGATAGTGGCAAGCAGCTCACTCGCAACAGGAAGTTTCTCACTCTCGTCCCTGTGGTCCTGTAAGTTAACTACCTATTCACCCTTGAGCTTTCGTATGAGTCATACTAAATATCGTACACATAATACTCTGCTGAGCTTTTGATTATATGATATTGTTGGCTTGATGAGGAACACATTCTGAAAGTTCTTGATTGTGGTGGAGTCTATTCAGTTCCATATAGAGATATATAGGATCATAGAATTTGCCAGAACTACTGATTAGGTAACTTTTAGGAAATTGATTGGAAAATGGATATGATCTATTGTAGTGATTTCTAATTTTTACATGGTTATTTTGTTAGAAAATTTTAGGGATATATTAGGAGTAGCTTGCATTTGGGAGAAAATAAGAGAGTGGAGATTGCAATTGTTTGCACATGCACGGAGGCATATGATGACTCTTGTAAGGAACGTGGAAACCTTCACAATGAGTAGGAAGAAGAGTAGAGGCAGACCAAAACTGACATAGGATGAGAATATCAAATAGGATCTGTGAGACCTGCAACTCTGAGGACATAATCAGTGATAGGATTCTTGGAGATGTTGGATAAAGTCTTAGGGATTTATGTGGGTGAGTGTAGATTTGGTTTTTGTTGGGGGCATTGTAGCTTGGCTTGTAGAGCTGTACTTCACCTTGGTTGCCTTAGTTGTAGATGTAGATGCTAGTCTTAGGTGTGCGATGTGCCTTAGTCTTATCTACTTTAGCTTAGGGACTTTTATGTGTTACTATTCTGTTATCTATTCATGTTACATGGTATTTCGTACTTGTTTTTGTATGTTTTTTTTTTATTTCCCATAAAAAGGTTGTTCTAAGGGTGTTTGTAATACAAGCCCTGCACACTATGGGCATGTTGACCTGGCACGCGCCACCTTTCGCCGCACTTTTTTGATGCCATGCGGCCTTTGGGCACCACACTTCACCAAAATCTCTCTCTCTCTCTCTCTCTCTCTCTCTATCTCTATCCACACCCTCTCTCTTCCTTTTTGGATTATAAATAAAATATTAAAAAAGTGAAGGGTGGTGTGGTGTGTGTATTACGGGGTAAAATTAGAAAGTGACTGGTGATGATGTGGTTGAAAAAAAGCGTTGGGTTGGAATAGTGTGGTGGAGGTATTACAAATAGCCTAAGCCGTGGGTCTGTCTAGACTCTAGAGCAACCTCTGTATCACATGGGGTAGAAGTAAGATGTGCTCTCATCTCACTCTTCCCTTCCTAAAGCCTACTGTTGTTGCTATATGGTATAAGAACTAAAGTAAATTTTTGATGGGATCTCAAATTAGATAGTAACTTTTCACATGTCTAATCTGATTCAATACGATATACTTCTACCATGGCTGTGAAGGATTAAACTCTTTGTAACACTTAAAGCATTCATTACAACAAAGGCAAACCAAACAAAAAGACAGTAACTTTCGTTTGTCATTTAAAGGTAATTTTGAGTAGGTTAACAGTCACCTTTTGCTTTTATCACACCGTGATGGTGATGTGGTACACATGTCATGCCATGTCACACCTAATGATGTTATGATGGTCCACATGGCATGACACGCCATCCATTTTAATGACTTGCTATACGTGTGGCATGTCACATGTCACCCCTGTAGAAGTCTTTTTTCTACTCATAAACGAAGGTTTATTACCTTACTAGATCAAGAAAAATAGAGCATTTCAAATGGAAAGTTGCATTAAGTGCAGTGACGCATTGCGCTGTTTGACCTTAGAAAAATGTTTAGTAAATTTAATCAAGATGAAGTATCGAAATTTATAAAGTTCAACAGTATTGCAACTAATGGACGATGATATCTGTAAATCTATCAGGTACTTGATAGCATCTCACACCACAGACTACCAGAACCCGATGCTGTTTTTCAACACGGTTGCAGTTTTCGTGCTAGTTGTCGCCAAGTTTCCAAACATGCACAAGGTCCGAATATTTGGAATTAATGCTGAAGAGTGAAGCTTTACCTGTTCAATTGCTTCACACGTCTCTGTAATTCTAACATCTTAAATTTCGAACCCGAAAAATGGTATATTAATTTTATTTTTGTTTTATTTAATTTTCTTTATATGGAATATCCATTCATTAATTTTTTTGAACATCACACCTAGATTTATTTAGCATAAATTCATCAAATCTGCAGTTTGTAAGATTTTAACCCGCAACTTTTCTGGTTGGGAACTCACCATTTACCACCAGACTCTCTACTTTGAGACATTCATTAAATAACTAGGAACCAAATGAGTCATATTTTGGCGCTTGAATCATATTTCAGTGGATAGTTGAGATACCTCTTTTATGACTCCACAAATTAGGACCCTTTTCTTCTTTCATCCGTTCCATGATCAAAAGCTAAAGAGTTTCTTTCATTCTTTGGTGTAGCGATTCTCGTTTGAACCCACTCACTCATAAATAGGTTGAGGCGGTTTCTTAAATTTTAACTTTCAACTTTTAAGGATGGTGGGGATTGTATGCATTTGAAACTTATTGGTTACAATATATTAATATTAAGTTTTTTTTATTATTATTTTTTTATTTTTAAGTGATGAGGGTTTTAAGAGCGATGTATCAAAAAACAACTACTTAATAGATAGGTACCAATAAACATGACATCAGAGAAGGAATGCGAACTTAGTGAGACATAATTGAATTAAATGGTGTATAAAATCTTACATGCATTGAGAGAGAAATTAGTGATAATGTACTGATTCAACAATTTTCTTCCTCGTGTCATGGTGTTTTGGTTTTGGGGTTGAGCCTATTTGTGAATATGATATTATTCTCATTGATTAAATAAAGATATAACCTATATATTTATATCTATACAATATTCACATCACATCCTCTAACTATATAATAAACTACATAATAACCGTATATCTAATACGCCCTCTCAATTGGAGTGGGAGAAAGACGAACGTTCAAACTGGCCTGAAAACTCTTGAATAAGTTACGCGGTAAGCCATTCATAAAATATATCTACATACTGAACCCAGATGGAATATGTAAACTCGTATGTGACCCATGCGAACCTATTCCCGGACAAAATGAATATCTATCTCCACATGTTTGGTCCATTGGTGCTGAACCGGATTGCCAAAAAGGTATACCGCAGATAAGTTATCACTATAAACAAGCATAGCGGAACGTAGAGGGACATTCAGTTCGAGCATTAGGTACGCGGCCAGCTAATCTTAGCCACTACGTTGGCTACCGCTCGGTATTTCGCCTTCGCGCTAGAACGAGACACCGTGTTCTAGTGCTTAGACGATCATGATCATAAGTTATTGCCCAGAAAGACACTTATCCTGATGTGGACCACTGCGAATCCAGACACCCCCCCCCCCCTCACTCGACGTCGGAATACGTAGTAAGAGATGAAGCGGGACTCGGAGTAATTCGAATACCATGATATAAAGTGCCTTGTAAATAGCGCAAGATTCGCTTCATGAACTGAAAATGTGACTCCGTGGGGCACGCATGAAAAGACAAACATGCTGAACAACATATGTAATATCTGGCCTGGTGAATATGAGATATTGCAAGGCACCTACAAGGCTACGATAAAGAGTGCCATCGACGAGAAGCGGACCAACATCAGCACTAAGTTTAGCGTTCGTATCAACTGGTCTAACTGAGGGTTTACAGTTGCTCATAGAGGCCCGCTGCAAGAAGTCTTTGGCATACTGAGATTGCTGTAAAAATAAACTGGATGCATCGCGAGTCACGGTATTAACCGGAAAATGATGAAGATGGCCCAGGTCAGTCATAGCAAACTCTCATGAGAGAGTAGTAATAATCTGCTGTAAAATGTGGAGTATGATGCAATGAGGACGATATCATCCATATATAATAGTAGACACGTTGTGTGAATGTCGTTGCGATACACAAACAACGAGGTGTCACGCACACTGCTTTGAAGCCTCTAGGTAATAGAAATGTAGAAAAACGAGTATACTATGCTCGAGGAGCCTGCTTAAAGCCATACATCGATCATTTTAGTCAGCAAACATGATCCAGAGACGACTGTTCTATAAACCCGGGAAGTTGTTGCATAAATTCCGTCCCTGTGAGATCCCCGTGTAAAAGGCATTCTTTACATCAAGTTGAATCGATGTATGGCTTTAAGCAGGCTCCTCGAGCATGGTATACTCGTGTAAAAGGCATTCTACTAAGAACGCGAGACGACAAAAAATAAGACGGTCCAAATGGTGGCCAGTTTCACAACGATGCCAACCATCTGAGATTTTCCATTAACTACCAGTCTGACCTTGAACTGCTCAAGAGATCCGTCAACTTTAAAGTTGTGGCGAAGCAACCAAATGCATCTAATAAGCGGATGGCCAACAGGTCTCGGAACCAATTCCTACGTGTTATTTTCCTACAAGGCTTTAAATTCATTAAGCATGGATTGTCGCCAATACGGGTCAAACAATTTTTATTGTAGGTGGTAGGTATGGGATACATGGTATTGAGATGTTGAATGGGTTTTGTAATTCCGGGTTTGGCTCGGATGTCCAAGGAATGGGTATTTTGCGTGACAGGGGTGGGGTGAGGGCAGGTTGGGCCGTAGGTGCAAGTGGGATGGTTTGGGAAATAGGAGGGCTAAGGGAGGATGAGGTTGGGCTAGATGGTAGAGAGATAAAGGGTAGCGGAATTTTGGTTAGAGCGGGCAGAAAAGTAGATGGGTTTTGGGAAGGGACGAAAGTGGTTTGTGTAGGGGTTGGGAGTTCGGTTTCAGTGAGGGGAGCGACTTTGGGGAAGTGGATGGAGGATCTCCGAGTGGAAACACATGTTCATCAAAGATGACATGGCACGATATGTGGACTCGACCAATTGTTGATTCGTAACAACGGTAACCACGAAAGTTGTTTAGGTAGCCGAGGAAGATACACTGAACGCTACGAGGGTGCAATTTGTGAGGGGAGGTGTTCGATAAGTTGGGATAGCACGCGCAACCGAACACGCGTAAGTGATCGTACGTAGGGTGTCAAAGGTACAGGGAAAACGCTGGGATGCTGAAGTTGAGACGTTTAATGGGTAATATGTTTTGAAGGTAAGTCGTGGTGTGGAGAGCTTCGACCCAAAAAGGAGGGGAAATGTTTACCTGGGTTAAGAGGGCTCAAATGATAGCGTTTAGGCGTCCAAGCATCCGTTCGGCCTTGTCATTTTGAGGTGACGTTTAGGGACAAGATAATCGAAAGACAAGGCCATTGGTGTTTGCGAAAGTTTGAAATTTCGTGAACATGATATTATTCCTCACTGATTGAATAACGATACAACCCCTATATCTATATATGTACAATATTCACATAGCACCCTCTAACCATATAATAAACTACATAATAATCATATATCTAATAAAGCCAGGTCATAAAAAATAACAAAATATTCAATAAAATTACTTCCAACACAACGTACGTGAGACTGATCTTCGGGAGCATGCTAGCATGCTACGTTGAGGCATGCTGCCCTTGGATGACCTACACGTGCTGTTGCTAATTATGTTTTCCCCTTTCCTCTCACAAACCTAAATAATTAATAAAACTACTCAGATAGATTACTCAAATAAAACTACTCATATAGACGTTGACCAAGTTTCAATTTTTCTCAATTTGTGATCAATTCAAGAAACAATAGCAAATGGTCGGTTTGAACATAAACATACTTGATTACATATTCATATCATCAGTGAGAGTTGAACTCTTTTAAGTACCTATAGCGAACTTTAAAGTAGGGACATTTTCATGGAAAAGAAAGAACATAGTATTGAACCTAACACTTTTTGATTCTGAAATGCAACAAAACAACATAAGAATGATTGCACAACTAGTGTGGTTTTTTATATATGAACAAGAAATTACAATGGTAATAGGGTTCTAGAGATACACAATACCAATACCCCCATGGTGCGACTCCTTTTACACATCAGCCCATCACATAAGCCATCAAGCTTTGGCTCATCAATACTATACAGTTCCTCCAACTCACTTTGCATGAGCTTCATTGCTAAATTCTTCTTTCCTTGTTCACCTGAATTTACATAACCCAATCGACGTATCCTTTTGTGATCCGCCTTTAACTTCCTCACAAGTACTTAATCCATGAAACACCGCTTGTTCTTTATCACTTGTTCCCTTCTAATTTCCACATTCACAACCATGTCTTATCAAAGTTTCTTCATTCTTCTTTGGCAGAGATATCATCGCCTATGTTAACCACCTTAATATCATCATCAACCACCATATAACTTGTAGCCCATGTCTGATCAAACTTTTTAAATCTGAGAAGTGGGTCGGGTTCTGTAAGAGCCAACTCCAACTCATTTATGTCGTGGCTCAAGGCACATGCCGACTTTGGCTCTGTTGTTGCACTGCAATGAAGGCAGGGAAGACTATTGTGTTCAAGATTACGGCGTGCTTCATTTCATGTTACCCACTATAGTGAAGTATTAGAGAATCTGTTGATTAAAGACTTTGGTAAGGTAGAAGTTTGTGTATCGCCGGAAGAAATGAACCACCTTCCGAGTAGTGGTAAAGTCTGGTTCAGTAAGTCTTGTGGGTAGAAAAGGGTACGTTTTGCAGATGAGCATGCATTTTGTAGAGGATTGACCTAGAGTCATTGGCAAAACTAAGAGCGAATGTGTATGGAGGTTTAAACTGGTTCAGGGATTTGGTAACAATAGGAGCATGGGGCGTGTTTCGAGTACAGTGCCAAAACATTGTTGGGTTTTGAAGACCATGATTCCGACTATAGAAGTCTCTTCATGTGAATTTCTGTATGTTATGAGAAGTTTTTATTATCTGAAAGTCTCTGTAGACGATAGTGTGAATTAGTGGAAGCTGATAGAGATTGAGGATGAACCAATGGCGGGTTTTGCCATGGCTGGGTTTGTGATGATCATGTTGGAGCTCTCGGGAGCTTCAATGGGCCTTTTGAGAAATTGATGCAAGGGTTGCAATTAGGTGGGTTGGTATTTGGAGTCTTAGTTTATTTTTGAAAACTAGACGCTTGGAGGAATTCTATTATTTGTAATCTTAGCTTGTTCTTTGAAACTGAAAGCTTTGAAGATTTCTGTTATCAAAGATTACAGGAATTATGGATGTTTGGGTTGATTACTTGATTGTTTGCTTACAGTGGCTAATACAAAAAATATCAAGAGGCGGGGGGGGGGGGGGGGGGATATGGATCAAGTCAAAATGAGTTGGGTGAACAATTAAATATATAAACTAACCCTGAGAAATACGAGGACCAAACATGTGACAAATTAAAACTTCACATTAGAATGTTAATTATTTTCAAAAAAAGACAAAAAAGATGAAATTTAAAAGAGAAAACGGTGCATGTATTTGTGTTTCATGAAAAATTCTGTAAACTGACATCAAACTTACATAACAAATGCCTAAAGTGCCCCTAATTCAAAAAATTAATAAGCAATAATGCCCCTTTATTAGACCATGAATGCTAGATACTACCTTAATTTTGATTTAAACTTGAACGTTAATAACGGAAATATATTGCATCTTCTAACCCTACAGGGGCTTCCCACCCCCTAGCTTCCTATTAAATTCGCCATTGTTTGCTTGGATGGTTGGTTTGAGATTATTATAAAGTCTTAAGTAGAAGATTGTGAAGGCTTAGAAGATTTGGGCCCATTTTAGGTTCATGTTAATTTTCTTGGGACCTAAGTTACAAAACCTAGCTAATTATTATCTTATATATATATTCCCTCGTATGTAATTTTAATCTTGATTTGAACTTAATGAGAAACACTACAACTCGTAGACGTAGGTCCCCAATATGGCCTTGCCATGTTAAAATATTCTTGTGTCGTTCGTTATTTGCTGCATCATTTGTGAGTGTGTATTTTCGTTTCCGCTAGCCATAAATCTAACAATTATTAGCTATCAATATATTAAAACAATTAGGCCAGATTGTACGCGTCATGAGACTAGATGAGACGTGACAAGTCCTCGGGCCTGATGGCATATGCTAGATCGAACCTTCTATCTTTGAGCACACTCCTTCGATGGGACACGCCAATCATATTGTCATGCATGCCGTATATGATATTAATCTAGACTCTTTGCAGTCTTGCTAGACCGAACTACTAGCTTGATGGGGCCATTTTGTGCTTCATGTCCTATGTACTATCGATGTATAATTCTTTTATAATTATCAGTTCTAGATATATTGTCAAGAGTTAAAGTATAAAACTTGTTAAAAGTGATTTAGAGGAAAAGATGTACAAGGGATAAATAGATTGAGAGATAATAATTTAATATCATGTATATATATATGTAGGTTATAATTTTGATCGGGTCAAGTTGGTCAAATGGGTACGGGTCAAAACC
Organism: Deinandra increscens subsp. villosa; assembly: GCA_039602395.1. Lineage (NCBI taxonomy): Eukaryota > Viridiplantae > Streptophyta > Magnoliopsida > Asterales > Asteraceae > Deinandra > Deinandra increscens. Next base: position 34,975,978 of record JBCNJP010000027.1, read on the forward strand.
GGGTCTTTAGAGTTTGTTTATTTAGTCACATGTTTTATGTATTTAATTAAAACATGGGTAGGTTACTAGTGAGTGTAGTAGCGGGTTAGTGGATAACTTTTCTTTAGGAGAAAGTTTGTTTTTTTTCTTATTTAATGTAATGTTGAGTATGAATGAAAGAGCCAAGGCTTTGAAGCAGTAAACAAAACTTGTTTACATGAGTTTTAGAGTGTGATTAGGGGCCTGATTTCCAACAATATTTACGGAGAGAAAATAATTTAATATCATATATTTACGGATTTGTTATTCTCACACTATCTAAATTCTAAACACATATCAGCGTAGCTTCTTGACAAATATTCGTCAACAAATTGGACGGTCGTACGTATTAAGGCTTGTTAGAAAAGAAAAAAACTCCAACCTACACGGTCGTTTGATAAATCGTCAGATATCAGTTGTCTAAACTAGGTATGCTAGATATATGAGACCCACTATAGCCGTCTTTGTCTTATTTGACAAGATAATGATGTGAGATTAGATTTAGTGATGTATCAACAACATTCTATATTTATATACTAGAAAGATATGATATTGATTTGTTTCACAACAATTCTCGTAATGTTTAAAGATCTAAGTTTATGCTTCCCATATTTACAAGTAAAATCAAGTATAAATGTATGATCATTATGCTATTAGATTGATTTTGATAACAGGTATAAAAATTAAAATTACTACTGGTAAAATCGATACTTATCGACCAACATGTCATAATTTAGATTACTAAATTCAATTTGTTTAAAAAGTCGGTGTGATCATTATGTGAAAATTAAAGAAGATAAAGATATATCTAAGAACGGAAATGAAACTGGATTTTATTAAGATTTATAAAAATCTATATATGACAAGCCAATTTTAAAAAATATATATAAAAAAAAATTCCTAGGGATGTAGATGGCGTGAATTTCTTTCATATGACTCGACATATATATAATTGTGTCCTTGTTTTGTTTGTAGCTAGCCCGATAACTTTGACCATTGTACTTTGTGGAGATGCAAGTACATGAAAGTTGACTTAGGGAGGAGGTATGGTGGTGGTCATGGCTCGGTGAAGCCATGCTCACCAACCAATTAAATTGTGCCAACTCAAATCATGTGTTTTTGAAGCCATGTGGAGCCACACCACATGGTATGGTGGTGGTGTGGCTTCAACAAGCCATCCAGCTACCAACGGTTGAATTCCCAACGGTCAAGAGAGGAGAAGGAGGCCGGCTTACCCAGGGCTTGTGGGAGCCGTGGAGAACCGGAAAGAGGAGGAACCGCATCACGCGGTATCATTAGCCGGTCGAAGCCACCCGGCTCCCTTTGGAACCGGGTGCCGGCTCCTCAATGATACCGCCTCCCCTTAGAAGAAGAAGTTTGAATTCACCTTGGACGCATCCATGTTTCACTTTTGGCCGGATCAATCACCAAGTTCCACTGATACTCATCATGTGACGGACCCCATCACAGAAGAAAGAAACCCTAGCTAGCTAGCTAGCTAGTACACCAAACACACGTCAGATGTTTCAATTACGCGTACGTCTTTATTCGGCAAGTGAAAGGGACCTTCTTTATTTTCATCGGGCAACAAAAGTGTCCATCATGCATTACCCCTTGTTATATTATATATACATACACAGTAACATATATTTACTTACATTTATGTACTATTATAACATGTATATACAAATACATACTGGATAAAAACAAGTTAATATAATATAAAAAATAAATGTAAAAGGTATGAACTAAGACTATGAAGAGGACATATATCAAATCTATCATCGCTAGACATTTTGCAGGTCAGGTCAAGCCCACAATCCGCACATATCGGCGGGTCAAGTCCAAACCCATGTGAGCCGTAGACCAGCATAGATGGTAATTCCACGTGTCACGCATCCGACAAATCAGAGCACATGGATTAGGTGTGACTCTCTTCTGGAAGGTACATGTGTGCACATCCACGCACACTGACGTCGTCCTGACTAGGAGAAACCCTAATTCTCATGCATTTATAAATACAGACGTATTGAGATACTTTTCTTCTCTATGCTCCCATCCTCTCTAAACCCTAATCACGCACACTCGTCTTTTTCATTCGAGATACTGATTCTCACGCCGGATGGTTGTTACGAGGATACATCTCCTCCTTGTGACGCCTTAACGCGTTGCTTCTTGTACAGGTTCAACCTCATTGCTCCCTTCGTGTTGCTGTTTCAAGTTTGATTGAACTCTCCCATCAGATACAGACGTTGGTGGTCCGAATGAACATATTAGAGATCTGATTCGATTGGTCTGAACCAATTGACTTTGATTTCTATAGACTATGAGTTCTCCCAACAACTTTTCATCCCAATCTTCATAGTTTAGCTAAAATACAAGTTTATTTCTAAAATTTAAAATTTTTATAAAATCATCCACAGCTTATTCTCTATCTTTATCTGTATATGCATATTTACTTTTTAACTTCTTTATTTATGGATGTTTTCTTTAAATTTTCGAAATTGATCCCCATTTTAGAGATGTTGAGAGCATTCACAACATCATCTCTATCTGCTTTATAATTTAATTAAATATTATAATTCTATAAAGTTATATATAGTTTTTATTTAACCTACCACTACCACATACATCTTATTCTCCATCTTCATCTTACTAAAAAGAATATATTTTATTATTTTTCTCTCTCTCTTATGCACTCATAAAACTTATATAGATGATTATATGGACCTCTATATTTAGAGAAGTCGTATATAAAAAACTCAATTTTAGAAATAGAGATGAAGCATCTAATGAAAGATGTAAAATATTGAAAACTTAAATTTATAGATAGATCGAGATGAATAAGATGTTGTGAATGCTCTGATAAAGCATAAATACATTCTCTATACTTTTCACCAAATTATAAAGATGGAACTATCATTTATGTACATTCTACTGTGAGCACTCTAATTTAGCTATTTTTTTATATTTATCTTTTATTTTCTAAAGATCTCCTACATCATATTCTCTATATGTATCCATGTTCAATTAAACAATACTAATACTTTGTATTCCTTTTTAAGGTACTTTTTTTTCCTTTTTCTACCACTCATATTCAATCACAATGTACCAATATAAAATAAACACATAGACTGACATTAATACTGATTATCAAATATGAGAAATTACTTTACTTTTACATCAAAATTTAGGGATACATGGTATAGAGATAGTAAATAAGATGATGTGATTTTTTAATGATTTTTTTTTTGTTTTTGAATTTAAAAACTTGAGGATAGTGATGGCGAATGAATTGGAAAATCAGATTAAATTATTATTGTTTGTGATTATTATAATTATATACACGTACATGTGTTCATAAAATAATAGAAGGTGATCATGATTATGCACACATATATATGTCGAGTGGGTTACAGCAAATAGCAACAAGTGGAAATCAGGTCGTTTAATAAAATATCAAAACAATATATATGAGCAAATTACAAGTCTCTAGATCGATCATCAAGTGGATTTAGCACATTCACCTAGGGGAATGTTTTCATATGACCATATATAATATATATATATCTTTTGGCTCAAAAGTAGGGTTCTTGTCAGATCTTTTTCAAAAATGAAATCAATATAAATTATTTTAAAGAAAACATGGCATGGTAAACACGTAAAGTGGCCATCATTCACTTTGGAGAAAATTGGAGTTAAGTTGAAAGAAAACAAACATCTTCCAAGTGTTGTACTGTACAACCATATGCATATTCGTGTATATATTTGGAGACTGTTTCTTTATAGAATGAAGTGGTTGTAACTTTCAGTTGAAGCAGGTGAAGCAGTTTCAACTTCTCCATATACATACGTAAATATATCACTTGTGGCCATATCTATTTGACCTCTTCTTTTCACCTTCCCACACCCCCATATTCTACACATATTTACACAATGTGAAAGATGTAATTTAATCTCACACTCTCCTTTGGCAAATTAGACTTAGTGAACCTAATTTCTAACAGCCCTAATTTGGTGGCCATACGACGGTTTATCATACGGTCGTGTGAAATATACGGATGATTTTTCTAACCGACGCTAATCTGGATGGCCGTCCAGTTTGTTGACCCACGAAAATCCAGACGTTAATGTGAATTAGGATTAGAATTAGAATTTAGGTGATGGGTTAATAGATGATTACTGCCTTATGCTAAATTGGGTAACTTTGATGCAATGAATAATAATAGATCAAATTAAAAAGACTAGATTATATATATATAGAAACATGCAAACATATTTTGTATCAAGAAACTCAACCATATTAATGGGAATTGTACATCATACATTATTGTTTGTACTCCAACCCAATCAACCAGTGATACGTACACAACAATTGGTTTCTGTTCATCTATTCATGCAAATAATTCATGTCCAATGTCGGATATCATAAGAAATTTTGGTACGTTTAAGAATGAAACTCATATAGATTTACATGATATTAATTATATGATATGATCTGATCAATTAAGTTAGTTTCTCAAGAAACACAACAAACAAGTAATTACCATACAGAAAAATTAGACTGCAAATGATCAAATTGTTGTTTAAACACTCCATATATATATCGAATTAAATATAAATATATAAACTTGGTTACCATGATCCTCCGCCTAACATTCCACTCCAAAAGCCATTGGTATCACCATTCAGCTGATCTCTATTTTGATGTCCATCATCATTGCTAGATGTTTTCAGATCTTCAAATGGAAACAAAAGCCTCCCACTTGAATTGCTACTTCCTCCGATTCCGTCCAACGAAAAGTTGAGTGACGGAATCTTGAACTCCGTCGTCATGGGAATCATGAGCTCTCCTGATGACGAATAAACGGAACTCGAATCCGGAACGGGCATTGGGATGAAGGAATTCATCATCATACCCCCTCTTCCAGTCAAGAGTTGGAGAGCTGAATTTGTGGTATTATTATTATTATTCTTGGTCCCATCAAAGTTAGCTGGTGCTTGAATAAGCTCAGAAATGGCATTGAAATCATGGGATGATGGGAATCCAAGATTAAGATCTTGGCCATGATGCATCATCCTAGGGTTTTGAGAAAGTGGTGCAGGAGGAACAACCAAATCAGGAAGTTTCTTTGAAATTGAAGATGAGATAGAAGATGAAGATGAAATAGAAGAGGAAGATGATGATGATGATCTCTTGTTCTTCCTTGAACCACCACCAACAGGAACATTTCTAAGGGACCCACCTTCAGTCCAATACCTTCTGCATGTCTTGCAAAAGTATCTTGGTTGTGAGAGACTGTAATTGTTGTAATAACAAAACTTGGTGTTTGTAGAATTACATCTTGGACAGTTGACAGCTGATTCCTTTTGTGGCCTTGCCTTTCTTTCCAAAGATGAAGAAGAATTATTTGAAGATATTGCTTTTGAGCATGAATTTTTAGTTACCATTTCTTCCATTGATATCTCCTATATATGTGAACAAAAACCAGCCAATAAAGAAAAAGTTTTGTAAATAATAATAATTTGATAAAAGAGAAGATAAAGACATAAAGATCCAAAAACACTTTGCAGACAAATGAACAGAACAAGAAGACTGCTTTATGCTTTTCAAACATCCATAAAAACCGGTCTTCAAGATAACTAATTAACTTAGCTAGCTTCATCTTTTTCCCCAAAGGCTAATAGCCCTCTATATATTCATAAACTAACACAATATTTTTAAAGATCGGATAGAATTGAAGATCAAAGACGACTTAATCATGATCATAAACTATGGATGATCATGATTGATAATATATGTATATGTATGAAGAAGTAGAGATTAATTAGATGCAAATTAATTAAGGTCTAGATAAATTTGGGTTGATCTTGGAGATGGACGCCATGATGAAAAATTCAACTAAAACCAGTTAAAAGTTTGAGTTTTGTTAGTAATGAATTGAAGATGATGAAAAAGATTACAGATCTAGCTGTACCTGTGGCCAGTGAACCGTATCCATGGCGGAAAGAAGCTGTTCAAGAGAGAGAAAAAGAGAAGAGAGAGAGAGAGATGAGGCTTTACTTTCCACTAGTTTTCAAAAGGCACAAAAAGGAATGTTTGAGAGGTTTGTGTGGAGGTTCTATGTGCTTTAATGTGTGTGTGTATGTATCTAGGTCTAGCTAGCTCTTCCAGAGACGGCGTTTAATTTGCTTCCAGTTATAATAATAAAATATAAAATATAAAATAAAATCTTGAGTGGGTTTTCTTTGAAATTTCAAGTGTTTCTAATTCATGGATTTTAACTTCTAATTCATCCGTTTAATTGGGTAACTTTTTTCATTTCTCTTAATTTGAAAGCCTCTCCAATTAAGAACTTTAAGAATGCTTACTAAAGCATGGAAATACTTATTTGATCACTCACCTTGTGTTAACACTTAACATACAATCTCTATCTATTATTTAAAATAGAGTAAAGAAATATAACAACTAAATAAAAACTAGATTATATAAAATTAGAAAAAAATAACAATACATAATATTTCATTTGATAATTAAAAATAACAGTCAGTGGTAGGTACGCAGGTTATCGAATTAAAATATACTCTACGAGATCCAATTGTAGAAGATAGTGGTTTTTTTGGACATAGTGCTCCACCTTCGCCTCCTATAATCATGTTAGGTAGTATAATGCTAGCGTGCATACATTAATTTCCTAGCATTGCTATGATGAATTGGTCGAGTTGAATCTTGAATTATAGCTCATTTATATTTGAGAACACAAAAGCTCGTCCCACTTCCTTAATTATGTGTTGCTTCTTGTGCTATCTTCAACCTTTTCTTTTTGCTGGTGTCTGGAAAGATAAATGATTTGACAAAAGTAGCCTCGTTCGAATATATCGCATTGCACATGCGATTTTGTATTGTGAACTATTAACTTAAATGAACAATTGGGTGCAGTTCCATTTTGTAAGTTGTTCAATAATATATAGTGTTTGTTTATATAATTATTGGAACCAGCAATAACAGAAAAAACGCATGTCAAATCCATATATCTTATGAGACTGCTACTTAGAGCATGGTCGTAGGACGCTTGTGATCATTCATGTGTATTGACCTCTCCACTCTTTTAGGAAATTCCTCCAATGGACCATATTGTCTAGTCAATATATGCAACCTAGCATTCAAGTGACTTTGTGTCTATATAAATGTGTTGCGTAAAAAGTTTGAATGGCGCTCTCAGTTTGCGCAAATACTCTCTTGATTACATCTCAATAAAATCATCACAAACATGTTATAGACTTTCATACAATGTTTTTGTAGACATCTTCAAGTACTCGTCAGATGCGTGATCAGACACTATCTCGTATGCTAATTGCACACATTACAAGTGTATACTTTTGTAACGGAAAACACTGCATTTTATATCCACTACCCCACCTATTCTGTGACATGCGGGAACTCTTTTTCCATATCATTGACATTCATAAAAATAATTATCTTGGTTTCAGTTCCATTTCAACTCATCTACCTTCAATTTCTTGTGATTGCATGCTTGTGATATCATCTATTTGTACGTTTTCTTGCCCGAATCTCATGAATTTAAGGGAAAGAGATTATCTTTCGAACTTTGAGTGGATGTGCAGAAATTTGTAAGTAATTTTGGTGATTTCTATCTTATCAATTAAAAAGCACTATATCTTGAGGAAATCAAGAAAACCATGCATTATAAGTGAAGTTGTATTGGCATATACATAAAATTCTCTATTAAATTATATAGTATTTATAAAATAAAATTGTAGAAAAAGTTATTACTGATTTAAAAAATGAATGAAAATGAGTTTAAATAAAATTAATAAAAAAATAATAGTTAATTTACCCTTTTGTAAAAGTAATAGTTAAATTACCCTTTTGTAAAAGTCAAAGATGAGAGACAAGACACTTTTATGTTTGTCTAAAATTATTATTGATTTTTATTTCATTGAGGTTGATGTTTAATAGATTTCTTCCCTATACAAATATATGCACCCTTTTAAAATGATTATAATTAAGTTTGTAATGAAAAACTTCAATTAAGGTATATATATGTATTTTTTTTAACTAGAAAAGTATAAGTCTTAGAAAACTTCAGAGAGAAAAAAGGATGTAATTCCTTTTTGAGACAAGAAAGTAATAGGTTTTGTAAAGTAGTGATGGTTATTTTGACAAACATGGCAAAAAAAACATCCATTTTAATTTTGTTCACCACTTTAATAAAGCATCATGCATGTACATGTTAACATCAAATTCAAAAGGTATTAGTAATTCAATTTTTCATGCTTTATATCCACTTATGTTACAACTCTCCCTTTTACAAGATCATATTCACCTTAATTAAGCACATACATGATCCATACAAATATTCCTACAAATACACATACGTGCATACATACAAGCATGTATATCAATCCCGTAACACGATCCTCATATAGTAACTGTTTTTTATTATTTTGAGCACTTTTACAGGTGAGAAAATTCGCCGGTGCTAAAGATATCAACCATTGATCAGTAATTCGTCAGTGAACTTTCATAAAAAATATTAATCAAAGATGAATCTTACCACCGATCAGGCGATCACCAATGGTTACTTCACAGGAAGTGTGTAGATTAATGAATAAACTAATATATGCTCAAGATCTAGATATAGTGTATGTAATGATGAATATAATAAATTATGTTTTGAATCAACATGTAATGTATGTATCAGTAGATACATTAAAATTCATAAATACATGCTCTAAAGTTCTGACCATGCTAAGATACATATTCAATAAATAAATAATGCAAACACAAAAATATAAAGTTGGGGGAGTTTTCACTAATCTCATTCTTTCTCATTCACACTTTCTTTCATTTATATCGGATTTACATCATATCTTTTCGTTCATTTACCCAAAACTAATTATGGATAGAGCCCTAAAATGTATATAATGCAACATTCCAACCGAAATCAACACACATGATAAATCTTAAGCAATGGATCATAACATCCCTTAAAATATCACAATTGTACTTAAAATGTCAAATATCAACCCAAAACATGTCAAAAATCGTTACAGCCCTAAACATGGATCATAACATCCCTTAAAATATCAAATATCAACCCAAAACATGTCGAAAATCGTTAAAGCCCTAATTAAACATGGATTATAACAACTTTACAAATCCCATATCAGCCCCAAATTAAACTGGTAAGTGACACATCATAACAACCCTAAATTTCAATTTTAAGACAAAATTTGATATAAAAATAAACAATAAAGAGTGCATGTGATGATAGACTCGAAGGGAATGTGCAAGCAACAATGGAGGCGGTAGTGGTGGCTTGTAGTAGTGGTAGTGTGGCGGCGAAAACAGCTTGTTGTAAGTAGCGATGGTGTATCTATATATCTTGAATTATAAAAAGATTATGAAAATTTAAATAAAAATTTGCATAACACTCACCCTTAGAGCAGGTTAATTAATAGAACATCATTTCAATTTCCTTCTTCCTTCCTCGATCGGTGTCTACGTATAAAGTTGAGATTTTAGATGCTTAGTAATGAAGTAAAAACATGAAGAATAACAAACATACATGGGACCAGTTTTGTAATTCAAAAAAATAATTTGAGAACCAGATTCATATATAGGGGACCCGAATCATATTGCGCATGCACTTCACTTCTTACTCCTTTTTTCCCTGGTCCCATCTCTTTCTCTAATTATCAACCATGTATATAATTAATTTGTATTTATAATAAGGAAATTACTTTTACAGATGTGTTATCAGTTGATTGGATAAAAAAAGAAATTAATAACAACCCACTAAACAACTAAAAGTAAAACATTCAATTTGATTATTTAAGGATAAAGAAAGTAAAACATGATTGATGATAAAATCAAAATGGGTTCTCTCCTCCAAGTACCCTAAATATTAGGCCGACGAGATAGGGCCCAGTTGTCGTCTATGACCATGTTACCGGCCACCACCCTCTTCTTGATCAATGATGACACGTGATTACCACTCACGTACGGCCCCATTTGGTTTTCCAAAGTGCTTTTGCACCTCCACTCTCTCTACAACCACAAATCACCTTACCATCGCCTTGTATATATGGGGATAATTAGACCACTTGTTGAATTGAAGTTCCAAGGTTTTAATCTATGTTATTTTATAATTGTAATATATTTGGGGTAGAATAGGATAGGACTAGCTAATGTTATAAAACCCCAAAGCCCAATTGGTTGGAGGGAGGTACCCAAGACATTATAAAATGGGAGGTTTTGGGTTCAAGTCTCACTTGTAACAAAAAAAAAAATGGGGGTTACAGGTTGGGCCAGAGGGTTTTCTCACCTATGGTGAGTTTCCTCCTGATGGAGATTGGAGACGATCGGGTGGGTGGTTTAATGTCCCCGTCAGTGATCCAAATTTCCCGTTGAAAAAAAAAACCCAGAGGCTAAGACAATTTAGGTGTGCCCAGTTTTGTCTAGTTCTGATCTTGACTTTTGACCCGCCGGTTCTTACGGTTCAACTGGCTCTAACCCGGAACCAACCCATTAATTAAACCGGTTTTTAAGACTGTACTTCATATAACTTTCCAATGTAATTTATTTTGGCTAAATATAGTTTGATTAAAACTTATATTTATGTTTTTTTTGGATAATTATAATTTGTTTAAGATTTTATTGAAGTTTTTCTACATTTGTCATGTTTGAAAGTTTTTTAGTGTAGGCTATAAAATTACAGCTCTGAATAGTCAATCTGGTTCGACTTTCCGGGTCAACCGGTTGAACTATTTTTTACACAAGTTCGGTCCAGTTTAAAAATCCAGTTTAAAACATCGGAGTAGCGTAGTTTATCGTTCAAGAAGAAACTATCATTTTATGTAATTATCCTACTTGTTAAAGGCTCTTGCTTCTTAGTTGAAGATCTTGAATGACAATTTTCTTTTCTTTTATAGACCACATGCATTAAACTTTCATCACTCGAAAAGACATAATGTTATCCAACATGAACACCAGAGGTCCATTAATTAGTATGGTGTAATTTATTTATTTATTTATTTTTTTAATGATGGAATGATGTAATTTATATGAGGTGTAGTTTAGGAGTAGAAGTACTATGGTAGTTTGTCATTAAAAAATAATATTTTATTATTATCTTTAATTTTTTTAACATCTAAATTACTATACATACACTTTATATGATTTAAATTCGTAACCTTTAATTAGAAAGCCATCACTTATCACCGAGATATCTCATTATGATTTTTTATTTTATTGTTTTACTATTTTAATGATCGTTTTCTCGAATTTTGCATATATGGTTGGTAAGCTAAAATATCTTAGAATTTCTTTGACATATAATAAAAAGTTAAGTATAATTACGTGGATCATTTTCTAGGATTCTTAAACCAATGCAAAATCTTTGATTAAGTATCTTAAAATGGTAATATATGGGTTGATCATCAGGATAACCTAACTCTATGAATATTGCATTTAGTTCATACACTGACAGTACAATAAGTTCACGTAGTTTATAGAGCCATTTATATACCAACTACTTGGGCAATTGAAGTTTCCTCTATGGTGAATTCTTAGCAATTGAAGTTTCCTCTATGGTGAATTCTTAGTGATCAGAAAAGGGTTTTCTTTTTTTCAAATAAAAATAGAACAAAAAGTTATAAACCTTTACTTGATAAATAAAATAAACAAAAAAAAAGTTAAAAAGTGGAAGAACAAGTTCCAAGTAACAAAACTCACCATATATAAACTACACTTGCAGTGATCGTTGTTATTTTTTTGGTGTATGTTGGCAACTTCAAAGATCTCTGAAGAAAAAATAGGGTGTAAATGAGAATTAAAAAACTTGGTAATATATTCAATTTTATTAAGACCCTTTTGACTTCTTGTAAGGCTATTCGTAATGGGGCGTTTTTGGGCTCCATAACGCCCCATAACGCCCCTTATAACGCCCCGCCCCACTACGCTTAGGCGTTATGGGGCGTTATGGACGAAAAAAAATTCCAGGGCGTTAGCCAGGTAACGCCGAGAGAGGGGAGAAATCAAATGATTGTGGGGCGTTATGGGGGCATTATCCACTACACCATAAAGCCCCATAAAGCCCATTGTCTAGTCACCATCCACATGGCGGATAATGCCCCATTCAGGGCCTTATGGGGCCTTATCCATTACGGGTAGCCTAAGGGTTTCTTGATTTACGTGTGAAAGATAAAGAAAACAAATAGACACTTTAAATCCACTAAAATGTCTCTCATGTTGTGAGGTCATACGTGGTGGTATCGTGATAGTGGTTCTAATATCATCACGGATTGCCACACACCGTCTCCAAAGGTGTTTTCGAACCTTTTTGTGGGGCATTTTGGAGTCTCCGTGATGGTGGCAACGGTAGTTGTAAGGTTTTTTTTTTTCTTTCTTTCTTTTTTTTCATCTAATTTTTACACTATCACTAATTACTACACATATTTTTCACCATAAGAGTACACCTTGTGTGACATCCTATGTGACAACATTTTCATATGTATACCATCACACCACTACACATGGCCTAAGTGTGTTTGTGTTTGCAATTTAACGAAAGAAAATTGATGACGTTTGATCTCTGTACGAGAATGAGAAGAAAGTCCACTAACGTGACACTTTGTAAATGTATGGAGCATTTTCTAAATGTTTGGACTAAAATCAGTATTTGATCAAACTTTAGGGACACACAATAATTATTTTAATCAGTTAGTTTGCAACAATATTGTTTTTACTAAGATCATCTTTATATGTGTTATAGTTGCAACTTGAAAAATAGGGACGAAGCTTGGGCTGAAATGGGGATGGGGCATTGGGGCCGGACTAAATACGGATAAGACCGAACTAAGTATATAAAAGTCTTTCGGACCAAACGAGTATAAATTTACACTACGGAGCGAAAAAAGGACCAGACCGAGGCCCAGTCTGACCCCTTAAAAGCTTCCTCCTTGTTGAAAAATAAACATTTTTCAAGTAGTTATCAGTCACTACAAGATAAAAGACTTTTAGTGACTAAAAAAAGAGTCAAAATAAGTAAAAGAAGAGTCACTAAAGCACTAAATACTTTCTCCTTCTCAAATAAAAAGTGTCACTATCGGAACGATCGCTATAAGTCTTTATTTACTCTAACTTGAGTCACTAAAAGTCCAATATTTTTTGACTTTAGCTTGTGTCACTAAAAATCCAATATATTTTGACTTTAACTTTAGTCACTAAAAGTCCAATATTCTTTGACTTAAACTTTAGTCACTAAAAGTCCAATATTTTTTGACTTAAACTTTAGTCACTAAAAGTCTAATATTTTTTTACATAAACTTTAGTCACTAAAAGTCCAATATTTTTTTACTTAAACTTTAGTCACTAAAAGTCAATAACTTCAATTATTAAAAATCCAATAATTATTTGTCCATACATACCTTAGAGAACAAAATGTTTCTATTTAAATGAATCAAAATTCTATTATAGTTAAAAACAACCTCATTATAAACCAAGAATCATTAATACATGAATTTCATCTCTTTACAAACTTATAGAACAAGAAATAATTGCGCAGAGCAATGGTAAATGAGAAGGACTTGTTATCTACATTTCTTACACGGGGGATCAATGAAGCTTGGCAGCACTGACAGCACTGCGGAGCCGCAACTCAAATCTGCAAAATCGATGGCAAACAAGTATTTAGCACCATATTCTGTGTATAATTTGAAAAAAACAGTAACCACTTATTTGATATCTGAATTGATGTCAAAGCACCTGAATGGCAATGTTTTCAGATCCTCTTCTGTTGATTTCAATGAAAGATCCCAATCGACTGATTGTTAGCTGGAGATAAAGGAGAGGATCATCATCTAGCAACCATAGCCTGTTCCTGGCGAATCCATGTTGCTCCAGTGTACCAAAATTTGTGAACTGTATATGCACATGGGTTAATAAGTGCATTATTGATACAAAGAAGGTAAAGAGAGAATGGTTGTTCAACGTAAACCTGAGGAAAACAAATGGGTATGCCACCTCTGACGGGTTTAGGTGGTTTCCAAACTGCCTGCATATATAGCAGGTCCCTATGTCAGTATAATGTTGTATATATACTGAATTGGAAAATAGCATGCCGAAAAGCCATGGAGATTCAGAAATAATATGCCATGACTTAATATTACAAGAACAAGAGCTCAGTAAAATCAATAGCAAGTGAGTTGACATGTTTCAAATGAATTTTGAGTTTAGAAACAGATTACGATAGTTTATCATACACCAGCCTTTTTTGTTCATTAAAGTAAATTAGTCATATTAAATGTATTTGAAAATCTCGATAACCAATTCTAAACAGGTGTTAGTCTGTTATCAATTCCTGATTAATACGTTTAGTCTTTTTTTGTTATTTGTTTTCACTAATTCATATAAATGACAAAGAGGATTTTATGAATATCCTTTAAAATGATTTATATGTAACTTATTCAACTTTGAAAATAGAAGTATCCAATTATATACTTGTTTACAAATTAATTTAAAATAAAAAATGTGCTCTGCAAAATTTAAACAGTCATATGAGATTCAATTTCATATCAACGGAGAAATCATGAAAACTTACATTTTATAAATCAAGTAATCAACCATTTTGTACGTTTCATACCAGACTCCGGTAGGCATAGATCACTAAGGTTTGATTTTGATATCTCGGTGACTCAGTAAGCATCAGCCTAGGTCATTAATTATTATGAATGGCCCAACCAATATAACTTATCATAAGGATATAACTTGTGGTTATCATAAGGATGTATTAACATATCATTATTCCATTAAATTTGAGAAAACCAATATATAAATGTCCTCAAAGGCAGTTCCTTATTTGACGTTTAAAATGATGTCAAGTCAAAAGAGAGTCAACCTTACCTAGATAGAAGACAACAATGAGCTTTGATGAAACTGAGAAGGCGGTCATCCCAACTAAATCATGCTTTCAAGATGAGATAATCATATTCGAATCCCGCATCACCATCCTATTATTTATTAGACTCCATGTCACTACTAATAATAATCCAATTTTGTTCCTTAGTTTTCAAATCGTGGGTAGTCAGGGTAAATTAACAATCTGGGTAAAACAGTGTGGTGTATAGAAGATAATAAAGTTTACCTCACCTGCATGTAGTTAAAGGCATAGATTTGACACCTTGATATATGTTAGGATCACATGTAAAAACACCATCCATATCTTTCTAAACCTGCATTATAAAGACACTAAGAATTATTTTTCAGAAGATAACACATAACATATTATACTTGCATTTAACCTTTGAACCCAAACTTCTCGCAAATTTCAACCTTTTCAGATGGTTCCTGGTTATGGTGGTTAAATCACTACCTCCTTTTCCCAATGTAGGCTTGCACACAAACCCGTTCGTTTAATAAAAGTAGCAAACACCGGAAAAACACCAATGAGTCGTAGGGAGCAAAATGAAGAAAAAAATGGAAGTCTTTGAACCCGATATATAGAAAGAAAAATACAAAACAAATGGTAAGAATCCTACCATAAGCTAGAGGATCCCTAATTCAAGATACGCGAAAGAAATAGTGACATGCTATTCAAACCTAGAGCATTACTTTAGAGAGTTTCTTATTATGACTGAAACATCACAAAATTGATGATCGTAAAAACGCAACGACCAATTCTATCTTTCTCATCGCAGAAACAATCAACCGCTGAAGCAGGGCAACAAATAGACCTACTGATTTGTTGACCGCTCAAAGCCCCAAGGAAAACAGGGGCTACAAATAGACCTAAAATGAGCCATGGAGATGCAATGAAGAGAACCGGTGATGGTGAAATGAATGGTAGAATGAAAGAAATAGTGCTTGAGAAAATTAATGAAAATATCCACATTAATATTTTCATCCCTGGACAAATTCAGTATATTTGAAACTTTACTTTTATCAAGTGCAAAAAACAACTATTCACATGGACACTGATTACCGATTATGCTATCTGTTTGACCTTGTAAGCACATTGGAACTTATAAGTGAAGGAATACATTATTGATGAAAAACACTTGAGATAATTGAGTGCACACAATTAAAGATGAGAGCCATGGGTGTTACCTCACTGGCTTTAACAGGTGTAAAAATCAGATCTGCAAGGAAACCTCTATCAAGAGCATGGCATAACCTTTCTTCCCTTTATCTCTTCCTGAAGGTGGCCGAGTAACAAAAACTGCAACCTGAATTAACAATCACCAATTCATCTTTACCCAATTTTGAACTTGAATGTTTTCTTAATAAACCAAAAGTTTAGAGGGACATAGCATTTGATGTAGAAAAACATGAACCTTACATCATATCTAGTACATACAGAGACAATTCAGTGCCAAAATTAATAAAGATTGATGATATGATATGCAAATAGAATTGAAATGTTGAAATCCATACATAATGAAGTACCTCAAATAAGGAATTAGGAGCAGAAGATGCGTCTAGAAGAGTCTCCAGAACTACATCAAAGACCTAATAATAATAAAAATAAAACCACAATTCATACAATATCTTAAGAGTTAAGACAACAACCGATGGATCTTTATTCAACTACAAACAAAAATCAAATATTCATTAAATCATATAAAGTTAAGAAATCGAAGGCATACCTGTGAATTTTGACTGTGAACTGTAGCAAAAAAGATTTTGAACTGATTGTAGAAGTGTGCACCTTGCAAAATAGGTGGGGGCTATTGCGGTGTAACTCATCTACGATTCTGCCCTATTATTAGAGTTGCGAAGAACAATAAAAGAATTTAAGAGTATTTTAGGGTTTGAATAGTACCAATTTGATGAATCGACAAATTAAGGTCAACAGATAATGAATTATATCTTCTTCTAGCAAAATTTCAGAATATAAGCACCCAAACATCAAATTATCTTACTTAATTCATCAAATCAATACCTGAATCCAGATCGAGAACTAGAAAACACAGTGATTGATCGGATCGAAATTAGAACTTACACAGTGATTGATTGGATCGGAAGGAAGAAGATGAGGAGGAGAAGAACTGATTCAAGCGCCGATGATGAAATCAAACGGCGATGAGGAGGATCGAAATTCCTTTTGAGCAGAGCGATTGTCGACGGTTTTAAGCTTCGATGTTTAGGACTTTAGGGCTACGAGTTTAAGGGCGGGTTTAGGCCGCGAGTTTTTTCATAATAGAAATTAAAAAGGTAAATGATTTTTAACCACTGAATTATTTAAAGTCATTAAATCTAAGAGTCACAAAATGTCATTTGTTTTGTTGTGAGTTATATATAAAGAACGGTTTATAAATGGAACATTGGGAGATGTTGAATTTTGGTTGATTGTTAAATCAAACACTCTTGTGACTGGTCACCGCACTTTACTTCTTAAAATTTCTATAACTATCACGTTTTATGTGTGTTGTTTTTAGAGTATACTCTAATGTAGATCTGTAAATTTCTATAAATGTTAACTCCTTAGCTACTTTTTTGTTTTTAAAAAATATATATTTAATTCTATATACTAACAACAAACTCATTTTCTTTCACAATCTCTTGTAACTTCAAAATCGTGTTCCATAAACGTGAATAAACACACCCTTTCAACCCACAATGGACTCCGTCCAAAACTTTGGATTGGCTTGAGCATGGATCGACACAACCAAAGATTTACAGGTTTGTTAGTTTTCTTTATAAACACTCTTTGTTTTATTATTATTTTATTTATTAAAATTGTTATTCCTATTAATGTAATGTGGCTTTTAGGTTTTTGTTGGAACGTTTAGTGCATATATAGTTCCTTGCTAACCTATCTAACCTATCTAAAGAAAGTAATTCACAACCCTCAACAAGTTTTTGAAACCTTGTAAGCAATCATTTTCACAACGCGTTATAATGTGAACAATATTGTATAAACAACATGATAGCATATAAATGAAGGGATAATATATATACTGACGAAGAATATGATAGTATTATGATAGTATTCAGAATTGAATACATATTAATTCAACTCATTCAGTATTATGATAGTATTCAGAATGAAAATTGTATCTCTACCTTTTATTGAAATTTTAAAAAAGAATATAAATGTTTATAAAAAAGTATGTTTAAATTATAGAAGTTCATGTTAATTTCTCCATTAATTTTTTTATGTTGGCATAAAACACCTAAACATTTGAAGTTATGCTATAAAAGCATATTTTATAGAAATAATAATAATAATAATAATAATAATAATAATAATAATAATAATAATAATAATAATAATAATAATATTTATTATCAAATTCCAATGCTGAGTTGTACACTCAAATTAAAATGTTACTGTCAAATGTTTTTTTTTTTAACTGGCTACAACATGTGTATCTCACGTCTGTAAATATTTAGCGGTGGTGAGCTTTCCTTGGACCTTTCGACGTGGCTTGAGAGAGTATTTCTTTCAAAACATCCACCGATTCTTTCTGGTCAGTTCTCTATCTCTACTGAAGCTTTCTCTCTGTAAGAGCCTAGGCCGGTTATCTATCTCCACTGAAGTGTTCTCTCTTTCTCTCTCTCTCTCTATCTATCTATCTATCTATCTACTCTCTCTCTCTCTCTCTCTCTCTCTCTCTCTCTCTAAGAGTAGATTGCTTTCTTTAGATTGAGAATCACCGTCGTTGCTCCGTTACGATGGATTGCTTCGCATGTCGTGATGTTGAAGAGGCAACGGGTCGTATTTGCTCTATTTCAAAAATTCTTGCTCTGTTCGGATTATATTGCGATTTGGTGGTCGTTGTGTCGCCGTCCATTGACTGTAATGATGGATGTTGGGTTTTGATCATCTTAGTTGGTGGATGTTGTTTCTGTTTTAGGGTTTTTACCCTAACTATGACGGTGATGATTTCTTGCCATTTGTATAAGCAAAGTTTTCTGTATCATTTAATTATTTTTTCCTCTTTCATCATCTTCGTCTCTTCTCTGCGATTTGGTTAATGTTTCGTTGCTTACCACACACACTTTCATCATGCCCTAATTTCAAGTCTTTTTTGGTAAATTTATGTTACTTCTTCTTTGATTTTCTTTAACAGGCAGTTTCTTTTTCGCTAATCAGATTGGGATTCTTGAAATAGGATTGGGAAATTGGAGATTTTGCATTTGTGGCTTGAGTAATCGACATTAAGCCATTAAGGTATGTTCTGTTCTTTTATCATGAGGCTAAAAAAATGTTTTCCATTCTGATGTAAAATTGCTTTTGGGCTTTCTATGTTATTCAAAAGTGTATTGGTGTTTAACTTTTGTCATGTAAGTTGTAGTTTACTTGGTTGTGATTACCTACAATGTTGTTGCTTATGTTTTTGCTGTTGTTTATGTTTTTATTGTGCTTGGATGGACATGTTTGGATTAGCTATAGATATTGGCATTCTCTTAATGTTCATGTCCCTTGAAAAAATTGTGATATTTATGTTATCTAAGTTTATCTTACTTTATTTGTTTACAGGTCCCTCCCTTTGGCTGTGTTTCTTTTAGTCTGGAGGTACTATGTATTTTGTTATGGTTGCATTTTATATGTAAATTTTAGTTTGGATGGAGTTATAAGAATGACTTTTGATGTGTAGGTGTTTATCTAAAATTTGTTTTTGTGGAATTTTGATATTCTTATTTGTTGATGCTGGTTCTGTTTTAGTTCTCTATTTCGTGCCAGATAATGGCCCCTGCACTTGCTAACGTTCGGTAATGATTTAATTTCATTTGCAGGTCAGCATAATACACTTTATGTTCTCTACTTCACTATGTGCTTATGCTTTTAGTGCATACTTTTAGTGTGTTTTCATGTTATGTTTTTTCTTGAGTGACTACTTCCTCTATTTAACTGACTATTTTAATTTTTTATTAGTATGTATTCTCACTTTTAGGTTGTAGTTTTAGTTTAGCTAAATAGTTTCTGCACTTGAGTAGGCCTTTGTGGAGGTGTTTGTTGTTACAGTTTGTGTTCTTTTGGTGATCTTTTTCTGGTTAATGCTTTCTACTTAAGTATATATAGTCACTGTAATGGGTCGAAAGAGGAAAATAGTGAACCTTAATAGAAAACATCCGTTACAAGGTTGACCTTATTCTAATTTTTAAATGGTTAGAAAAGTTATTGTAACCTTATTCCAAGTTTTAGACTGTGAGCCTTCATTTTTTATCATTCCTTCATCAATATTCTAAAATTTTAAATGGTTAAAAAAGTTATTGTGATCATAGTTTTAGATGTATAACTAACATAAGCTTACAAAAAATAGAAGGCAAACCTTTGTAACATGAGAGATTCTGGGTTAGTTTTGCAATGCATTCATTAATCTTTGTTTTTTATTTTTTTTATTTATATTTGATTTTTATTATCTAATTATTAAGGATCAATTGATCTATAATAGTGATATGACATATTTTTTTACCCCGCCATACTTATCTGTTGAAATTGATGTGATAGTTTTACAGGTTGATGAATAGTATTTCATGGCATGTTTGTATCTTTTTCAAAGTTGGAGGTTATTTTTATTGGCGGCCATATAAGACAACGCTCACCTCTCTCTCTCATTCGAACGGTGCTTGTAGACGCAAGGAGCGATGGATCGTTTGCTAATCACGTGATAACGAGATGAAGACGAGATCAAACAAGTAAATACAAATGGAATTTGTATTAATAAATCTTGAGAGCACACACACAGAAACACACACAGAAAGGTAGAATATGGCAAGAAGTTCTGAACTCTCTACACATGATACCTATTTATAGGTACGACTAAATGAGTTGCGGACCACATCCGGACCATCTGGTCCGGGCGGACCATTTGGTACGCAAGACCAACTGGTCCGCTGCCCTCATAGTCACACACACATAAGCTCTCACATAGATACAATACACGAGACACAATGTAGCATAAGAATATGCTTCTACAAACTCCCCCTTAACGTGTAGTGTATCTTTTCTAACTAAATCTCTAGTCTTCAATCTTCAACAACGTTGCATCCGATCGTCAACTTGAAATCTTGTCAGAAATAGAGCTTGCATGGCTGGATCATTCTTGAATAAATCTTTGACCTTCAGGATCCACTTGTGAAAGATATAACAAACTCCCCCTTTCACCATGCTTGAGTCTTGACACACAAAAACCTGCAACTTTAGAAGACAAAAGTGCGGATTTTCTTTGAATTTCCAAAAGTAATTTTAATCTTGGTGCAAAACTTCTCTTTGATTGAGAATCCAAGATACTGATTTTGAAATATTGATTTTGTATCAAGTGTTGATCAATCGAAAACAACTAAGAAATAAAATCTTTTTGACTTTTAGAAACTTTAGATCAAAACACACCTAAAATCTTTTTTTTTAATTTTTCAAAGTTATGCTAAAACACACCAAAAATCTTTTTGAATTTTACAAAAATGGAAATATAAATGCAATACAAAATTACACTCTATTTTTGGTATTTTGCGAGAAAGATCACGACACGAGATCATATCAGACATAACGCATCTAGCACATTTCAATTTCGGTCTTAATCAGCATGCAAGCCAAGATAATCGCAAATATAACATTTATGTTTATTTCAGCATGCACCAATCATTTTTTATCGTTTCAGATATACTTAAGGTAATTTTATCATGCACTGATAACTCGGCCTCCACTCTATCAGAAATACTGGCAAATCATCATATTTATCATATAATACCAACTTTCTTAGAGATTTAATCATCCTTGATGAGTCATGCAAAAATAAAGCAGAACCCTAAACAAACAACAATCAGGTCGGCCTTGTGAGCACGCAGAGAAAGTCCGATTGTTTAGGAAAATAAGAAATGTAAAAATAAAGCAGAAATTGTATAATCCAACAACAATCAGGTCGGTACTCCCGTACACGCAGAGAAAGTCCGATGGATTATACGAAACACCAAAGAAAATAAAGCAGAACGTCAAACGAACAACAATCAGGTCGATCTTTCGATACGTAGAGAAAGTCTGATCGTTTGACAAAATAAAGAAAATCAAACAAGTTGAAATTTTTGCAAAATGAAAACATGCATTCATCAAGATATCTCTTTATTCTATTTTTGGAATCATCACACAGCATTCATCAAGAAGCAAATAACCAAAGATCATCAGGCAAGCTTTATGTTTATATCTTACTTGCAGATATCAGATTAGTCATGCACATTCACAGATTATGCAAGTACCCACAACCTTTAGACTTAGTCTATCCATGGCAGATAACGTATATGCTGATGTACTATCATTTCTCGTTTCTGTCGGATCAATTTCTCAATTTTTTATTTTTTTATTTTTCCAATTTCTCCACCTAAAATTCAAACAAACACTATTTTTTGAATTTTCAATTTTCTCCCCCTAAAAAATGTAAACATATGAACAAGAAAGAAAATTGATCGACCAACACTGACACTTTGCAGTTTTAGTTTTGGAAAAATCGATTGAAAAACATTTGAAAATGATATGTCGTTGAAACACTAAATTAGGCAAGTTCTTCACTACTAGCAACACACGCATAATAGGTCTTCTTGAAGAAACCTGCAGACACCATATAAAACATTAGTGACACCATATAAAACATTAGTGATTTTGGGATAGGCCCAAGTCAATAGCCTCGGGTCGCCCGGTGTCTTCAACATGGTCTTTGTTTGCCAAGGAAACAGCTCGTGGTTTCCACATCAGTGGCGATTGAAAACTGTTTAATGAACCCACAAAATGATCAACTTGCATCTTTGCCCAAGACGGCTTACTAGCTGATTGGGACCTGAATGATTGTGGTTCATCAAAAATATGACCATTTAAATCCACATATTTAGCAGTTTTGTTCACATAAGCATCAGTACTCGCATTCGTAGGACATTGAGCAGCAAGATGTCCTGGCTTACGACAAGCATAACACTTCCTGTGAAAAACATTAAGGGAACTGCTACCCAGATTTGATTCAAAAATTTGGTTTTTATCAACAAAATTCTTTAGATTTTTCTTGTCCTGTTTGAACACATCATGATAACCAAAAATATTTTCTGAACTGAATGAATCAAAGAAATCATCAGAAGTATCATACCTTGGAGATGGACTTCGTTGAGAAGAAACAGAACTATAAGAAGACCCTCCAGAATAATAATGATCATTCTTTGATTTGACAACATGTCGTTTCTGCTGTTGTGATTTGTTCTTTTGAGTTAAACCAGCAACTTTCTTTGGTCGTTGTGTTTGAGAAACTACTTCTTCCTTAGAATCATAATCAAGACCTTTATGCTTGTATCCCTGGACTTTTGAAGAATCTGAAAAAACCGTTGGAACTGCTCTGCCTTTAGCTGCACTGGTAAATTTAGCTTTAATAGCTTTCAATTTGTTATTTTGAATCAAAGCTTTTTCTTCTTCATGGATAGATGAAGAACCAGACGCAATTTTCTCACAAAGCTTTTCATCTTCCAAAGCCTTTGAAATTGACACAAACTTTGGAGCTTCACCTAATTTCTTCTCCCTTTTCTCAGATTTGTTTTTCTTCTTCTTTGCTGGAGTTGCAAATTTAGAATAATCTTGCAATTCAGCTCTTGGATCAAGTGACACAGATGGAGGATTTAATATAACCACTGGAGCTGGAACTGAATGTAATTCCTCTTCTTTCACACTTTCGTCACTCTTTTCCTGATTGTAAATGTGATTCAGTAATGTAGGAGACATAGCTGAATTCTTTACTTGCTTTTGAAGAGCGAGAATCTCAACTTTTAACTCAGATATTTTGACTTGAGCAGCCAACAAATCTTTCTGAGTACCAATAAAGTCATCTGATAATTCATTGTATTCAGCCTTCAGTTGCCTTTTGGTATCACATAACTCCATTAGCTCAACATGAACCTTCTCCCACTTCTTAGTAAAATAAGCAACATCTTTTGTTAAATTGTCATTCTTTTCACGCATCTGAACATTTTCATCTCGAAGCTTTGAAAGTTCTTCTTGAAGTTCTAAAACTTTATCTGCAGCTTCAACAGCAATCGCATTTGCTTTTTCATACCTTTGTTGAACAGGATAACTTTTTTCAAATAGATTCTCAAAATCTTGAACTGCATCAAGACGAGCAACTTTTTCATTCTCATATTCAGTAACCCATTTATCCTTTTCTTGCACCAACTCTGAATTGACTTTTTCTAAATCAGCACATCTTTGTTTTGAACATTCCAAAGCAGCTATCACAACTTTGAGTTCTTCGGTTATCAAACCATAATCTTTCAACAAAATTTCAAATTTATCATTTGCAACAACACATGCTTCACAGATCTTTTGTACCCCTTTTGTAAGTTCAGCAACTCCATCTTCCAGTACTGTTTCACATGAACTTGTTTCTGAATTAGAATCACTTACCTCCTTCCTTGCAACTTCGGCAAGAAATGCAGATTCATCAGGATACCACTCGACATACTTATTTAGAGAACTATCATAAACCAAAGCAGGTTTGGTTGCATTTAATGCCAACTGTTTCTGTTTCTCTTCCATTATTTCAATATCCTTATTCCAATTATAACCTTCATCCCTTTGTGAAATCAAGGCTTGCGAGTTTGAATTGTTTGTTGAGGACGAAGAGACAGATATTTTCGGATTTTTACATTCACGAGCAAAATGTCCAATTTGTGAACATTTGAAACACCTAACTTTGGATTTATCCAATCCAAGTTTTCCTCCTGGAAGAAAAGATTGTTTACCAT
This sequence comes from Deinandra increscens subsp. villosa, assembly GCA_039602395.1. Lineage (NCBI taxonomy): Eukaryota > Viridiplantae > Streptophyta > Magnoliopsida > Asterales > Asteraceae > Deinandra > Deinandra increscens. Next base: position 35,000,738 of record JBCNJP010000027.1, read on the forward strand.
GCTTCTTCATGTATCTCTTACCTCTTTCAACAGTCATAGCAAATTGCCAATGTAAATCTAACTCGTTTAAATGATCATCATCCAACTCACTTAAGTCATTTGCAACCAAATCAACTTCTCCGAGTTTCCCAAAAATTGAACCATTTGACGATGATATAAAAGCAGATAACAATGAAGCTAAATCCTCAGATGCCTTGTCAGGAATTGTAGGCTTTGATGATTGATTTGGACATGTAGGAGTACAACCTAGAGAATAACTATAAGTCTCAGATTTTCCAGCAATAAATGCAGTAGGAGGACCTTCACTGAAAATGTTTGACTTTTTAGCATTTATCGTAGAATCATTTTCACCACGATATGCAGCTGGATTCTGTACTTGTGCAGGCATGGACTTGTTGACACTCAACTCCATATCTCTTGCTTGTATCTGCTCAATCAAATTGATGAATGACACTCCTGAATACTCTTTATCATGAGTAATCATCATCACATAGTTTTCCCATTTTTCAGGTAATGCCTCTAATAATTTCTCTTTCAAATCAGCTTCTTCCTTTTTTATGCCAACTAAAGCCATTTCACTTAATAAATGTGAAAACCGAGTAATAAGCTTTGAAATATTCTCATTTGGATAATGCTTAAAATTGTCGAACTCTTTCTTTAGAACCTTCTGTTTGCTTTTTCTGAATTGATCATTTCCTTCACAACGTTTCTGAATTGCATCCCACAATTCTTTTGCAGAAGTATACGCAGAAAATTGATGTAATAAGTCGGAAGGTAATGCCATCGTTAAAGCACCATAAGCTTTTTGTTCTGCTTGATATGCCTTCTTTTGCTCACCAGTAAGACTTTGTTGCAAAACTGGCCTTCCATTTGTTCCTGTTGGATACTCGTATAGATTATTGTAAGATATCCAAAAATCAACATCATTAGCACCAACATATGCATTGAATCGTTTCACCCAACTATGATAATCTTCCAATCTGAGCAATTTCGGAACTTTCTGACTTGTTCCTATTTCATTATCATAGTTAATGATAGCTTGCATCGTGTTTTGAATCGCGGAAAACGCTTGAAAATCCGACATATTTTCCAAAATATGACACCTCAAAAACTTCGAACTCAAAAACAGAGGTCTTCCAAGCGGATTTAGTGGGTCAAAACTGGACGTAGGCTGGTACAAGTCCTAGATCTCGTCGAGACGAACGTTTTGACTGGTATTGGGTTCCGTAACTCTTTATGGTTCTCAAGTTACGTCTGTTTTAGTGATGAACACTTTTCTGCCAGCGGACCAAAACACTTTCAGCGGACCAAAATACTACCAGCGGATCAGATTTGTACCTGCGGACCAAATCCGGATTAGATTTCGTCCGGCGGACCAGATTTCGTACGGCGGACCAGGTGATACGCTGAAATAACTGCCGCGGATCAGATGGTACGCTGAAACTGCCACGGATCAAAAATATGAAGATTGCCTACGCGGACCAGATTAGCGGACCAGAATGCTGAAGAAGATACACGGGCGGACCAACCAGCGGACCAGAAAATTCATCCGGCGGACCAGAAATTCGTCTGGCGGACCAACTGATTTCAAGGCTGATTTCACTGATTTTCGTGAAATTTGACGTTTGGAGCTGGAAATTGCTTTAGTATGATGCGAAAACACTACAGCAACACTCAGAAATCATTTTCCATCGTTGAAACACTCGGAATTGTGGAAATTTGATGAAAATGAAGAAAACCCAAACTTTCTCTCTCTAAAAATCTCCAAAATCACAGAATATGATCAGCAAATGGAACCAGATAGCTCTGATACCACTTGTAGACGCAAGGAGCGATGTATCGTTTGCTAATCACGTGATAACGAGATGAAGACGAGATCAAACAAGTAAATACAAATGGAATTTGTATTAATAAGTCTTGAGAGCACACACACAGAAACACACACAGAAAGGTAGAATATGGCAAGAAGTTCTGAACTCTCTACACATGATACCTATTTATAGGTACGACTAAATGAGCTGCGGACCACATCCGGACCATCTGGTCCGGGCGGACCCTTTGGTACGCAAGACCAACTGGTCCGCTGCCCTCATAGTCACACACACATAAGCTCTCACATAGATATAATACACATGACATAATGTAGCATAAGAATATGCTTCTAAAGTGCTAACGTGGGTTAAACGAGAGTCACATGTTTTGTTTCTTGATAAACCAAGGTGACACGCAAATGAGAGGTCTGGACTCTCACTCATACCCTTTCACCATCACCGATTTCTCTCGCTCACCCCCTTTCATCATCGCCGGTTATCATCTTTGTTTGGAGGGTTGTGATTGCTTAAAAATTGTGCTTACATTATCATTGTAAGTGTTACCGTCTCTACTTACACCATTTTTTGTGATTGTCCTTATTTACTTTAATTTAACTAAATAAATTCATAAATTCCACATTGAAATATAAGCCACCTATGTGGCAGTCATCAAATTTAACATTGTAAGGGTCTCGACAGCGGATCTAAGCAAACCAAAGCAATATCAACACCACCAATGGTCAAATACAAACTACTGAATAAGGAAACCAAAGACACCAACAAGGAAAACAAAAGCACAACAAAAAGAGTAATCCTTCAAACCAAGGAAAATGAACCACCTACAAAGAAGGAAGAAAAATGAACCTGCTTAGGAACTAGAAGCTGGGATTTTTTGTTAGATGTCACATTTCTACAGGTAAACCACTTTGTGGTAGTGATGTGACGCCCACTCCCAGACTTGGCTCTAGAATGGGTCACGTATCGGATTTACTCATGAACACAAGGTATTAACAGAGTTAACTAAGCAGCGGAAATTTCAAACTTTCATTTATTTACCAAGTACTACAAAGTAAAAGATAATTTACATAAGGAGATACTAACTATTACTACGTTTTATTGCTATAAATATGCCAGCTCGCCAAAACCTTTCTTCTCCGATAGCTTGCCCGTCTAATCCCTTATCACAAGGGTCTTCTCACAACTAGTCGAAGCCTCACCCTGACCTGACATACATATTTTTGTGTGAAAGGTCAGCTTACGCTGGTGAGTTCTATATTTTAAAAACTTTACCTCGGCGTGAGGTTTAAAACCTTTAGAACTGCAAGATCCCTTTTTACACGAACATTTATTAAGTATAATATATATCACAATCATACAACACATAATATTTCTTAACTTGAAATAACCCCTATAAAATCATTTTCCCATTATCCCTTCCTACAACCTCAACATCTATTACCAGTCTAAACCCTGCTAATGTATAAGCAGAGATACTATTCTTGCTAAGTGTTGAGTTTACCATTCTAGGGCATTCCCTATAACGGACAGTCGCCTTGTTTCCCCCTATTTTTTAACAGCCGAGTTTACCCTTCTAGGGCGTTCCCTATAACGAACAGTTGCACCGCTTACCTTTTTCTGCTAGCTACCGAGTTTACCCTTCTAGGGCATTCCATTTAACGAACAGTAGCTTCCCCTTTTTTGAATATGGGGTGTCCTGACCCGACGAATTAACGAACCCGACCAATATTGACCCATAAGAGTTACACCCGGGGCAATGGATTATAAACTAATTACCTTTTAATTAGTTAATTGAACTGATTGGCGAATAAATAAATATTGATTTATTTAGATGACAAAATTTAATCGGTTAAATATATATTCGCGATTTAAAAGACGTATGAGTTAAACTGTTAATGGGTTAACAGTTTAACCCATTGGTGGGCTATAGAGAATTCGCAGAAGGCCATGGTGGGCCCATGGTCTGCGAAATTCTCATATAGGGTGGGGAGGAGTGGAGATCAAGTCATAAGTTTTCGAAACCCTAATCTCCTCCTCCATGTCTCTCTCTGCGTCGCAAACCAAGGAGCACAGAGGGAAAACCCTTTTGCCGTCTCTGTTCTTGATCTATCTCCAGTGACGCCATCACCTCAATTCCCAATGGATCAACGTTTCACGAGTATCATTCAGCGACTCGACCAGGAAGCAGCCACCGCCCGAGCCGAGGCTGCAAGCCGAGCCGAAGCCGCAGCCGCCGCCGCAGCCCAGGCCGCAGCCACCGCCGCCGCCGCCGTGTCCGCCGGCGCGCCGCCGGTCGATCGCCGGCCGGTGGTTCTCGCGTTGCCGGCGCAACCGAGACCACCGCGCCCTGTGCCGTCCTCGTGGCCTGCACCGCTTTACCATCTGGTTGCCGCCACCTCGTCACCGCCGGTTACCGGTGATGAGATCATTGTAGGATCGGTCCCCGTTGCGATCCCGTCGAAAAGAGTTTTGTCACCGCCACCGGTGGTGAAGTTACCACCGCCGCCGCCACTGCCGTCGCCGCCTCCTATGGCCGCCGGAGTTTCAGTCGAAGATCTGACCCGCAGATTCGAGTCAGATGTTTCAGTTCTACCTAGCGCGAGTCCATTGAACTCGGGTGTCTCGAACGGTTGTTCGGAACCCGCTAAGGTATATCTAAAAGTTTTAGATATTTAATTTAATTATTTATTTATTTTAAATAAATATATATCTGTGTTTGTCGTGTCCGGTGATTGATCCTGTTACAGTTGCGTCCGCGTTTTAAATGTTTCCGCTGCCAAATTAATTTAGAATTAATTTAAATTATTAAATCGGTTTTTAATAAAATTAAAATCGGTAACCCGGATCCCACTGTAAAACCCAACAGTGGTATCAGAGCCATTATCACTGCGCGCAAACCAGAACTGGTCTTCTCGTAACCGGTAGTTCGCAATTTCAACTTAAATCCAAATTGCGAATTAGAATTAATTTATTTATTTATTTTAATTCTATATATTTTATTGTGTGTTACGGCCGACCCCTCTATATTTTGTATTCATATATGAATACGTTTGGCGTGTTTTGTCTTTCTCTGTTTGGCCCAAGTTGTTGGCCCAATTGTTTGTATTTTGTTTTGGTTTATTGGACCCGGATTTTGGGTTTCAAAGTTATACAAATTTAGAGCTAGTTTACTAGAAGTAGTTTTAGTAATTGTAAATTTGTGTGTAACCAAATGTCAAAGACTGGACACACGCCAGAGGGATGTCGAAGCAAGTGGGAGCTGAACAGGATTCCAGATCGCACAGAGTTGCCATCTCGATCGTTCACCATTTTATTTAATTTAATTTATTTTGAATTTGTCCCTTATGATCTCGCTTGTATGGCTCGAGCGAGATCAAGACCTTATGCCGTTTAACACACAATATGCTATTCGCGACAACTTAGTAATTTAATTAGGTTAAATTAATTTACTAGTCCCGAGTGGTGATAGGGTTTTATCGTTCGTGTCTGACGGTAATTAAATATTAAAAGTAATTAATATCCCTATTTGGTAATTCTTAAAACTGATAGTTCGTGCCATCCTATCTCAAGTCGAACTTAGAACGTATTTACCGGAGGATCAGTGTTGGAGTATTTCAACACCGCACTTGGTGCCGAGGGTACCTTCTAAGGTGAGGACATTGGAGTATTTCAACACCGTGTCATCACAATCAACCATTTAGGATTACTATCACTTTAGACGTACATGTTCGTGATGTTGGAGTATTTCAACACCGCGCCACGGATGTGTATTGCTAGAGTGGGCACGGATGAGGCTAAACGTATCGCAAAATACAATTGTATGTATATAGCGGCCTCATACCGAGAATTGTGACTTGAGTCTCACAATTGACAACCGTTGTCAGTTTGTTTACACGGCCTTGCTCCTGAGGCTCATTTGGCGGTCTCAAGTAATGTTGTCTAAACGAATTCTCATTTTCTTAAAAATAAACTTTACCAACTTATTTTTAAAGAAAAATAAACATCGAAAATACTGATTAAATTTACTTTGCTTGTTTTCAGAAGGCTAAAGAAAACTCACCTCCATTAAGTTCAATGGTACAACTCGACCCCTTCACTGAGACTGGCTTTCTCGCATGGCAGACAACCCTGAGGAACCTTTTAAGGCTCTTCGGGAAACTCTATGTCATTGACCGACCGATCGCGAGTATTCCATCTTACTTGCTAAATGAGAACTCGCGGTCTGAGCTCCAAAAGCACACTGACGATGATAAGGACGTCACTGACCTGATGTTATCTAGCATGACTCAGGATTATCAGTACAATTTCATGGGGATGTCTGCTTATGACATCATTCGTAAACTCAAGGATTTATTTGAATTGAGTCAGAGGACTGAGCGAGCTGATGCACTTTCACAATTTGTGAACTGCTCTATGGCTAACGACTCCTCTCCATACGATCATGTCATGCTGATGAAAGCGTATCGCGACAGGCTGATCGACCTTGGCTACTCCATCTCTGACGGGATGGCTCTTGATGTAGTACTCAGATCTTTGCCTGAACATTATCGTATTCTTGCGATTAATTGTTCGGCTCAGTCGATCGAGGAGGTTATTCCGTTGATACCCAACGTGAAGATCAGGACCACGCCGGACGTGCTCAAAGTTGCTAATACAAAGATCTCCAAAGCCAAGAAGGTTAAAGAAGGCAAAGGCAAGAAACCACAGGTGCAGCCTCCCGAGGAGCGCCTATGCTATGAGTGCAACAAAATGGGACACTGGCGTCGCAACTGTCCCGTTTATCTTGCAAAGCTGAAGATGACCAAGAACCCTAATAAGGGTTGCTCATCAGGTATTTCAATAAATGTTATTGAACTTTTCACTGTTTCCTCCAATTCATGGGTATTTGATACTGGATGTGGTTATCACATTGTTAATGTTTTGCAGGAACCTGAGAAGTGGAAGAAGACAGAACGAGGCTGCATGGATGTGACAATCCGTCTTTTCAGGTCTTTTTCTGATTTAAATAAACTTAAACTGATATAAATTTTGTGTGAACATTTATGTGATTGACGGGTATTGACCATAGCAACTAGGGTTTGTGTAACCATCACTACACGAGCATGCACTTGAGTCTAGACGTTTTATATTCTATAATTTATGTAAATCATATGTTATGATTTCATGTAAACGTTTTATCATTTTTGTGAGAATTGAAGTTATGATTATATATGATATAGTTATATATATTCACATGTTATTCTGCGATTTTATGTGAAAAGGTATCACATAATTATATTTAGCGTTTTATTACTTTATATGAATTTTTTTAAACATATAAGTATAGACTTAAACCTATGATTTTATGTGAACTTAAAATAAATAATTGTGAGTTAGTATTTATGATTTTATGTGATGATCTAAGGTTTATTATCTATATAAACGACATTCGTTAAATATGTTTGACATACACCCGTATATACACCATATAGAGTAATCTCCGTTAACCCTGTTAGAGCTCGTTAGAAGTTTATAAACTTTGAGGGACCTATTCTGCAATTTTTAAAACTTGTTTTAGTTAACTAAACTTGGAGGGACTTCACTTATCATTATCCAAACCTTGTTCCTCTTGATGTAACATGGGGAGGGACCAATTGTGTTAATTCCCAAAGTTGATTTAAAGACTTCGTGTAACCGTCACGCCCGATCACCGCCTATCTTAATTTCGCCGTAATCCTTTCGGTTAACACCCTTGGATCGACCTTTTGGTACCAACAAACCCATCCCCTCAATCAATTGGCAACTCTAAACACATCTCACACCTCTCGATCTCCTCTTCCTCTCTACGTTTTTCCTTTAACCGAATCGCAACACTACCCCAAATCATCATATGATCACCGATGTTCTGCCATAACACCACCACTGAACTCCCTTCTGTGGCTACCAAACATCAACGAGCAACTGGGAGGCAACGCAACATCAAACCGGGATGTGTTCGGGATCATCGGGTTTGCGTTCGGGTTCGTTTTCGGCACCAGAAACTCACCATCTTGCATCTCTGAATTGAGGTAAACACATTCCCATGTCAAACGCCTGTTTTCCGGGCATCGTTTCATGTTTTTACGAGATTCCGGCGACCGGAAATAAGTTCCGGCGGGTTTAAGGTTATGTGTGAAGAAGATGACATCGTTGCAGTATAAGTTAACTATTAGACTTTTTGAATAAATTCGTCCTCAGGGTCTCAGCCTAGTGGCTGAGACTTGTGAATCATAACACGCAGGTCCCGAGTTCTAGTCCCAGCAGCTCCAAAATTTTCCCAGTTTTTTTTCAAAGCCCGATTCCTGCTACTGATTATATATAAAAACATTCTGGTCGGGATTTAGCACCAAAGGTGCCACTGGCCGGATGGTTTGTGAGCTGTTAAGTGAACCAGAGGTCACAGGTTCGAAACCTCGTGACCCCTGGTTTTGCTATTTTATTTATATTTTACTGTTTTTGACCTTTTTGTTCACTCAAAACCCATCGCCAATCGTTCTTCAATGTTGTTTTGGACCCGTAGGATCCTCGTATACGTCGTGATCTTGCTCGTTATCTCATTTGACTTATATAAATTGACTTTTATATAAAATACTTGGTTATTTGGCGGTGGTTTATTATGGAATACATATTTGGAATACTTATAAATATACATATTTAGGAATATAAAATGAACGTTTGAGTAACCGCTACATTTGTGTAAAATATACGTACTTTGCGATATAAACGTTCCAAACATTAGATTTACATTCATATATATATTTATAAACACATAAGTACATTTTTAGAGTCCTCGTTATTGATACAACTATTATTTGTTTACGAATATATATATATATATATACATCGTTACTTAATCGATTTCATGAATCTATATTAGTAAAAAAAAATAAAACAATATACTTTTGTCAACTTTGGTGATCGTTATGATTTTTAGCAATGCGCAAATCTTCGACTCGTTTTGGATTTATGACCTTCGTCATGTCATAGTTGACATCGTCTATGCTTCACCGTGGTCTAGACTTAGTCGTTTCAAATTGAACACACACTTATGTATACATGCTCGTTAGGTGTTTGGTAGAACAAGCTGCTAGTTGCTACTTCTTGCTGTGTTGTTTATCTGGATTTGCTGTGCACCCGAAGGTGAGTTCATGGCCCCTTTTACTTTTCGTATATTAACATTGGGGTGAGAATAACATGCAAACTTTAAACTATTTGATAAACATATCGCCTGAATGGTAGTGCACAAGGAATAAGTCCTCACTTTTAGTTACTATTAATGTGTGATCAGCGAGAGATTATTGAGTAGTACTACTGGGTCTGACAAGCCCCACCCGGGTCAGTCGCGCTGACACGATTGGATATCGAACGGGTGTTATATACCTCTACAACTTAACGAGGCAAACTGTCGACACAACTGTCTTTCGAGACACAACTGAACTGTCAAGCTTTAGTAACTGGTTTACTAGTTTAACTAGCCAACGTGCCTAGATTCTTGAATATAGCCTAGCTAGCTATTGTATATGTTTTATCGTAATTACAAACTGAACTGTCGTTGGACAGCCAACTTACACTTAACTTGAACTGTTATTGAACAGCTGGATTTGAACTACTCTTTATGAACTGATAAACCTGTGAACTCACCAACCTTTGTGTTGACACTTTTTAACATGTTATTTCTCAGGTTGCAGATGTTCGAGTATCACGAGTACCCATGCATGAGTCTTTGAAACACTTTTTGTGTCTTTGGTTAAGCCACGTCACGTTGGGTGACGATGTTTTACTTGAACACTTTTATTATACTTACGCTTCCCCATTTGTAAAACTCTGTAATGATATTTTAATGGAATATGAAACGTTTTTATTAACTACTAGTCGTTTGGTGTAACTAATGGACAACGATCCTGGTTGGTCACGCTCCCTGCAGAGGTATTCCGCGCGTGGATTTTTGGGGGTGTGACAATGGACCTCATCGTTGGTGACGGGAAGAGGGTCCCAGTACTTGCTTCTGGCACTTATTCTTTTTCATGCTCTTCTGGCCTTGTAGTTAATTTGATTAACTGTTTATATGCACCTGGTTTATCCAGAAACATTATTTCTGTCTCTTCATTGTTTGAACAAGGATTTCAGTATAAATTTAATGGAAATGTGATTTCTGCTTACCTAAATAATATCTTTTATTTCGAGGCTAAACCTCGACATGGTATATATGAGATAGATGTTCAAACAAACGACCAGCTCTATCATGTTTCTAAAAGAAGCAAAACTGATAGTAACGAATCCTCGTTATGGCACCATAGACTTGGTCACATAAGCAAGGCCCGCATTAAGAAGTTGCAAACTGCTGGCATTCTCGAATCCCAAGATGCAGATTCCTTCGATGAGTGCGAGTCGTGCTTATCTGGTAAATTAACCAAGTCACCCTTCACCCACACAGGTGAACGGGCCCAAGGCTTGTTAGGCATTATTCACACCGATGTGTGTGGACCCTTTCGAACCGAGACGAGAAATCGTGAACGGTACTTCGTGACTTTCATCGATGACTACAGCCGATATGCCTATGTTTATCTGATGAAACAAACATAAAACTTTTGAAAAGTTCAAAGAGTTTCAAAACGAAGTACAAAATAAGTTAAATCGAACTATTAAAATACTTCGATCCGATAGAGGCGGAGAATACCTAAGCGCTGAATTCCTGAATCATCTGAAGGAATGTGGAATCGTTTCACAACCTACTCCACCTGGCACACCCCAGTTAAATGGCGTTAGTGAAAGGAGGAATCGAACTCTGCTTAACATGGTTCGATCGATGATGTGCAGGACCACCTTGCCACATTCCTTTTGGGGATATGCCATCTTGACCGCTGCTCGCCTAATAAATCTGGCACCGACCAAGAAAGTAGGGAAGACCCCATATGAGATATGGCATGGTTCTCTTCCTAAACTATCATACCTCAGGGTATGGGGATGTGATGCTTATGTCACCAGTGAATCTGACAATAAGCTTGATCCCCGAGGCGAAAAGGTAACGTTCGTTGGATACTATTGTAATACCGGTTATTACTTTTACCATCCTGATGCAAACACCGTTTCCATCAAAAGGAAAGGTAAATTCCTTGAGAAAGAATTCCTTACTCGAGGAACAAATAGTGATCCAGTGGATCTTGAAGAAATTCGAGATACACCTAACCCTGAGACGGTCGCTGCGTCTGACCGACAAGTTGTTGTCGCACCATCAGACCCAAACACAAGCACAAGCGTTCGTAAGAGCGAAAGAACACGATATGAGCCTGATAGATACCTTGGATATCATGAGGCCTTCGACGTTCTGTTAATAGCCGATTCTAACGATGAGCCTATTAATTACAAAGATGCTATAACAGATCCAGAATCTAATAAATGGCTTGAAGCCATGAACGCTGAGATGCAATCCATGCGTGACAATCACGTCTGGGACTTGATTGAGCTACCCCCCGGTACACGGGCAGTAGGGAGCAAGTGGATCTTTAAAAGAAAAACTGACATGCATGGAAATGTGCAAACCTACAAGGCACGGCTTGTAGCAAAAGGTTTCACTCAAACTCAAGGGATTGACTATGATGAGACCTTTTCACCCGTTGTCATGATCAAATCGATCAGGATTCTCCTTGCCATAGCCGCATACCATGACTATGAGATATGGCAAATGGACGTTAAAACCGCCTTCCTGAACGGACAACTTGAAGAAGATGTCTATATGGTTCAGCCTGATAGTTTTGTCGATCCAGAGAATCCAAACAAGGTTTGCAAGCTAAGCAAGTCCATTTATGGACTCAAGCAAGCATCTCGAAGCTGGAATCTTCGTTTTGATCAAAAGGTCAAAGAGTTTGGCTTTGAACAAAATAAAGATAAGCCTTGTGTTTACAGAAAGGCAAGTGGGAGCGCTGTATCGTTCCTCGTACTGTACGTGGACGATATATTGATCATAGGGAACAACATACCCATGCTTAACGAAGTTAAGAAATGGCTTTCATCTTGTTTCGCTATGAAAGACCTTGGAGAAGCCGCTTACATTCTGGGAATTAAAATTCACAGAGATCGATCTAAGCGCCTTTTGGGACTCAGTCAAAGCACATACATTGATAAGATCATAGCTCGGTTCAACATGAGCAACTCCAAGAAAGGAACCGTTCCCATGACTAAGGGAACAATCTTGGACAAATCTCAAGCACCTAAAACGGAGCGCGAGATAAGCCAAATGGCATCGATCCCATTTGCCTCTGGTATTGGATCTATCATGTATGCCATGCTCTGCACACGACCGGATGTCTCGTATGCACTGAGCGTGACAAGTCGGTACCAACAGACGCCAGGACTAGCTCACTGGACGGCTGTCAAGAACATACTGAAATACTTGAGGAACACCACTAATATGTTTCTCGTATACGGGGGTGTTGATGAGGAGCTCACTGTAAGATGTTACACTGACGCTAATTTTCAGACTGACCGAGATGACTCTCGCTCACAGGCGGGATTCGTATTCACTCTTAACGGAGGGGTTGTTTCTTGGAGAAGCTCAAAACAGCCAGTAGTAGCTGATTCTACTACTGAATCCGAATACATAGCCGCCTCAGAAGCTGCTAAAGAAGCCGTGTGGATGAAGAAGTTCATATCCGATCTCGATGCTATGCCAAGTATTAGGCAGCCCATCGAGATGCTGTGCGATAACACAGGCGCTATAGCTCAAGCCAAAGAGCAACGGTCTCATAAGACGGCCAAGCACGTCCTGAGGAAATTCCACTACATAAGAGAAGTAGTCGACAGAAATGAAATCAAGATAAGCAAAGTACACACAGATCAAAACTTAGTTATTCCTTTTACTAAGCCTATGACTCAGGAGACTCATATACGCCACAGAGAAGCGATAGGGCTTAGATTAGCTAAAGACATGTTTTGATTCAGTATTTGGATGTATGAACACCAACAGTTATCTATATTATTCTTATTCCATCTGTTTTATGCAATAATGAATTACATAACTGTGTTCAATATTTGTACGTTTAATCCTTGGACAATAAGTTCGTGTCCTAAATGTCCGTAGTCGATTAGTTAGTGGGAGCTATACTAAAGAAAGACTATTGTGACTAGTTGAACTTTAAAGTTGTTTAACGTTCAATCTCACAGACCTCATTGGTGAATGACGTTGGACGTAACTCGCATCATGCAACGCAAACATGGAAGTCTTGCTTGCTTGATTAATGCATGCTCTAATGTATCCTTAGACCTGAGACGCATATTCGAACTCCTTTCTACTAAAGAACATTCTTTGATTGTAGCCTAACGTTGTCGCGTAACTGCCAGCCATAACGGCTACTTTTGGGAATGGCTCTGAAGTTTAGTGGGAGCTGTATGCCTCAACAAGGGATTCTGTACTCTTGCTTTGGCAACAGTTAGACATAAAGGCGCCCTCGTTGGTTCCAAGTGACAAGTGTGAGGCCTCACCCAAACTTACTGTGTGTTTGTTGGATCACTTCGAATTACATCGAGAATGAAAATCGATGAATAAAATATGGGAGTCCATGTCCCATAATTCATCAATGTCTTATACAGAAAGGAACATATGACAATGAATGCATAAGTCATGAGTCTACTTGATGGTCAGATATACTTTGGCAACTGACTTAAAGTGTCAATATTAGTTGGTGTAGCTATGCATAGCTAGAGTGCCTCTGGCTGCGCTCGTTAAACTGTCGCGTTCAGTCCAAGTGGGAGACTGTTGGATATGGGGTGTCCTGACCCGACGAATTAACGAACCCAACCAATATTAACCCGTAAGAGTTACACCCGGGGCAATGGATTATAAACTAATTACCTTTTAATTAGTTAATTGAACTGATTGGCGAATAAATAAATATTGATTTATTTAGATGACAAAATTTAATCGGTTAAATATATATTCGCGATTTAAAAGACGTATGAGTTAAACTGTTAATGGGTTAACAGTTTAACCCATTGGTGGGCTATAGAGAATTCGCAGAAGGCCATGGTGGGCCCATGGTCTGCGAAATTCTCATATAGGGTGGGGAGGAGTGGAGATCAAGTCATAAGTTTTCGAAACCCTAATCTCCTCCTCCCTGTCTCTCTCTGCGTCGCAAACCAAGGAGCACAGAGGGAAAACCCTTTTGCCGTCTCTGTTCTTGATCTATCTCCAGTGACGCCATCACCTCAATTCCCAATGGATCAACGTTTCGCGAGTATCATTCAGCGACTCGACCAGGAAGCAGCCACCGCCCGAGCCGAGGCTGCAAGCCGAGCCGAAGCCGCAGCCGCCGCCGCAGCCCAGGCCGCAGCCACCGCCGCCGCCGCCGTGTCCGCCGGCGCGCCGCCGGTCGATCGCCGGCCGGTGGTTCTCGCGTTGCCGGCGCAACCGAGACCACCGCGCCCTGTGCCGTCCTCGTGGCCCGCACCGCTTTACCATCCGGTTGCCGCCACCTCGTCACCGCCGGTTACCGGTGATGAGATCATTGTAGGATCGGTCCCCGTTGCGATCCCGTCGGAAAGAGTTTTGTCACCGCCACCGGTGGTGAAGTTACCACCCCGCCGCCACTGCCGTCGCCGCCTCCTATGGCCGCCGGAGTTTCAGTCGAAGATCTGACCCGCAGATTCGAGTCAGATGTTTCAGTTCTACCTAGCGCGAGTCCATTGAACTCGTGTGTCTCGAACGGTTGTTCGGAACCCGCTAAGGTATATCTAAAAGTTTTAGATATTTAATTTAATTATTTATTTATTTTAAATAAATATATATTTGTGTTTGTCGTGTCCGGTGATTGATCATGTTACAGTTGCGTCCGCGTTTTAAATGTTTCCGCTGCCAAATTAATTTAGAATTAATTTAAATTATTAAATCGGATTTTAATAAAATAAAAATCGGTAACCCGGATCCCACTGTAAAACCCAACACCCCCCCCCCCCCCCCTTTATTTGTAGTGACCCTAACCCCATTGAGTAACACTACTTTCTAACTCACCGTGTACTACTACCCGCCCCTAGTTAAATACCCAAGTGACTTAGGTTATTAGTAAACAACGATAAGGCATTCATATACTGCAACAAGCGGACATCCCCCAATTTACCCTTAGAGTTTATATATAGGATGTACCAGCGGCGTATCCACCACACTTCTGATATACCGGGTAACTATTACTATTATGCTTATATATAGGAAGTACCAGTCGGCGTATCCACCACATAATAATAAAGCAAATGTATCACCTATTCTCATATAATCATACATATTTACCATAACATTTACTAATAATTCCTTTATCACTTGACTATTTAAGTTCAAAGCATGCATAGCACATACCATATCACAGTCATCATAATTGTGTAATAACACGCATAAATGATTTAAAATCATTTTCATAACATATCATATTTATATTGCCACAAAAGCCTTTTAACTGATTATCAACTTAACACATTTCACGTATGTGCATTTTAATGCATTTCCATAACAGTTCACGTATATATATATCAATCCAATAACAAATTAACAGTTTAATATATCCATTTCACAATTAGCACCTTAACAGTTAATATATATATTCACTAAAGGCAGTCTAACAGTATAATATTTAAATAGGCAACATTTCAGTTATAAATCATTTGAATGCATTTTATAACATTTGAATGTATATCAGCCCGGAAACATTTAAAATATTTAAAACATGTAAGAGTGGGCTCATAAAACTCACCTTATCTTTTTAACCGGTTTACTTGGACAGAATTCCCGCTACCATTCCCGATTTAACCTAATTTGCGTAGCGTATGGCGTTAACGCAAGGTTTTATACAATAAACACTTCCTATGTTTATTTTAACATTTTATTATCTTAATAATATTTAGTTATTAAGTTTATCCCTTTAAAGGTCAAAATGACCAAAATGCCCTTTAGCCCGTTATTATTTTCTTTTAACGATAATATGAAGACGCGCATTCCTATAAGTAAACGCTCACCCCGGGATCGCCCAGTGAGGTATGCCAGGTCCCAGTTGGGATTTATGTGACACCCCCGCTTTGCCAGAAAACCCAGAGTATAGGCGTTTATCGAAACTCATTCTTATTCAAAACCAACTTAGGGTATTATCCATTATAACATATTATAATATGCTTTAAAATATCAAAACTTAATTCAAAACCGTTTACTCAATTTGGGGAGAACAACGTTACGAAAACCCTAATTTTGACCCGTTAACAAAACATTTACCAAACCTTTACCAATTCTGAAATAAAAATTAGGGCTTTCTTAAAATACATTATTTTAGGATTACCTACAAAAATTCAGACCCTAATTGCCACCCAATCACCCAATTTCATCAAAATAAGCTCAAGAACCCTAGTTTTTACACATTTTTAGAAATCATACATAGAAGAAATATTATCAAAAACTAAGATAGGTTATTGTTAATCATACCTAATGATGGTTGACTGCTGAATTTGAGCTTCTAACTCCAAACGATCGGGTCGAATTTGGCAGATGAAGGTTACGACTCATAAGAGGGTTTTTAGAGTGGAAATCTGAGAAATTGGTGAGGATTTCGAGTTGTTTGATCCTCCTTTTATAGTGGTTAGGTGCGTAACAAGATCTAGACACGTCCTAGGGTGAGTAATCGATCAGCTGAATTCGACACATAGGGCAGTCAATTTCGTCAAAACGTAGAGCAAAAGTCAAACCGTGGACAAATCTGAGCCTGGGAGGTCTCGCGTACCGCGGCCCCAGGTTTGGGTAAATGACAGGTTTAGTTCTTCTGGTTTATTTTGTACACTTTAACCCCTGAACTTCTACTTTTCTATCATTTTAAGCACCAAATCATTATAGGACATACTTATAAAAGTTTCTAAGGCTCGGGACATACTCGATGATATACGTATACATACGTATATATATATTTATATATTTTTCACTAATTTACACTTTAGCCCCTTTAACATTACAACACTCATCATTTTATGTTTTGAATCACTTTAGGATATATTTCTAATACTTTTTAAGCTCGGGATGCATATGATAATATATATATATATATATATATATATATATACATACGTTCATATCTTTTAATAAATTACAGTTTTAGCCCTTCAACTTTTATCTTATGCATAATAAGTCCGTATCTTTTAATGTAGCTATCGTTTTATGTCTTACAACATTCCTAAATATATTTCTAACATTCTCGAAGGCTCGGTCACCATATAATAATATACATACACATATATATTTGTATATTTACATAAATTACACTTTCTACCCTTTTATTTTGTTGTTAATTATTAAGTATGCATTCTTCACACGTTTACGTATTTTCACGTATATATTCATCAAATGAATATTTCACATGCATCTATGCTATTCAACACACTTTTACACATATATTTAATATAATCTAATCGCGTAAAGCCATTTTCTTCTGGTTATTATTTATTTCTATCATATTAACGTTTAACTACGTTTTTCATGCTAACATCATATATATTAATTATCTTTGATATAAAACACATATCTATCTTATTTCCTTAATTCCTTTTACCAATCAACACGTATATTACCATCTTTTATCCAGTGGTGAAGCTTGAAAATATCAAGTGCGGGGTCGGGATCTAATTTTTTTTCCTAACGCCAATTTTTGGGTAAATAGGGGGTCGAAACCGGAGTATATCGAAATTTTTCTACACGAAATTTATATACCCCCTACATCGCAAAAAAAAATCAGGGGGTCGGACGCCTCCTCCCGCCCCTTAAATGCTGCGCCATTGCTTTTATCAATTTATTACCCGGTAATGGGTAAACATGTATTTTCTACACATTTTATCATGTTTAGCTATCTAATACGTGTATCACATGTATATATCATATCAATAACGTATTATTCACGTATTATCAAATTTTGAGATGTTACAAGTGATAATTTTGGTGACATGTTTATTGAAAACTGGATTTGTGTTATGTTATTTTTTTTCAGGAGTTTCACTTGGTATTGAGTTATAAAGCAAGTCCAGGACGGTAGTTTGATTAGGTAATTGCTTGAATTACAGTTTCGGCATAGTTTGGAGCTTTAGTGAACTTTTGATTTCTGTTTGCGCTGATGATCATTATTAAAATTATTATACAGGTATATGGAGAACTTTTGAGCTTTTGTGCAGCCTTCATGAGGTGTTCGGTGCCTCTTTACCTATTCTGCATCCTTATTCAGGTACTTGAAGAACTTTCGAGTTGATAATTTTATTTGTTGTGATGTGTTGATTATCATAGAAATGAAAACAAAATTTCATAATTGATTAAGTGTTTAAATTTATGAGATTTGGATATAACTCTTTTTATTCGAACAGGACAAGCAATCCAACAGAGGATGTGGAATCATGCCATCAACAAACCAAGGTTGTTTCCACTCCCTTTAAGCACATTGATGTCATCGGTTGACTCCCTCTGTTTGAATTCTTCGTAGATTCACTATCACAAGTAATGAAGATCATGAAATCGTGATTATATTTCTTGGGGCTGCAATATGCACCATCTCGGTTGCATCAAATTCTGTTATCTACGATGTAAGATAATTCCTGTTGTTTTCACTATATAGATCTGAAAATCATATAATGAATTCAGTATGTGATATATTTCAGTTTTTTGTAGGTTGGGCGCTTGTAGTCTGATCTAGAAAAAGGAATCAACGTAGTGGGAAAAATCCCCTCAACGGTGATCGATACAGTTGGAAAATACTAAACTAGACAAAGACTTCCGTTGTGTGGAACCGTAATCGCATCAGTGAGATGGCGGTGGCTTTAGCAGCGGAACATATTCGAACATCGTAACTGTGTTGCCTATAAATGGAAAAAATAATTTAAAAATCCACCAAGGTAAATTTTTAGACCCACTTTTTTTATGTGATAAGGGTTCGAATAGGATAACTTTAAACCAAGAATTGAGTTTAACTGTTTAGGTTGATGTTTAGAATTGAATGACTGAAATTTGTGAAAAAAAAAAGACATTCATTTCTTTTGTTGTTTAGTGAATCTCATATTTGAACATAGTGGCACAGCGCCTCACTTTACGAAAATTTAACAAACCGCGACAACACGCGTGCAATTTACTAGATATAATAATAAAATAGATGAATGAACTCATCGGGTCAACCCATACGGCTGAAAGTAGGCCACACTAAATCTCAGTATCATGGGCCGAAGATAATCTTATTGCATGGGCCTTCTTAAGTAATATCACCAAAGTTTCTTTTCCTTTTTTTAAATATTTTCTAATACTCTTTTTAAATAGTAAACAAAAATAAAACTTCTACCTTTTTAGTATACTTAGTTGTAACAAGATTTCACAACCCGCGCTTTGTCGCGAGGATAGCGCGACCACACAAAACTGTTACATTGGTATAACACTATGTAAAATGTGACAACCCGTACGTATCCAGGTCAACTCTTTACTTTGAGTGCCCATTTATCTGTTATCTGTGCATTTAATATAGGTTTGCATTTAACTAGATATCATTTCACATATACTCGTTTGAAGTCTTGACGTAACCTTGCTATAATATTTGGAAATTACTCGTTATTAACAATGAAATTTCACATTTTATAATTAGAACTTTAATAACAAGAAATATAAAGGATTTTTATATTTATCTGTCATCTTTTTAGTAATTGTATATTATGTACAAACTCATCACCTTTGGACGTTTAATATTTTAACAACTGTTAACGATTTAAGTATTTATCTTTACGTCCATTATTAAAATATTTTGTCATTCAAATATTATTTAATGTAACTTTTAGCGTTTTTAATGAAACACGTTCACATATAAATCTTGACACGTTCAATCACCAAGGTTATCACCCGATCATCATCAGTATCCATTCTTTTCATTCAAGATTTGTATCCAACCGGATCACCTAACCTGATGGACCCGAATCATTCGCATGCACCCGACCCGACCCGGTTTCCCTTTGATTGACCTGGCACCTTTTCTTTTGCATGCCTGGCTCGCGACACCCATGCAACCACCGGCGCCACCTTTAAACACGCTACCCAATCCATACCCCTTTTTCATCGATATTTAAATAACCGATTACCACCACCATTCCTCCTAACCATCTCCTAACTCTTAGTTTAGGAAAGATGCTAATCAAGTCCTACCACCTAGTTTAGAAGCATGCTTAGCCTAAACTCACCATCAAGTCTACATCTTGTCTCCTCATGGAACACCCACATAAGAACTAATGGACAATTTCACCCACACCACATGTTCAAAAATCAAGCAATCTCATCCCCCTATCTTCTCTTGAACCGGCCAAACATCACCACACACACCACACCTCAACATTTGAATCAAGCCCACCTATCCCTCTCTTGTTCGATCGGCTCTCGGATCCGACCCCTTCTGTGACAATCCGACTTTTCAGGTTATTTTTCTGGCATTAACTGAACGTAAAACATATTAAATGTTGTGTGAACATTTATGTGCTTAACTGTGTTGACTGGTTGACTTTAGCAAATTAGGGTTTTGTGTAGTAATCACTACGAGCATGCACCAAGTCTAAACGTTTGATATTCTTGTTCTATGATTTTATGTAAATCATACGTTACGGTTTCATGTGAACATTGCGTCATTTTATGTGACAATAATTATATCTTATGATTTTAGGTGATAAATATAAATATATATTGTCCTCGCAAAATTCATTAATAACGTTATTTGAACGTTCTAGTAAATACGTATATTACATATATCTATTTTTAGATTATTTAAACTCAGAAAATATATAATATTAATATATATTGTATTTTCTCGCTTATTTCGATAATCGCTCGGATTTGGCACAAGTGCCATCCTCGACTTATTCCGGACTTCACGATTCCTCGTTTTTATCGTTTACGTTAGATTTAATAGTTTAGAACACGCACTTATACTCGTATGCTCGTTAGGTGATTACAGAGAACTCAACAAGGTGACTATTAAGAATCGTTATCCCTTGCCCCGAATCGATGATTTGTTTGATCAACTACAAGGATCTAGCTATTATTCCAAAATCGATTTAAGATCAGGTTATCACCAACTGAGAGTCCGTGAAGAGGATGTCTCGAAAACAGCGTTTAGAACTCGTTATGGTCATTATGAGTTCATGGTTATGCCATTTGGGTTAACCAACGCACCAGCGATTTTCATGGACTTGATGAATCGCGTTTGCAAGCCATATCTCGATAAATTCGTCATCGTCTTCATTGATGATATTCTGATATATTCTAAGTCTAAAGAAGAGCACGAACAACATCTTCGTTTGATCTTAAAGTTACTCAAGAAGGAGCAATTGTATGCAAAATTTTCAAAGTGTGATTTCTGGATGCGTGAGGTGCAATTTCTTGGTCATATCGTTAATGATCAGTGGATTCACGTTGATCCAATCAAAGTTGAGGCAATTAAGAATTGGCCTGCGCCTAAGACACCAACGGAAATTCGCCAATTCCTTGGTTTGGCAGGTTATTATAGACGCTTCATTGAGGGATTTTCAAAGATAGCCCAACCTCTTACGGCGCTAACGCATAAAGGAACGGCGTATAACTGGAATGAAAAGCATGACGCCGCTTTTCAGCTACTAAAGCAGAAACTTTGTAGCGCGCCAATATTATCCCTACCAGAGGGTAGTGATGATTTCGTGGTGTATTGTGATGCATCAAAGCAAGGATTAGGTTGCGTGCTGATGCAAAGGGAAAAAGTCATAGCTTATGCCTCTCGTCAATTAAAGATTCACGAGCAGAATTATACAACTCATGATTTGGAGTTGGGAGCAGTCATTTTCGCGTTGAAAATTTGGAGACATTATCTATATGGTACAAAGTGTACTATCTACACTGATCACAAAAGTATCGAGCATATCTTTGCTCAGAAAGAGTTGAACATGAGACAACGTCGTTGGGTGGAACTTCTTAATGACTACGATTGAGCAATTAGATACCATCCAGGCAAGGCTAATGTGGTAGCTGATGCCTTAATTCGGAAGGATAACCCTAAGCCTAGAAGAGTTCGTGCGTTGCAACTTACTATTCATACAGGATTACCCGATCAGATTCGGAATGCACAACTTGAAGCACTCAAAGCTGAGAACATGGAGTTAGAATCCTTGCGGGGTATGGATAAGTTATTGGAAGTTAGATCCGATGGTATCCGGTATTGTGCGAACCGAATATGGATTCCCGTGTATGGAAACTTGAGGGAATTGATTATGGATGAAGCCCATAAGTCTCGTTACTCTATTCATCCAGGCTCGGATAAGATGTACCAAGATTTGAAACTGATTTACTGGTGGCCTAAGATGAAAGCTGACATTGCCACTTACGTAAGCAAGTGTTTGACTTGTTCCAAGGTTAAGGCGGAATACCAGAAACCGGCAGGGTTACTTCAACAACCAAAAATTCCCGAGTGGAAATGGGAGGGTATAGCCATGGATTTTATCACAAAGTTACCCCGTACGGCAAGCAAATGTGATACAATTTGGGTAGTTGTTGATCGCTTAACTAAGTCGGCACATTTTCTACCGATCAAGGAAACTGATACCTCCGAGACATTAGGCAAACTTTATCTTAAAGAGATCGTCTCGCGACATGGAGTACCAGTTTCTATTATATCAGATCGAGACGCCCGATTTACGTCCAAATGTTGGGAATCTCTACATGAAGCTTTGGGATCGCGATTGGATATGAGTACCGCATATCACCCTCAGACCGATGGTCAAAGTGAACGGACCATTCAAACTCTTGAAGACATGCTGCGAGCATGTGCTATTGATTTTGGTGAAAGTTGGGATAAACACTTACCCTTGGTGGAATTCTCGTATAACAACAGTTACCACACCAGTATTGGTGTAGCTCCGTTTGAAGCACTCTACGGGCGAAAGTGTAGATCACCTCTATGTTGGGCGGAAGTTGGTGACAGTCAACTCACAGGTCCTGAGTTAGTACTCGAGACAACAGAGAAAATCGTGCAAATTCGTAATCGTATGGCAGCCGCACGAGATAGACAGAAAAGTTATGCCGATAAACGACGAAGACCTTTGGAATTTAAGGAAGGGGTCAAGGTCTTGTTAAAAGTCTCACCCTGGAAGGGTGTAGTACGTTTTGTTAAACGTGGTAAGTTAAACCCAAGATACATTGGGCCATTCGAGATTATTAATAGAGTTGGTCTCTCATCATATGAACTAAACTTACCAGCAGAGCTAAGTGGGGTCCATAACGTTTTCCATGTGTCGAATTTAAAGAAATGTTTAGCAGATGAGACATTAATCACTCCACTTGAAGAGTTGCATGTGGACGAACAACTTCGATTTATCGAAGAACCGGTGGAAATTATGGACCGGGAAGTTAAACAGTTAAAGCGTAGCAAAATCCCAATCGTTAAAGTTCGTTGGAACTCGAGACATGGTCCTGAATTCACATGGGAACGCGAAGATCAGATGATGAAGAAATATCCCAGACTATTCAAGGATCAGCCTTCGTCTAGTTCAGGTACTGGTTTAATTTTCGCGGACGAAAATTCTTCAACAAGGGGATGATGTGACGACTGAGAATTTTTCTTTTCTTTTTCCTTGTGTCTAGCTCATTAACTTTTACCGCGTTACGCAATTTTCGAGGACGAAAATTCTTCAACAAGGGGATACTGTGACAATCCGACTTTTCAGGTCATTTTTCTGGAATTAACTGAACGTAAAACATATTAAATGTTGTGTGAACATTTATGTGCTTAACTGTGTTGACTGGTTGACTTTAGCAAATTAGGGTTTTGTGTAGTAATCACTACGAGCATGCACCAAGTCTAAACGTTTGATATTCTTGTTCTATGATTTTATGTAAATCATACGTTACGGTTTCATGTGAACATTGCGTCATTTTATGTGACAATAATTATATCTTATGATTTTAGGTGATAAATATAAATATATATTGTCCTCGCAAAATTCATTAATAACGTTATTTGAACGTTCTAGTAAATACGTATATTACATATATTTATTTTTAGATTATTTAAACTCAGAAAATATATAATATTAATATATATTGTATTTTCTCGCTTATTTCGATAATCGCTCGGATTTGGCACAAGTGCCATCCTCAACTTATTCCGGACTTCACGACTCGTTCTTGCTATTTGAATTAACTGTTTGTCTGGAAACTTTGCCGAGCAACCTAAGGTGAGTTTCACGACCCCATTTTACTTATTTTAATCCTGTTGGGGGAGATTAACATGCAAACACTTGAACTGTTAGATATATATCACCTGAATGATAGTGGCACACTTATGATAAAGCCCTCACTTTATAGTTACTGTCAATGTGACATCAGCGGGAACTTATTTAGTAGATCTACTGGGTTTGACAACCCCACTCGGGTCAGTCGCTCTGACACGATTGGATATCGAACGGGTGTTATAAACTTCTTAGTCTTAACGAGGCACAATTGAACTTGTCGAGCTTCAGTAACTGGATAGCTAGTTGATCTAGTCAAATGTGCACTGATTTCTTGAAAATAGTCTAGCTAACTATTGATATATGAACCGTTAAACTGTTGAACTGATTAAACCTGTGAACTCACCAACCTTTGTGTTGACACTTTAGCATGTTATATCTCAGGTCGCTAAACTGGATTGTCTGCCACGAGCTAGGATGCACCACATAAGGATTACTATTACCATGCATGCATCATAGACTATTTATTTAACAAACTTATCAACTTTTGGTTTGCGCATGTTTTGGCGCTTGAACATATATTACAACTTTGTCGATTTACGCTTCCGCATTTAATAACCGCATTTACTCTGGTTTTACTTTTACATTGCATATAGACTGTTCGTATGGCTAATGTGTTCGATCCTGGTTTGTCACGCTCCCTGCGGCGCGTTGTCGCGCGTGGGATTTTTGGGGGTGTGACACCTTCCCTCTTATTTTCTCGAACCGGTCCAAACACATACTCACATATACATCACTAAGACAAACACTCTCTAACTCACTTCACTTCTCCCTCTCGGCTTACTAACCCCACCGTATCGACCCTATGAACCGGTTCCAATCCCTCTAAACCCTTATCCTCACTTGAGCCTCCCATACAAATCATTCTTTTCTCAAGAACCATCACATTTCTCAAACCCTAAAGAATACCTTCCACCACTCTCATATATCACTCTCTTCACAGTTATCTCTCTCCCTATATATATATATATATATATATATATATGTGTGTGTGTGTATGTATGTATGTATACCCCTCCCTTCACCAATTTTGCCCTCTTCCACACTAAAAATCATCAAAAACATTTTATCTCATGCAAGATCAAGCCATAAAAGTGATAAAAGTGAGTTAGGAGGTTAACCAAATAAGGAAGCCTAAACTCACTTCCATTTTCAAGATGTGGTCTATTTGGGCGTCTCATTTTTAGAGAGAAATATAATGAGTGTGAAGAGAAACTCTTAAAAATGAATACGGGGAGAAGAGACCGCTCAAATATACCACATCTCAGCCCAAAGAAGCCACATCTCCATCAATTATGTACGTGTCATCCCTTCATTGGTATCACAAATGTGTTGTCTGGCTCTTATTGGAGCAAAAGATGTACAATGATGTGAGTCAAGCCAGCAATGTGTTTTGTTATATATATATATATATATATATATATATATATATATATATATATATAATATGGATAATATGTATCCTAAAGTTAAAGTTCCTAATAGAAAAAAGTCAAATTACGTTTAATTGCTTCTGTTCACTTTTACGGCAATATTTCTAGCTTACGAATTAGTGATATTCCATTGATTAAAACTCTTCAATTGGCATCCGAGGGATGAAGAGAGTTTGTTTTGGATTTTGATATGTGCGACTATCGATTACACAACGTGACCATAAAGGTACGATCCAAGAGTTACACTCTGGACGACGAACAGGTTATAGTATTTAAATATTGCATCTATATTTAAATACTATCACAAAATATATATTTAAATACTACCGATCACAGAACAAACATTAGGCAAATCATTATTTGTCGAAATAATGATTGTAGTAATTGTTTGGAGAAACAATTAAAAGAGACAAATAAATTGGTGAACGTTTAAGATGTAAACGAGAATAAAATTGTTAAAGCAGTTAACAATTTGGTCAGGGAAATTATTACGTCAAAAGACGTTTTGACTAAAATAATATTAATATGTTATTTTCATAACGTAAACATGATGATTAATTTATAGAGATAAATTAAAATGGATATAAATAAATATTATTAAGGCGTTAATAATAATATCCGGAGAAACGTTTTAGAAAAATAAGTTTACTAAAACGTGGCGATTGATTTATATATATATATATATATATATATATATATATATATATATATATATATAGGGTTAGGATCCTGCGAAAACACATCTTTTTGTGAAAACTGCGAAAACACATATTAAAACTCACGTAACTTTTTCATACGTTAACGATTTTTCATAAAATTTGTGCCAAAAGTCTTAGAATTACGTTATCTTTAAATATGGAGCAAAATATTGAAAAAAAACTGAACGTTTTTTTCCCGTGTGATGCACATGTGCATCATATAATTAAAAAAAGTTAGAAAATGCTATTTTTTTCTTTAAATCTAAAGATAACACAACTATAAGATTTAGGGTGCAATTTCTTTTTAAACTATTAATGTATATCACATGTATGAGCGTTTTTTTTTTGTATGATGCACATGTGCATCATTCAATAAAAACGCAAAAAAAATGATGAAAATATATGACATATGGTGCGACTAAGAAAAAAAAATATTAACTCATACTAAAAGTATGAGTTTTTTTTGTGATGCACATGTGCACCACACAAAAAAATATTTAAAAAAATAAAAAAAGCGTTAAGTTTTTTAAAACTTTTATAGGATTAAAGATAATATAATTTTAAGACTTTTGGTGCAAATTTTTTAAAAAAATATTAACGTATGAAAAAGTTATGTAGGTTTTAAGATTTGTTTACGCAGTTCTCACAAAAAAAGGGTGTTTTCGCAGGATCCTTCCCCTATACATATGGGTTAGGATCCTGCGAAAACACATCTTTTTATATATATCAGATATATTGGGTTTGTTTCGAACATGTAAATCTTAGTTGGTATTAACTATATTTGACACTTAATATCATGATGTTTTCTTTGGGAAAAAGACAATATTTTAGGGAGCAGATTGTAACTTGTATTCCTATAAAATACAGGTTAAATCCTGAACCCTAAACATAGAGAGAAAAAACCCTAAAAGCTAAACCCGAAATCTCTCCCCTCCCTCCCTGTCTGTGTCCGCTGGCCACCACCACCGCCTACGTCGTCGGCGTTGCTCACCGGCAGCCAACCACCGTCGTCCCTGTGTTGCTGCCCGCCGCCTCGCGCCACCACGCGCCGCCGTCACCCCACACCGTCGCACGCCACTGCCACCCCACACCGCTGTCGCTGTTGCCTCGTCGCGCGTCGCCTACCGACGCCTCGGTCTCCACTCGACGACTCGGTTTTTCTCTTAGGTGGTCGAACAGTTCAGGTTGTCTCGATTTTGGATATCAGGTGATTCTCGGTTATCTTGTCGGGAACCAGTTCTAGTCGTTCAAGGAGTTGAACGAGTGATCAGGGATTTTTAGCATATCCGTTTGTCGCTTTCAGGGTGTCTCATCTCGGTCTCGTCAAGGTCAATCTTTAAACACCCTATGTTTGTGTTTTTATATATATTTTTCTGAATTATCTGTAATTAAATCACTGACATAGAATACCTAAAATTCGTTTATAAAAGTTTTGAACTTTAATGCTATCGCAAATGATTATTCGACATAATCTTTTTTTCTGGTGAAATAAATATAAAATACGATTTTATATTAATTCGACAAATTTAATTTTGTCCTAAACGAGTCATAGATTCCCAACAGTGGTATTAGAGCCACTTTTACGATGATTCAGATAATATTAAATTAATGACCTTGAATTTTATATATGTCTGATTTGTCACGACATATAATATTATGCCTTTACGTTTATGATTGTGTGAATCTAGCCATTGACCCTATAATTATTTAACAATGATTGTTTCATTTATGGTTGTGATTTATTTTGATCATGGTTGTTTTTATAATTAATGATGTATATATTTTCGGGTAATTGTGGACCCGCGATGTAATAGTTAAGTTTTATTTTATTTGTAAAATGTAAATCTATTTCCATAAAAAAAAACCTACATCATGGAAGAATAACGAAGACGTGGACTGTCAAAGTAGATCCGGAATGGTGGTCGAATGATACTTTTGGACATCTCGTAAGGATCAAGGAAATCAAGAGAAGTAGGGCCAGAATTTTGGTTGCATGTCCCTTATTGACCTAGTTTAGTCTCGTTCATTGGCTCGAACGAAACTAAACATATGATCATAAAAGGCTCGATTCAATATGTTGTGGTTGATTATTTTTTAGAATAATGTTTTTAACCAAACTAGTTTACGCAATCTTAAAAGGAACGTTGATGATTAAAAGGATGTTTTAATTAAAAAGACATACTCATAATAAAAGTCGTTATTATAAAGTTGGTTTTAATTTTAATAGTTAAATATTAAAAGCCATAAATTTGATAAGGAGTTTATTAATTCTAAAAGTATTCGCGATAAATTACCAACCTAATTTCATTAATTAGGTTATCTAAAATACGATCGCATCGTGGACGAAAATGAAGTTTTTCAAGATTTATCACGAATAAGTAAAATATGATTTTACTAAAATGCACGACTTATTTTTCATGCAAACTAGTCGTCCATTATATTTCATATTATAGAAGAAAATCCCAATTTCAAAATGATATTTAACGTCATCCTAGATTTGAAACACTCGAACCCATCTATCAGAACCCGTTTGTTAGCGCTTACCCTGCATTTGGCCTACGGTTTCGGTACGATGTCGAGCTGCGGTTCCTGTGTAACATAAGCTGGTGAAACGCGTTTCTTATCTAGGGACAATATCACTTGTAGCATGACAAGTGGGCATAGTTGGGGTAAACATACAAAATTGACGAATCATGTCACGCAAATCTGAGAGTTGTGTGGAGACACAATCGGTAAAATGTTACCCACCTACGTAGCAGATGCATGAGTGAGTAGTGCTAAGCCAATCACCTCTGTAGATGTGAAATAGGGTCATTGTCTAAATTTAATATGTTTAATTAAAGACATAAATTGGGATTGCAATTTCATAATACGCCATGAACCACAAAAACGGAGAGTTGTGTGAGATGCAATCGGTAATCATTACCCACCTACGTAATAAATACAAGTGAAAAGTGTTAAGCCAATCACTTGCATTAATGAAATAGGATATCTATCCTAATTAAAATATGTGCTATTGGGTCTATCTATTTAATTAAGTTATTTAGTAACATGTAATACTAAAATATTGTTTCCCCTCACAATTATTTTGCCAAAAATCCTTACCGACACATTTTGTACAAAGACAAACCGATGGCAAGAATTTCACAACATGGTACCAAAACTTGAGATACTTCCTCGCAAAGGAAAAGAGATTATATGTTGTGGACAAACCAATTCCAAAGGTTATGCCAACCGACACCACTATAACTGACTGGCTAAAACATTACGAGGACTATAAGAGAGTTGCATACCTAATTCTATCGAACACGAGTGATGAGTTATACAATGATTTCGATATACTTCAAACACACATCTGCTTATGACATGATCCAAAAGTTGGAAGCTAAATTTCAGTCAAAGCAGGTCTGGGGTCTTGAAATCATTACAGAAATAACTAAGCCTATGAAGTTCAAATATAGTGTTGCAGATCATGTTGATCGAATGGTGAGATATTTTAACATACTTGAGATACTAGGTTTTCCTGTACATTCGGTTATTGCCCAGAATATGATTCTGACATCCCTACCGAGCGAATATGACGCCTTCGCAAGGAGATACATCAAAAGTGGGTTTCATGGATCGACCCCAGCTCTGAGAGTTACTCATAGCTGAAGAAAGGAAACTCAAGTCAGTTAATAATCTGTAACCGATAACCCTAATCAAGGCACGAAGAGAGTCCGAATCTTTGATAATGATGTTTGCTATATCTGCGGCAAGTCGGGCCACCTGCTATGCTTGGGAAAAGTTCCCCGACTGATCAGATCAGATCCCTCACAATTGTTTATGAGGTAATATTGGTTTTAGCATTTTTTTAGAGACACTAACAAAATGTGTGTTCACATTTTTGATTTGCATGATGTGGAATTCAGCGATGATGAGGAAAACGATGAAGACTGAAGTGACTTGAGAAGTCGACTAAAGCTGAAGATATAGAGGAGTTTATTTCTTCATTAAAACAATTATGTTTTGTTTTAGAGACATCGTTTGTTTATACCTTTTTTTTTTTGCAAATATTTACTTTATGGTTTGAGATTTTATTATTTCTGCTATTTAATATTTGTTTCATACAAAAGGCAAATCTATGAGATAAATATCCTCTCAATGACGAATATATTGTATTTTATGCATGAATGAGATTCAAAGTATTAAAGTTTATCATCCTAAACAAATGTTAGCACGTTAAAGATTTCTTGAGAAACTTTTTTCAAAAGAAAACCATCTAAGTGTGCAAACATAGTTTAAAGATGACTAACTGGTAACGGAATTGATTGAAAATCAGATTCGTTAACACATGCATGAAGATACAGTAAGGTAAAGAAAATAATACAAAACTTAATTGCATCTCTTCAAAAGACCACAAAGAATAGCAGATTCTTGAAAATTAAGTAGAAAATATGATTTGTCAAATGAGACATTATGATGAAGATCAGAACAAATGTCTTAATTAGAAATACTAGACTAATCATTAAATGAATCTTCTTAAAAGCTAAAAGAAGTTTTAGTAAAGAAGAACATGACTTGCAGAAGTCAACCTAATGATGTATCCAAGTAACTCTAGGGTTTTCACTCACTGTTCCATAAGATTAGATTGAATCTTGGAAGAGCCTAAAAACATCACAGAAACCAACAACAGTTGTTAGATTTCTAAATCCAGCAGTATGATTACAGATATTTCATGAGACGACAGTCTCACGATTAAAGATGCTAGATGTGGAATATGAACTGAATAGACAAAAGTCACATACTTGGACAAGAGATGAGACGAGTGATTGTGAAACCTGTCTTTTAACAGTTCAAATGACTTCCCAGACAAATTGCTATACTTAGTGAAGTATACATAGACAATTATTAAGAGTAAGGATTGTAGAAAATGATGTTGAGGCAAGTGGGAGTTCAACAACAAATCTAAATAAAGGAAAGATAAGATCATAAAAGGAGTTTTATGATACATCAAGAGCTTATACTAGAATTATGCCATAATTGATTAAAGATATGATATACTTAATGATCACATATCCCTGGACTGCGAGATAAGATCTAAAACAGACCCATTTACGAGTTAATAATGGAAGGATGTTGATATGAGATATTAAGATCAAGAAAACATTATGAACCTTGAAAGGGTGATCTTAGAGAAGATCAATGAAAATGGTATATCATGAATAGATGCAATTGAGGAAGAGTCCACGATTAAATTAAGCAAGACAAAGGATGGAGTGACCTCTATGAACTCTCTTGTGTGATCATATACCAGAAAAGATATTCGGAGATCAGAACGTCCAAGCAAAATTCAGATCATTGAGCTAATCTCAAGAATGAAATTTTGCGAGTACATAAACTCACGGAGACAGTCCCTTGAAGGTTTCGTCAGTAAAACGCTTAATATGAGATGAGATTCTCAGGATGTGTAGAAGTTGGAAATCAGTAACTGATCAAGAGTTCATGCATGACTCTATTACTGAAAGTTGTCAGTATAATTACTAAAAGCAAAATAATAATGGATGTAGTAGTTCATCCACGTACATCACTATCACAAGAGAATACCAAGTGTATGGTATACTAATCGAGACCAAAAGCGACAAAGTTGTATGTCAATTGTGATCTAAGGTCACAAGTATCAGAGGAAGTTGATCTGAAAAGAGTGTCTTGATACAGCAAAACAATGTTGGGTCTTGCTAAAGACACAATCTGCATGAAAGGATGGGATCACACAAAATTTGCCAAAGACGGTCCAAAATTAGAATCTGGTGTTTTGAATAATACGACCACATAGATTAGCCCATCTAGAATTAATGGTTGATTGCTACACCGACAATGGGTATGCGTTCAACATTTAGTACGTTTTATAAATCCATGAATATTGTATTCTAAAAGGTCTGCAGTCGGTCAAATTCGTGAAAATAGTTTCGAAGAAAGACTATTGTGATTTATAATCGTTCATGAGATTTTTTTTGGAACGGCTAATCGTTCATGAGATGAAAGCTCAAGGGTTTGAGGTTTATAGTTCACAGATACTTATTAGAGGAATAATATTAGACGTAACTCGCTTCAAAACTAACTTCATGGAGCAAGTCATAAGTAGTTTTAAAAAAGGTATAATCGTCGCATCCTCAGACCTGAGAAACATATAGAGACTAACATTAGTAGAGGATCGTTCTTTGATCTTATCTAACGCTGGATCTTAATAGAACAGTTATAGGATGCTTGATTGGGAACCGATCTGAAACTAAGTGGGAGTTGTATGTTGTAAAAGGGATTCTGTACTTCTCGAAATAAGAAGGAGAACATTTGGGCGCCTTCGTAGGATCAAACTAGTGAAAAGTGTGGCCACACTCTGACTAAGTGGTAGTTTGTCACCCACTTTGAATCTGATTCGAAAACAATAATGGTTGAACAAAATATAAGAATCATTACAAATCCATGTCTCATGTACAACTAATGTTCAAAACAGAAAGGAAGAACGATAAGGTCACCACAGCTTAACTCCACAAGAGCAATAAAGTGCTTGAAGAGTTTGGAGAAAAGTTAACGAAAGAAATCATGTCATACCTTAATGGTCGTAGAGAGATACAGCTAGGTGTCCACCTATACGAACGTTGAGATCTTAATCGATAATCGTCCAAGTGGAAGTTTGTTGGATTTTGATATATTCGACTATCGATACACAACGTAACCATAAAGGTACGATCCCAGAGTTACACTCTGGACGACTAACAAGTTATAGTATTTATATATTGTATATATATATTTAAATACTACCGATCACAGAAGAACATTAGGCAAATCATTATTTGTCAAAATAAATAATGTAGTAAATTGTTTGGAGAAAAAATTAAAAGGGTCAAATAAATCGGTGAACGTTTAAGATGTAAACGATGATAAAGTTGTTAAAGCAGTTAACAATTTGGTCAGGGAACATTATTACGTCAAAAGATATTTTGACTAAAATAATATTAATACGTTATTTTCATAATGTAAAAATGATGATTAATTTATAGAGATAAATTACAACGGATATAAATAAATATTATTAAGGCGTTAATAATAATATCCGGAGAAACGTTTTAGAAAAATAAGTTTACTAAAACAAGGAGATTTATTTAAATATATATCAGATATATTGGGTTTGTTTCGAACATATAAATCTTAGTTGGTATTAACTATATTTGACAGTAAATATCAGGATGTTTTATTTGGGAAAAAGACAGTATTTTAAGGTGCCAGATTGTAACCTGTATTCCTATAAATACAGGTTAAATCATGAACCCTAAACATAGAGAGAAAAAAACCCTAAAAGCTAAACCCAAAATCTCTCCCCTCTCTCCCTGTCTGCGTCAGCCGGCGACCACCACCGCCGACACGGCTGCCATCGCTCTTCAGCAGCCAACCACCGCCATCCCCGTACTGCCGTCTGCCGCCTCACGCCCCCGCACCGCCGCATGCGCTGATGTCGCCACGTCATGGAAACTAGTAGCCGCACTGCCGTGACCGGTGGCGCGTCGCTCGTCGATGCCGCGATCTCCACATGACGACCAGTTTTTCTCTCAGGTGGTCGACCAGTTCGGGTTGTGTCGATTTTGGATATCGGGTGATTCTTAGTTATCGTGTCGGGAACCAGTTTTAGTCGTTCAAGGAGTTGAACGAGTGATCAGGGATTTCTAGCAGATCCGTTTGTCGCATTCAAGGTGTCTCATCTCGGTCTCCTCAAGGTCAATCTCTAAACACCATATGTTTATGTTTATATATATATTTATCTGAATTATCTGTAATTGGATCACTGGCATGGAATACCTGAAACTCGTTTATAAAACTTTTGAACTTTAACGATTCCGCAATTAATTATCTGACATAATCATTTTTCTGATAAAATAAATATAATATATGATTTTATATTAATTCAACAAATTCAATTTTGTCCTGAACGAGTCATAGATTCCTAACAGTTTGGTCCACACGCTGCAGTATCCGAAAAATCAAAGAGGTATGATCGCTGTGACGGTAGAACCTGATCTCTACTGAAGTTTACTGAAGGGGCAGAAGTCGTTTCCGATCACCATAGAAAGAGAGTCCGATCGCTGAATAATGAAGGCAAACAATGGTTGAATTTCAAGTTGTAGGAGGGATAAAAAAAACTCAACCAATCGAACTACACGTCATGGATGACGTGCATCAAATCGTATCTTAAAGGCCAAGACTTATGGCAAATCACGAATGGTACTGATACCTGGCTTCCGACTAATGACATCAATATATTGGAATATATGGAATTTATTGAGATATGAGAGAGAGATGTATTCGAGATATTGTGATAAGAATAGTTTGATTTAGATTCCTAATTTGTAGTTATCTTATTAGAATATATGGAATGAGAGAGAGAGAGAGGTATTAAAGATATTGTGATAGGAATAGTTTGATTCAGATTCCTAATTTGTAGTTATCTTCTCGTACAAGTCATTGTGTTCTCCCTATATAAAGGGTGCTCATTATTAATAATATTAACGATTATTTACGCATTCCATTATCTTTCATGGTATCAGAGCTTAGGTTCAATTTTCACCACATCGAAAAATAAAGACCCAAGACAGAGCGGTGTGCCTTCACCGCCACTGCCCTGTCCACCACCGCTGTTATTTTCTTTTCTTTTTTTCGCTCAAATAAAGCTTCACCACTCTGATCGGTGCACTCAAACAAAAAAAATTCTCTATTTGTTCTCATCCAAAAGAAAGCAAAGTGAAGTCTGGAATTTTTCGTCTGGCTATTGCAACTCCTGGAACAATTGGTTTTAATTTTCTTTATATTTTCTTTTAGTTTATTTCAGATCTACGGATCGAAAATCGTGGTCTTCTGATCCCAAAAAAAAAATCGTTGCTTGGTTACGATCAACAACCTTGTTTTTTTGTTTTTTTTTTAATCGTTATTTTATGTCAAGATCGACTGATCAAAGAGTTACCTTCGGGTCTCGAATCAAAAACCAAGAACACCAAGGAGTGCAACCATAAGGAATAAAGATGAACGACTTCAAGCAAACTACGAATTTGGCTAAAGTTCAGATTCTGAAGACAGTTGAAGCACAATCATGGACGGATATTGAAGCTAGTTTTATTATTTATTGTTATTTATTTTCTAGTCTGAGCGTTCAATTCTCTACTGCTCTGACTACAGGAGAGTATTGGAATATATGGAATTTATTGTGATATGAGAGAGAGATGTATTAGAGATATCGTGATAGGAATAGTTTGATTTAGATTCCTAATTTGTAGTTATTTTCTCGTACAAGTCATTGTGTTCTCCCTATATAAAGGGTGCTCATTATCAATAATATTAACGATTATTTACGCATTCCATTATCTTTCACAATGGTGCGGTCGTTAAGTGGCAGATTAAAGCGGGTCGTGCGATGTTTCTCATCAAGTCAACCATAGAGAAAGATATTCTAGATCACGTAGAAGACGCGGAGTACCCAAAGCAGGCTTAGGATAAACTTGCAAGTTTGTTATGAAGAAGAATGATGCTCGACTCCAAATGCTAGGGAGCGAACTCATGACCATGTCACAAAAAGAGTTAATGGTGTCCCATACATCTGGAAGATCAAGAATATATGTTGAAAAATTGGTGAACTCGATGTGCAATCCAAGATTAGTGAAGCCCGTATGAAGCTGATAATAATAGACGGGTTAAATCCCGAGTATAAGAGTTTCATAACAGCCATACAAGGGTGGCTTACCCGACCCATGTTAACCGAGTTTGAAAGTTGGTTAGCCGGTCAAGAAGCTCTAGCAAAATAGCTAATCGGAGTAAAAATCAAGACCGAGGAGGAAAAATATGTATGCCGAGAAGGAAAAGAAGAAAAAGTTTCAAGTAAAGGGTTGGGATAAATCAAATGGCACAGATCGAAACAAGAAAGAAGATTGGGGTAAGAAGAGCAAGATGAGACTTCCAAGGACCGAAAAGGAAAATAAGGTGGAAATAAGAGATTTTCGTATAGTTGCTACAATTGTGGAAAGAAATGACATATGGCAAAAGATTATAGAAAACCAAAGGTTGAAGGAAACTCGGCTACAACGGAGGAGGAAAAAACATGGGATGCCGAAGAGCTAATGGCGCAAGTAGTTGATGAAGGTGGGTCTAAAACCAATGAAACAATGTCAAATAAAGTAAAAGAGTGGGTCGTTGATCCCGGGTGCTGGAACTACATGACCAGGGATAAAGAAAAATTGAAGAAGGCCCAACGATATGATGAGAACTCGGTGGTAGTCATAGCCAATGGTTCGAGACACTAAATAGCTAACACGGGAGAGGTAAGCTTTCCGACAAATCAACAAGGTAAAACTTTTTACAAGGCAAAACGTGTTTTATGTTCCGGGTATGAAGAAAAATTTGATGTCCGTTCCACAACTCACGACATCGGGTAAACATCTTTTATTTAACCAGAAAAAAATAAGCATTTATGATAAGTTACACTCGATGATTAAAGCCGATACCTACACCAAACATAGTCTTCAGGCTAAAGACCCTTTTGGTCTAGTATCACAATCACTTATCATTAAATTAAATATGGTTTTCTTGGATGGGATTAGGTTGAATCGACAAAACGTCATTACAATTAGGTGTTAATATTGTGCGACTCTTCTTCAAATCTAAATGTTTGAGAAAACGAATATGATGTAATTTAACCTTTTTTAACAATTATTTTTATCACTGACGAACCACTGGTCCATCCGATCAACTTCATTCTTCAAGTATATGACACAACCCCGACCCTTTATAAAAGAAAACTAACCATAATGAGAAAACTCCTACTTGCTAACAACAAAGTCATTTGTGTGATATAATTTAAATAAAAATAGATTGTTAAAAAATATGGTTTTGTCGTTGAAAAAGGCTGCTTTGCCAACCGAGATTGACCTGGAAAACTGGGCCTAGTCGTAAATTAAATCTAAAGCATTGACCTATAAAATGCAAATCAAATTTCGAAAGTGGGATCACATCGGCGGCATTTCAGTTTCATCATTCCGATCTGTTTTCTGTTCACTTCGATCAACACCTCAATTTCACGGAAATGTGTGGGATTTTCGCCTACTTGAATTACGACGTCAGCAGAGAGAGGCGCTATATCCTCGAAGTGCTCTTCAACGGCCTACGTCGTTTGGAATACAGAGGTTATGATTCCGCCGGAATCTCCATCGATTCTTCTTCCGTCGCCGGCGCCGTTCGCTCACCATCTGACCCCCCTCTCGTCTTCCGTCAAGAAGGAAACATCGAATCGCTAGTCAAGTCTGTCTACCAAGGTATTCATGCTCCCATTTTAGTCTCCCCATAATATGTTATGTGATGTTTTACCCTAATTTTAGTTTATATAAATGTTAATTGATCTCCATTTAGGCATGATTATAGTAGGTTAACATGTTATCATCCCCAATTTTGATGAATTTCAAGTCTCAAAACCATTTTGTATGAAATTATTTGTTCAATTTGAAGCATGGTCGTTACTGTACTTATGAATTTCTGCTATCGTAAATTGATACATATGTACATTGGGTAAAGAGACTAAAGAGGTTTAGGGTGCTTGTGGATAAACTGAAGTGTAATGGTTATATATGATATGAATTCTGTATAATGGTCTTAATCAAGTATTGGACTTTGGTCAGTATCTGGTATCAACTGTATAATGGTTTATGTGTCTACTGTTACTTTTTCTTCTGTCTTTATTTTTTGTAGGATTATAGTCAATATAACTTATATATTTCAATTTGTTGGGTAGCCAATGCTAGATAAGTGGTTTTTTGAACTCCTAAAGACCTGCATTCTTTTGCCATTAGATTGGAGTATAGTGGATTGTTCTATTTTAAGCTCTATATTATTGAAAGTTCTGTTACAACTTTGCATTCTTTTACCAGGATTATCATTGCATGGTTGTTTGCATAATTGCATTGATTTTCTTTGGTATATTTTAGCTATACCTTTGGAGCTGAGGGTCTCAATGGGAGCACCCTGTAGATGTAATGCTCGCCCCCATTGCACCCTCCACATGATCTACTAATAGATCTACTATGAGTGGGAATATACCGGGTATATATGTTTGTTTGTTTTTCTTTTGCTGGGAAAATGGAATTTAGTGGAGTGCTTGATTTTAAGTTTTTATGAAATTATGTTTTATAAGTTTTACCTGGTCGTTAACCTGGTACAACGTGCACTGGCACTGGGAAGTATAAGTACGGCATCATTAATTTTTAGATGCTCGTTGTACTCCATGATGAGAGCCTATACTTGACATAATCTTTGGGCATATCTTGACAATCTTGTCATAAGTTGAAAAACAACATATTTAGGCTTCTTGAATTTTATTTCACAGTACACTATTATCTTTCTTTATCCATACATAGGTAGCTTTAAAATATAGTAGTGGCCCCAAGATGTATAAGTAAAAAGAAAACTATAGGTGCATTTTCATATTCAAGGAGTTTTAATTAGACCTGCCATCTCTAGATAACTGTATATTTCAGTTTCTTATTATAGTTGTTTTTGTGCTAAAGAATAAAGCCGTAAAATAGTTCACATTATTACTCAAAGTGCATATAAGGCATCATCTGTGTGCTTTTATAGGTTTAATGACAACTTTAATCTTATATCATGTAAATTTGGTAGAAATGCTTCTTTTAGCAAATCGTATTCCTTAATCAGCTATTTGAATTGGTGTATCAGAGGTCTCTGCTACCGACTTAAATCTTGAAGAATCTTTTTCTGTTCATGCTGGAATTGCGCACACCCGGTGGGCTACCCATGGAGAGCCAGCTCCAAGGAATAGTCATCCTCAGTCATCTGGTGCTGAAAATGATTTCTTGGTTGTTCACAATGGAGTTATCACCAATTACGAGGTATGCTTACAATTTTCTATGGAAATTTTTTATTAACTATTGCATATTTTCTTATAGTATTGCTTTAAGTTTTAACGATGTATAGTCGATAATCGATATTGAATGGAATAAACTGATGTAATTCTGTATTAAATCTTGCTTCATTTACCATTTATGCACGTATGTTCTTTTTTCTTTCCATCGATATTTCACTGGTTGCATGAATTATTAATCTTCTATATTAGTAGTCACTCTTTTGGGCATAAGATATAGTTTCATAAATATAAAAATGCAGGTGTTAAAGCAATCTCTTCTTCGGCATGGATATACTTTTGAATCTGAGACTGATACAGAGGTGATCCCAAAGCTTGCAAAATTTGTTTTTGACAAAGCAAATGAAGGAGGTACTTCGATCCTTAACTAATACATGTGTTTGACATGAACATTAGCTGTGGTATTTTTAGAGTTAAGTGTTATTCTCTGCCATCTTTTTTAGGCAATTGAGATTGTTTTCATTCCATTTGGCTAGAAACTTAGAATGATTTTTTACTGGTTCAGGAGATCAAACTGTCACGTTTAGTGAAGTGGTGCTTGAGGTTATGAGGCATCTTGAAGGAGCCTATGCACTTATTTTTAAAAGCAGACATTATCCAAATGAATTGATTGCATGCAAACGTGGTAGTCCGCTGCTTCTTGGTGTAAAAGTAGGTTCCACGTCTTGTTCAAAATAGTTAACTCTTCTTGTTGTTAATAATATAGCTATATTTTGTATATGTTTTTGCACCTGTATTAAGTAGGCAATCTATCCTGCAGGAGTTTGCTGAAGAACAGAACAATGGAACATCCTATAATGAAATGAACTTTATTTCGAAAAATGGTCACCCAAAAGAACTTTTTCTATCTAGTGATCCGCATGCCCTTGTTGAACACACAAAAAAGGTGTTGGTCATCGAGGATAGTGAAGTTGTTGACATTAAGGTACATATCCTATACAAATTTGCCTTAACTAGCTATCATATGTTTTTGGTACCAAAATTGATTCGTTCAGAAAAATATCTTGTTAGTTGGCATTATCCTATTCTCTACCGTATATTGGAACACTCTTGACTGTTGTCTGTTACATCTTTACCTGTTTTGCTTAGGAAGTCTCGCTTCATTTTTTTTCCCAAATACGTGTTGGTCTATAGCTTGCATTAGGTGATCTGAGGTGATAAAGGCCACATGAAATATTAAGAGAATGGAGATTTATTCAATGAAAAAAGTTCCAAAATGCTCTGTATTCTAACCGTTTAGAAAATCAGAACTAAAGAAATTCAACACAGGAATTGGAAGTTGGACAGTTTTTCAGAACAACCACAAGTTTGACATTTTCAATCATGAGAATGGAAGAGAAATCGTATTGAAGGGGGAAGATATATTGGATGCCGATGCACAGACTCGCTGGATGACTATTTGAGAATACTGTTTAAGAATTGGATAACATTTGCAATGCTATAGAATCTGAGTCCATTTAACCAGTTACCCCAGCTTCAGGCGCTTGACTGGCTGTCTGGCTATTAGGGGGTGTTAGGATATGCATTCTCAGAGAATCTATTGGATTTATTGCTACTTGAACAGTTATAACATAATCAGATAACTAGGGGTCTAAAACTAGTGATAGTTAGGTAATTTAACATCTTTTTGATATTCAGTTTTCTTATGGTGGCTGTTTGTCCTGCAAATCTGATCATTTGATCCTCAATAAACAGGGTGTTTGGATGTGCATTTGAGCTGATTATTAAGATTTGAAGCCCCAATAATGAGTTCAAAGTGTTTGGTAAGAACTCATTACCATTCTGATATCAGAATGGTAATGGATTTATTGCTACTTGAACAGTTATAACATAATCAGATAACTAGGGGTCTAAAACTAGTGATAGTTAGGTAATTTAACATCTTTTTGATATTCAGTTTTCTTATGGTGGCTGTTTGTCCTGCAAATCTGATCATTTGATCCTCAATAAACAGGATATCAGAATGGTAATGAGTTCTTACCAAACACTTTGAACTCATTATTGGGGCTTCAAATCTTAATAATCAGCTCAAATGCACATCCAAACACCCTTTATTCAATTTGAAGCTTGCCTTTAACCATAAAACTGTTTGATAATTGCTGTTACGCCTAATTGATCGAAAATATGATCAACTGCTTACAGTAATCAAAAGAAGAGGTACTGGTGTTTCAGCCAGGTTTGTTAATGTAGGGAATAAGGACTCACATGAGTGCTGGAGGAAGTTGTTAAGGGTTCCACCTACCACTGATGTCTTGTGGAAACATAGAGGATACTTCTTGCAGTATGCATAAGAATCTTCAAACACTCTTGTCATATCTCAGGATGTAGGTTCATTTTTACCACCTATGATGTCACACTGGCGGTCGATAATATTAGGTACTGATTTATATGGAGATTACATGATAGAATGGGAATGTGTATCCATTAGTGTTTGTAAAGGTTTTTTATAGATGGCTTCAGAAAGTTTGGATGTTTGAGACTTTGTTGCAGGTGTTACTGTGAGTCTTTTCAAATAATAAGTTTCTAAATATAGTTATAGTTATCCTAAAACGTTTCCAGAGCAGGACCAAGTTGATTTGTTAAAGAACTTAATGGCTTGTTCTGGTTCTATACCTAAGAAATAGGCAACTGGTAAAATTTACTTTGGGATTAACTTCTGCTAATAATTATTCCAATTGAGTTTGTGTGTGCTCTTTTTTTTCTTTTCTTTCTGTGTAGTAATATAAATTTCTTGTATAAATGGCGCATTTTATCGTACACCATTCTTTAGTCCTGTTCTTTGTGGGCTGTTACAGGATGGAGGAGTGACTATCCTCAAGTTTGATAACGGGAAAAGGAAAGATGGAAAATCACTTTCAAGACCTGCTTCTGTGCAACGGGCATTATCCATTCTTGAAATGGAGGTTGAACAAATAAGTAAGGGTAAATATAAATATTATATGCAGAAAGAAATTCATGAGCAACCAGAATCCTTAACAACAACAATGCGCGGCCGGCTTATACGTGGTGGGTCCAGCAAAAGGAAGAGTGTCCTGTTGGGTGGACTCAAGGATCATCTGAAAACTATCAGAAGAAGCAGGCGGATTGTGTTTATTGGATGTGGTACTAGCTATAATGCCGCATTAGCTGCGAGACCTATATTGGAAGAACTTTGTGGTAAGTATTTTTAGTGGTGGGAAACTTGGCGGGTTGGGCAATGTGTCAAAATGTGTAATTTTTGGTGTGTTGAAATGGGTCGCGTTGAAATGAAAAACTTGTCCTTTCTTATAAATAATTAAAACGTTAAGTATGATTAGAAAACAAAAAGATATTTTTATCAGTATAACTTCTTGCTTAAAGAGATTTAGGACGTTGTATTGTTTAAAATACACTTTGGGCGATTGCTCTTTAATAAATGTGGCGATATGGGTGGTAGGTGGGAAGGATAACTGTCAAAAGGGGCAAATTTCATTAAGGGTAAGGTTTGGTTGGGTTGATTCAAAACACTTTGTCCAAAATTTTCAAACATTTCAATAACAAAATAGTGCACAGAAATTTTGTTATTTAAATAATCTGATTTTTTGAATAAAATGACTTTGGAGGTTTTATGCAATTTTGTTATTCAAATAATCTGATTTTTTGAATAAAATGACTTTGGAGGTTTTATGCACTAAAAACACTTTGAACCTGTTTGACCCCTTCTTTTAAAGTTATTTTGTTGATTGTATCTCATAGATATAAATTATAACCCACATCAACCCACTTACTAATAAACGAGTCTGAATGTCCACCTCTACTTTTTAAGATGTTTTTTATTTGGCTCATTTGACCCGTTACTCCGTTAGAGATGTAACATAACTCATATTGATCCATTCACAAGTAAAGGGTCGAATTTGTGACCTCTAATAATATGTTTGCTATTAAGTACTAGTTAGTGGCTTAGTGTATAGTTTGTATTCATTAGGTTGATGAATTGACAGGTATACCTGTTATGATGGAGATTGCAAGTGATCTGTTGGATAGGCAGGCGCCTGTGTACAGAGATGATACAACAATATTTGTTAGTCAGTCCGGTGAAACAGCTGATACTTTGAATGCCCTCGAGTATGCTCTGGAAAATGGTGCCTTATGTGTCGGCATTACAAACACGGTTGGTAGTTCTGTTGCCCGGAATACGCACTGTGGTGTGCATATTAATGCTGGTAGCGAGATTGGTGTGGCAAGTACCAAGGTAGATATATAGTATTTCAGATTTGTATTTTTTTCTTTATATCACACTTGTTTCTTGGTTATCTCATGGTGTTGATATTATTCACGATTCAGGCATATACAAGTCAAATAGTGGTGATGGCTATGGTGGCTCTAGCGATTGGGGCTGACACCATTTCCACTAAACAACGCAGAGAGGGAATAATAGAAAGTCTTCTAAACTTGCCAGGTACGATTCAAACTGATTATGTGATATTAAATAATCTGTACCCGATAATTAGTTTTTGACGTTGTGATATTCAAGAGTTTTGAGTGTTTATGAAGTTAAATGGGCATAAATGACAATTTATGTGAAAAAAGAAACATCTCTTCTGTGATGGAACTGAAAGAGGTTAGTATCTAAGTAAATATAATTATGCTGTTGTGTAGGCAAAATCAGGGAAGTACTGAAGCTTGATGAAGAGATGAAAGAGCTGGCAAGATCACTGATTTCCGAGCAGTCACTTCTTATGTTTGGAAGAGGATATAACTATGCAACTGCTCTCGAGGGCGCCTTGAAGGTTAAGGAAGTGGCGCTTATGCACAGTGAGGGGATACTTGCTGGTGAAA
Source organism: Deinandra increscens subsp. villosa (assembly GCA_039602395.1). Taxonomy (NCBI): domain Eukaryota; kingdom Viridiplantae; phylum Streptophyta; class Magnoliopsida; order Asterales; family Asteraceae; genus Deinandra; species Deinandra increscens. Next base: position 35,044,737 of record JBCNJP010000027.1, read on the forward strand.
TGAAACATGGCCCTTTGGCTTTAGTTGATGAAACTCTCCCTATCGTTGTCATTGCTACTCGTGATCAATGTTTCAGGTTGGTTTAAACGTCTTATCACCTTAAGAAATGGTTCATTTGCAAGCCGTATTGCTTTATTGATGTTCTTTTTCTTGTTTTTGATCAGCAAGCAACAGTCAGTTATTCAGCAACTTAAGGCTCGAAAAGGTCGACTGATAGTGATGTGTACAGAAGGAGATGCAGCAGCTGTGTGCGGTGGATCCTGCCGTGTGATCGAAGTTCCTCAAGTTGTTGATTGTTTACAGCCCGTTGTCAACATAGTTCCATTGCAGGTATTTGAACTTTTATTTTCTGTCATACTTCTAATTTATTCTGGTTTATCATTTTATCAGTACTTTTGAATTATGTTGATTGCTTTGAGACATACATACATAGACACAGGTACAGACACAATATGTCATTACCATATATATATAGAGGGTAGGCTTCATTTGAGAACTCTCTTGTTTTGTGAGAGCTGCACGAAACGAACTCGGATTGAACCCTAAAAGTTAAACCCTTAAAGATAAACCCTAAAAACTAAACCCTAAACTAAACTCTAAAAGCTAAACCTTAAATGTACCCATTTTAAGATTTGATGAGTTGGTTCTAACGCCGTTGGAATGTACTCGATCTGAGTTCGTTTGACCTTGTTTGACCTCGGTTCGTTTAAACCCTACCCTCTATATTTAAATAAAACTATGTTTTGTTTAAAAACTGTAAAAACAACAATTCAGTAAAAAAAAAATTACAAATCCAGTACAAAAAGATAAATCTAGTACAAAAAAATACAAGTCCAACACAAAAAAAAAATTGATCCGGTATAAAAAGTACAAATCAAGTACCCAAAAAAAAAAAAACAAAAAAAATGAATCAAATACATAGTTTTTGTCATGAATTGGTGTTTTTACAATTTTTAACCAAAACACTACTTTTAGGGGATCTTACCCCTATATATATACTAGATAATTAGATTGTATGCTTGATTTGATTATTGACCTAGGGTTCATTACACATCATTATGATGAAATAAAATACCTGGGGTTGGATAGGAAGTCAACCAAATGAGTCGAACGTTGTTATCAATATTAATTACAAATAGTTGAGTTTGTAGTAAAAGTGACCTCTATAATCAAATCAATCAGCAAACCCCTCAGAGTAGAGTATATTATTGTTTGTGATGGATATGGGTTTTGTTGACATGCAGTTATTGGCTTATCATTTAACTGTGCTACGGGGATACAATGTTGACCAGCCAAGGAATCTTGCAAAGAGCGTGACAACTGAATGACCGACAAGAATGTATTGAGCGAGCAATCGAGCCGATGATGTCGATGTAGGTGAAAGTGCATTTGATTGTGTCTAGCAATGATTAAATTAATCATAGATGATGATGAAGTTGTAGTAGTAGGTAAGACATTCAATTTTGAAAAGTATGTGCTAGTTTCAAATCATTTACAAGGAACAATTTAAACGGCTGAATTATACTTTATTTAAAAAAAAAGTCAATTATTATTGTAGTAATTTAATTTTGATAATTACATTTAAATTTTTAAAAAAATTAGTGATATTGACGGGGACATTATACAACCCACCGGATTATTTTCAATCCTCATAAGGAGGAAACTCATCATAAGTGAGAAAACCCTATTTTTTTTTTGTTAAATGTGAGATTTAAACTCAAAACCTCTCATTTATAATATCTTTTAGTACCTCCCTTAAACAATTGGGTTAGAGAACATTGGCAATTTCTGAAGATTAATGGTGTCATCATTAGGGTGGGCGGTATGGTTGTAGAAAAACAAAAATTCTACAAATTTTTAACCAATGATAGAGCGAGAAAAAAAATTTGTAGAATTAATGGTTTGTGGAAGGTATGAGTTTGTAGAAAGTATTTAAGGTAGTTGTGAAGAGGGGACCACACACATCCACACACAATATACACGGCAACACTCGGCAAACATTTGCCGAATTTGAGTTTGGTTTTTGCCAAAAATCCCTTTGCCGAAGAGGGGGGGGGGGGTATGATCGCCGAATGGTTGCCGAAGAAACCTCCAACTTGCCAACCCACACCGTCCACCCTTACAAGTGATGATTAAAAGTTCTAAAGTTTATTAGTCCACTAGTAATAAAAGTATTTAGAGTAGGTTTTATATTCTCATCCCTATTTTAATTAAAAAGACTTAATTTTTTAGATTTATCTTTCATTTCAAAAATATCTTACATCTATTATATTCAATTAAATAATACATATTAATTCATTTTTTAATGCTCCATCTAATTGAGAAAACGAACATCCATCAAAACTAGGGATGGTTTTTGTAACGTTTTACAAAATTTTGGATTGTCATTGCACCTTTTGATAGTTGGGGACGACTTTCACAATTATAGCAAACCCTAGGGACGTTTTTTACACTTGAACTCTATAATTTAATTTAAAATCATAATTTTCAATATTTTCAATATTGGTTTTTAATTCTTAAATTAATAAAAAAATCTTAGTGGGCTCATCCATTACAACACTCAAACTCATTTGCCATCTCAGAGTTACCACTTACCATTCCCCTCCGGTCGCTACCATCCTTCTCCGCGGATTGAACCATCTTCGTTGGCCACCACCACTGATCCAACCACCCTTGTAGAAATCAGAAACGAATTTGGGAGAAAAGTTAATTTCTCATTGAACAGATTAGTTAATATACAAATCATAATCAACTAACCTAACAAACTCTTAAACAAAGTCAAACTAAATTCTAACTACTTTGACTATGTACAAGAATAACAGCCTATAGTACAAGCATGGCTAACACCCCCCCTCAAGTTGGAGGTTGGGACAACCCCAACTTGGAAATAAAAGCATGTAACTTTGGAGTAGGCAAGCTCTTAGTGAACATATCAGCAGGCTGATCCAGTGTAGAAACATGGGTCAAATTGATCAACCCATCTTGCAATTTTTCTCTAACAAAATGGCAATCCAGTTCAATGTGTTTAGTTCTCTCATGGTAAACTGGATTTTTAGCTATATGTATTGCAGCTTTACTATCACATGTGACATCAATAGGCTGAATAGAAGGAACTGAAAATTCATGCAGGAGTCTAGTAAGCCATGTAAGCTCAGAAGTAACTCTCCTCATGGACCTGTATTCTGCTTCTGCAGAACTAAGAGATACTGTTGGTTGCTTCTTAGATTTCCAGGATATTGGACTGCCTCCTAATAAGATAACAAACCCAGTGACTGACTTCCTTGTATTAGGACAAGAAGCCCAGTCTGCATCACAGAAAGCTTCAAGACTAAAATCAGGAGAATTATTAAAGAACAATCCCTGAGTAGTTGTAGCCTGAACATAACCAAGAGTGTGAAGAGCTGCATCCCAGTGTGGTACATGAGGGGATTGCATAAACTGACTCAAAAACTGAACAGCAAAGGACAAGTCTGGTCTGGTGTGAGTTAGGTAATTCAGTTTGCCAACAAGTCTCCTGTATTGAAGAGGATCAGGATAAACAGGACCAGCATCAGTGAGCAATTGAAGATTAGGAGGTAATGGGCAAGACTTAGGTGAGGAAATAAAGTCTTTAAACTCAGTTAAGAGGTCAGAAGCAAACTTTCTTTGAGTCATAATAGTGCCTTGAGCAACAGAAATGACCTCAATACCCAGAAAGTAATTAAGGAAGCCCAAGTCCTTAATTTTGAATTGATCATGTAGAAAAGCTTTGAGTTGAGTGATTTCTTGAAGATCATTGCCTGTTAACAAGATGTCATCAACATATACAGCAAGATGGACAATTGAATCACCCATAGTCTTTGAAAATAAAGAATGATCATTTGGTGATCTTAGGTAGCCTTTAGACTTCAATGCATCAGAAAGTTTAGCATACCACTGCCTTGAAGCCTGTTTTAAACCATAGAGAGATTTCCGTAATTTTAAAACTTGAGTAGAATCTGATAAAATCATGCCAGGGGGAGGAGTCATGTAGATATCTTCATCAAGATCCCCATGTAAGAAAGCATTGTTTACATCCAATTGATACATTGACCAATGCTTCTTAGTGGCAGTAGCTATAAGACTTCTAATAGTGGTCATTTTAACCACAGGACTAAAAGTCTCATGAAAATCTATGCCAGCTTGTTGTGTGTCACCTCTTACCACCAATCTAGCCTTACATCTCTCAAGTTGACCATCAGCCTTGTATTTGACTTTATACACCCATTTACATTTAATTGCCTTCTTGCCAGGAGGTAAAGAAGTGAGAACCCAAGTATTAGTATTATGCAAAGCATCTAATTCCAACTGCATAGCTGCTTGCCATTCAGGATAGGCAGCAGCCTGTTTATAAGAAGAAGGTTCCACTATCTGAGCAAGATTGGCAAATAAAAGCTGACTAGAAGAAGGTAAAGAATGAGTAGAAACATGATTGGCAGCTGAGACAGAGGTAACAGTATGAGGGCAAGTCATAGCAGAATAACAATGATAATCCTTGAGATAATGAGGAGTTGTGGTTTGTCTAGTAGATCGTTTAGGAAAATCAGTGGAAGTAGGAGGATTAGGAATGAAAACAGGAGAAGGGGAAGATGAATCAGGTGGAACAGGATCAAAAGAAGGAGGAGAAGAAGAAGAAGGTTGAAAAGCTGAAGGAGGATCAGGTGGAATAGAAGAGGAGGAAGGAATAGAAGGAGGAAAGGAATGGTCTGATTCAAAAGAACCATGAGGAAGAGATATGGAAGGAAAGGTGACTGGAGTTTTGGTTGAAGGAAAATAAGGAAATAAGTGTTCAAAAAACACTACATCCCTGGAAACAAAGACAGACTTAGTGTGAATATTAATGAGCTTGTACCCTTTCTTGCCTAAAGGATAGCCTAGAAATAAACAAGGAACAGCTCTAGGCTGAAATTTGTTTCTGCCCTGTTGTAAAGTTGAAGCATAACATAAACAGCCAAAAGCTTTCAAATGATTATAGGAAGGGGGTTTGTTAAACAAAAGCTCATGTGGACTTTTATTGGACAGCAACTTTGAAGGAAACAGGTTGATGAGATGTGTTGCAGTAAGCACACAATCACCCCAAAAAGTCAGTGGCAATTTTGATTGAAAAAGAAGAGCTCTAGCAGTCTCTAAAAGGTGCTTATGTTTTCTCTCCACAACACCATTTTGTTGTGGAGTAGCAACACAACTTGTTTGGTGTATAATGCCCAGGGAAAGGAAATAAGAAGCATAGGCAGTAGCAGTCCCTAGTTCAAGAGCATTATCAGTCCTCACCTTTTTAATTTTGGCTTTGAATTGAGTTGCTGCCATAGAAATGAAATTTTGGAGCAAAGGAAAAGCATTACTTTTAGTAGCCATGAGAAATGTCCAAGTAACTCTAGTAAAGTCATCCACAATGGTTAAAAAATAGTTAAAACCATTATAAGTAGTAGTATTATAAGGTCCCCATACATCCACATGTATAAGGTCAAATGGATTAAGAGAATGTCTACTACTATGTGGAAATGGCAATCTATGTTGTCTAGCTTGAGGACAAACATCACAACATTCTATTGAAGAGTTATTATCATTGGACACAAGAGAAAGCTGTTTGAGTTTATACAAAGGTAAATGGCCTAATCTGATATGCCATGTCTTATTAGAAACAACAGCATTACAAGGACTTTGAGTGTTTGTGGAACTAAACAAAGCATTGTATGAAGGAACAACAGAATTGGTCTTGAGCAGATAAAGCCCATCAAACAGCTTACCAAGCTCCACTGGCCTCTTCAAAGAAGGGGCCTGCAAGAAACAACATCTGTTAGTGAAAAACAGGATGCCATTAGTTTGTAAACATAATCTTCCAACTGAAAGAAGATTATGTTTGAATTGGGGAACCAGCAAAACATTGTGTAAAACTAAATGTGGAAGCAAAGAAACAGAACCATAATGTGTGGCAACAATAGAAGAACCATTAGGAATGATTATTGATATAGGTTTAGAAAGGAGTTGTAAATGAGAAAACAAACTCTTATCACAACACATGTGATCATTAGCCCCTGTATCAATAATCCAATGAGAAGAAGAAGAGGAAATGGAATTGCAGGCCATGATACCTGCAAAGTTAGCATGTTTGATTTCTGAGGTAGAAGAATGAACAGAGTTAGAAGAATCTGATGAAGAGTTTTGCAACTGTGTTTGTTGCAGAAACTGAATCAACTGTTGACATTGATCTGGTGAAAGATTTGAATTAGAATTCATCAAATGAGCAGATGAATCAAGAACTTCACCTTCATTCATACAAGCATTAGCATGTTTAGACTTGGTGAACTTGAAGTCTTTTGGAAAACCAATCAGTCTATAGCATTTAGAGGCTTGATGACCTGTTTTCTTGCAATAGGTACATACAAGTTTCTTAGACTCATGTGCAGGTTTAGTATTAACATGCATAGAAGATGAAAGATCCTGGAAATTTTGAGTAACAGGATGTATCTCCTTTTGTTTTTCATCCTGTATCAACAAAGAATAGGCTGTGCTAACACTGGGAAGGGGCTGCATCATAAGAATATTACCCCTAATAGCATCATAACCAGAATTCAGGCCCATCAGAAATTGAATCAACTTTTGTTCCTCTTCTTTTCGAGTAACAACAGTTCTAGCTTCACATGAACAAGTAGAAGGAGCAGATAGGGATGATAATTCATCCCATAAACCTTTGATCCTAGTGAAATAAGAAGCAATACTAGAAGTACCTTGAGAAATAGTACAAATACTATGCTGTAACTGGTACAATTGTGCTCCATTAGGTTGTCCAAACCTGTCACTGAGCTCCTTCCATAGTTGTTCAGCAGTATTCACATAAAGAACACTTTCACCAATGTCTTTTGAGAGAGTATTGATTATCCAGGATATCACCATATCGTTGCACCTTCTCCAAACAGCTGCAGTTTCTGTGCTGCTCTTAATGCTTCCATCAACGAAACCGAACTTATTCTTGGCAGATAAGGCAATCGACATGGCTCGTTTCCATGAACCGAATGCGGATCCATCAAATTGCTTCGAAACAAGAAGCAATCCTGGATGATCCGAGGCATGAAGGTAAAGAGGATTCGATGTATCGTTGCTAGAACTACTCGAATTGGAATTTGGAGCAGCCATTGAAACGATTGAAATGAAGAAAAAATGAAATCGGGAAGGAATTGAGAAAGAAATCAAGCGAAGAATCGAATCGAAGCGGAAATTGAAAACGGAATGAATCGAACGGAAAGAATCTGAAATTGAGAAGATGATGATGCGAGATTCGGATGAACGGAATTCAGGAACGATCGAGAGCAATCTGCTCTGATACCATGTAGAAATCAGAAACGAATTTGGGAGAAAAGTTAATTTCTCATTGAACAGATTAGTTAATATACAAATCATAATCAACTAACCTAACAAACTCTTAAACAAAGTCAAACTAAATTCTAACTACTTTGACTATGTACAAGAATAACAGCCTATAGTACAAGCATGGCTAACAACCCTCGCATATCGAACCTCGACCTCATCACACCACCAACTAAAATATTTATTGCTAAGCAGTTTAATTAAAGATAGAATGACAACTTTTTGTTATCGTTAGTCTGGGATTCCCATCATTGATAAAAGAAGCCGGCTCTTGTTTCCTCCCTGCCGCCTGGCTGGTCTGAGGTCTCTAGTCTTTCTCGGTTCAATTTATCAGCACAATTAAATTTGATAAGTTTTAACTTGTTTTCTTCGTAACTTGTAGAAATATATAAACCTAATAAAAGTAATATATTTCATAGTCATCTTAATATATTTATCAAATAGTTAACATGAGATATGTGTATCTAAAACGCCATGAATAACACATCGGATCTATAAATAAGATTATAAGATTCTGACTACATGTTACGTTCTTCTTTTTAGCTCCAGTTTATAATTCATGTTGATTTTTATTTTTGAGTCTAAACAAAATATTTCATTCGAGTATGATTCTAGAAACAAGTCAAAAAGACAATTTAGAGGTCCTTGATTACTGGCTTGAATGCCTCATTTTGTAGAAAAAGTTTTCAATTTTGAAACATAATTATTTATTTATTTATTTATATATTTATATATTTAAGAGGATGGTCAAAATAGAAACATGGGTACTTGAGGTTTGACTTTTTTTAGTGTTATAGTGCATTCCAGAAATATTAATAAATGATGGTATGTCTCAGTGGTTTGAGGTTAGATTTGTTTATGAAGCAACCCAGGTTCGTTTTTTTGGCACCCTATTTTTTTCTATTTCTTTCCAACACCATTAATCAATGATTTTGTTTTTGCCTTCTCTTTTTTTCTGGTTATTTTCAAACATCCTTAATCAATGGTTTTTTCTTTTTTTACTCTTATCAACATTTCTTAATCAATTTATCCATATACATAAAGATTTATATTTAACGTGTTTAGAAATCTCTTAATAACGAATTACTTTTTCTCCGTTCTTTTAATAACTTCACTGTTACGTTTATTGCTACGCTTTTTTTCTTTAACAAACTTTATGTTTCGCAAATGTTCAAAAAAAAATCTTATTTTTTAAAGATACATTTTCCATAAGAATCTAGATTTGATAATTTAAAAATTTTATTGTTCCGATTTAGCATAACGTGTGCGAGACTTTTTTTTTAAAGCGTTCTTTTTTCTTTTTTGTTTCGAGTAGCATGTTTGATAAACGCCAGTCACTACGACCGCCGTAACGCACTGTCATGCTTTTCACGTTCACAGCTATGTCTGCCGCAACACGCAGGGGCTCTAAACCTAGTTTAAATTTAAATCTCAATTGATTAAAGAAAAAGAAAAAAAATACACTATGGTTCTTGGTAATTAGGTGTAGGAGGAGTGAATTTGAGGCGGGGTGCGATAACCCTTAGGGGGACACAAAAATGAACCCTAGAGTTAGGTAGGGCTAAAAAAAATTAACGGAGAGAGTGGTGGAAGAAAATATGTTGATAGTTGGGAGTGCCAGAGGGAAATTCGTTAGTTGGGAGTGTTATTGGCAAAAAAATGATAGTTGGGATTATTTGAAGCTAATAACCCTCTATTAAATCTAAGAAAACTAAGAAGAATTTGAGGTTATTAAATTTGTTACTAATATCTAATCAATGGTTAAGATTAAATTGATGGAGAAAAAAATGATGTAGGAACATTTTAGTCTTAACCATTATTGTTGATTTTTTATCAAGTTTATTTTTTTAAACATTCATAACTTTTACATTAGATATTATTTTTAAAAATAATTACACCATATAAAAACGTTTTTATCTTTAAAACGTATACAGTGTTGTTTTATATAATTTTTTCTAAAAAAATTATTCTTTGGGTTTTCTAGTAGGTCATTATATCTATTTGCTCGTCATTGTGTCTTTTTATTCGTCATTATGTATTTTTTCTAGCTGTTGTGTATTTTTGTTGGTTACTCTTCCTTACTTATTTAAAAATAATAAAAAGACACATTGTGTCTTACCTTCAAATTATTGTGTCTTATGTTCAGATTATTGAGCCTCACATTCAAATCATTGTGTCTTATATTTCAGATCATTTTTAATATGTTTTATCGTTGTGATTTATGTTTTAACTCATTTCATGTTATTTTGTTATTATTTTTTATGTATTAGATAAATTTATATTTATTATTGTGTTTAACATATTAAAAATACGAAATGATGTTATTTTATAATTATGTTGTCCAGAACTAACTATTTTAGAAAAATACAATAACCAACTGGAAAGACACGATGACTAGTAAAGACACAATGACGTAATAGAAAACTCAAAGAGTAATTTTTTTATATATGTGCGTGTTTAAAGATAGAAACACTTTTTTTTTTTGTGATTTAGAAAAAAAAGTCGTATGTAAAAGGTATAAATATTAAAAAATGGAGGAATTTGATAAAAGTCATAAAAATGACTAAGACTAAAATATTTTTTCCTTTATAAGTACTAAAAAAATAAGTGTCCGAGAATCCTTCTTATACTTATTAGATTTAGAAGACCTCTTATTTGAACTTAACTTTTAGCCATAGAGATATATCAACTTGTTTTTTTTAACTAAGGCTCCGTTTGTTTTTTTAAGAGATTTATGTCTGAATCTGAATACCACTTCTGAATGTTAAGGGTGGTTTAAGTATCTGAAAACTGAATTATTAAGAGGTGGAGGCCGGAGACGGATTACTAGTCGCCGAAGACGAAGTCTAATCGCTGGAGACAGAGCTCTAGTCGTCAGAGAACGAACGACTCTTTTTCAGGGTTAAGAGGTTCTAAGATGTTCTAAGATGTTCTAAAAGGTCTTGATAGAGAAGCTACTATGATTCTATGAATGCTAAAAATCAACTTAACAAAATTGATTTTTATGTTATATTGTTACCAATTAGGGTTTCTTATATTTATTTCCGACAACATTAGTGTCTATATGTAAATATATATTAATGCTTTATGATTAACAAAAAAGGACACTATCGTCTGTTGTGTTTGTACAATTTGTAGCTTGTTGTTTCATTAACTGCACACCTAGGTTTGATCACGTCACGTCACCCTCCAACCATAGTGTCAATGTGAAGATTGGATATCAAAATTAGTAGTTGAAAGCTCTTACTGAGAATCTGCAATCCGCAAATCTGCAATCTGATGAGGAGTAGAACATAACAAACTTTGAGACAAACCATAAACTTGTCACTCAAAAAATTTAACTAAAACCCAAACTTGTTTCGTCTTTCACGAGACCACATGAACCATGCATTTGTGTAATTTATTAATAATACAATCAAATTTCAATGATTAATAGTAAACTTTTTATTTTTCAAACTTTAGCCACGCGACTTTTGTGCTTTGACGCTTCTTACCCTAAATTTTTACAATTTGTTTTTTTCTTTTTAACGAAGTAGTAAACTTTTGGTTTTCATAGTTTGGCCACATATGTTTCATACTCTTACGTTTTGTACCGTTTAACTTTTAAAGTTTTTTTAATTTTAAGTTTTGTTGTCTTCTATTTTGGCCACGAAACTTTTAACTTTTTTACTTTCGTTTTTAGTATATTTTTATAGTTTTATACTTTCCTTACAAGACTTTTAGACTTTTACGTTTTATACCCCTTAACTTTTTTACACTGTAACTTTTAATGTTTTTTTTTTTTTAAATTTTGTTATCTTCTACTTTGGCCACGAAACTTTTAACTTTTCTACTTTCGTTTTTAGGATACTTTTATAGTTTTATACTTTCACCACGAGACTTTCAGACTTATACGTTTTATACCACTTAACTTAGTATATTTTTATAGTTTTATACTTTCACCACAAGACTTGTAGACTTTTACGTTTTATACTCCTTAATTTTTTAACCTTCTAACTTTTAAAGTTTTTTTTTAAAAATGTTTTTTTTGTCTTCTACTATGGCCACGAAACTTTTAACTTTTATACTTTCGCTTTTAATATATTTCTATAGTTTTATACTTTCACCACAAGATTTTTAAACTTTTACGTTTTATACCACTTAACTTTTTTTACTTTCGTTCAGTATACAAATTCAACCCCGCAACAACGCGCGTGGGGGGTAAGCATCTCGTTAACTCTAAATAAAATTGTTTATATTCATAACATTTGCTATACGTACATGAAATATAGTCAGACTTAGGGGTTGTTTGATAGTTGCTAACTGGGTAAGAGCTGATTGAGTAAGAGCTGAGTGAGTAAGAGCTGATTGAGTAAGAAACTTTGGTTGAAACTTGGGTGTTTGATAGTAGCTGACTGGGACTGGGTAAGAGCTGACTGATTTTTTTTTTTTTTTTTTTTTTTTCTATTCTATACACAGAGAATGAATTTTATTTTAATGAATCATGAAAAACTAATCAAATCGCAACATCAACATCCAATTTTTATGAGAAATTTATTACCAGAGGGCCTGAACTTCTTTATCAGAGTCTACAATCTTGCTTAGGTCTGCAAGAACCTGTAAATCAAACAGGTAATTAAGGAATGTGAATTAGGAATAATATTCACAACATGAATCAAGCAATAATGACCAATTTTAACATAATTAACATTATAAAACATTGAAAACTATAATCTGATGAACCACAAATTCATTGCAAAAAGAACTACAAACTAAAAAGATTAAACCCACGAAGCATTGATATGGGTTTGAATTGAAATGGCCAAATGGGTTATTGATTTCAATCTCAGAATTACGCAGGAACTATGATCAGTTCTAGGACAAATCAAGTTATAAGTAATCAATTTTATGACAGAAACTCACCTTAATTGAAGAGGGGCGGAGGAGGCTGTGATCGGAAAAGGAGGAAGAAACCGTCGCAGGCGGATGAGGAGCGGTGGTGGAGGAGCAGTTGAGCGGCGGAGGGTTCTTGGAGCGGCGGAGGGTTCCGATTCCGCCTTCAAAACGGGAGAAGAGAAGCTGTGAGCGGCGGATGAAAAAAGGGAGCGTGTTTTAGGGTTCTTCAAAGAGGAGCGTGTTTTTACTCGGTCAGGGATGAAAAAACCAAGGACTCGGTCAGAAGTGGGCTGGACTCGGTCAGGGCATGGTTTAAGATATCAAACGCCCTTACCACTTACCGGGTCAGTGGTCAGCCCTTACCGGACCCGGTAAGTGGTTATCAAACACCCCCTTAGATCTTCAGTTAATAAAGAAAAAAAAGTAGAAAATATGAATGGATTAAAGTCTAACATAGTTTGGCATGTTCCACGAGTAAGCATGGAGGGGTTGATGCCAAGCATGAACGACAAAGCAATTTGAGCAATTCCATTCATTCATTGTCTTGGTAAAAGAAATGGTATAATATGTTTATATATCACTACAAACAATATATATTGATTATTCTAAACAAGTTTTAATTACATTTGACATTTTCATAAGTGACCTTTATTTCCAAAACCTTATAAGCGTTGACAATTTTATTTACAAGTTTTATATGTTTTAGAGAACGTCAATCAAGCGAGGGTGATTGGTAGAAATAACATACCAAATGGCAATAATTTAGGAGTGCAAGAAACCTCACAAATAGATTAAAAATTAACTTTGATAAACACAATCAAATTTTCATATTTAAACTTTCAAAAATATTATTAAGTAATCGTATCCTATAACTTTTTTAAGCTGTATAAAAAATGATGTAATTGTACACTTCCCAACGACTGTATGGTAAGAATATTTAAGTCATATAAGTAAATAATACGAATGGTCTTCCTGGCATGTAGATTCTACCGTTTTGTTAGAAACTATATTTATTATTCATATGTTGTCACGTGGATAACGCGGATACATAAAATAGTTGCTTTGCGAAAAAGTAAAGTAAAATAAAACGAAAATACAAAGAGACAATGTAAAAAGATTAAAGTTAGAAGTTAAAGACTCAAATATCAAAACTATGGTTTAAAGGTTATGTTACATAATTCTATCTATTATATCATCAACTCTTACGACAAGTGTCTTAAGTTTAGAGAAGTGGAATTCAGAGGGTCAAAATAGTTGGTGGCTAATATGTGACAACCACTAGAGAAGCCAATCAAATATGTTTCATGTTCCTATTAACGGTACCATTCGGCCATATGACTGATGGTTGCTATACCTTTACTAATAGAGTTTATCAAATATGCTAAGATAATGATAATTTTATTGCTTAATTAATTAAAAACTAAAAGAAACTAAGACTCGCTTTCCCTCCTTCGATCATCATCTTCGCATGTTCGTTAAAAAAATAGATTCAAATATTCGATCAAATCCTTGGTGGGATATTTTTTGCTACTTTTTGTCGTTAATTAATTCTCAAGAGGATATATGTAGGTAAAAATATCAATGTTGAGGTTACCAACCAGACCATTTTCCAGGTAGATCGCAACGCATAGGTAGCTTAATAGGGCTGTAAACGAACCGAACAAACACGAACGAGACATGTTTGTGTTTGTTTGTTAACATGTTATCGGACAATCGAACGAACACGAACAAATAGCCAAACAAGATTTTTTGTTTGTGTCCGTTTGTTAAGCAAATTTTTTTTTTCATGTTTGTTTGTGTTTGTTTGTGAATTTTTTACATTTAAGGTCAAATGAACCAAACGAAATTGACAAACCAAACCAAACTTAGTCACAAACATACCAAACAAACCAAACCAAAGACAATCACAAATAAAACCAAATAAACCAAACGAACCAAATTAACATAAATGAATCAAACAAACAAACACTATATGCTTGCATAAAAACAAAGCATCCATCCAAAGGCTGGAGATGCATGAAATCGTGGAGGTTGTATAAGGTATTGTGTTAACTTTAATTATAAAAGATATTGGATGGTATAATTCATAAATATTTTTAAAAATAAAAGCTAAATAGAGAATATCTTAAAAGGGAAATTATGAATACTTAAAAAAAATATTATTAGAAGTATTAATGTTAACAAACAAACACAAACAAACAATACGAACAAACACAAACGAACGAACACTTACCGAACGTTCACGAACACAAATGGACGAACGAGGACTCTTTTCGTTTTCGTTTGTTAAGCTTAACGAACAAATTTTTTTGTCCGTGTTTGTCCATTTAGTAAACAAACGAACACAAACGAACTCCCGCCCGAACGGTTCACGAACTTTTCATGAAATTTCGGTTCGTTTACGGCCCTAGGTAGCTAGTGTCCTTTATTTCAACTCGATCACGTGATTCACACGATTGAAGAAGAGAAGACCGCCAAGTCCTTCCACTCGTGTTTTCAATTTTGTGACACATTTTATAATAATATAATATTCGGTTCATTTAACAAATATTTCTCAAATGGTGATCTTTATTTATTCTTAAAATTATAATATATATATATATATATATATATATATATATATATATATATATATATATATATAGTGAAATAATACAGGAATAGTGAACATGGCATATGAGGCTCCTTTACCCATCTAAGATCTAAGTTAAGTATGAAAGCAATTAAAATCATGTTGGTTTGGTTAAAGCTAACTAAAATAGTTTTCAAATTTAAATAATTAAATTGTAATTGCTTTTCAAAAATTAGATGTGTAATTAATTAGTTTTTCAAACTTAGATGTGTTATTAATAAAAAGGCGTAGTTTTAATTGGTTTCATATCAAACTTGGGTGTGTGACACCCTATATTTAATTTTCCCTACATATAATACAAAAAAGTTATTTAAATAACAATTTATTTTGTCTAAATAGTAATAACAAATAGTATTATGACATGCGTCAAAGTAGGAAAAGAAAAGAGGAAAGACATTTTGATCCATTGTAAATTGTATTGGTTTAATTGGGTTCCTACCAAGGTGAATACATTTAATATGACAACGCGGGAGCGTATACCAACGCGTGTAACACCATCCGAAAGAGGGATTCAAATGACCATGATAAAGTGCCTTGTATGCAACGATTCGATAGAAGACGTAGATCAACTTTTCATAGTGTGCTACTCAAGCACATGTATAATATGGGGAATGGTGGGATGAGTGTAAAATTCCACCGATATACGCATTCACATATAACATTCACATATAACGATTTTACGCATTCACATATAACATTCACATATAACGATTTGGGGAAATTCATAAATCATGTAGTGGGGAACTGGGGATAAAAGCAAGAAGAAGCTGGTCAATATGCTGGTGTGAAAGTGTGTGAGCGTGCGGATCTTCTACTTAGTCGTAACGAAATCAATATAAACATATAGAACACAGAGAGTAAATACAAATCTGGCTTGTATTAACCACAGAGAGTTTACACAAAGACACTCAGAAGATATGACATGAACCAATACTGAATTCTACACAAGACAACATATTTATAGTGCTGAAATACGACCGGCCGAACCTGAGGTTCGGCCACACGTTCGGCCATGTCCGAACTCCAGGTTCGGCCTGAGTTCGGACCTCAACATTCATGTGCGAATTCATCTTGTATTCGATACTTCACATGACGATCAAGGACCATGTATCAACATGGTGCATCTTCAAAGGTTGAATCGATAAATCAAGAACACACTTACAAATAAGCTATTAAAAAAAATCTCTCAAAAACCTTTATTTATTTGCATTAATTACATAGTCCTACTCGACTAGTGTATATAGGAGGCACTAACAAACTTGAAAAACAAGTTATCTTATAGTTTCTTATTACAAATTAAGTAATAAACCCTAAAGATCAACTTTGACCGACTTGTCAAGGTCCCCTAACTCATCGACTTGTATATTCAGGTCCTTGAATTACCTCCAACTCATCTGACATGTGAGGAATAAAGTATTGTTTAACTGAAGATGATTTATGACCGATAAGACAGTGGGACGGCCTTTCTTTCTATGGATTTTGTTCTAATTTTACAAGTTAATGTAATATATGATGATGAATCATGTATGGCTTGGAATAGTATTGTAAAAAGAAAAGGTAGGACAATGTATACATTTAGTAATTTGCGATTAATAACACCCGACGGTTAAAAAACATCCATTTAAAAAAAGAAAAACATAACACATGGATGTACCTTTGTACTCGAAAGAAAAGTTAAATCGTAACATTGATGCTATCGTTAGAACCGTTGGTTGAAAAGACGCATCAAACAAGGCCCCGCTATGTCTTTCTCACCCATTTGTATTCTTTCTCAATAATCCACCCACCGGTGAGAGAAACCCGACCCCTAGTTTCGGATCCTACCCGCTTTTTCGGTCGCTCTTTACCCAGCTGTATCCTAATTTTGATCGTAAGTCAAAATTTGTCACTTTCATAATATTTATAAAATTCGCATAGGTATCATCATCAATAATAATCAAACAAAGAGAGAGAGAGAGAAGAAGGCTGTAGAACTGAAACTCCCACTTCAATTTCGGTGTCCTTCGTTTGACAATTGATTCAATCCTCCTGATGATGAGTAAAAAGGTTTGAACTTTTTGCCCCCTGTTTATTACGATCTTAGATTTCATCAGAAAAATCCCATCTTTGGATTGTTTGTTTTGTTTATTTATCATTGGTCTAAGACCTACCATCTTTGGATGATTAATCAATCTTCACGCGCTTTCTTTCTTTGTAAAGTATATATCCATGTTTGAATTTTAGATGTTAGGGTTGTTTAGATGTTCGTTCCACCGTACCCTCAATCAACTTGAATTTTGGTTTTTTTTTTTTTTTTTTTTTCTTTCTGAATAATGTTATTGGGGGTTAGGTTTTGACAGGGTGAGAATTTAAGAATTGAAGATGGGTAGTTCCATTGAGAATGAAGAAGATGAGTTTTTTGACACCCGTGAGGTGTTCGCTTTAATGTCTGACTCAGATTCCGATAGCTTCCGAGAGGACTGTTCTACTTCTGGCTTCGGATATGATTATTGGGTTGGAAATTTGGGCAGTGTTGATGCTAGACGTGATAAGTTCTTGAGATTCATGGGTTTGAATTCAAGATGGCTTGTAAAAAGAGACAGGGAAGACGAATACGAAGATTGTTTTATCGACGAAATAAGAGACGAAACTGATGTTATCTTGCCGGAAAAATCAAACTCTCAAGATGAGATTTTGTGTAGGAATCCATCGTTTACTGATTGGTCACGTAAATCCGCAGAGTTGGTACCCTTTAGATCTGTAACACATCATCTTAGAGTTAAAACTGTAAATAGGGATGAATCGGATGAAGACTACAGTGCTGAGAATCGGCAGAATTTGGGTCCATCTTCTCAGCAGCCATCAAGAAAAGAGGGTGAAACAGTTAGTTTGTTGGATAGGAGGAAGAAAGTGAAAAAGGGTTGGCTCCAAAAGCTAAATGTTATGGGGAGAATGACAGATAAACATGATGAATCAGTGACTTTGAAGCAAAATCACACAGTTCATGTGCACACACACAAAAAGAAAGCAAAGGAATTATCATCACTTCATGCCACACAAGAGTTTCCAGCACATGATGGCCCGATTTCAATAATAAAGTTCAGTCATGATGGCAGATATTTAGCAAGTGCTGGCGAAGATGGTATTTTACGAATTTGGAAGATTTTTGAAGATCAAGATCCAAGAATATATGAGATTCAAGAAACCGATCATTCGTCATTTTATTTTTCAACTAATAATCTCTCTGAACTAGCACCTCTCAAAGCAGATAAAGAAAAAACACGGAAAATTAAAGGGTTCAGGAAATCATCTGAATTGGCTTGTGTTATTTTACCACCTAAAGTCTTCAGAATCTCGGAGAAACCAGTGCATGAGTTCCATGGGCATGATGGCGAGATCTTGTCACTCTCATGGTCTAAAAAAGGGGTTTGTACTTTGAACAATACAACTTTTCATTAACTCTTTAAAGAAACACCTACATTTGGTAATCTTAATAAGCTTATGTTTTATTTACTATGATATAGTATCTTCTATCATCTTCTGTGGATAAAACTGTTCGTATGTGGAAACTTGGACACGAAGAATGCCTCAAAATCTTTACTCATCACAACTATGGTGAGTGCTCTCTAAATGCATATTCCTTTCCCAGAACCCATGAAACTAAATGATGATAAATATGTTTTATTTGCAGTGACTTGCGTTGAGTTTAGTCCGGTGGATGATAATTATTTCATTAGTGGCTCCATAGATGGGAAAGTACGCATATGGGATGTGCATAGTTGTCAGGTTATTGATTGGATTGATCTTGGTGATATTGTCACTGCTGTGTGTTATAATCCAGATGGCAAGGTTTGTTGCGTTTTAAAAAGATGATCTTTATTTTAGTTTTTTTTGCTTAGTCTGGTTACATTTTGTTAAGATTCATATTTAACGATAATCGTTATTTGATTGCTATATAGGGAAGCATTGTGGGAACTTTAGATGGAAAATGCAGTTTCTATGATATTATTGGTATGAATCTAACCTTGAAAGAACTAATTAATGCAAGCAAATTTCTTTAATGTAAGTTGATGAATCTATATTGCAGACGAGCGGCTACAATTGCATACTCAAATCTTGTCATTGAGTAAAAAGAAGTGGCTAAAGAGAATAACAGGATTTCAGGTATTGTTGATAAAACAATGTTTTTATTTTAATTTATTTCTTCGGTTTTTACTATCGTATGATATGATATAGCAAACTTTCATTTTTTCAGTTTTGCCCAATGGACTCCAGGAAAGTAATTGTTTCATCAGCTGATTCACAAGTGAGAATCCTTTGCGGTATCAATCTTGTTGGCAAGTTCAAGGGTATGTTGTGTTTATTAGCTCTGAATATAATAAACAAAAAATCAACCCTGAGAGTGACCAACTTTTGTATTTAGGTTAACTGCAATTGAGATGTAGTTTCAGTAGGTTAACCGAACTGAAATGTAGTTTGGTTGGTTAACCAACGTATCAGTTTAGTATTTCCTTGGACCTTAAAATGAAAAAAAAAAGAATGTTAATCGGTTTTCGGTGAATTTACCTAGTTAATTGATTGAAACATGTATTAAACAGGGAATAGAAGTTCAGGAAGCCAAATGGCAGCATCCTTCACATCAGATGGAAAACACATAATCTCAGCTGCAGAAGATTCAAACATTTATATCTGGAATCACAACATTACCCCCAATAAACCCCTTACAAAACCCAAAACCAACTTATCATTTGAAAACTTTTCATCTCAAAACACAACAATGGCCATACCTTGGTGTGGTCTCAAAACCATAGCAGCCTCACTTCCTTCTCCAAGACTTACATTAAACAACCACCTTATTACCAACAACTTCAACAATATTGTCGTCCCAAGAAGTACAATAGATTCACCTCGAATGCAATCACCAGCAACAACCCGCGGGTTTTTCTTGGAGACGCTTCTGAAAGGACCGCCAACATGGCCTGCTGAGTCACTCCCGGGTTCAACTCAAGTTAGCGTTTCACCTTCAATGCGTAAATCGGAGTACAAATTCTTGAAAACCGCCTATCAAAGTACTTTTGTCGTTCCACATATTTGGGGTCTGGTGATTGTCGCAGCAGGTTGGGATGGACGGATTAGAACGTATCTAAATTACGGGTTACCTATCCGGTTGTGAAGCCTTACATCATATATATACATATTTAAAAATAAACCTGGTATACATACATTCATACATGTATTTAATACACGATCTGGTTTCTGAAAGAAGAAACAGACGTGGATCTTTTTTTTCTGTTAATTCAGTTAACACGCAATGTTTTAGACAATGAAGGTTTAGCCTTGTTGAAGACTTGAAGAGAGCAGGTTTTTGTTATCATTGAGAAATAAAAGCAAAGAGTTCTTCACATGGTTTTGTAAATATTTAATTATTTTGGTTCCAATATATTCGTTCTTTTTTTATATTTAAATTCTGTGGTCATATAAACTGACAGATGAAATAATAATTTGGATTTGTGTGATAGAGCAAGGACAAACATATGCGCACTAGTGTAGGATACTTGCGTCTTCCATGTGAAGGCATGTCGGCATTAAAGTGATGTGTTAAGTCCGTTTACTTTTATAATAAACTTAGATAAGTTGTAAAAGTCGATTCAAAAGGAAATTACATAGTACATACTTTTCACATATGATATTATATGATATTATGTTAGTTACAGATAAAAATCTGAGCATGAATAAGATGTTGTAATAGTGACAAAAAAACCTTAAAGCACAAAATGTTATGTGACAAGAGGTTTCCAACAAGATTAAAAGAGAAATTTTATAGGTTTGTAGTTCATCCAAATAGGTTATACGGAATTGTTTGTTGGGTCATCGAAAAGAGATAGACACAACAAAATGAAGATGTCGCGGTGGATGTGTGGGCACATAAGGTTGGACGGGATAAGAAATGATTTTTTTTCAAGAGAATCTAGAGTGACATGTATCTTAGATAAGAATAGGGAGATGTGATGGTATGCTCATGTGAAGAGTAGAATATAACTACTCTAGTAAGAGCTATGAAAACCTTCACATGGAGGGGAAGAGAAGCAAAGGCAAATCCAAACATATATAAGATGACTGAATTAGATAAAAATTTGCTAGAATTGCACGTGATATACAAGGGATATGGGTTTTTAAAGATGTCAATGAAGGTTGTGAACATACATACAATTAGATCTCTCTATTTTATTTTATTTTAAACCGTAAACATCATGTTATTATGGGGGTCTTACCATAGCAAACGATGTTACACACGATACGCTGGATCATAGTTCGGGTGATTAACCAGGATCCTCAATGTTTCACGTCCATCCTAGAGAAAACCCACCACTCAAAGGCCCACATTGGTAAAACCTCTAACTCGCCTTTATAATATTTTACATTTTTTTGTGTGTCATGTGTAATTTTAACACTTAACCTCCACATTGAAAGGTAAAGAGTATCCACTCTACCAAATGGTGAGGAGATCTCTCTAATATTTATACGTTTACAAGAACAGTTGTAATAATATATACTTTACTTAAAATCAATGACTAACTTTATAACAAATCTACTCATTAATAAAAGATTTTTTTTTTTACCGGAAAATTGGAATTAAATAATCCAAGTTGGGTATTGGCGAATAATAATCCGAGTTCCAATATTGGCCTACAATAATCCCAATTATTTGGGTCTTGGAATTCATTGGGCCGCAGTTAATTTTTCACTAACTCCGTTAGTTGTGTGCTGACGTGGCACATGCCACGTCAGCAAGTATGATGCCACATCACCTGCCACGTCAGCAAAATGATGCCACATCACCTGCCACGTCAGCAAGTACTAGCGGAGTTAGTGAAAAATTAACGAGGGCCCAATAAATTCCAAGACCCAAATAATTGGGATAATTGTAGGCCAATATTGGAACTCGGATTATTATCCGCCAATACCCAATAACTTGGATTATTTAATTCCAATTTTCCTTTTTTACCACATGTAATTTTCACATTTATTCTCATATTTATTTTCTGGAATCTCTCTTCTATTATGCTTTTAAATACTTAAATTGTATAATTTAATATAAAATATATAAATCTTTTTATTTTAAAATTTTAATAAAAAGCTAATTCTTTAGAATAAGATTTCAATTATATTTATCTTAAAATATTGGTTTTTGTATTTTTCATACTTTTTATTTATTTATTTTTTGTTTTTGTTTTTATTTATTATTTTATTCTTGTTTTTCATTTTTATTTTATATTTTATATTTTATTTTTATATTTTTGTTCCTATTTTAATTTTTACTTTATATTCTTAATTTTTATTTATTTATAAAATCTTAAGAGAAAATGAACTTAAATTAAAATTTCCATTTCATTACATGAAGGAAATGAGAAAAACACCTCTCCTTCAAGGAATGAAAATCTTTAATAATGAAAAAAGTTGCATTTCTTATGAAATGGTTAATTTCATTCCAATGTGCTACCAAATATGTCATGTTTCATTCTAATGTTATGACTCAATCTATTCCACCCTTCATTTTTCACATACCAAATACTACCTAGATTATGTAAGTCAAGTCCATCCATAAGAACATAACCTTTCGTTCATGGCCTTTCCCCTATAGAGTTTGAACGCGGCGATAGAATACGATCAAAGTCAGCTTTAAAGTAAAAAAAATTTGATTAAAATTACTTGACGGTTATGGACTAGTCATTAGACGAAATGTTTCAAAACCAGATTTTTTAACTGGACCGGACTTGTGTCAAAAAAGGTTCAACCTTTTGAGTCGGGTCAAACAGGAAGGTCGAATTGGATTGATTATTCAAACTGGTAAATTTATAGTATACACTTTATAAATTTTCATACACGACAAATGTCCAAAAAAAAAAAAACTTCGATAAAGTCTTAAGCAGGTTCATTATGGTAGGGGTGATCTATAGAAGACCAGAGAGAACCGGGGGGTGGGTACGGGTAGATCAGAGAGATCTAACAGCGAAGGGGGGATAGATAGGCTTGACAACCACAATGTTACTGTAAACTCTCAAGAACTCTTATGTAAATGTTCCTCTTGACATGAAGAACTTATGAAGAACTCAGTACCCACCTCCCAGTTCTCTCTGGTCTTCTGGAGATCACCCCCTACCATAAACATTACTTCTATCTTTCTCTCTAGTATTTGTTAAGAGTCTTCATGAGTTCTCGTACTCACCCCCCAGTTCTCTCTAGTCTTCTAGAGATCATCCCGTACCATAATTGGTATCAGAGAGAACTAGATTACATTTATCCCAAAGACATGAATATAAGTTTTAATCAAACTATATTTATCCAAAACAAAAAAGTTCTTGATCATTTAGTAGATGGAATTCATTATCATCTTCCTCCCCATCAAGAAGAGAATAACCACTTTCTTTTTCTACCGTATTAAATAAGGAATTTTATAATGACTAAATAACAAGACATTAAAAGTAACCTCAATTAATATATGTAAAAAGTAACATTGTTTTTGAGACGACGATTCATGCACTCGCTAATCAAGAATACTTTTCTATATCATCATTAGTAAGTTCCGGTCGGCCTTCTTCTTCAACCATCCAAAATTCGGTATCACTATTCATATCATATGACCACTTAGCAAATTCAAGTCTACAAAAACATTCATAGAAAATAAGATATAAAAATAAAATTACTTTACAACCACATTTAAGTAAATTTGTATCGTGACTTTTAAAAACCGATTCAATTAGCGGGCCGGTTGAACTGTAAGAACCGCCGGGTTAAAAATCAGATTGGAAATAAAATAAATTGGACTAACCTTTACCGTCTTAGCCTCCGATCACCGATTTGATTGGTCAAACCAACCGGGTCAATCCGGGCTTTAAAACATTGAATATCATGGTATATGGGCGTTTGAGAAGTCACTACATAATGGGCAAGTGTTTGTTTGTTGGGCTCCTGATGGACTACCGAAATTGGGCTCTATAAGTTAGCTGGCTTCCTGACATTTTGCTTCAACGGCCCGAAGAGCGACCTCATACCGACTCAAACTAACTTTGAGCGACTTACTAGCCACAAGTTGTCCTCAAAAAACATCCCGGTGGTTAAAAACCATGCTATGAACCGACATAAATGTGGTTGTTACCATTAATATCGACAACTGTTGGCAATGTTCTAGATATGGCCACTCATAAATGTCATGTCCCATCCTAGCAACTCGTACGGTTAAAAGACTAGCTTGATTGAGTTAATTACTCTCTACTTATAATGTTGAAAGTTGAAACTATTGAGTATGGGTTCGTAATCTGCAACTCGGTCGAGGACATAATTCTGGATAAAGGAGCTAATCGAGTTACCCAAAACTATGCAATTACCCTCACGAGCAAGTGATATGAAGTCACTTAACAGATTGAGGCAACATAGATGAAGTTGGGAAAAGAAATCTTAAAACGAAATAGTTCAAAATTAAATCTCCCAGGTCAATGTCGATGTTCAGAAGTTTCGACATCGATCCAAAACCATATATAAAACCGTGAGATTGGGTTACTCCGCATAATTTTAAAACGAGGGTGATCATTTTATATGTTTTAGATTGGTTCGGGTTGCTTAGTCGGTTTTCTCATGTAGGATGGCGAAATGCCACTCGTAGAGTCGTAGGGTGATCGTCTGTCAAGGGCTGGACCAAACCGGGCTAGAAAAAAAACTATGAAGGTGAAAAACAATGATTGAAAAAAAAAAAAAACATATTACTGGTTTTGAATTAAATAAATTTATACTTCCATCTATCTAATATCAAAATGTATAGCAAGTATATCTCTAATTAAGTGGCCGGGGGTTCAACCGAATGGTAATGTGTAGATTTAAGAATCGTGTTTGTAGGTGTCTAAGTATCCATTAAAAAAACTTCAATAATAAAAGAAAAACTAGTATTAAGATTCATGTGTTGTTGGGACGTTGTTCAAATGTGAAAAATTTTAGCCTCACAACATTAATAAAAATAAGCATATTGTTCCCTTCTCGTTATAAAAGAGAGATAATGTGTTAATAATATTTTAAAATCTAGATAAAAATGTACACTATTTAAAAAGTTCGCTTACACACTTTTGTTGGCGTCGAGATTTAAAATCTCTAACCTAATGTAAACAAAATGACAACACCTTAACATTCCTCTTGTACCAGAAAGCCTTTGGTGTGTACACATATATATAATTAGGATCTAATACCTAGTTTGTTTGTTTTTTTTTTAAAACAATTTAGACCATTGATCTAGATAATTAATGGTTAAGATTAAAAATAAAAATTATGCGTGAAAAGTAAAAAAAGAAATAAGGGATAGCGGGGTAAAAATGGTATTACTTAATTACACAAATGTAATCAGGTATAATTTAAGTAAGTATAGCACTCTTATTTAATTTTATGTTTTTATCTCTAGTTTCACATGTCACGTATCTTTCTTATGTTAAGAAGCATTTGTAAATTATTCCCCGCCCCTTTATATATACATTATGTATATATAAATTGTACATATATATAAAATATATAATATAAAAAGGAAGAATGACTACAATAAAAAGTTAATAATCTTTGCTTAATAACTTCTATGAAATAAACAAGCATTTTTATCTAATTTGTCTTTACTCTATTATTATATGCATATATAATATGTAGAGTTGACAGTGTGACTTTAAACGTGGAGGAGAATAAAAAGGGGGGAAAAATGTGGAAGTGGGGTATATTGTTTATAAGTAATTCGCTTTTAAGGGTAGGGAAAAATCATAATAGTGATACATATGTGGACATATGAGGAGTTGGACCACTCGTCACTAAATCAGCCACACGGCCCGGTTCTCTTACGTTACGACACGAAATAATGGGCCTACCTTCTATTAGCTGGCACTTTATGCTCCGTCAAGTGGCTTTTCAAAATGCATACATTGGCTGGCCCATCACACATGTCTTGACTTTCTTTTCGGTTTCACATTTTCACCGTCCACGTTATTCGGGGTATTTAGTTAAGATCTGGTTTTTAATTCAAATCAAAGCTGAACCGTTATGAATGTTTTGTTATCAGTAAAAGTCAAAACCGAATTGTTGAATAATAAAACGAAACCGAACCATTATTAACAGGTTGGTTCAGATTTAGCTTCGGGGTTTGTGCCTTTTTAGACCTGTTTGGGTCGTTGTACAAACCGTAAAAGTTCGTAAAAACTCATAGGAAAAATTGTTCTAAGAAGACATAGAAATAAGTTGTCAAAGCAGAAACAAGCTGTAAAATAATGTAAAACCTGTCATAAACTGTCAAAATTGGAGACCGAAATAAGTAGTATTTAGTTACGATCTGGTTTTATGGGTTTTTAATTCAAATCAAAGCCGAACCGTTATGAATGTTTTGTTATCAGTAAAAGTCAAAACTGAATCGTTGAAAAATAAAACCAAACCGAACCATTATTAACAAGTTGGTTCAGATTTAGCTTCGGGGTTTGTGCCTTTTTAGACCCGTTTGGGCCGTTGTACAAACCGTAAAAGTTCGTAAAAATTCATAGGAAAAATTGTTCTAAGAAGGCTTAGAAATAAGTTGTCAAAGCAGCTAAAACAAGCTGTAAAATAATGTAAAACCTGTAAAAAACTGTCAAAATTGGCGATCGAAATAATTAGGTTGGGAGTTAGGGTTTGAGAGAAAATGAACTTAGGGTATTTGTAATACTACTGTCGCAATGTGCGGTGGTGGTGACCTGGACTGCGCGAGAGTGCAGCAACACCAAAACAACCAGCGCGACGCTGCATCAAAAGTGAAGACAGCGGTCACCGCTCACCGTATTGCAATCTCTCTCTTCCCCATACTTTCTCTCTCTCTCTCTCTCTCTCTAAACCCCATCTCCCCCTCTTTTTTTATTTTATTTTTTTTTAATAATAAAAAAGTGAAGTATAGTGTGGGGTTGGTATTACAGGGGGTAAAGTGTGAAAGTGTTTGAATGATAATATGCCGATAAGGTGGAAAAAAAAAACAAATTGTAAGGTTAAAATAATGTGGTGAAAATATTACAAAGATCCTTAAAGAATAAGGAGTGAGAGGAGGCTCTCTTACTTTGTTAGGGCCTAGTTTGCCTAATTCGTGAATTTTTGGATGGCTCTTCCGTGATTTTTTTCAGTGGACCTAAAACTGAAAGTGCAAATCCAGTAACAACTCATTTAGTTCTTAATATTAATTAATAATTCTAATCAACATAGTGTTTACTACCGTTTTTTCATATATTATTTACATGGTACGGTTCAGTTTTTATTACTGTTTTTTATATAAACCGTAAACCAAACTATTTACTACGATTTGAACTTTTGCAACCGACTGATCGATAATTTAGAAAAAAATCAATCGCAAAATCAAACCGATGACCGGTTTAGACGGTTTTATGGTTTAAAATCGAACCATGAACACCCCAAATCATTATCACCTTCTTCAAGCTTCTATCGCTACTATTTGAAACGTTGTGATAAGTCATATCAACAAAAGCAGGGCCAACCATAAGTGAAGAGCCCACAATTTTTTTAATTTTTGATTTATAATTTGTTTTCCGATACGCGTTGGCTACTAAATGAGTCTTTAGTGCCCGCCCGGCCCCTCTCTTTAATCTTAAGTAAAGTGAAGTCAAATCAAAGAAGTGAACATCGTAACATGTTTGTTTGAACGGTTTTTCGTGCAATTCCGATATTAACCCGGAGACTCATAAATTTTAAAAATCATATTTTAATGTTTCTTAATATTTTATAAGCTTAATATAAGATGCTTGCAAAATATTAGAGGCTATCAAGTTAAAACGAGAACGTACGAATAAAAATATATTAAATACGTTTATTTACGTTTAATTTATAACATGTCTCTATAAATTAAACAATTGATTTTTAACTTTATAAAATGATTGTAGGATATTGCAAATTAGATATTTTAAGATAAAAATCCCGAGTCATTATCACCTTCTTCGAGCTTCTACCGCTACTATTTGAAACGTTGTGATAAGTCATATCAACAAAAGCAGGGCCAACCATAAGTGAAGAGCCCAAGATTTTTTTATTTTTTTATTTATAATTTTTTTTCCGATACGCGTTGTCTACTAAATGAGTCTTTACTGCCCGCCCGACCCCTCTCTTTAATCTTAAGTAAAGTGAAGTCAAATCAAAGAAGTGAACATCGCAACCTGTTTGTTTGAACGTTTTTTCGTGCAATTCTGATATTAACCGGGAGACTCGTAAATTCTAAAAATCATATTTTAATGTTCCTTAATATTTTATAAGCTTAATATAAGATACTTGCAAAATATTAGAGGCTATCAAGTTAAAACGAGAACGTACGGATAAAAACATACTAATATGTTTATTTACGTTTAATTTATAAAATGTCTTTATAAATTAAACAATTGATTTTTAACTTTACAAAATGATAGTAGGATATTCTAAATTAGATATATTAAGATAAAAACCCCGAGATTCCCGGTAACGATAATTCGAATACCAAAATGGGGTAACAAGCTGAAAATCGTTTTATTTTTGTTTTAAGCAAATCTTTAACCTAAAATTTTATAAAATTTATTATTTTGTTTTCAAAAATAATTATGAAATATCCTGTATTTATATTAATCCATATAAGTTATTAAATGAGTTAGGTGGTATAGTAGGAAAGTATATAAATTCAATCACTTTGGTTCCAAATTCAAATATTGCATACCATTTTATATATATATTTTTTTCATTTATGCTTTCTAAGTTCCTTTTATAGATTTTTTGTTTTTTTTTATTTTTTTTTAGTTTTATTTTTTTAAATCTTCTTGAAATTGTGGACCAATCAGATTCATTTAGGAGGGAGAGAAAATCAAACGCCTCAAAGGGTTTTTTTAAGACCCATAATTTTTTTTTCAAATTTATAGCCCGGGGGGGGGGGGGGGTAACCCGAACATAAAGGGGGGTGTTTTAGGAGACATGACTCCCACAACTAGGGGTGTGCAAGAATCCAAAAAAACCGACTCGAAACTAAAATAACCGAAAAAACCAAACCGAAAAAACCGAATCCATATAGAAACCGAAGGATTTGGATTGAACTTTTCTAAAATCCGAAATTTCGGATCGGTTTCGGTTTTAGCTAAAAAGAGAATCCGAAAAAACCGAACCGATCCATTTAATTATTGAAGGGTTTCAAATTTTTTAAATTTTTATTTATAATCATTAGGATCTTTGAGTTTTTCAGATTAGATCATTATGCAACTTTAGTTTTTATTTGAATGTCCTTTCAATGTTTGAGATTAGATTGTTAAAGATTTATTTGATTTTGGATTTTTATGCAACATTATGAATTTTTGAGTCTTTGATATTAGATCGTCAAAGATTTGTCTGACAAATGGCCTAGTACTTCATCGATTTTGTCGTATGTCATATATGTTAGAGATATATATAAATTTAAATACATAATTTTTTTTTTGTCCATTTGTGCTTTGTGGTACTCAAAAGTCAAGCATGAATGTGTCCATTTGAATTTCTTCTAATGACATTAGGAAGTTTTTTTAAATGATTATGTTAAAAAATGGCCAGAAAAATTCTCAAATAGTCAAAAGAATAAAATAATAATAAACAATATATCATATTAGTAAGCAGTGGCGGATCTTGAATTTTTTTTATGGGTGACCGAAAATTAGTGGTGACCGAAACAATATATATATATATATATATATATATATATATATATATATATAGGGTTGGGGTAATTTGGAACCCACGTTGAGTTGAGGAAACTTTGGAACCTCGTCAAAAACGAGGTTAGAAAAACGTTTTTTTTTTAAATTTTTTTATGGTGGTTCTTTAGGTTATAAACTACTCGTATATGAAAAAAAATCAAAAAACCGCCTAGTAGATTTTTTTTAAAAAATTCTCAGAAAAAAATGTTACATATGTAACTTTCATGTGTAAACTGTATATATATGCATTTACACATGAAAGTTACATATGTAACCAATCTTTTTTGAGATTTTTAAAAAAAAAATCTACTAGGCGGTTTTTTGATTTTTTTTCATATACGAGTAGTTTATAACCTAAAGAACCACCATAAAAAAATTTAGAAAAAAAAATGATTTTTTAACCTCGTTTTTGACGAGGTTCCAAAGTTTCCTCAACTCAACGTGGGTTCCAAAATACTCTTTCCATATATATATATATATATATATATATATATATATATATATATATATATATATGTTTTAGTGGTGACCGACACGATATATATAATTTTTTTTTCGTAAAATACGTATACTCGGTACCTCTGGACAAAAAACCAGCAGTGACGGTCACTGCTGGTACACACTAAAATTCGCCCCTGCTAGCAAAAGAGTTGGCTAGTTGTGTTATAGCACATTGCTAAGATGCTTGTATTTATTTAGTGGGAGCAAACACATCACTTTATACAATTAACAATTGCTTTGATTTCATTGTCAACCCGTTATGACATGGGTTTGTTAGATGGTACATAATCCTAGTGTGTAAGTGTAAAGTTGCATAAATTCAACATGGATTCTCAAATCAGAAACATAAAGCCAAGAACGAGATCTGAAGTTACAAAGAAACAACAAAGAAGAAATTCTTTAAAAAATGCAACCAGCAGAGAATAACAACAATTAGATCACTATAGATGATCTAAACTGGGAAAGATGACACATGAGATAGACTCGATCATCGACTGATGAACTCGAACAAATGAAACCCTAGCAGAGCGATTGATCGAAGAACTAGAAGAAATATGGTGTGTAGCGACTGAATAAACCCTAACAGCCAATATAAAGTCTCCTAAGCAACCAAATAAGTCCACCGGGTCTTGACCCAAGTCTTTAGCCCAGCATCTCTTCATAAGCCCAATCTGCTATCAGCTTGGTCCACAACCTAAACAAACCACAAAACAACAAATCAGTGTTTATATAATTTTTGATAGTTGAGCTAAAAACTTATATATTTTTGACATCCCCCTTTAGCTCAACAGCAAAAACATCAAACATATTCAATTTTTGACATAAATATTCATGTTGAGCTACTGTTAATCCCTTAAAGACATCTGCGCATTGCTCTTGAGAACTAATGTTACAAACTTTTATCAACCCTTCAACAATTTTTTCCCTAAAAAAAAACATATCTATATCAAAATGTTTAGTTCGATCATGAAAAACTGGGTTAACTGTTATTGAGACAGCAACATTATTATCACAATAAACTGTCACATGAAGTTTAACAACTACACCTAATTCTTTAAGAATGTTTTTAACCCACACCAGTTCACAAACAGCATTGCACATAGCTCTATATTCAGCTTCTGCAGAAGACCTAGAAACTGTATTCTGTTTTTTTTATTTCCTGGAAATTAAAGATTTTCCTAGGAACACACAATAACATGTCACAGACCTACGAGTTAAAGGGCACTTTGCACAGTCAGAATCAGCATACACAGTAAGATCAACAGAATCACCTTTCTCTATTAAGATACCTTTACCAGGTGCTGACTTAAGATATCTTAACAACCTTAACGCAATACCTAGATGAGACTTTGTGGGATTATGCATAAATTGGCTTAGAAACTGAACAACATAGGATATATCTGGTCTAGTATGTGACAGATAAATAAGCTTTCCAATTAGTTTCTAAAATTCGTAGCATTAACAACCGGAGTTTCATCAGATTTACACACAACAGAAACTAAATGATGTTGCTCAATTGGCACAGCAACAGGTTTAGACCCACTCAAACCAAATTCAGATAAAAGTTCAAGACAATATTTCCTTTGTGATAGACAAATACCATTATCTGTTTTAAAGACTTCAAAACCAAGAAAATATTTTAAATCACCAAGATTCTTTATTCTAAATTTTGACTTCAACTGTTGTTTAACAATTTCTATTGTTTCAAGATTATTTCCAGTTATGATAATATCATCAACATACACTAATAAAATAGTAATATGTTCACCAACAGATTTAAAAAACAAAGAATGGTCACTTTTACTTTGGCAGAACCCACTATCACATAAACACCAACTAACTTTTGATTCCACATCCTAGGGGCCTGTTTAAGGCCATACAAAGACATATTTAACTTGCAAATTTTTGTGTCATTTTTAAGAAAATAACCTTCAGGAAGTGTCATATAGATATCCTCATCTAACTCCCCATACAGAAATGCATTATTAATATCTAACTGAGATAAGGACCAATCATGATTAACAGCTAAAGCTAACACACACCTAATTGTAACTAACTTTACAACAGGTGAAAACGTTTTCTTCATAGTCTACCCCTTCTTTTTTACTATATCCTTTGGCCACAAGTCTGGCCTTGTATCTCTCGACCTCTCCAGACAACTTATACTTAATTTTGAATACCCGCTTACTTCCTATAGGTTTTCTACCTTTAGGTAGGTCTGATACATCTACAATGGTCCAAGTGTTATTCCTATGCAAAGCTTCCATTTCCTCGTTCATAGCATTTACCCAATTTGGGTCATGTTTAGCTTCAAAAAAATTCTTTGGTTCCACACTCTTATTGAGACTGGAAAGAAAACATAAGTTGGCTTTACTTAAATTTGAGTAATTTAAGACCTTCTCAATACCATATTTCACACAGCCCCCCACAACAAAATCTTTACATTTTTTTGGCATATGTGGATGTCTTGTAGAACGTCTTAAAGCTGACTCATACCCTCAGAGAAGTGATATTCATCATCTAGACTGTCAACCAGTCTGTTCGCATCTTTGCCGCCACTAGAACCAGATTGGAACTGAGTTTTAGTCGGAGATGACTGAACTTCAGGTTGACCAACCAAATTCTGTGCATCAGAGGGAACAGAATCAGGACTGCTAGAGTCACCCACGACCTTCCCTTCATCATCGGGATTTCCACTTGAGTTCTTTGGTTTAAAACTTTCATCAGAAACATTAAAAAATTGTAGCCAAGGTTCAAAAGAAATGTCAAAAGTAGAACCATAAGTACCAGTTTTAAAGGGAAAAATGTCTTCGTAAAATTTTACATCCTTAGAAAAGAAAATAAGATTTATTTCTAAACTTCATAACTTGTAACCCTTCTTTTCGTTAGAATAAGCCATAAAAACACATTTTTCAGCTTGACTAGCAAACTTATCAGTGTTATTTAAAACAGTGGCAAAACACAAACAACCAAAGACTCTCAAATGGTAAAGAGAAGGTTTATCATGAAACATTTTCTCAAAAGGGGACATGCCATTAAGAACAGAGGAAGGGAACCTGTTTATCAAGTAGGTAGCAGTAAGTATACATTCAGACCAAAACTTCAAAGGAACACCAGACTGGAAGAGTAAAGTTCTAGCTACATTCAGTAGGTGCCTGTGTTTCCTCTCAACAATACCATTCTGCTGAGGGGTATGAACACAAGTTGTTTGATACAAAATACCATTTTTTACAAGAAACGAACTCATAGTTTGATTAACAAATTCTGACCCATTATCACTTTTGAAGGTTTTTACTTTAGTACCGACATGTGTTTGAACAAGACTCACAAAACTTTCAATATTAGAAAACACATCATGTTTATTTTTGAGTAAATATACCCAAACAGCCCTACTATAGTCATCAACTATAGTCAAGAAAAACCAAAAACCATCTCTATTAGCAACCTTATAGGGTTCCCACACATCTAAATGTACAAGTTCTCCCACACGAGACGTTTTATGACCACTTAGAGGAAAGGGTTCCCTGTGTTGTTTTGTCTTATGGCAGATTTCACAGGGAGAAATCAGCTTACTAGTTTGGAGTTTTAAATTGTTGTACAAAATCTTTAACTCAGGCTCTGCTGGATGCCCTAGTCTAACATGCCAAACATCTAACATATCAACAGAACAATTACAAACCTTAGAGCACACAGAGACAGAACCATACAAATACAAGCCCTCAACTTGTTTACTAGTCAGAATCACTTTCTTTGTGTACAAATCCTGAAGATAGCAGGTATGCTCATCAAACCAAGTTATTAACTTGTTATCTTTAGCAAGCTTATGAACTGAGATTAGGTTAACCAAGTATTCTGGTACAACAAATACATCATGTAAAATGACACTTTTAGCAAGTTTCAGGTTACCAATTTGATGTACGGTTGCTACAGTTCCATTAGGCTGTCTAATTTTAATTCCAAACTCTAAGACATTTACTAGCTTATCCAACCCTTCATTAGAGACCACCATATGTTGATTTGCACCAGAATCAATAACCCAACCAGAATTCACAGTTCCAGCAGAAAAAGCATATACACAGTTATTTACAAGATTCATGCAATTATTAAAGCTAGCCACTTTACCTCCTATATGAGAAACTTGTGATGACTCGCCACCCCCTGAATTTTCATCTAGAAGTTTTAGTAGTCTTGAAATTTGATCATGACTAAGAGAACTCATGGTTGAAGAGGAACTGGGACATGCTTCAGCAGAAGAACTACTAACAGTTCCTTGCCTAACACCCTGATTTCCCCATTTTGAGTTCCTTTGTTTATACCCTGGAGGATAACCTATCAGTTCAAAACACTTTTCTACAAGATGGCCCACTTTATTACAATGTGTACACTTTAAGTTGGTATTTGGTCCTCTATTTGGCCTTCTAGTAGTCTTAGAAAGAAGACTTGATTTAGACACAAACCTTGACACTTGACTCTTAGTCCCAAAGTTATTTCCCCTATGAGACTCTTCCCTAGATATAGTTGAAAAAACGGTTTTTAAAGTGGGAAGAGTATCACGAATTACAGATTAGTTCTAACAGGCAAGTAAATCTAATCAACTCCTATCAAAAACTGCATCAGCTTAATCATATTACTAAACTCATTATATTCTTTAGCAGCATCACAAGAACATGAAGGCAAATGAACCACATTATCAAACTATTTCCACATAGTAGACAACATATGATAATACTCAGAAACAGAAGAGCCACCTTGTGTTACAGAGTTAATTTTCTGATACAAATTAAAAATTACAGACCCATCAACTTTATCATAGGTTTCCTTAAGGTTTTTCCATACTTCAGAAGCCAGTTTAGAATAAACCTGGCCAACATACACTTCCTCACTCACATAATTGAGGATCCAGGTTAACACCACACAATTACATCTATCTCACTGATTTGCTAGAACGTCATCATCAATAGGTTTAACACAAGTACCATCAAGAAACCCTACTTTATTTTTGACACTTAAAGCAAGTTTCAAAGCATTTGCCCAAATAGTGTAATTATCCACCCCTTTCAATTTAAAACTGATCAAGGTTAATGTGCAAGAGTCACTAGCATGCAGATAAAGAGGGTCACTAGCTTCAATTTTACTAACCAGAGTAGACGAAGATTCACCCGTATCAGATTCTTTAGGAGGCATGATAACAATTCACAAATACAAACCACAACAAAAACAACAGGCAATTAAAACACCACAGATTAACACAGATAATCACACAACAACTAGACAACCAAGATACAAATCAGAAAAACAACAAACCAAATATAGAGCTAGAATGAAACGATCTCACCCCAGGAGCCTGAGTCGGAACCTTCACTTAGGGTTACCAACTCAGGCGCGACGATTCTGCACAACGTGTTGGACTGCGCCTCCTAGCTTCCCCAACCTTCACTTAGGGTTGGGGTCTTCTTCCAAGATCTTGAGCTTTAAAGAAGACAAACAGTCACCAACCACCGATCTAAAGCTCTCAAGACAGAGAGAGTTCGGATCCGTTCTTGACGCACATCAGAAGACAGAAATACCAACCCAGATCCAATTGATCGAACAACAACGACTTATCTAGGGTTTGACAACAAACCCTAGCTATCAAAATAGAGCTGACGAAACACAACGGAAAGAAGAAATCAAAGCCTCAACTCTGATACCATGTAAAGTTGCATAAACTCAACATGGATTCTCAAATCAGAAACGTAAAGCCAAGAACGAGATCTGAAGTTATAAAGAAACCACAAAGAAGAAATTCTCCAAAAAATACAACCAGCAGAGAATAACAACAATTAGATCATTATAGATGATTTAAACTGGGAAAGATGACACACGAGATAGACTCGATCATCGACTGATGAACTCGAATAGATGAAACCCTAGCAGAGCGATTGATCGAAGAACTAGAAGAAATATCGTGCGTAGCGACTGAATAAACCCTAACACCCAATATAAAGACTCCTAAGCAACCGAATAAATCCACCGGGTCTTGACCCAAGTCTTCAGCCCAACATCTCTTCATAAGCCCAATCTGCTATCAGCTTGGTCCACAACCTAAACAAACCACAAAACAACAAATCAGTGTTTATATAATTTTTGATAGTTGAGCTAAAGACTTATATATTTTTGACAATAAGTGGCTCCTCAAACCTTGAACTTGTGACTTTTGTGCTCAAATACAAACATAAACTGAACCACAAGAAGATTGGTTTCAAGTTTCAACAAACCCATTTCTAGTTTATATGATAGATAGCACAAAGAAGCCCTCATGATCCCTGTTTTGACTCAATGTAGAAATTTTCATATATAACCATTAATCATTGTTATGTTATTTTAAACGAAAACATATTTTATATAAAGATTTAATAAACAAGATAGAATCATTATTATGTATTCTAGGCACATAGAAAGATTTAATAAACAAGATAGAATCATTATTATGTATCCTAGGCACATGCTTTGTAGGACACACTGGTCTGGTTTCGTTAGCGTGTGGTCTAAAAGTGACATGAATGAGAGAAGGCCTGGATGACACATCTAGTACAACTGAGAAGACTATTTTTGTGACGTTTTAGAGTAAAGAGTTTTGTGATATTTTAGAGTAAAGAGTGCTGGGATTTTGCGCATTATCTTAAATAAATCGAAAAACAGATTAGCGGAAGCATATGCACGAACCGATCTGGATCCGATCTCCGGATCGTCCCACCAGGAGTCTGGCTAGTTTCAAAAAATTAACAAAAAGACATATTTAACACAACCATAGGGTTTTTAGTGATGTACCTTTCATGCAGACGGTAGATCCACATGTAAACGGCTAACCAAAGTGTAGTACACCGATGAGCAACAATCTTGATCGTTAAATCCAAGAGAAACACGAAACCAATCCGAAACTTGGTCGTCGAATATTACCGATTTCTTGTCTTACAAGCAACCAATAGAAAGTAACAAACTAACTTGCAAAACCCACATCGCAAGTTGACTTGTTAGAGTCAAACAGGATCATAACCTGTTAACCAATTCAATCGTTTGAGATCAAACGAACAAACCGGACTAACTAAAACAAAACAGTACAGATCATGTTGTTTTAATGCAAATCAACATAATGTTCTGTGTTGTTATATACTCTTCAAAAAACATAAAATATATTGTTTAATTACAAAACAAACATAGAATTAGTTGTTTTAACGCAAAACAATAAATACAATGCAAAATTGTACAAATCATATTGTTTTAACGTAAAACCGTATAACTTTTATAAATCCAGTCCACATTTTTTAAAATCTTCATAGTTTTTATAATCTTGTATAATTTTTTAAAATAAAATTAGTTTTAGTGTTTTTATATATTGATATTATATTCAAACTAAAGAGAAAAATATTTAATTTTATGGTGTAATTTTTATAAGCAGAAAAAATAATATCATATGAAAAGTTATAAATGTTTTTAAAAAATAGGGGAAACTTAAAAAAAAACTCAACAAAACAAAAGGGGTTATACAAAAAATTTCCTCACACGTCTTATTTTCCTCTTATTCTATTGTACTTAAATCTGAACCCCGATTTATAAAATTAACAATCAAATTTATTTATCTTGTTTTTAAATAAAATATGTTTTTCAATGGATGAACCCGATATAATACATAAATTATTCAAATTTATTTGATTAAAAGGTTTTCTATTAGAACATGTTATGTTGTCTAGTGCTAGGTCTAGGTGGTTTGTCTATTTTGTATAGAAACTTTTGTATATTCTGTCCCCAGCGTACCAGGGGAGGACCAGATGGTTCGGACGGACCATCTGGTACGTTGGTTAAATGGTTCGCTGGACAGACTTGGTATAAATATGATTAGCTCGTGTTTGAGAGAACTAGTTGTGAGAGTTGTGAGTTTAACTGTGTGTTTTCAAGTGTGTTTACTCTCTGTAATCTCTCTCTGTATAACCGAGCTTGAAATCAATCGAAGATCTATTATTTACCTCGTGTGTTACAATTCCGATTACAATCATGCACTAGCAAGATCATATATGTGTTTTACAAGTGGTATCAGAGCAGGTTTTTGCTCGTTTGCTGTGATTTACAATCGGTTTTGGGTTCTAGAGAGAGAAACAACCTTTTTGCTCAAAATTGTGTCAATTCTTCTCAGTTTCACGTCTATGCGATTAGTATTTTACAGATGTGTTCGGAAGATACCTAAAAATAACTATTAAAACCTAGACCTAGACACACCTAATTTTACCGAAAATCCTAAAACTAACCGAACCCTAAGGCAAGTGTACCTGTCGGATTATAGTAGAGCTAAGGAAGACCGGGATATCGAACCTAGGACACTCTATAGACATGACTTAACCTAGACCTATGAAATGGAAATTTGAGAATTTGATTTTGGTTTTAGGATTAACTTAACTAAACTAACTAATTAACTAATTAACCAAAAGCAGAGAAAACTTGAGGAAACTGACAGATGAGAGAGAAGTACTACCTAGACCTAGAATCCTATTCAACACTTGCAATCTTACTTGGCTATGGAAATCTATGATGGAATCAGGATCTTAATGACAACTATAAGAAAACCTAGTGGACCCCAGATCATTTACCGGGTGTGACGCAGTAGGAAATCCTAAGAATCGAAGACGCATACTGATTGGTTAGGTCACCTCCCGGCTTGTTCCTAACGGATATTCTAATACTCGAACAGACAGGTCACCTTCCGGCTTGTTCCTATCCCAGACACATAACGATGAAAGGAGTAACTACTAACTTATTGGATTAACATGGAATAACAGGAAAATTAGAATAAATAGGGAATCCCTCTCCCGAGGAAATTTAACCTAAAACCCTAACAAACCCGATTACCCAATAGGTCTATCACCTCCCGGCTTGTCTAAACCTAGCAGCACACAAGAGTCAAGATTTTCACTAACAACCTAAACAATGATTAACTAACTAGCCAACCACATCAACTACCAACATAAAGTCATGCAATTGATTACCCAACCCAAACCGAAAGACATTCGCAGATTGAGCAGTTTAGACTAGAGGTGTACAAAACCGGTTTTTTTTACAAACTAGTTCGGGTTGTGAACCGGAACCGGTTTGGTCAACTTTGGTCAAAACCGGTTTGGTCATAATCGGTTCGGGTTATGAACCGGTTTATAGCAACAAAACCCTAAACCTACAGAACCGAATCGGGTCAGTTTGAAACCGGTTTGGGTTGAATCGGTTCGTAAAAAACCAGTTTTTTTATTCTTTCAAATGATTAACTAAACAAAGCTTAAGACTTGATATAAGAATTTTTTTTTGGCTAAAACTATATTACAAAATTTTTAAAGCTTGAACAAAACCTAACTGAAGATGATGAAATCATTATAAGAGATTTTGAAATATACAAGAGTAGAAAGTTGTATGATTTAATAAAAAATACCCACTATTTATAATAACTTAAAGGTTGAATTGTAAAAGAAAAATTAAATTCTAACAAACGGCTAATTCAATTAATCTCATTAATGTTAACATTGTGACTTAAGGAAATTCAACGACTATCTCATTAGCTAATGGCATTTAAGCAATTAGTGGCTAATTGGAATTTTGAAAAGCATATACCTATAATAAACCGGTTTCTAAACCAATTACAAACCGGTTCTAAACCAGTTCCATACCAGTTCTAAACCAGTTCCAAATCGGTTTCAGAGACAACCCGGTTTGGAACCGGTTCGTCAAAGGAGAATGTCAAACCAATGGGGAACCGTCAGTTTATACTCGAACCAGACCGGTTTTCTTTAAACCGGTTTTTATCTTGAACTGGTTTCGGTTTTTATGCCGGTTCGGTTTGCAAATCGGTTTCTTTGTACACCTCTAGTTTAGACTATTAATTACAACCATAATTCAAGCATCCATACGCATTAACCAGTAAATCAACAATCTTTTACTAGAACATCAACCAACATAAGAAATCCATAATCCGAATAAATACTACAAACGTCAAACAATCATCATAACGGACTAGGTAGTACAATCAATTTACCCAAGCATCATAATTCGAAAACGAACATAAACATGAATAGAAATATTGTTCATCGTAAAAGAAAATAAAATAGTTGAGCTACCAGTAACCAGCCTGTCTGTTAGCCTGCTTAATAATTAATCTTAAATTTTTGACGTGCTTGTCTGGCTGCCTGGTTAGCTTGAATTCTTCGATTTCTTTTTCTGTTCCGAATTCTTTCTCCCGTTCCAATTATGTGTAGAACCCTCTCTAATTGTCGTCTCCCTCTTTTATTCGTAGGGTTCAGCCTTTTCTTTTTATTCCTCCGCTCCCCCAAAGAATATTGCGAACCCTCTTTTTTCTTCTATAATTCCTTCGCAAGTTCCTCCTTTAAATGTATCCGTAGGGTTTTTTTTATCCTCCCAAAAAATATGAAGTCCTACATCATATATATTTTTTTCGAACTATTTAATTCACGATGGAATTTATATAAAATTGCAATTCGGCCCTCCATCTTTTATTATGTCAACGTCAGTCCTCAAACTTAGTCATGTATTCGTTTCAGCCCTCGAACTTTGATGTCATGTCATACCATCCCTTTGGACTCGTATGTCAACCTACAATCAAATATATTTAAACAATTTTTAGCCCAAAGTAAATCACATTGATCCTAAATAAAAACAAGATTTAAATATTTAACTAAACTCACACCAAAATATACAAAGATGACTCAATACCACATTAAGACTCAAATTTTAAAAACTAAATAACAAACTCATCGAAATCGACTCGAAATTGACTCAAATATTATACAAAATACATGGGAAAACAGGATGTGTTTGCGGCACATCATTTACGTTCAGAATGATTCGTGAGTGTTTCCGCTGAGTTCTGCATCAAAATCACGTTCAGAAAACCAAAAATAGTGAAAATCAGTATGATTCTCGTTGGTACGCAGTTGGTCCGGATCAAGAACACCTGGCACGCATGTGGTCCATAAAGCAATCTTCAAAGAGGTTTTGGTTCGTTCATTTTGGTCAGGAAGACAATCTTCATATTCTGGTTCGTGAGAGTTATAATTGGGCCCGCAGCAGTTTTCGTCGTACCAGTTGGTTCGCATTCAAATTTTGGTACGGGAGGTAATTGGTTCGTAGGTGGTACGTCTTTGCAAATCTGGTCCGGGTTTGGTACGTGAAGAATTTTGGTACGCTGAGTTGTATTTTGGTTCGCAGATCGTTAATTTGGTACGCACACTCAGTTTTTGAATCTACAATCATGGATCTGTTCCAAGATTTTGCAGCAATGTCTACGACAGTTCAAGCATTACTGAATTATGATAATGAGATAGGAACTACAAACAAAGTTCCTAAATTGATGAAATTTGAAGATTTCCATAATTGGAAAACTCGGTATGAATCATATATTGGTGTGACGAATGTTACAGTATGGACTCCAATTCTGGATGGTTATTAAGTTCCAAAGTTTACAACTAGTGAATTTGCTGGTCAAGTAAAGCCATATAACAAGATGAATGATGCTGAGAAAGAATCTTTCAAATTGAAGAAGAAAGCGTATTCAAATTTATCAATGGCTTTACCAAAAGATAATTTGCATCAGTTCAAAATGCATACAACATCAAAAGAGTTATGGGATGCATTGTGTCACATATGTGAAGGCAATGCTCAATACAAGAAAAACAAGAAAAAGGTGTTGTTGAAGGAGTTTGATAATTTCTGTCACGTTTCAAATGAAACCATAAATGATCTCATTTCAAGACTATCACATTTGGTTAGTGAACTTGATATTGTTGGAGTGAGGAAGGAGGCTGGAGAATTGAAGTAGAAGCTGTTAGATGCTCTACCAGCTAAATGGGAAGGTTATATTCTCTTGTTAACACATGATAAGGGATTTGATGAAATTTCATTTGATGATCTTACAAGAAATTTGCTAGCTCGGGAATTAGATATGATTGAGGGTTAAAACTCAACCATCTCAAATTCAGAATCCCGATGTGTACTTTGGTGAGAATGCTTCAACCATGAATGCAAAGGAAAAAGCTAGCACAAATCCTCCAACTACTGCATTTTATGTGGAGAATACTTCAAGTAGTCATGCAAATATGTCTCGTGGTTCTTCAAGTGAAAGCTATACAAACAAAGCTGCGGTAACGTATCCAGTTTATTCGAGTCAATCCTCTTCTGCTCCACCATCCAATCAAAGGCATGACTGGGGAGCAGATTATCCTGATGAGTCTACTTTGTTGTGTACTGAAGAAAGATTCTAATCCATCATGGCATGAGGAAGCAATTCTAATCCATCAAGTTCAAATGCAAATGCTTCGAATCAAGATTCTAAAGCTTTGGTTTCTCAAGCTGGAGAAGGCTATGACTGGGGATCAGATTATCCTGATGAGTCTGCTTTGTTGTGTACTGAAGAAAGAGATGTAAAACTTGAAGATGATCCTGATCTTCCTGGTGAAGATTTCTTTGCTGAAGGCCAACAAGCTTTTATGGCCGACATTCAGGTTAATTATAAAATCTGTGAACTTTGTTTGACCTCTGCTAACAAACTGAAAGAACTTTCTGATGAGAAAGTTAAGTACTATGACAAGTACATGTTAGCAGAGGAAAATACCAAAATCTACAAACAAAGGTGGGAGGCTGTTAAGGCTGAGTTGAAAAGCGAACATGTTATCACTTTGAACACCAAAATTGAATTAAATAATAAAACTGAAGATTGCATCTTTTGTGAAAAGAAACTTGCAGAAGTAAATGCTAAGATTTCCGATCAAAACATTGAAATTTTGGATCTTCAAAGACAACTTGAGAATTTCAAAAATTCAACTTCCTTTGCAAGTTTTCTTTGCAAAGATGAAACTCTGAAAGAGGTGTTCAAAGAATCAAAGTGCAATTCAGTTCCACCACCAATAGTCCATGGTTTGTCACCAACTGAGACTGAGAACAAACCATCCATTGTGTTTGACTATTCTAAGTTCACTGAGAACTTGGTTGGTACTTCAGACAAACACAAAGGAACTTACAAAAAGAAACCTGCCAAACATGTGACTAAAACAAATCATGAGGCTCCAAAACATAATGAATCAAGTGATTTTTTGGGTGACAAAACTGTCACTGAACCTAAAACAACTGGTTCTGTGAAATTGACACCTTTGGAGCAAGCACAAAAGATAAAAGAAACTGAGAAAAAAATGAAAACTTTTGAAAAAGACAATTTTGCAAAAGGTCCAGATCTTTTTTATGAAAAAGACAAAGTAACAGTTAGCAACACAACCACACCTGATATTAATACAATACCAGTTGCTCCTCCAAAGTCTGCCAAGTTTAGTGGTATTGGTTTTGGATCACAATCAGAAAAATCTGAGGTCTCTCAAAAGAAATCTCAGGTAGTTCAGAAAATTGATAAGAAATTGAAAGGAAAAATGGAAATTGGTGAATCCTCGTCTCAGTAGGTGAAATTTTATTGTCTAAAAGGGAATGATACTATTTTCTCTGATGAGAAATTTCCATTATGTTGTGTTAATCCAAAAAAGGTTGATAGAGTGTTTTATGCAGAGTGTGAAGACAAAAGTGAGTCTAATCATGAAATTGGGCAGAATAGTTCGTTATTAAAATTAAGATCCAGCCCAGATGATCAGGTTGCTCACAAAACACACACTCCAAGTAGTCAGCAATCTAAACCAAAGCCAAAAAGTTGAAAATATACGCCTAAGAGTTTTTATAACTCTCATGGTTTGTTTTCAATAAAAGCTAATGATTTTGATTATGAATCTTATGGGTTTTGTGAGGATTACAACTTTTATGATGATTTTGGTCACTTTGAGAAACCTAAGACAAAAAGGGTCAAACCAAAAAGAAATGCTGATCGGAGTGGAGTTGATGAGTTCGGTTTTTACAACGAATTTGGGTACATTACCCCTTTGCTTAAACCTCTCCCAAAGCACAAATCTCAAAGATTTCATGCTAGGGCACCAAGGAGAGGCATTAAGCAAATGTCGGATGATAATGTTTTTCCTGATTCTGGAAATGAGTTTCCTAGGGTGTTTATTGATCGGAGAAGATGTTATCATTGTTATCTGCAAGGTCATCTAAGAAATAGATGTCCTGTTTTGGCAAAGAAACGAGCTTCCGTTGTTCATAACGATAATTCTGATTCGGTTTCTAAGCCAAATGAGATGGACGGAAAAGTACTCACAAAACAGTATTTTAAAAGAGATAAATTTTTCAAAGCTAAAAACTCATTTGGAAGTTCATCTTTGAGTGATTCTCCTACTGATTCATCCATCCCAACAACAAGGCAAAAGTGGCTGCCTAAATTGACCTCAAAAGCCACTAAGGATTTTTCTGAAGACACCGGTCG
Organism: Deinandra increscens subsp. villosa; assembly: GCA_039602395.1. NCBI lineage: Eukaryota > Viridiplantae > Streptophyta > Magnoliopsida > Asterales > Asteraceae > Deinandra > Deinandra increscens. The sequence goes on from JBCNJP010000027.1 coordinate 35,089,219, forward strand.
ACCCAAAGCTGAATGCTTGGGTCCAGATGCTCACTAATTATTTGCTGATATGTGCAGGGTACTCGAAAGCCAGCTGTCAACAACTTCTAGGTCGTTGATAGTGGAGCATCCAGGCACATGACGGGTAATATTTCCTTGCTTTCAGACGTCAAACCAATTCAAGGAGGAAATGTTACTTTCGCTGGCAATAAAGGTGGTAAAATTACCGGTGAAGGAAAGATGGGTAACGAGAAGATTTCATTTGATAAAGTCCAATTTGTACAAGAGCTGCAACACAACTTGCTGAGTGTATATCAAATTTGTGATAAGCAGTATACTGCTCCTTTCACGAGTTCAGAATGCTCGATTATGAAACCTTGTATTCAAATCCCTGATGATTGGATATATTGTGATACGTTCGCCAAGATTTCGTGTTCTCTATGTCGTAAACATGAATCAATCGTCGTCTGCTGTAGCTGCAACCTGTTTTATCTCTAAATCTACTGAAAAAGATTCGATTCTGTGGCATCGCCGTATGGGACACATCAATTACCGGAAAATGAATTACTTGATTAATCATAATCTGGTAGAAGGAATTTCAAAGAATCGATTTTCTATCAATGATGTGTGTGTTTCCTGTAAGAAAGGAAAACAGCGGAAAAAGTCTCATCCATCAAAACGTCTTAATTCAATTATCACTCTGTTAGAGCTGCTTCATATGGATATTTTTGGTCCAATGAATGTTCGAAATGTTGATGGGAGTTTCTATTGTTTGGTAATAACGGATGATTTTTCCCGTTTCTCATGGGTGGCGTCGCTACATTCAAAGGATAAAACTCCAGATACTATTCAGAAATTGTTGTCCAAGTTTGAATCGATGTATAAATACAAAGTATGTCGGATTCGTGCTGACAATGGTACCGAGTTCAAAAATGTTAAAATGACATCTTTCTGTGATTCTCTTGGAATTTTGCAAGAATTTAGTGCGCCGTACACTCCTTAACAAAATGGAGTTGCTGAAAGAAAGAATTAAACGCTGATTGAGACGGCACGAACTATGCTGGCTGATGCACATTTACTAGTCAAATTTTGGTCTGAAGCAGTTCACACTGCATGTCATGTGCTCAATCGGGTTCTGATTGTCAAGAGATTCAATAAGACAAGTTATCAATTGCTAAAGGGTCGTAAGCCAAATCTTCATTTCTTGGAACCATTTGGGTGTTTATGTACGGTTCTCAAGGAAGGTGGGAAGTTTGACGCCAAAGCAGTTGAAGGCATCTTTGTTGGGTATCAGCATCCCATGAAACGGGTTTATTTTCCTTCTTCTAAGACAATTGAGAATCATCTGAATGTGGATTGTCAAAGACATACCTTTCTGGCACCCAAATCGGTTGATATTCCTGCTTTTGATTACAAGACCTTATTTGATTCTTTCTCGACTGCACACGATGACTCTGCTGATGAGCTTTCTGAAGAACTTTTAGGTGTTGCAATGGTACATGCCATACTTACTCCTGGTTCATGGGTTCCGAAGCTTCCAAGTGTTTCTAATGCTGCCTCTTCCAGTCAGAGTGTTTCTAGTTTAGAAACAATGAGTTCTTCTTCTGATGATGAGATTACGTTTCATGAAGCTGAATCAACATCGGTTGATGACCCAATTACTTTACCAAGTATAAGTTCTTCAGTGCCGGTTTCTTTACCTATTGGTAATCTTTCAAGCTCAGAGGACGCAGATGCAACTTTAAATACTCTTGCAGACAATATTCACGTTCCAGATTCGACTACGCTTAGGATTCATAACATTCATCCACAAGAGAATATAATTGGAGATCCGACTTCTTGGGTGCGCACACGGAATCAATTGGCTGAATCTGTTGATGCGTTAATTGCTGAAATTAGGGATTCCGGTGTTCAAAATGAAGTATTTCACTCATGCTTTTTGTCTCAAGTTGAACCTACCAATGTTAATCATGCGTTGGAAGATGCTTCTTGGGTAGAAACGATGGGTATTCAAGTGCAAGAAGGACGATCGTGGCATCATCATTAGAAACAAGGCGCGGTTAGTGGTTCAAGGTTTTTCTCAGATCGAAGGCATTGATTTCAATGAGGTTTATGCTCCTGTAGCAAGAATTGAAGCTATCAGGATAATTCTGGCTTTCGCGGCACATCATGGTTTCAAAGTATATCAGATGGATGTTAAAAGTGCATTTTTAAATGGGAAAATTCGTGAAGAAGTTTATGTGAAGCAACCACCTGGCTTTTATGATCCAGAATTTCCTGAACGGGTGTATAAGCTTGACAAGGCTTTATATGGTCTTCATCAGGCTCCAAGGGCTTGGTATGAGACTCTTTCTACACACCTTCTGGACAATGGATTTGCACGCGGCAAGGTGGATTGTACTCTGTTGTCAAAGAAATTTGGGAAGGATTTGCTGCTGGTCCAAGTTTATGTAGATGATATCATTTTTGGTAGCACAAATGACAGCTTGTGTAAGGAATTTGAGCGTGTCATGCAAATGAAGTTCGAGATGATTTCGATGGGGGAGATGGGGTTCTTTCTGGGTCTTCAGGTTCATCAATCTGCCAAAGGCATATTTTTGCATTAAACAAAATATGTGTCTGATATTTTGGCTCGCTTTAAAATTGGAGATGTCCGGATCCCGAGTACTCCTGTTAAGGTTTCCCATGGTCTTGAACCAGATGAGTCTGGGGATAATGTTGATCCAACATTGTTTCTTGCAATGATAGGTTCACTTATGTACTTAACTGCATCTCGTCCTGATATAATGTTTGCTGTGTGCTTATGTGCTAGGTACCAGGCA
>JBCNJP010000027.1:35092519-35134205 GCA_039602395.1 Deinandra increscens subsp. villosa
AAGTCAAATCAAAGAAGTGAACATCGCAACATGTTTGTTTTAACGGTTTTTCGTGCAATTCCGATATTAACCCGGAGACTCATAAATTTTAAAAATCAAATTTTAATGTTTCTTAATATTTTATAAGCTTAATATAGATGCTTGCAAAATATTAGAGGCTATCAAGTTAAAACGAGAACGTACGAATAAAAATATATTAAATACGTTTATTTACGTTTAATTTATAAAATGTCTCTATAAATTAAACAATTGATTTTTAACTTTATAAAATGATTGTAGGATATTGCAAATTATATATTTTAAGATAAAAACCCCGAGTCATTATCACCTTCTTCGAGCTTCTACCGCTACTAATTTGAAACGTTGTGATAAGTCATATCAACAAAAGCAGGGCCAACCATAAGTGAAGAGCCCAAGTTTTTTTTATTTTTTTGATTTATAATTTTTTTTCCGATACGCGTTGTCTACTAAATGAGTCTTTACTGCCCGCCAGGCCCCTCTCTTTAATCTTAAGTAAAGTGAAGTCAAATCAAAGAAGTGAACATCGCAACCTGTTTGTTTGAACGTTTTTTCGTGCAATTCTGATATTAACCGGGAGACTCGTAAATTCTAAAAATCATATTTTAATGTTCCTTAATATTTTATAAGCTTAATATAAGATACTTGCAAAATATTAGAGGCTATCAAGTTAAAACGAGAACGTACGGATAAAAACATATTAAATACGTTTATTTACGTTTAATTTATAAAATGTCTCTATAAATTAAACAATTGATTTTTAACTTTACAAAATGACTGTAGGATATTCTAAATTAGATATATTAAGATAAAAACCCCGAGCTTTCCGGTAACGATAATTCGAATACCAAAATGGGGTAACAAGCTGAAAATCGTTTTATTTTTGTTTTAAGCAAATCTTTAACCTAAAATTTTATAAATTTATTATTTTGTTTTCAAAAATAATTATGAAATATCCTGTATTTATATTAATCCATATAAGTTATCAAATGAGTTAGGTGGTATAGTAGGAAAGTATATAAATTCAATCACTTTGGTTCCAAATTCAAATATTGCATACCATATTTATATATATATTTTTTTCATTTATGCTTTCTAAGTTCCTTTTATAGATTTTTTTTGTTTTTTTATTTTTTTTAGTTTTAATTTTTTTTTAAAATCTTCTTGAAATTGTGGACCAATCTGATTTTTTTTAGGAGGGAGAGAAAATCAAACGTCTCAAAGGGTTTTTTTAAGACCCATAATTTTTTTTTTAAATTTATAGCCCGTGGGGGCGGCCGGGGGGGGGGGGGGTGTAACCCGAACATAAAGGGGGTGTTTTAGGAGACATGACTCCCACAACTAGGGGTGTGCAAGAATCCAAAAAAACCGACTCGAAACCAAAATAACCGAAAAAACCGAATCCAAATAGAAACCGACGGATTTGGATTGAACTCTTCTAAAATCCGAAATTTCGGATCGGTTTCGGTTTTAACTAAAAAGAGAATCCGAAAAAACCGAACCGATCCATTTAATTATTGAAGGGTTTCAAATTTTTTAAATTTTTATTTATAATCATTAAGATCTTTGAGTTTTTCAGATTAGATCATTATGCAACTTTAATTTTTGTTTGAATGTCCTTTCAATGTTTGAGATTAGATTGTTAAAGATTTGTTTGATTTTGGATTTTTATGCAACATTATGGATTCTTGAGTCTTTGACATTAGATCGTCAAAGATTTGTCTGACAAATGGCCTAGTACTTCATCGATTTTGTCGTATGTCATATATGTTAGAGATATATATAAATTTAAAGCATGAATGTGTCCATTTGAATTTCTTCTAGAAAGTTTTTTCAAATGATTATGTTAAAAAATGGCCAGAAAAATTCTCAAATAGTCAAAAGAATAAAATAATAATAAACAATATATCATATTAGCAAACAGTGGCGGATCTTGATTTTTTTTTGTGGGTGACCGAAAATTAGTGGTGACCGAATCAATATATATATATATATATATATATATATATATATATATATATATATATATATTTTAGTGGTGACCGACACGATATATATAATTTTTTTTTCGTGAAATACGTATACTCGGTACCTCTGGACAAAAACCAGCAGTGACCGAGGTCACTGCTGGTACACACTAAAATTCGCCCCTGCTAGCAAAAGAGTTGGCTAGTTGTGTTATAGCACATTGCTAAGATGCTTATATTTATTTAGGGGGAGCAAACGCCTCACTTTATACAATTAACAATTGCTTTGATTTCATTGTCAACCCGTTATGACATGGGTTTGTTAGATGGTACATAATCCTTGTGTGTAAGTGTAAAGTTGCATAAATTCAACATGGATTCTCAAATCAGAAACATAAAGCCAAGAACGAGATCTGAAGTTACAAAGAAACAACAAAGAAGAAATTCTTTAATAAATACAACCAGCAGAGAATAACAACAATTAGATCACTATAGATGATCTAAACTGGGAAAGATGACACATGAGATAGACTCGATCATCGACTGATGAACTTGAACAAATGAAACCCTAGCAGAGCGATTGATCGAAGAACTAGAAGAAATATCGTGTGTAGCGACTGAATAAACCCTAACACCCAATATAAAGTCTCCTAAGCAACCGAATAAGTCCACCGGGTCTTGACCCAAGTCTTTAGCCCAGCATCTCTTCATAAGCCCAATCTGCTATCAGCTTGGTCCACAACCTAAACAAACCACAAAACAACAAATCAGTGTTTATATAATTTTTGATAGTTGAGCTAAAAACTTATATATTTTTGACATCCCCCTTTAGCTCAACAGCAAAAACATCAAACATATTCAATTTTTGACATAACTATTCATGTTGAGCTACTGTTAATCCCTTAAAGACATATGCGCATTGCTCTTGAGAACTAATGTTACAAACTTTTATCAACCCTTCAACAATTTTTTCCCTAAAAAAAAACATATCTATATCAAAATGTTTAGTTCGATCATGAAAAACTGGGTTAACTGTTATTGAGACAGCAACATTATTATTACAATAAACTGTCACAGGAAGTTTAACAACTACACCTAATTCTTTAAGAATGTTTTTAACCCACATCAGTTCACAAACAACATTGCACATAGCTCTATATTCAGCTTCTGCAGAAGACCTAGAAACTGTATTCTGTTTTTTTATTTCCTGGAAATTAAAGATTTTCCTAGGAACACACAGTAACCTGTCACAGACCTACGAGTTAAAGGGCACTTTGCGCAGTCAGAATCAGCATACACAGTAAGATCAACAGAATCACCTTTCTCTATTAAGATACCTTTACCAGGTGCTGACTTAAGATATCTTAACAACCTTAACGCAATACCTAGATGAGACTTTGTGGGATTATGCATAAATTGGCTTAGAAACTGAACAACATAGGATATATCTGGTCTAGTATGTGACAGATAAATAAGCTTTCCAATTAGTTTCTAAAATTCGTAGCATTAACAACTGGAGTTTCATCAGATTTACACACAACAGAAACTAAATGATGTTGCTCAATTGGCACAGCAACAGGTTTAGACCCAGTCAAACCAAATTCAGATAAAAGTTCAAGACAATATTTCCTTTGTGATAGACAAATACCATTATCAGTTTTAAAGACTTCAAAACCAAGAAAATATTTTATATCACCAAGATCCTTTATTCTAAATTTTGACTACAACTGTTGTTTAACAATTTCTATTGTTTCAAGATTATTTCCAGTTATGATAATATCATCAACATACACTAATAAAATAGTAATATGTTCACCAACAGATTTAAAAAACAAAGAATGGTCACTTTTACTTTGGCAGAACCCACTATCACATAAACACCAACTAACTTTTGATTCCACATCCTAGGGGCCTGTTTAAGGCCATACAAAGACATATTTAACTTGCAAATTTTGTGTCATTTTTAAGAAAATAACCTTCAGGAAGTGTCATATAGATATCCTCATCTAACTCCCCATACAGAAATGCATTATTAATATCTAACTGAGATAAGGACCAATCATGATTAACAGCTAAAGCTAACACACACCTAATTGTAACTAACTTTACAACAGGTGAAAACATTTTCTTCATAGTCTACCCCTTCTTTTTTACTATATCCTTTGGCCACAAGTCTGGCCTTGTATCTCTCGACCTCTCCAGACAACTTATACTTAATTTTGAATACCCACTTACTTCCTATAGGTTTTCTACCTTTAGGTAGGTCTGATACATCTACAATGGTCCAAGTGTTATTCCTATGCAAAGCTTCCATTTCCTCGTTCATAGCATTTACCCAATTTGGGCCATGTTTAGCTTCAAAAAAATTATTTGGTTCCACACTCTTATTGAGACTGGAAAGAAAACAAAAGTTGGCTTTAGTTAAATTTGAGTAATTTAAGACCTTCTCAATACCATATTTCACACAGCCCCCCACAACAAAATCTTTACATTTTTTTGGCATATGTGGATGTCTTGTAGAACGTCTTAAAGCTGACTCATACCCTCAGAGAAGTGATATTCATCATCTAGACTGTCAACCAGTCTGTTCTCATCTCTGCCGCCACTAGAACCAGATTGGAACTGAGTTTTAGTCGGAGATGACTGAACTTCAGGCTGACCAACCAAATTCTGTGCATCAGAGGGAACAAAATCAGGACTGCTAGAGTCACCCACGACCTTCCCTTCATCATCGGGATTTCCACTTGAGTTCTTTGGTATAAAACTTTCATCAGAAACATTAAAAAATTGTAGCCAAGGTTCAAAAGAAATGTCAAAAGTAGAACCATAAGTACCAGTTTTAAAGGGAAAAATGCCTTCGTAAAATTTTACATCCTTAGAAAAGAAAATAAGATTTATTTCTAATCTTCATAACTTGTAACCCTTCTTTTCGTTAGAATAAGCCATAAAAACACATTTTTCAGCTTGACTAGCAAACTTATCAGTGTTATTTAAAACAGTGGCAAGACACAAAAAACCAAAGACTCGTAAATGGTAAAGAGAAGGTTTAACATGAAACATTTTCTCAAAAGGGGACATGCAATTAAGAACAGAGGAAGGGAACCTGTTTATCAAGTAGGTAGTAGTAAGTATACATTCAGACCAAAACTTCAAAGGAACACCAGACTGGAAGAGTAAAGTTCTAGCTACATTCAGTAGGTGCCTGTGTTTCCTCTCAGCAATACCATTCTGCTGAGGGGTATGAACACAAGTTGTTTGATACAAAATACCATTTTTTACAAGAAACGAACTCATAGTTTGATTAACAAATTCTGACCCATTATCACGTTTGAAGGTTTTTACTTTAGTACCGACCTGTGTTTGAACAAGACTCACAAAACTTTCAATATTAGAAAACACCTCATGTTTATGTTTGAGTAAATATACCCAAACAGCCCTACTATAGTCATCAACTATAGTCAAGAAAAACCAAAAACCATCTCTATTAGCAACCTTATAGGGTCCCCACACATCTAAATGTACAAGTTCTCCCACACGAGACGTTTTATGACCACTTAGAGGAAAGGGTTCTCTGTGTTGTTTTGTCTTATGGCAGATTTCACAAGGAGAAATCAGCTTACTAGTTTGGAGTTTTAAATTGTTGTACAAAATCTTTAACACAGGCTCTGCTGGATGCCCTAGTCTAACATGCCAAATACTAACATATCAACAGAACTATACAAACCTTAGAGCACACAGAGACAGAACCATACAAATACAAGCCATCAACTTGTTTACTAGTCAGAATCACTTTCTTTGTGTACAAATCCTGAAGATAGCAGGTATGCTCATCAAACCAAGTTATTAACTTGTTATCTTTAGCAAGCTTATGAACTGAGATTAGGTTAACCAAGTATTCTGGTACAACAAATACATCATGTAAAATGACACTTTCAGCAAGTTTCAGGTTACCAATTTGATGTACGGTTGCTACAGTTCCATTAGGGTGTCTAATTTTAATTCCAAACTCTAAGACATTTACTAGCTTATCCAACCCTTCATTAGACACCACCATATGTTGATTTGCACCAGAATCAATAACCCAACCAGAATTCACAGTTCCAGCAGAAAAAGCATATACACAGTTATTTACAAGATTCATGCAATTATTAAAGCTAGCCACTTTACCTCCTATATGAGAAACCTGTGATGACTCACCACCCCCTGAATTTTCATCTAGAAGTTTTAGTAGTCTTGAAATTTGATCATGACTAAGAGAACTCATGGTTGAAGAGGAACTGGGACATGCTTCAGCAGAAGAACTACTAACAGTTCCTTGCCTAACACCCTGATTTCCCCATTTTGAGTTCCTTTGTTTATACCCTGGAGGATAACCTATCAGTTCAAAACACTTTTCTATAAGATGGCCCACTTTATTACAATGTGTACACTTTAAGTTGGTATTTGGTCCTCTATTTGGCCTTCTAGTAGTCTTAGAAAGAAGACTTGATTTAGACACAAACCCTGACACTTGACTCTTAGTCCCAAAGTTATTTCCCCTATGAGACTCTTCCCTAGATATAGTTGAAAAAACGGTTTTTAAAGTGGGAAGAGTATCACGAATTACAGATTAGTTCTAACAGGCAAGTAAATCTCATCAACTCCTATCAAAAACCGCATCAGCTTAATCATATTACTAAACTCATTATATTCTTTAGCAGCATCACAAGAACATGAAGGCAAATGAACCACATTATCAAACTGTTTCCACATAGTAGACAACATATGATAATACTCAGAAACAGAAGAGCCACCTTGTGTTACAGAGTTAATTTTCTGATACAAATTAAAAATTACAGACCCATCAACTTTATCATAGGTTTCCTTAAGGTTTTTCCATACTTCAGAAGCCAGTTTAGAATAAACCTGGCCAACATACACTTCCTCACTCACAGAATTGAGGATCCAGGTTAACACCACATAATTACATCTATCTCACTGATTTGCTAGAACGTCATCATCAAAAGTTTAAACACAAGTACCATCAAGAAACCCTACTTTATTTTTGACACTTAAAGCAAGTTTCAAAGCATTTGCCCAAATAGTGTAATTATCCACCCCTTTCAATTTAAAACTGATCAAGGTTAATGTGCAAGAGTCACTAGCATGCAGATAAAGAGGGTCACTAGCTTCAATTTTACTAACCAGAGTAGACGAAGATTCACCCGTATCAGATTCTTTAGGAGGCATGATAACAATTCACAAATACAAACCACAACAAAAACAACAGGCAATTAAAACACCACAGATTAACACAGATAATCACACAACAACTAGACAACCAAGATACAAATCAGAAAAACAACAAACCAAATATAGAGCTAGAATGAAACGATCTCACCCCAGGAGCCTGAGTCGGAACCTTCACTTAGGGTTACCAACTCAGGCGCGACGATTCTGCACAACGTGTTGGACTACGCCTCCTAGCTTCCCCAACCTTCACTTAGGGTTGGGGTCTTCTTCCAAGATCTTGAGCTTTAAAGAAGACGAACAGTCACCAACCATCGATCTAAAGCTCTCAAGACAGAGAGAATTCGGATCCGTTCTTGACGAACATCAGAAGACAGAAATACCAACCCAGATCCAATTGATCGAACAACAACGACTTATCTAGGGTTTGACAACAAATCCTAGCTATCAAAATAGAGCCGACGAAACACAACGGAAAGAAGAAATCAAAGTCTCAACTCTGATACCATGTAAAGTTGCATAAACTCAACATGGATTCTCAAATCAGAAACATAAAGCCAAGAACGAGATTTGAAGTTATAAAGAAACCACAAAGAAGAAATTCTCCAAAAAATACAACCAGCAGAGAATAACAACAATTAGATCACTATAGATGATTTAAACTGGGAAAGATGACACACGAGATAGACTCGATCATCGACTGATAAACTCGAACAGATGAAACCCTAGCAGAGCGATTGATCGAAGAACTAGAAGAAATATCGTGCGTAGCGACTGAATAAACCCTAACACCCAATATAAAGACTCCTAAGCAACCGAATAAATCCAGCGGGTCTTGACCCAAGTCTTCAGCCCAGCATCTCTTCATAAGCCCAATCTGCTATCATCTTGGTCCACAACCTAAACAAACCACAAAACAACAAATGAGTGTTTATATAATTTTTGATAGTTGAGCTAAAAACTTATATATTTTTGACAATAAGTGGCTCCTCAAACCTTGAACTTGTGACTTTTGTGCTCAAATACAAACATAAACTGAACCACAAGAAGATTGGTTTCAAGTTTCAACAAACCCATTTCTAGTTTATATGATAGATAGCACAAAGAAGCCCTCATGATCCTTGTTTTGACTCAATGTAGAAATTTTCATATATAACCATTAATCATTGTTATGTTATTTTAAACGAAAACATATTTTATATAAAGATTTAATAAACAAGATAGAATCATTATTATGTATCCTAGGCACATAGAAAGATTTAATAAACAAGATAGAATCATTATTATGTATCCTAGGCACATGCTTTGTAGGACATACTGGTCTGGTTTCGTTAGCGTGTGGTCTGAAAGTGACATGAATGAGAGAAGGCCTGGATGACACATCCATCTAGTACAACTGAGAAGACTATTTTTGTGACGTTTTAGAGTAAAGAGTTTTGTGACATTTTAGAGTAAAGAGTGCTGGGATTTTGTGCATTATCTTAAATAAATCGAAAAACAGATTAGCGGAAGCATGTGCACGAACCGATCGGGATCCGATCTCCGGATCGTCCCACCAGGAGTCCGGCTAGTTTCAAAAAATTAAAAAAAAAGACATATTTAACACAACCATAGGGTTTTTAGTGATGTACCTTTCATGCAGACGGTAGATCCACATGTAAACGGCTAACCAAAGTGTAGTACACCGATGAGCAACAATCTTGATCGTTAAATCCAAGAGAAACACGAAACCAACCCGAAACTTGGCCATCGAATATTACCGATTTCTTGTCTTACAAGCAACCAATAGAAAGTAACAAACTAACTTGCAAAACCCACATCGCAAGTTGACTTGTTAGAGTCAAACAGGATCATAACCTGTTAACCAATTCAATCGTTTGAGATCAAACGAACAAACCGGACTAACTAAAACAAGACAGTACAGATCATGTTGTTTTAATGCAAATCAACATATTGTTCTGTGTTGTTATATACTCTTCAAAAAGCATAAAATATATTGTTTAATTACAAAACAAACATAGAATTAGTTGTTTTAACGCAAAACAATAAATACAATGCAAAATTGTACAAATCATATTGTTTTAACGTAAAACCGTATAACTTTTATAAATCCAGTCCACATTTTTTAAAATCTTCATAGTTTTTATAATCTTGTATAATTTTTTAAAATAAAATTAGTTTTAGTTTTTTTTATATATTGATATTATATTCAAACTAAAGAGAAAAATATTTAATTTTATGGCGTAATTTTTATAAGCAGAAAAAATAATATCATATGAAAAGTTATAAATGTTCTTAAAAAATAGGGGAAACTTAAAAAAAAACTCAACAAAACAAAAGGGGTTATACAAAAAATTTCCTCACACGTCTTATTTTTCTCTTATTCTATTGTACTTAAATCTGAACCCCGATTTATAAAATTAACAATCAAATTTATTTATCTTGTTTTTAAATAAAATATGTTTTTCAATGGATGAACCCGATATAATACATAAATTATTCAAATTTATTTGATTAAAAGGTTTTCTGTTTTCTGTTAGAACATGTTATGTTGTCTAGTGCTAGGTCTAGGTGGTTTGTCTATTTTGTATAGAAAGTTTTGTATATTCTGTCCCCAGCGTACCAGGGGCTAACCAGATGGTTCGGACGGACCATCTGGTACGTTGGTTAAATGGTTCGCTGGACAGACTTGGTATAAATATGTTTAGCTCGTGTTTGAGAGAACTAGTTGTGAGAGTTGTGAGTTTAACTGTGTGTTTTCAAGTGTGTTTACTCTCTGTGTTACAATTCCAATTACAATCATGCACTAGCAAGATCATATACGTGTTTTACAAGTGGTATCAGAGCAGGTTTTTGCTCGTTTGCTGTGATTTACAATCGGTTTAGGGTTCTAGAGAGAGAAACAACCTTTTTGCTCAAAATTGTGTCAATTCTTCTCAGTTTCACGTTTATGCGATTAGTATTTTACTGATGTGTTCGGAAGATACCTAAAAATAACTATTAAAACCTAGACCTAGACACACCTAATTTTACCGAAAATCCTAAAACTAACCGAACCCTAAGGCAAGTGTACCTGTCGGATTATAGTAGAGCTAAGGAAGACCGGGATATCGAACCTAGGACACTCTATAGACATGACTTAACCTAGACCTATGAAATGGAAATTTAAGAATTTGATTTTGGTTTTAGGATTAACTTAACTAAACTAACTAATTAACTAATTAACCAAAAGCAGAGAAAACTTGAGGAAACTGACAGATGAGAGAGAAGTACTACCTAGACCTAGAATCCTATTCAACACTTGCAATCTTACTTGGCTATGGAAATCTATGATGGAATCAGGATCTTAATGACAACTATTAGAAAACCTAGTGGACCCCAGATCATTTACCGGGTGTGACGCAGTAGGAAATCCTACGAATCGAAGACGCATACTGATTGGTTAGGTCACCTCCCGGCTTGTTCCTAACGGATATTCTAGTACTCGAACAGACAGGTCACCTTCCGGCTTGTTCCTATCCCAGACACATAACGATGAAAGGAGTAACTACTAACTTACTGGATTAACATGGAATAACAGGAAAATTAGAATAAATAGGGAATCCCTCTCCCGAGGAAATTTAACCTAAAACCCTAACAAACCCGATTACCCAATAGGTCTATCACCTCCCGGCTTGTCTAAACCTAGCAGCACACAGGAGTCAAGATTTTCACTAACAACCTAAACAATGATTAACTAACTAGCCAACCACATCAACTACCAACATAAAGTCATGCAATTGATTACCCAACCCAAATCGAAAGACATTCGCAGATTGAGCAGTTTAGACTATTAATTACAACCATAATTCAAGCATCCATACGCATTAACCAGTAAATCAACAATCTTTTACTAGAACATCAACCAACATAAGAAATCCATAATCCGAATAAATACTACAAACGTCAAACAATCATCATAACGGACTAGGTAGTACAATCAATTTACCCAAGCATCATAATTCGAAAACGAACATAAACATGAATAGAAATATTGTTCATCGTAAAAGAAAATAAAATAGTTGAGCTATCAGCCTGTGTATTAGCCTGCTTAATAATTAATCTTAAATTTTTGACGTGCTTGTCTGGCTGCCTGGTTAGCTTGAATTCTTCGATTTCTTTTTCTGTTCCGAATTCTTTCTCCCGTTCCAATTATGTGTAGAACCCTCTCTAATTGTCGTCTCCCTCTTTTATTCGTAGGGTTCTGCCTTTTCTTTTTATTCCTCCGCTCCCCCAAAGAATATTGCGAACCCTCTTTTTTCTTCTATAATTCCTTCGCAAGTTCCTCCTTTAAATGTATCCGTAGGGTTTTTTTTATCCTCCCAAAAAATATGAAGTCCTCCATCATATATATTTTTTTCGAACTAAAGTCGGTTTCACCGACTTTTTCCTCGATCCTTTTCCCAATTCAAATTAATTCACGATGGAATTTATATAAAATTGCAATTCGGCCCTCCATCTTTTATTATGTCAACGTCAGTCCTCAAACTTAGTCATGTATTCGTTTCAGCCCTCGAACTTTGATGTCATGTCATACCATCCCTTTGGACTCGTATGTCAACCTACAATCAAATATATTTAAACAATGTTTAGCCCAAAGTAAATCACATTTATCCTAAATAAAAACAAGATTTAAATATTTAACTAAACTCACACCAAAATATACAAAGATGACTCAATACCACATTAAGACTCGAATTTTAAAAACTAAATAACAAACTCATCGAAATCGACTCGAAATTGACTCAAATATTATACAAAATACATGCGAAAACAGGATGTGTTTGCGGCACATCATTTACGTTCAGAATGATTCGTGAGTGTTTCCGCTGAGTTCTGCATCAAAATCACGTTCAGAAAACCAAAAATAGTGAAAATCAGTATGATTCTCGTTGGTACGCAGTTGGTCCGGATCAAGAACACCTGGTACGCATGTGGTCCGTAAAGCAATCTTCAAAGAGGTTTTGGTTCGTTCATTTTGGTCAGGAAGACAATCTTCATATTCTGGTTCGTGACAGTTATAATTTGGTCCGCAGCAGTTTTCGCCGTACCAGTTGGTTCGCATTCAATTTTTGGTACGGGAGGTAATTGGTTCGTAGGTGGTACGTCTTTGCAAATCTGGTCCGGGTTTGGTACGTGAAGAATTTTGGTACGCTGAGTTGTATTTTGGTTCGCAGATCGTTAATTTGGTACTCACACTCAGTTTTTGAATCTACAATCATGGATCTGTTCCAAGATTTTGCAGCAATGTCTACGACAGTTCAAGCATTACTGAATTATGATAATGAGATAGGAACTACAAACAAAGTTCCTAAATTGATGAAATTTGAAGATTTCCATAATTGGAAAACTCGGTATGAATCATATATTGGTGTGACGGATGTTACAGTATGGACTCCAATGCTGGATGGTTATCAAGTTCCAAAGTTTACAACTGGTGAATTTGCTGGTCAAGTAAAGCCATATAACAAGATGAATGATGCTGAGAAAGAATCTTTCAAATTGAAGAAGAAAGCGTATTCAAATTTATCAATGGCTTTACCAAAAGATATTTTGCATCAGTTCAAAATGCATACAACATCAAAAGAGTTATGGGATGCATTGTGTCACATATGTGAAGGCAATGCTCAATACAAGAAAAACAAGAAAAAGGTGTTGTTGAAGGAGTTTGATAATTTCTGTCACGTTTCAAATGAAACCATAAATGATCTCATTTCAAGACTATCACATTTGGTTAGTGAACTTGATATTGTTGGAGTGAGGAAGGAGGCTGGAGAATTGAAGGAGAAGCTGTTAGATGCTCTACCAGCTAAATGGGAAGGTTATATTCTCTTGTTAACACATGATAAGGGATTTGATGATATTTCATTTGATGATCTTACAAGAAATTTGCTAGCTCGGGAATTAGATATGATGAGGGTTAAAACTCAACCATCTCAAATTCAGAATCCCGATGTGTACTTTGGTGAGAATGCTTCAACCATGCATGCAAAGGCAAAAGCTAGCACAAATCCTCCAACTACTGCATTTTATGTGGAGAATACTTCAAGTAGTCATGCAAATATGTCTCGTGGTTCTTCAAGTGAAAGCTATACAAACAAAGCTGCGGTAACGTATCCAGGTTATTCAAGTCAATCCTCTTCTGCTCCACCATCCAATCAAAGGCATGACTGGGGAGCAGATTATCCTGATGAGTCTGCTTTGTTGTGTACTGAAGAAAGATTCTAATCCATCAAGGCATCAGGAAGCAATTCTAGTCCATCAACTTCAAATGCAAATGCTTCGAATCAAGATTCTAAAGCTTTGGTTTCTCAACCTGGAGAAGGCTATGACTGGGGATTAGATTATCCTGATGAGTCTGCTTTGTTGTGTACTGAAGAAAGAGATGTAAAACTTGAAGATGATCCTGATCTTCCTGGTGAAGATTTCTTTGCTGAAGGCCAACAAGCTTTTATGGCCGACATTCAGGTTAATTCTAAAATCTGTGAACTTTGTTTGACCTCTGCTAACAAACTGAAAGAACTTTCTGATGAGAAAGTTAAGTACTATGACAAGTACATGTTAGCAGAGGAAAACACCAAAATCTACAAACAAAGGTGGGAGGCTGTTAAAGCTGAGTTGAAAAGCGAACATGCTATCACTTTGAACACCAAAATTGAATTAAATAATAAAACTGAAGATTACATCTTTTGTGAAAAGAAACTTGCAGAAGCAAATGCTAAGATTTCCGATCTAAACATTGAAATTTTGGATCTTCAAAGACAACTTGAGAATTTCAAAAATTCAACTTCCTTTGCAAGTTTTCTTTGCAAAGATGAAACTCTGAAAGAGGTGTTCAAAGAATCAAAGTGCAATTCAGTTCCACCACCAATAGTCCATGGTTTGTCACCAACTGAGACTAAGAACAAACCATCCATTGTGTTTGACTATTCTAAGTTCACTGAGAACTTGGTTGGTACTTCAGACAAACACAAAGGAACTTACAAAAAGAAACCTGCCAAACATGTGACTAAAACAAATCATGAGGCTCCAAAACAAAATGAATCAAGTGATTTTTTGGGTGACAAAACTGTCACTGAACCTAAAACAACTGGTTCTGTGAAATTGACACCTTTGGAGCAAGCACAAAAGATAAAAGAAACTGAGAAAACAATGAAAACTTTTGAAAAAGACAATTTTGCAAAAGGTCCAGATCTTTTTTATGAAAAAGACAAAGTAACAGTTAGCAACACAACCACACCTGATATTAATACAATACCAGTTGCTCCTCCAAAGTCTGCCAAGTTTAGTGGTATTGGTTTTGGATCACAATCAGAAAAATCTGAGGTCACTCAAAAGAAATCTCAGGTAGTTCAGAAAATTGATAAGAAATTGAAAGGAAAAATGGAAATTGGTGAATCCTCGTCTCAGTAGGTGAAATTTTATTGTCTAAAAGGGAATGATACCATTTTCTCTGATGAGAAATTTCCATTATGCTGTGTTAATCCAAAAAAGGTTGATAGAGTGTTTTATGCTGAGTGTGAAGACAAAAGTGAGTCTAATCATGAAATTGGGCAGAATAGTTCGTTATTAAAATTAAGATCCAGCCCAGATGATCAGGTTGCTCACAAAACACACACTCCAAGTAGTCAGCAATCTAAACCAAAGCCAAAAAGTTCAAAATATACGCCTAAGAGTTTTTATAACCCTCATGGTTTGTTTTCAATAAAAGCTAATGATTTTGATTATGAATCTTATGGGTTTTGTGAGGATTACAACTTTTATGATGATTTTGGTCACTTTGAGAAACCTAAGACAAAAAGGGTCAAACCAAAAAGAAATGCTGATCGGAGTGGAGTTGATGAGTTCGGTTTTTACAACGAATTTGGGTACATTACCCCTTTGCTTAAACCTCTCCCAAAGCACAAATCTCAAAGATTTCATGCTAGGGCACCAAGGAGAGGCATTAAGCAAATGTCGGATGATAATGTTTTTCCTGATTCTGGAAATGAGTTTCCTAGGGTGTTTATTGATCGGAGAAGATGTTATCATTGTTATCTGCAAGGTCATCTAAGAAATAGATGTCCTGTTTTGGCAAAGAAACGAGCTTCCGTTGTTCATAACGATAATTCTGATTCAGTTTCTAAGCCAAATGAGATGGACGGAAAAGTACTCACAAAACAATATTTTAAAAGAGATAAATTTTTCAAAGCTAAAAACTCATTTGGAAGTTCATCTTTGAGTGATTCTCCTACTGATTCATCCATCCTAACAACAAGGCAAAAGTGGCTGCCTAAATTGACCTCAAAAGCCACTAAGGATTTTTCTGAAGACACCGGTCGACCCAAAGCTGAATGCTTGGGTCCAGATGCTCACTAATTATTTGCTGATATGTACAGGGCACTCGAAAGCCAGCTGTCAACAACTTCTAGGTCGTTGATAGTGGAGCATCCAGGTACATGACGGGTAATATTTCCTTGCTTTCAGACGTCAAACCAATTCAAGGAGGAAATGTTATTTTCGCTGGCAATAAAGGTGGTAAAATTACCGGTGAAGGAAAGATGGGTAACGAGAAGATTTCATTTGATAAAGTCCAATTTGTACAAGAGCTGCAACACAACTTGCTGAGTGTATCTCAAATTTGTGATAAGCAGTATACTGCTCCTTTCACGAGTTCAGAATGCTCGATTCTGAAACCTTGTATTCAAATCCCTGATGATTGGATATATTGTGATGCGTGCGCCAAGATTTCGTGATCTCTATATCTTAAACATGAATCAATCGTCGTCTGCTGTAGCTGCAACCTGTTTTATCTCTAAAGCTACTGAAAAAGATTCGATTCTGTGGCATCGCCGTATGGGACACATCAATTACCGGAAAATGAATTACTTGATTAATCATAATCTGGTAGAAGGAGTTTCAAAGAATCGATTTTCTATCAATGATGTGTGTGTTTCCTGTAAGAAAGGAAAATAGCGGAAAAAGTCTCATCCATCAAAACGTCTTAATTCAATTATCACTCCGTTAGAGCTGCTTCATATGGATATTTTTGGTCCAATGAATGTTCGAAATGTTGATGGGAGTTTCTATTGTTTGGTAATAACGGATGATTTTTCCCGTTTCTCATGGGTGGCGTCGCTACATTCAAAGGATAAAACTCCAGATACTATTCAGAAATTGTTGTCCAAGTTTGAATCGATGTATAAATACAAAGTATGTCGGATTCGTGCTGACAATGGTACCGAGTTCAAAAATGTTAAAATGACATCTTTCTGTGATTCTCTTGGAATTTTGCAAGAATTTAGTGCGCCGTACACTCCTTAACAAAATGGAGTTGCTGAAAGAAAGAATTGAACGCTGATTGAGACGGCACGAACTATGCTGGCTGATGCACATTTACTAGTCAAATTTTGGTCTGAAGCAGTTCACACTGCATGTCATGTGCTCAATCGGGTTCTGATTGTCAAGAGATTCAATAAGACAAGTTATCAATTGCTAAAGGGTCGTAAGCCAAATCTTCATTTCTTGGAACCATTTGGGTGTTTATGTACGGTTCTCAAGGAAGGTGGGAAGTTTGACGCCAAAGCAGTTGAAGGCATCTTTGTTGGGTATCAGCATCCCATGAAACGGGTTTATTTTCCTTCTTCTAAGACAATTGAGAATCATCTGAATGTGGATTGTCAAAGACATACCTTTCTGGCACCCAAATCGGTTGATATTCCTGCTTTTGATTACAAGACCTTATTTGATTCTTTCTCGACTGCACACGATGACTCTGCTGATGAGCTTTCTGAAGAACTTTTAGGTGTTGCAATGGTACATGCCATACTTACTCCTGGTTCATGGGTTCCGAAGCTTCCAAGTGTTTCTAATGCTGCCTCTTCCAGTCAGAGTGTTTCTAGTTTAGAAACAATGAGTTCTTCTTCTGATGATGAGATTACGTTTCATGAAGCTGAATCAACATCGGTTGATGACCCAATTACTTTACCAAGTATAAGTTCTTCAGTGCCGGTTTCTTTACCCCTATTGGTAATCTTTCAAGCTCAGAGGACGCAGATGCAACTTTAAATACTCTTGCAGACAATATTCACGTTCCAGATTCGACTACGCTTAGGATTCATAACATTCATCCACAAGAGAATATAATTGGAGATCCGACTTCTTGGGTGCGCACACGGAATCAATTGGCTGAATCTGTTGATGCGTTAATTGCTGAAATTAGGGATTCCGGTGTTCAAAATGAAGTATTTCACTCATGCTTTTTGTCTCAAGTTGAACCTACCAATGTTAATCATGCGTTGGAAGATGCTTCTTGGGTAGAAACGATGGGTATTCAAGTGCAAGAAGGACGATCGTGGCATCATCATTAGAAACAAGGCGCGGTTAGTGGTTCAAGGTTTTTCTCAGATCGAAGGCATTGATTTCAATGAAGTTTATGCTCCTGTAGCAAGAATTGAAGCTATCAGGATAATTCTGGCTTTTGCGGCACATCATGGTTTCAAAGTATATCAGATGGATGTTAAAAGTGCATTTTTAAATGGGAAAATTCGTGAAGAAGTTTATGTGAAGCAACCACCTGGCTTTTATGATCCAGAATTTCCTGAACGGGTGTATAAGCTTGACAAGGCTTTATATGGTCTTCATCAGGCTCCAAGGGCTTGGTATGAGACTCTTTCTACACACCTTCTGGACAATGGATTTGCACGCGGCAAGGTGGATTGTACTCTGTTGTCAAAGAAATTTGGGAAGGATTTGCTGCTGGTCCAAGTTTATGTAGATGATATCATTTTTGGTAGCACAAATGACAGCTTGTGTAAGGAATTTGAGCGTGTCATGCAAATGAAGTTCGAGATGATTTCGATGGGGGAGATGGGGTTCTTTCTGGGTCTTCAGGTTCATCAATCTGCCAAAGGCATATTTTTGCATTAAACAAAATATGTGTCTGATATTTTGGCTCGCTTTAAAATTGGAGATGTCCGGATCCCGAGTACTCCTGTTAAGGTTTCCCATGGTCTTGAACCAGATGAGTCTGGGGATAATGTTGATCCAACATTGTTTCTTGCAATGATAGGTTCACTTATGTACTTAACTGCATCTCGTCCTGATATAATGTTTGTTGTGTGCTTATGTGCTAGGTACCAGGCAGCTCCCAAGGTTTCTCATATGGTAGCAGTAAAGCAGATCTTTGCTTATTTGAAGGGTAATCCGGATCTTGGTATCTGGTACCCTAATGATGATAAGTTTGAGTTATCAGCATATTCATACTCGGATTATGGCGGATGTAAAATCAATTTCAAGTCCACCACCGCTGGATGTCAGTTTTTGGGGGAGAGATTAGTGTCCTGGCAATGTAAGAAACAAACTTCGGTTGCAACGTCTACTGCTGAGGCGGAATATGTGGCTGCTTCAAGTTGCTGTTCACAAGTTTTGTGGATTCAAAAGCAGTTACGCGACTATGGTTTGAATTTTCTGACTACTCCCATTTTTATTGATAACTCAGCTGCTATTTCTATCACGAAAAACCTCGTTCAACATTCAAAAACAAAGCACATTGACATTCGATATCACTTTATCCGTGATTGCTATGAGAAGAAATTAATTGATTTGCAGAAAATTCACACGGATTTTCAACGAGCTGATTTGTTTATTAAATCTTTTGACAAAACTCGCTTTAAATTTTTGTTGCAAATCAATGGGGTTACTAGGTTGCATGCCACGTAATCTGTTTCAGTTGATCATTTTTTTTTTGTTTTTTTTTTTGCTATTTTCGTTTAATTTTTTTTTTTGCCTTTTAGGGGGAGATATGAAAAATACAAAAATAGTGTTTTTCTTGTTTTCAAATATGAAAAAGCATTAAAAAAATAGAAAAATTAAAAAATGAGAAATGTGATCCAACCTCATGAGAAATGATAGTACATCGGTGAATGTTACTGACCGTGGATAAAATAGATTGAAAGGCTGTAGGCTCTCGTATGTTTCATTGAATGTGTCAATCAATATCTGATACTTGTTAGTATGATATAATCATAATGCTTGCTTAAAATCTGTGGTGTTACATAATTCTTGTGATTGGGTAATCTTGATAAAAGACGAAAAATACATAAATAGAATAAATAAGTGTTCTAGTGTATGCATGCGTTCTTTTGAAAGATTTAAACTTGTTTGATTTTGTTTATTTTGTCAAATGATCGGACTTTCTCTGCGTATCGAAAGATCGACCTGATAGTTGTTCGTTTGACGTTCTGCTTTATTTTTCTTGGTGTTTCGTATAACTCATCGGACTTTCTCTGCGTGTACGTGAGTACCGACCTGATTATTGTTGAGTTATACAATTTCAACTTGTTTTGTTTTTTATTTTCCTAAACAATCGGACTTCCTCTGCGTGCCTACCGGCCGACCTGATTGTTGTTTGTTTAGGGTTCTGCTTTCTTTTTGCATGAAACATTATGAATGACTTATATCTGTAAATATTCGTTTATGAATAGCAGAAAAAGAAAAATAAAAAATATATTAAATCAGATTCTCAATTACTTGAATTTGTGGGTACCATGGTTTCTATGCTTGATAAATATACCTAATTCGTATCAGAAAGCAGTAAACATTGATTTGATTTGACTGAAATAAACATGAAAATGTTGTATTTGTGGATTGCTTGACTTGCATGCTGATTAGATTGAAATTGAAATGTGTTAAGTGCATCTCATCGATATGATCTCATGTTGCGATCTTTCTCACAAAAATATAAATTATTGCATTTAAATTTCTAGTTTTAGTTGTTTTGTTATTCCAGAAAATTTCAAAAAGATTTTTGGTGTGTTTTAACATAAGTTCGAAAAAAACAAAAAGATTTTTGGTGTGTTTTGATATTAAATTTGATAAAATTCAAAAAGATTTTTATTCTGCTTTATTTTTGATCGACTGAATTCAGATATGGCAAAAAAATTTTGTTGATTGAAAGAACCACAATCGTTGCTTAAATCAGCTCATCAAATCTAAAATTGACAAAATGAGATTTTTGGAAAAAAATGTCAAAATTAAATGATCAGGGGCAAAATGGTAAAAATGTGGTCCGGCGTACCATATGGTACGCGGGGCGGACCACTTTGCATATAAAAGGGGTTTTCTGGTTTGTGAGACGCATAACCTGCGTACCACCTCCGAACCTTCTCTGAAAAACCCTAAACTTGTCTCTACTGTTTTTCCTCGATTTCTCATTCGATAACGAACCGTTGCTCGAGATTTCTGTTGCTACAGGTAGGTATGATCATTGCGCATCATCTCATGGTCTTGGATTACATTGTGGTGGTCTCAATCTCA
The DNA here is from genome assembly GCA_039602395.1 of Deinandra increscens subsp. villosa. Classification (NCBI taxonomy): domain Eukaryota; kingdom Viridiplantae; phylum Streptophyta; class Magnoliopsida; order Asterales; family Asteraceae; genus Deinandra; species Deinandra increscens. Next base: position 35,113,069 of record JBCNJP010000027.1, read on the forward strand.
TGATTTTTGAGTCTAAAGTTTCGGTTTTTCGAAATCAAACTAAGGGTTGATTAAATGGGTTAATAGTGATCTCAATTCATTTTAAGCACATGTACTGGGTCGGTTTTCAGTCTAGAACAAAACCTCAATGATCGATTTCAAAACAAAATTGATTTGGAGTGTTAAAATTCGAATTTGACTCTTCGGTTAATTGTTCCTCCGGCATACCACATGGTACGCAGCGTACCAGATGTGGTACGTGACCCAAAGTGGTCCGTATCTGGTTCGTTTGACTTTTCTGGTACGTGGTCAACGATTCTGGTCCGCCGTACCAGTTTTGGTTCGTGTGACCAATTTGGTCCGTGGGTGGTCCGTTGATCATTATTTTCAAAAAGTTAATCGTTTGAGCATTTCAAATTAAATTTGAATCAATCGTTAACGGTTTTGATTATATTTCATGATTTTAATAATAGTTTGTATTCGTGTTTTTCAGATATGGTGGTTTTAAAGTCAAATGATGAACACAATATTTGTGCATGTCTAAATGCATGTGCTCGATGGAAACCTCATTTTCTGAGTATATTCAAAATTTTTTTAGCAAGATCAAGAGTTTACTTTGCTGCCACTCACGAATGTACACCGTACAAGGATTTACTCATAATGTTCTGGAATTCTGCTCAAGTGGACTGTTCTGTGGAACCTTCTGTAATTCGTGCAAGAATTCTTCAAACTGACGTGATTGTATCTGAAGCAGATGTACGTAGAGTTTTGAGATTAAACGATCAATCGACTTTTTCGACGATATTTGATGAAATTGACTTGGTGGCGTTGCTACGAAGAATAAAGTATGATGGATACTTATATGATTCTTGGCTTCTTAAGTCGAATCTCAGTCCTCCATACAAATATTTGATGCACGTGATCATCAAATGTTTTGGAAATCGTTTAAGAGGTCATGATGAGTTTGACATGAAAATTCTATCTTTCTTTTATGCGTTGGTGTTGAATCGAGAGTTCAATTTTTCTGGATGGATATTCAACTACATGAAGGAGAATATTTTGACAAAACAAAACAAAAGTATCATGTATCCAAGGTTTCTGCAAATGATTTTAGATGAGATGCATCCAAATCTTCCAAAGAATTCAGCTGCTGTTTTAGTATTGAAACACATGAATGAAGTTGCAGTCGGAAAACTACCAGTTTATCAGAAAAGGAAAGGAGAGAATGTACCTCCTCCAGTTAAACACTTGATTGGTCATTTGATCAAACCTGATTATGTAGCTCCCACAAATGGTGCTGCAAGACATGATGATAGTTCGGATGATGAATTGGAATATGATGATAGAGGTTTTCCTATTGAGGAAGAAGATCAAAATGACCCAGCAAACCAAGAACCCAATGTGCAACAACCTGTAAATCAAGACCCTGTGCCTCATCAAAATCAAGAGCAAGTTAATCAAGAGAATGTTGTTGAACCTGAGGCAGTAAATGTTCCAGATGATGATGCTGATGTTTCTGATAAAGATGATGCTAATGAAGAGACTTCTGATTCAAGTTCTGACTCTGGTGATTATGTTGAGATCTTGCATAATACTAGAGGTATTCCAGTCAAGAAGGGTTCTAAAGCTCATTTGGCTTATTTGGCTTCACAGAAGAAAGACATTTTTAAGTATGAGCATTTGTCAAAACGATCTGCTGATCGAGAGGATGATGTTGATCCGTCTTATTCTCCTGACATAGAGGAGTCTGTTAAAAAGTCAAAGACTGCAGACAAAGGAAAAGCTCCGATGCTGTTCTACTGGCAAGCATTTTAAACGTATGGCTAGGCCAAACATGACAGTGAAGCAAGGTTCATTCCTTGCCAATGCTCGGAAAGCTGGTAGAAGTCCACCTAGTAAGAAGCAAAAGGTGTCGAATCAGTCTTCTATTCCAGATCAACCAACTACACAAACTGCAAATGTTCAAAGTTCCAGTATTCCACCAGTTAGGAAGTTGATTATTAGAAAGCCTTCTGCTTCTGCCTCTACTTCTGCTTCAACTTGCTGCTACTTCTACAACTTCAACTATTTCTGCTACTAATTTGAAGCTTGCATTACATCAAACACGACTTGATGAGTTAGAGTCGACAAATCGTCAACAAGCTGATGAAATCAAAGGTTTAAAGAATCTGGTTAAAGAATTGGTGTCTCGGGATCAATCGAAAGATCGTCAGATTGCTCAACTTCAACAAATTTCTAAGACTCTGAGTGAGCAGTTAAATAGTTTGTTAAGTGCTTTACCTGCTCATGCGGAGAGACGACCAAATCCAGAAGAAATTTCTCGAGAAGATGATGATATTTCCAAATATTTGAATGATAATGATGATCCTGATCCTAAAGGAGGTGTTGGTGGAAGTAGTTCTGGTGCTGGTGCAGCCGGAACATCTGTTGCTACCGGACCATCCACTGCATCTCAGGGGGAGTCTTTGGAAAAAGAGATTTATGATGTGACTCCGATCACTAGGATAGAATCAGAAGAAGGGGAGTTTATAAATCCATACTCTAAGGAGCAGCTTGCCGTTATCTTTGCTTTGAATGTGGATGATGTTGATAATGTTCCGTTTGCTGATCCATACAAAGAAGAAGATTCAGAGGATAATGTTGATTATGAAGAGGAACAGGTAGAAGTTGAGGATATGACAGCTGAAGAATATCCAGATGATCCTAAAGTGTATGGTAATTTTTCTGATAATGATCAGTCTGGAGGATTCAATTTCTTTGGTAAAGATGATGAAGATAAGGATGAAGAAGACTTAAATAAGAAAGATGCTGAAAAACAACCAGATCATCCAAAATCAACTGAATCTGAGAATTTATCAGAAGAACAAGAAAAGAAGATGTTATTTGATGAATGGTTGAAGAAGCAGAGAGCTAAGAAGCTACCAGTAGTGAAACCTACAAAAGATGTTGATCAGAAGAGATATTTTGACAGAAAAGGAGGAGAAGCTACTGGAAATATAATCAGGTGGATGTTTGACTCAGAGCTTAAGTGTTATGCTATAAAAAAGGAGTTTGGAGTTATGTACTTGAAGCATGCATTGAGATTTAACATGTTGCCAGTTTGTGATGTTCAAGATTTATTAAGAAAGCCATTTCTCAACTATGGAAGTGATCAATTGGCTGAGATTTTTAAGAACAAGTTGTTAGAAGAATGTCAAGGGAAGTTCAGATTTTTGACTCCTCAGAGGCCGAAGTATTCTGATCATGCAACTGACATTCATCCTAAAACTGGAAAACCTGTTGTTATCTTGAAGTACAAGAAGCCTGCTTAGCTGAAGAAGATACCATTGAAGAAACTTGAACAAGATTTCATCAAGACATTAAGATGGTGGTACTACGATGAACGTACTGGTGAAGCAGTGATTGTGGTCAAAGAAGAAAACAAGGTGGTGAGAATCTTTGATCCTATGTGGTTGATCAATCTATCAAAAGATGATATAGACAAGCTCTATCACAATAACATTTTATACAAGGCTGAGAATTCTGAGCAAGCCTTGCAGTTTCAAAAAGTGATTCGAGTTTGTTTTGCTTTTGGGATTCACGCTGGAAATAATAGAAGACATCATTGGAAGAAGACTGAGTCGAAAGCTTATAAAGACTAGCACAAGACAAGGGGGAGTTTGTTAGAACATGTTATGTTGTCTAGTGCTAGGTCTAGTTGGTTTGTCTATTTTGTATAGAAAGTTTTGTATATTCTGTCCCTAGCGTACTAGGGGCGGACCAGATGGTTCGGGCGGACCATCTGGTACGTTGGTTAAATGGTTCGCTGGACAGACTTGGTATAAATATGTTTAGTTCGTGTTTGAGAGAACTAGCTGTGAGAGTTGTGAGTTTAATTGTGTGTTTTCAAATGTGTTTACTTTCTGTAATCTATCTCTGTATAACCGAGCTTGAAATCAATCGAAAATCTATTATTTACCTCGTGTGTTACAATTCCGATTATAATCATTCACTAGCAAAATCATATACGTGTTTTACATTTTCTTAAATGTGAAAAAATATAAAGGATTTTGTATATGAATGAGTTATTATTTAATTGTTTTTATATGAGTTATTAGTTATAGTTTAATAAATAAAAGTCACATTTATAACTAGATTGGAGTTTTCGCTGGTGCTTGATATATATTTATTAAGGAAGGTGAAAGGCTCGGCAGGGATGTGGGAAAACTCCAATTTACAATGAGCCACGAAATATTTAGAAAAGTCGAAGTAATAAAAAAATGAAATTTTCACATTTTATCTCTAGAAAATTTAATTTAAATAATTCTAAGTTTTAGGAGTTGGCCGAGAATAATCCTATATTTAGTAATAATTCTCAATGGTCTCAATTTTCATATTTGTTTTTAATGGTCTCGTTGTTAAAAAACTTAACACCGTTAAGTTTATTGCTTATGTGGCACCTGAGTTAGATATTTATTTATCTTTTTATTTTTTAATCCATGCCACATTATATTAACCAACTAAACAATCCCCTTATTTTCTTTATCTTTGTGTGTGTTGAGAGAAACCAAGCATTCCCCTTCTTTTCTTTTTCTCTATGATTATCCAGAGAAACAAAAGCAACAGAGTAAATTGAATATGTTCATTCAATCATACCAGGCAAGACTTTGATCACTGCAGTTACTTGAATCAATTTTACTCACGAAGTAAATTTCTGAAATTTCAGAGATAATTTTGGTAGTGTGATGTACTGAAAGCAGTTGTTCAGATTCAAATTCGGTTGTTTACTTTCATGGCGACCTTGATCTAACGATTGTTGGAGCTCATTGTTTGCCGAATATGGATTTATAAGTGTATGCATCGATGCTTAACGATTTTTGATTGTTGTAAATCGCCGTCATTAGAGAGAAGCAAATCGCAGTGCCGTCGTAAGATCATTACTAATGACCCGTATGTGACGGTGAGCGTTGGAGAAGCCACCGTCGCGCGGACACGTGTAATATCGAACTCGCAATACCCTATCTGGAACGATCATTTCGTCACGCCGCTCACGTATCCAGCGTCGAAACTGGAGTTTCAGGTTAAGGACGATGATGTTTTCGGGGCGGAGTTGATCGGCGTTGTGACTATTTCTGCTGAGAGGGTAATGTCAGGTGAGTTGATCAACGATTGGTTCCCTATAATTGGTTCCCTACAAAGGTCTCTGATTTCTCGTGCCAGATGGTTGCCGGATGGTCGCCAGACGCCGACTGAGGGTCGCTGATCATCGTCTGTTGCTTCTGTTTCTCTCGACACACAAAGAAAAACCAAAGGGGAGTGTTTGGTTTCTCTCGACACACACAAAGACGAAGAAAAGAAAGGGAGTGTTTGGCTGGGTTAATATGATGTGACAGAGATTACAAAATAAAAAGATAAATAAATATTTAACTCAGGTGCCACATCAGCAATAAACTTAACGATGTTAAGTTTTTTAACGGCGGGACCATTAAAAACAAATAGGTTGAAAGTTGGGACCATTGAGAGTTATTATTAAAAGTGAGATTATTCCTGGCCAACTCTCAAAACTTGAGATTATTTAAATCTAATTTTCTTTTTATCTTTTCAAATTTTCTTATTTATCATATCTTTCATTAGAATATTTTAAGATGAATTACAAAAAACATACGTTTAAATTCTAGTTATATAACAAAATAGAAAGTTTAAGTTATTTATGACTTTGTCATTTTAATTTATTATGATTATGTCATTGGACAAAATTTAAATTATTTACAATTTTGTCATTAGAATTTATTTATGATTTTACCATTAGAAGTTATTTACGTTTTTTTCATTTGATAAAATTGCACTTATTTACCATTTGCAATTCGGGGCTTTTTACCATTTTTTCATTTGTCTTATTTTTTTCCCTATTCTAGAGTTGCTACAATAAAATAAGATTTTTTTTCCGCTAATTCTACTAAATTACCAATTCTTTGACTTTTCTGGAAAAAAAAAACTAAAATTATTGTTACAACAATATAACAATCGTTATGCTGGTGATGAATTGATGATCAACGAGTTTTTTTTTTTTGGTAAATTAGGTTTGTTTTTTTCTTCTAAAATTTGACGTGAAAATTTGAAATTAAAGGAGTGACAAAGAGTTTAGGAAATAGGAGATAGGAGAAAAAAATTGATTTAAACATTTATTAATAGAAATATGGTGTGTCTAGGGCTGTTCACGATCCGAACCGAACCGAACGGACCTTTGCTCGTGTTTGGTTCGTTTACAAACCGAACCGAACCGAACCGAGCATTTTTTCAACCGATCCAAAATCGAACGAGCGACTTTCGATCCGAGTATTTTTCGAGCGATCACCGAGCAAATTTCGAACATCGCAGTACAAAAAGGAAATTGACGTGGGTGGTGATTTGACATAACACCTTCATCCATGTTTCCAATTTTAACACATTTTGTCCAATAACTAACACACTAGTCTTGTTTGTATTTTATTAGACCAACTAACACTAATATGAACTGATATAATTATAATGAATGCGCTCTTTTTTTTTTACCATTTTTCCTTTGTACATGTCCTCGATGTCTACAAAATTTGGATGTGCTTCAGAACTATTCTTTCGCTTTTCCTATCTAGTTGCATCAACATTTTTACTTACGTTTTCCTCATTTTTTACTTCATCAACTAACTCAAAACTCTCTCCATCACTTAAGTCAACATGAGAAGTCTCGATATCATTGGATTCTTTGTGAAAGGACATTCTATATAAGAAAGAATTATACAAATATTAATAAAAACAATGACAATGGAGGATGCTAGAGAGAATGGAAGCTACAAAGATGATAAACTAACATATTAAACTTACATCCAAAGTCAAATATTAAGTGCAAAGAATTTTTGGAATAATGGAAAATCTTAATTCCAATCCTAATTCCTTACATAACAAAATTAAAATTGATAAAATAGATAATAAAACTATATAAAATAAATAACTAAATGTATATATATAAATTCGAGCGAGCATCGAGCGAGCGCACCTATGCTCATACTTGGTTCGTTTTACAAATCGAACCGAGCCGCTCGGTTTGTTTTTAAAGCGAGCGACAATCGAACGAGCATTTTCCGAATATTTATCGAGCGAGTTCGAACGAGTTTCGAGTTTCGAACTTTCCGAATATTATGCCCTTGATGCATTAAATAGATTTCAAATTATTTCCAAAAATGACACATTTATTTTCAACCATACATTAACTAATCAATAGTGTAAGATGGGTTTCTCAAAAAGGTGAGGATTTCCATTTATCCTTACTATATATATATATATATATATATTTAGTATATATATATATATATATATATATATATATATAGGGATGGTTATGGTGAAAACCACTCCGAGTTCAGAAAACTTTGAAAACTCTTCAAAAACGAGGTCAAAAAGTTTTTTTTTTCCTTCAATTTTTTATGATGATTCTTTACGTTATAGGCTATCCATAGATGGAAAAAAATCAAAAAAAAAATGCCTCGGGGATTTTTTATAAAATGTAACAAGTTTTGTTGTTACATATGTAACAAACATATGTACAGAGTGTTACATATGTAACAAGCCGTTTTTTGAGATTTTTTAAAAAATATCCCCGAGGTGTTTTTTTGATTTTTTCCCATCTATCACTAGTACAAATATGACATAGGATAGCCTATAACGTAAAGAATCACCATAAAAAATTGAACGAAAAAAAAAACTTTTTGACCCCGTTTTTGAAAAGTTTTCTCAACTCGGGAGAGTTTTCATTTTACCCTTCCTCTCTCTCTCTCTCTCTCTATATATATATATATATATATATATATATATATATATATAGGAAGGATCCTGCAAAAACACCATTTTTTTGTGAGAACTGCGTAAACTGTAACACCCCAAAATTTCATAACTTGAATTATATACGTGTGCTATATGTGTTAAGTAGCTAAAACGTATATGTGTTAGATGGCTAAATGTGACAGAATGTATGAAAATTGCATGTTTACCCCTTATCGGGTAATGAATTGATAAAAAAGTAGCAAGGGAAGGGCTCTAGCAGGGGCTGATTAGATGGGCAAGCTATCAGGAAAGACTCGGTAGTAGACTGGCATAGCTATAGATAAGATCTAGTTATAGATTATGTTGTTATCTTCCTTACTGTTGTAACTTGTTATATATATAAATGAAAAGTTTTTAATTTCCGCTGCTTAGTTATCTCTGTTGTACCATGTGTTCATGAGTAAATCCGACACGTGACCCCTCTTGGAAGCCAAGACTGGGAGTGGGCGTCACAAGTTGGTATCAGAGTCTTGGTTTAAGGGATTTAGATACTAACACGGTATCTAGACTTAAGCTAGAACTCTTGGTAGACAAAGTAAGGTAAGATAGGGAATGTAAATGTCAGTCAGGATAGTTATGCCCATAGGAAAGAGGTTGCACGAGGAGCATAGGAGGTAGAACTTAGGGTATGCAAGTGCGGGGGAATACCCGATTGCAATTAGCTACTGCAATTTGGTATTTTACCTAAATAAACATATCATAGGTTCTAACTGTTATGTGGCCAAGTGCGGGGTAGGATAATTGACTGTAAGATACATGGTCAGTAACTTGTAAGAATGTCTAGATGGAGGCAGTTTTAAAGGACCGGTTTTAGAGTTATCGGTAAGGAAGAAAAAGGTATGGACACTAGGAATAACTGTGATGAGAGTAACTGGGTTTTGAAAGCATCATAATTATATAATTGTATAAGCGCGCCTACACTTATTTAATTATCATGAATTCAAAATTTGGAGACTTCACGTCACATGAGTTCTGAAATATCCGGCTATTTTGATTATAGGATCAGAAGATGAATAATGATAATCGTAGTTACGATAGGAATGCGAATAGGGCGTCCGATGCCAATTCAGATGTTAGCAATAACGAAGGGACGAGTACCTTCAGCGAAAAAGAGATTATCGCCACGATGGCAGGTGTGACATCCGTCACTTTAATTTTTGAATTAAGTATTACAAGTTAGGATATATTTAAAATTAATTATGATTTTGTGGATTTATTGAATATTATATAAAGTCTCGTCACTGCGAACCGACACACGAAACGAATAAAATATTTCGTTTTGAGAAAGAACCTTTAAAGAAGGTTTCCCGTTCGGTTAGTAATGAAATAGAGAAAATTACGCGGTTATAAAAATAAACCGAGTAAATAATAACGTCACTACATTTGGTCACCGACCAAGTGTGACGAAACTGAAAAATAATTATATGGTTTCGAGCGTAATTTGATTTTATGAATTTTGATATAAAATTTGTAGCAAAACGAGTCTGAAAAATATACCAAAATTGCGTAATAGCCAGACTTTTACCTGCAAGTAACATACATTAGTGAAATTTTATAAAATTGTATGTATGCATGTGTATGTCGTATATATATATATGTATGTGTGTGTGGAGAAAGTAAATGCAGGTAATCATGTGTATGCATGGAGAAATGACACCTATATTCAATTAGATCATCATTGCCCTTTAAAAAACCCCATACACACACTTCACACAACACTCCATCTCTCCCTCTCCCCTCTCACTTGCTCACGGCCGAACCCCCCCCCCCCCCCTACTTCACCATTTCTTCTTCTTTCTTTCATATATTCAAACACACACACACTACATCAAGTTTCTTCAAACACTTTGAAGATTGAGATCCTTCAAGAACACCTACCATCTCTCTTTAACTTTAAGGTAAGAAAAAAAAACCCATCTCATCTTCTTCAAAAATCTCGAAACCCACCTTCAAATCCAAGAACCAACATCAAATTATTGATAAGTTATGGTGGATTTGGATGGTTTAAGCTTCAACACAAAGATTTGTGTGAAAAACTCACACACACACACACACACAAAAATTCGTGAAAGTGTGTGTGAGTGTGTGTTAGTGTGTGTTGAGCTTAGGATTAGGGTTTGATCATCAAGAAACCCACATGCATGTTAAATCCAAGCTTAAAACATGAGTTTTGTGAAAGATTAAATGGATGTTCTAAGATGACAAACAAAGTTCTTGAAAGAAAAATAAAACTAGAAACTTTGATGACACATGCATGGATAAAAATCATGATTTTATGTGAATTCATATGTGTTTATGATTATGATTTGCTAGTATTTGATTTTAGTATTATGTTAATCATATGTATATACATAATATTAGGGTATGAAACCCTTGGATTTTAAATAAAAATCCGAAAATTACAAATAAATATATATACTTGAACTTGGAATAAAAAGATTAAATAAAATCAAGATTTGGTGCTACAATTATAGTAAACCCCCCTCATGGTCGTCAAAGACGCCTACACGGTCAGTAACGATTGTCACCAAAATGAAACCCCGTGATTATTTCTCATAGTAATTCCGCCTAAAATGGTCGGTCATGGGAAAACACGAGTGGTACACGCTAATTATTATATATAACAATAAAATTTGAAGGTGAATAGGAGACTTTCTATTTCTCATAGTTTGACCACCAAACTTTGGGGTTTTGACAGTTTCTACCCTTTATACTTTTAAACACTTTTTCTTTTTTAACGAAATAGTAAAGTTTTGGTTTTCATAGTTTAGTCACATATGTTTCATACTCTTACGTTTTGTACCCTTTAACTTTTAAAGTTTTGTTGCTTTCTACTTTGGCCATGCAACTTTTAACTTTTCTACTTTCGTTTTTAGTATATTATTATAATTTTATACTTTCACTTCAAGACTTTTAGACTTTTACGTTTTATACCCCTTAACTTTTTAACCCTCTAACTTTTAAAGTTTTTTTTTATTTTAAGTTTTGTTGTCTTCTACTTTGGCCACGAAACTTTTAACTTTTCAACTTTCGTTTTTAGTATACTTTTATAGTTTTATACTTTCAACATGAGACTTTTAGACTTTTACGTTTTATACTCCTTAACTTAGTATATTTTTATAGTTTTCTACTTTCACCACGAGACTTTTAGACTTTTACATTTTATACTCCTTAACTTTTTAACCCTCTAACTTTTAAAGTTTTTATTTTTGTTTTAAGTTTCTTTGTCTTCTACTTTTGTTATGAAACTTTTAACTTTTCTACTTTCGCTTTTAGTATACTTCTATAGTTTTATACTTTCACCACGAGACTTTTAAACTTTTACGTTTTATACCACTTAACTTTTTGACTTTCGTTCAGTATACAAATTCAACCCCGCAGCAACGCGCGGGGTGGTAAACATCTCGTTATGTAGTATTTGTAAATTATTAACTAGAATATGGAAGTATTATATAAAATAGATAAAAAAGTTATAAAAATTTATTTAAAGTCAGAATAATTAAGTCAATAAGTAGAAAAATCTAGCATTAAAAACTTGGAGTAAATGAACCCCATGAGTGGGTATGTATTAAATTGAACTTTTAGTGTAATTAATGCATTGAATGGTTATAAAAATGTAAAAATATGGAAAAAATCCGAAAATTTAAGTTTGGTAAGTATCAAAAGCTTAGTAATCATTAGATATAAGGGTAATAGTAATGGTCATCCCGCGACCCCGCGACCCCAAGCCTTTTTCACTGCCACCTCATTTTTCCCCACTCCCACAGTTTTTCAAGTAATACCCACCCCGCGACCCCTTTTTTAAAAAACTATTTAAATTAAAAAAAATAAGTTGCATAAAAATTTAAAAATTAAAAATTACAAATTCCTAAAAGATAAAAATTACAAATTCCTAAAAATTAAAAATTTAAAAATTTAAAAAGCCTAAAAATTTTAAATTAAAAATTACATCACTTATACTTTTCGAATAAGCGTGCTTTGATCTTCTTAATCAAGGATTTCTTGTCGTCTTCGTCGTCCGACAAGTTTTTAACCGCTTCGAGCTCACGTACCATTTGTTCGCGCTCCAAAATCTCGATATGTTTCTTTCTATCCTCTCGGGCTTCTCGTTGAAGTTTGAGCTTTTCTATTTGTATTTCGTTAAACGATTCAAAATGTTCGTCCCAATTTGAACTCGAAGACGCTTTGCCCTTCCCTTTTTGTTTGGCTTGTCGTTTAGCCTTTTGACAACCCATTGGAAGGGGTTCCTCGGGTGGGCTCGTGGGAGACAATCCCTCAACGTTGAGGTCGATAGGAGTCCTCCCTTGGGAGGGACTACTAGTGTAGGTGTTTGAGTCGGAGGTTTTGGTTCTTTTCGAACCACCTTGATCACCACTTTCGCACCCCTGCTCCATCGCCGTCGCCGCTCGCCATTTTGGGGATTTTTTGGCGAGTTCCCAACACTCCATTTTGTCAAAAGCAACCATCTTGTTCTCTATTTTGAATCGATGATGTGCCGCCTTCAAAATGTCGGCTTCCGAATTCCCACTTCTTCGTTGGCCGAGTTGGTTGATGTAGATGTTGTTGAATTTTTGGATCTTCATATTCAAATCTTTCCACTTCGAATAGATTTGAGACTTGGTGCGATAAAAAGAGTTGGGATCATTGAAGTCGGGTACGGGATAGTTTAACAACGCGTGCCAATTGAAGGTAATTTGATTCCAAAAATGACTACCCGATTGTGCATCACCTAAAAAAAAGTTAAATAAAACGTTAAAAAAAGTTATAAAAAACGCAAAAAAAAAAACAAACATATTAAAAAAGATATATACCCTTAATCGCATTCTCCGAGTTATCAATATATAGTCTCGTCAAAGCCACTTCCTCTTCAGACGTCCACGGAATCGCAATCCGTTTTTGAACCTCCTCGCGTTGGGACGTTTGACCCTTTGTTTTCTTTGCCATTGTCTTCTTCTTTGCGGTTTTCTTGGGTGGTTGTGTTTCCATCACAACATCGGGTGATTGAGACTCGGCTTGAGTGTTGAATTCATTACGAAAAAAACCGTAATCTTGATCGACAAAAGTCGGTATGTAACCGGGTTCTCCAAACACGTTTCGTTGAGATGTCGGAGTTGGTGGTTCGTCGGCGTTTTGGTTTTGAAAGAAGTTGTAAGACATGTTGAAGATGGAGAGTGAAGATGGAGAAGTGAAGATGGAGAAGTGAAATGTGAAGAATTTTTAAAAGAATGAGAGTTGGTGTGGGTTTAAAAGGGTGAAAAATGGTTTAAATATAGAAAAAAACAAATTTTTTTTTTTTAAAAAATGGTCAACATGACCGTTGGGTGGGGTGGGGGCCCACTCCAACGGTCATAATCCCAAGCCCCATCTCCTCGGTGCCCCACTCCCGAGCATCGTTCCCGAGCAAGTCTCCCGAGACCACCGGCGTGGTGTTCCCGAGCCTCCCGAGGGTCCCGAGCTCGGGAGACCCCCCCTCGGGAGAGGCATTACACTTACCCTAAGTAGGAAAATTATTTTAGAATTTTTTGAATATATTTAATAATTAAAATAGAATTTATATGCTTAAAAATGACTAAAAATGCTTAAAAATAGAATAAAGTGGAGAAATAATATAAAATAAAATGAGGACTTATTTTAGACATTAGGTAACAAATATAAGTGAAAATAATTGAAAACTTAGGTGAAAATGACACCTGAACCCTTAAAACGGTAAAAATTATGCATTAAAACGTATAAAATTTATAAAATAAGGTATAGATAAGGAAAACAATTTAGATCAGTGGCTTAAAGGTTTGAAACAGGTTAATAATGTATAGGAAACATATAGAAATAATATGAAAGTGAAAACTTAAGTATTGTAGAAAATTTGGATAAAAACCGTAGTCGAAAAAGCCGTAAAAACAAGTAATTTAGCATAAAATAGAGAAAAATTAGAAAACAAATGCTAAAATATTTGGAATAATGTTAAATAAGTTTAACAACTTATATTAAGCCTTAGCATAAAGTTTCATGTATAAAGATTAGTTCTTTTTGCTTTATGTGTTGGAATTAGTCGAATAAGGGCAAAATCGTCATTTTGCTCGAATAGTTTGAAAATTCAGAATTTGTCACATGAGTTAAGAATAATGGCCTAACTAATCTGATATAATGGGAAATAGGACCAAGGCGTTTGAAATTTTAGAAGCACAAACCGCACGAGAAAGCAAAGGTAAGTTCACTATTCCCCTTTTTCTGAAATATTTTACAAAATGTTTTGGGGCTGAAAATGCATATAATGAAATTGTATGGATATTATAAGTTGACAACCAATGTGTGGGTATGATTAGACATAAGTAAGGGCGCGTACGCTCATGAAAAGATGAGCCTGGCCATAAATAGAAAGAAAAGTGTATGATATAGAATTCGGCCGTCTAAATCGTTAACTATGGAATAGACGAGAGAAGTATTGGTAGATCTATCGAGAATGACCAACCCTAGCCCACTGATCGGTCGCTCCGGTCGTGAAACATGGTGGGAAATACTTTCAAATAGTGGTTTACGTATCGATTTAGAGCTTATGTTACTAATTATACATCATGTCCCTAGCTAGTTCATGAACCATACGTTGTCTGAAAAACTTATGTATATCTTTGCTTTCAATGATAAGATGAAATGATTTGGTGGTTTAAAAATAAATCACCCAATGGAGAAAAGAGAAGATGAAATGATTTGGTGGTTTCAAAATAAATCATCTAATGGAGAAAAGAGAAAAAATGAGATGATTTGGTGGTTTCAAAATAAACCACACACATTGAAAGAGTGGAAACGTGAAAATGAGAATATGGTTTTGATATGAAAAATTGGTGAACTCACCAACCTGTTGGTTGACAAAAATCTTTTTAATGCATTTTCAGGTACGTGATGGCTTGGCTTGTGGTGTGGATCTGGCGTATCGGAGACGAAGTTGTCGTGTGGTTCTCTTTCTATATTATGTAATGTTTTAGTAACTATGATGTAAGGGACCTAAAAATGGATGATTATGTCATCCATCATCTAATGGAATATTTTGTTTGACTTTTCTTTAAAGATACTAGTTACTAAAACTCATGGGTTACCAACTCTTGATCACCACCACGTAAGACTTCCGCTGAATTAAAATTTTTGGGGTGTGACCGCAGAAAACATCAAGGGCTACGTTATTATCGATTGTTAACCAACTCCTGGAGGCTCTGACAAGAAAGGTGCCCAATGAAGCCGCCGCAAGTGGAGCTTGTCCCGAAGAAACGTCTAGCAGAAATAGGTTCCCGACAGAAGGCAAACGGAAGCGGTCCGAGGTTGAAGAAAGTCTTGAAGACAATGAAGGCAAGTGCCACAATAAGGCGAAGGAAGCTACTGGAAAAGGAAAGCCAATATGTCAGGTGTACAAGAGACGTCATCATAGGAATTCCATGTGGAGATCAAACAATTGTCACAACTGTGGCCAGAACGACCACATCTTGTGTATGTGCCTGGAGCTGAAGAAATGTTTCGAATGTGGGAATTTAGGATACAACATAGCAGACTGTCCTAAAAGGATGAAGGATCAGAAATCGTTGAAGATGAAAAGAGGTAAGCCTAAATGTCACATATGTCATAAGAACCATCTTGGAATTTGTTGAGCAGGACTCTCTGTCTGTTATATGTATCAAAAGGAGGGTCACTTCTCTGGTAGCTGTCCAGAACGAAAGAAGTGCTATGAATGTGGAGAAGCGGGACACCTGAAAGAAAATTACCCTAAATTGGCAAAGAATACCGAACCCAAGGGAGCATCCCGAGCTCGGTTAGGACTCTCAGTATTGTAGGCACAGATTACACCCAATGTAGTTTCAAGTAAGCTTACATCGACAATATGTCTACTTATGTAATATATTATGTAGATTATACGTATTCGCTTACGTTAGGACGAGGAGATCCCTTCTTAGAATAAAATGGCCTTAGGGAGAAATGTTATGATTACGTAAATTACCTGATAGGTTATTCCCGATAACGTTGGATAATTTTAGAACGTTGGGATGAGAATGAATTAACTTACGAAACACTACGCACAAATCGTTTGTAACCGGAGGAAGACTCGACTTCATATGCAAGGATCGCGATGGCTCAGCAGTAAAATTTACTTATGTAATCAAGACATGGATTTTTATGGGTCAAGAAATAAGTCATACTCGACGTATGCCATTAACTCGGAGGTGGAGCCAAGAAGCTGAAGAACGTATCAATGACGTGTCAAATTCTGAACGAATTATCCAAGCGATCCAATGAGCAGCTCGTCAGATCAATAAATGAAGTTCCAAAAGCAACTTAACGTCAGAAGCAACGCCAGGAGCAACGCCAGGAGCAGCAATGCCAGAAGCAACAACGCTAGAAGAAAAGCCCAGTACCAGTTATATCCTTTAGAAGTAGGGAAATTTCTTTAGGATAAGTACCTCGCCTTAGGATGCTTCAGCATTTTCAGAAAGAAGGACGGAAGCTAAGAATATGCCCAGACTGCAAGAAGATGAAATGTTGTCGGTGAAAAGCGAATTTCCTCTGCCAGGGATCAGCACACCATTCAACCAGCTACAAAGACGATTCTCCAAGACCAATCTGAACTTAGATTAGCACCAGCTAAATGATTAAAAGTGAGTCTATAAAGAGAAGGGCTTTTCAGAAGCAAAATGATCATTACAAGTAGTAATGTAGACTAGACTGACGATTGCCCCTACACTCCCAAAGATCTCATGGCTAAGCATGCAGAGAAATGACGTTCTAAAGTTCTAGAGGAATGGGGAAGAATGCACAAGGCATTGAAAGAAAGTGCTAAAGATCAGGAAAAGAAGAAGGCTACATAAATATGCAGATCGGCAAAAAGGAAGTTCATACGATCAACGTGAGAAAAACCCTAGTAGACCCCTTAGAACTAGAAGCAGCAGTACGTCGGAAGCCGCTGAAGACACTCTAATAGATCTTAGCTTCCTAAAGTTTAGCAAAACAATCTACCATTGAAGTATCCAATATCTTTCCATGGATCACAACGCCATTAGGTTGACTAAGAAGATGTCAAAAACCTTTTGGAATCCAAACCAATAGCATGTATGAAAGGAAGTAGCGAACAGATTAGCTCAGGCATCGGTACAATCCTGACCGATTAGGCCTAGCTGGAGGTTGCAGCGGGAGTATTTATACTCAAGGAATAAGATTATACGCAGGATGTCCAAACTAGTTATTTTAAGTAAGTAGTAAATAGTCATGAATTATACTAATTTTGTTGTGGTTAGAATAGTAATGTCGTCTTACACCAGACTAGTAATAGTACACCTCTAGTTGTATCAAGGGTGTGGTGGATACGCCGCCGGTACATCCTATATATATACACCTGACACTACGTCAAAATTCACCTTTGGCCACGGAAAAAAACCGTGACAAAAGGTGTTTTGTCACGTTTTTTTTTCCATTCCAACCGACACTATAGGTGCCGTGACCATATGTACCCTACGACCACGTTACAATATCAGTGGCTGAAGCCACCTATAAGCGTGGCTAAAGGGTACTAATATTTGTTGTTGTAATCAAACAATTCTTCAGAAAAGCGTGGCCAAAGGGTCCCAACGGCCACATGTGTTTGGTTAACGTGGCCTTTGGTATTTTATGGTCACGTATATTCGTGTTTTAGCCACATACATTATAAAAATACGTGGCCATAGGGTTGCTGAAATCATACATTTTGTCACAGTACGAGTGGCCAAAGGGTGGCAACGGCCACGTTAAAATATGAATGGCGTGGCCTTTGGTATTATATGGTCACGTATATTTGTGTTTTAGCCACATATGTTATAAAAAAACGTGGCCAAATGGGTTGCTGAAATTATAATTTTTGTCCCAATACGCGTGGCCAAAGGGTGGCAACCGCCACGTTAAAATATGAATAGCGTGGCCTTTGGTATTATATGGTCACGTATATTTGTGTTTTAGCCACATATGATATGAAAAAACGTGGCCAAATGGGTTGCTGAAATCATAAATTTTGTCCCAATAAGCGTGGCCAAAGGGTGGCAACGACCACATTAAAATATAAAAAGCGTGGCCTTTGGTATTATATGGTCACGTATATTTGTGTTTTAGCCACATATATTTGGAAAAAAAAAGTGGCTAAAGGGTAGTTGAAATCAGATATTTTGTCCCAATACGCGTGGCCAAATGGTGGCAACGACCACGTTAAGATATAAAAAGCGTGACCTTTGGTATTATATGGTCACGTATATTTGTGTTTTAGCCACATATAATTGGAGAAAAAAAAGTGGCTAAAGGGTAGTTGAAATCAGATAATTTGTCCCAATAAGCGTGGCCAAATGGTGGCAACGGCCACGTTAAAATATAAAAAGTGTGGCCTTTGGTATTATATATATGGTCACATATATTTTCTTAATTACAATTAATTATATATTAATTAATTAGTATTGAGAAACCTTAAAAATCATATATTATAATTAAAAATTAATGTACATACACTAATCATGACGCTGTTCAAAAAGATAACATACGACACTAATCTAAGTTTAATTTCTATAATAATTAATTATAATTTCTTGTCCGTGCTGATCAGCTGCTTCTGCTGGTGCCGTGTGATTTTTCTATTTATCGCATTTTGATTCTTCAGCTGGTTTGGTGTTACGTACAGTACTTTCGGCATCTTTTTCCGATCATTATTTACCTGGAAACATGACAAATAAAACCGATCAGATATATATAATATATATATAAAGTTAATTAATTAGCGGATACGATTAATTAATGTAGTAATTACCTGTGGTTGTTCCAATACTTTTTGCACCGTAGAATGATCAACCGGCTGTGATCTATCTGACTTGTTATTAGAATGAAGGATCATTCGGTTCATCGGCCATGCAATAATATATTTATTTTCAACCTCCGAAAGCGTTGTTTTATCATCTACTGGGAATGGTAAAAATGTTGCACCCTTTTTGACCTGATAAACTCTAATTCTACGGCAACCAGGAGCTAATGGACTTCCATGAATCTTCTCATCTTTTTCTTTTGGTAATAATTCAGCCATTCCCACGACGTTCAGTGGATCCCCCTCCATGTGCAACGTCGCAGTTTGGCTCCCCTGATCAGAAGTGACATAATAATAATAATAATAATAATAATAATAATAATAATAATAATAATAATAATAATAATAATAATAATAATAATAATAATAATATTAATTATAGCATATATATAAACAATTAATTAATTAAAGTAAAAAATAGAATACAAAAATTGTGGTATATACTAATCTATATACCTCTTGGATTACTGGCTGCAGATCGATAGCAGCTGCAATGGCATCATAATTATTTGGTTTTTCCAACTGATGATCACTCTTCTTAGGAGGTACTTTACGAGCTGCAGGTTTTGCATGTCTCTTATTCTTTTCCTAAATTGACACCATGTAATTAACTGATTAGTAACATATATATTAATTAACGATAACGTCAAAGCGATTTGTCAAATTTCTAAATTAATT
Source organism: Deinandra increscens subsp. villosa (assembly GCA_039602395.1). NCBI lineage: Eukaryota > Viridiplantae > Streptophyta > Magnoliopsida > Asterales > Asteraceae > Deinandra > Deinandra increscens. The sequence continues at coordinate 35,132,411 of JBCNJP010000027.1, forward strand.
ATATATATATATATATAAATATATTTATATACCACTTCCTGCTCTGATGCCCCAGCAGCACTGGCTGCAGCAGCTGCTGCTTCTGTCATTTTTCTCTTTCTCACCTAAAGACAGCATCAGCATTTAATTAAATGATCATATAGCAATTAGTTATAAGGGAAGTACACAACTGTGTAAATTAAAATAGTTACCCTTTCCTTTTGCGACGCTGTTGTAGATGGAGGAGTGTGTTGTGATAGAGTCGCAGAAGAGACCTACAATTCAATTAATTAATAAAATCATATCGATCATAACCGGCTAAACATTAGTTAACTATCCTGATGAACTTTAACTATCCTGATGAACTTATCATAGCCGGCACAGTTAATTATTAATTATATTCCGGAACAACTCTAACTATCCCGATGAACTTTAACTATCCTGATGAACTTTACCTATACTGCTGAACTTTAACTATCCGGATGAACTATAACCAACACGGTGAACTATAACTAGGGACGCATGTTCATCCAGATGAACTAGCTAGAATCTTCCGGATCAACTCTAACTATCCCGATGAACTCTAACTATCCTGATGAACTTTTTACTATCCTGATGAACCTTACCTATCCTGAGGAACTTTAACTATCCGGATGAACTCTAACTATCCGGATGAACTATAAGTAGAGACGCATGTTCATCCAGATGAACTAGAATCTTCCAGATCAACTCAAATTCAGAACTGTTTCAAATCCGTACCTTATCGGCCGACCTTTGAGATGAGTTTGATTGAGTAGATTGTTTCCGCGATGTATTGTGCGCAGAATTGATCATGTCCTACGTACAATTAATTCAATTAGTTAATTAATTAATATATATATATATATATATATATATATATATATATATATAGTTTGTCCCTTACAGAATTTACCGCTTTATGAACTTGTTTATCTTGAATCACAGACTCCATAACCGCCATAAGCTTATCAATTCTCTCATCCTGTGATTTAACCATATCAGTGAGGCGCTCAACCTCTTGATCCTTTTTCTCACGCAGCTGTCTTTCATTTTTTAGTTCCGCCTCAAGTTTTTCGATCCGTTCTTTTGATCGCCCTTTTGTAGCACCCTGCCAATATCCACGGGAAGTCACTCCATACCCAATACCTTTTAGGTATCCACCCCTTTCCTTGCCAAGGACCAATGTCAGGGCATCCGTTCCCGGTTCTACGGTCACAGATCCCGCATTTATCTTTGTTTCATTCTCGGCCTGCAGTAATATAATTTAGTTAATTTAATGAGGTGCTGTTAATTTTTAACATGTGAATAATTAGGTATATATATAGCAATTAAACTTACTATATCATCTGCTATGCCCTTCACCACAGGCGTTTTGTATTCCCCCTCTTTATTTACCCTTCCTTTCCTCCACATAAACGATCGAGAGGGGAATTCATCAGCTGCTATTTCTTTGTTTTGTACCTTGTATTATAATAATAATATATATCAGACTTGAAACATACATTGCACGTTCTTAACCATGACTGGGTGTAACACACTTAGCTTATTACCAGTTTTTCTCTCAGAAAGACGTATCCTCCCCGCCCCATTGAATGATCATAAGTATAATTTGCTCGAACCTCTTTTCCAATCTTTGACGCAGCCTTTCCAACAGAACAGTAGGATATATAATTATAATCTCATTAATTAACACTTATTAGCTTACTTAATGAAATCTGCAGTTTGAATTGAATAAAAACCTCGAATTCTTCAGATCTTGTATATGCTACAAATCTGTCCCAGTCCTTACAATGTC
>JBCNJP010000027.1:35134705-35153745 GCA_039602395.1 Deinandra increscens subsp. villosa
AAGATATATATTACCTACAAGCACAAACAATCACGTATCACATCTAAAAAATCACTACATACGCTAAATAAAATGACACTAACATATAATAATAGATATTGAAAACAACAAAACTAATCTAATCAATCTCTTCGAATCGATAAGCTGTTGATCGTCATAACCAATGTAGGAAATTAAAATACTACAACTTCAAAAATAATTTATAACTGCAAAGAATGTAATAATAACCTTACTTTCCATATGTTGATCACGGTTCAAGTTATCGTCAAGTGGAACAGAGGAAGTCTACGACATCGAACTGATTAAAAAAATCTAATTATTTGCGGTAATGAAAATCGCAAAAAAATAGAAATAGAAAGAAACCCTAATTATTTGAAGATTTGATTAAAAATCATATCCCATATACGAGATCATGCAGTTACATTACGAAGATTGCGCTTACCAGAAATCAAAATATGTTCAAATGATAGGTTTGCCCCTCTGAACGGGAATTAACTTGGCCTACGTGGCGTGAATGTATTGGTTCGCACTGTTCGCATTTAGTCGTTGTTCGCATTTAATCCGGCACACACATATATATATATATATATATATATATATATATATATATATATATATAGGGTAAGAATCATGTGAAAACAACTTTTATTGCGAAAACACGAAAACAAATATTAAAATCTCTATAACTTTTTCATACGTTCATATTTTTTAAAAAATTTGCAAAAAAAATCCTTAAAATTATGTTATCTTTAGTTCTAGAAAAAATTAAAAAAAAATCAAATTTTTTAAAAAAATTATTATTGCACAGGTGCAATAATTTTTATATTATTATTATTGCACATATGCAATCCCTAATATTAAAACATTTATAACTTTCTCATATATTAAAATTTTTTATAAAAAATTGCACCATAAATCTTATAATTCTGTTATCTTTAATTCTGGAGAAAATTAAAAGAAAAATCAACGTTTTTTTTTATTTTTTTATTATTGCACATGTGCAATAAAAAATATTATTGCACATGTGCAATAATATTAAAACCTCTATAACTTTTTCACACGTTAATATTTTTGATAAAAAAACTGTACCATAAATCTTATAATTCTGTTATCTTTCATTCTGGAAAAAAAATTAACGTTTTTTTGTTAATATTGCACATGTGTAATATAATTAATACGTATTATTGCACATGTGTAATAATAAAAAAAATCATGAAATTTTATATGTTTAATTTTTTTTCCCAGAATTAGAGGTGACGTAATTTTAAGACTTTTGGTGCAAATTTTAAAAAAAAATTTAATGTATGAGGAAGTTATAGAAGTTTTAATATTTGTTTTCGTATTTTCGCAATAACATCTTGTTTTTATTTGATCTTTCCCATATATATATATATATATATATATAGGGTTAGGTTCAAATGAGAACTTTTTCTTTTGAGAACTTTTGAGAACCATTCTGAGCCACTAATTTTCAGGGGGGAAGCATTCAAATTCATGGGGGGATTTCCATATATATAAACTAGTGGCTTAGAATGGTTCTCAAAAGTTCTCAAACCAAATTGGTTCTCAAATGATCCTCTCCCTATATATATATATATATATATATATATATATATTACTATATATAATACATATTGCCTTAAAGGGCATTTTCATCATGAAAAATGCTTAATCCTTAAGACGCGTACAAACTAATAAGCATCATGTACAAGTCTTAAAGCCAAGCTTTTAAGACCACAACCTACGAGGTTAAAGCCAACCTCGATTAACTTTTTTCAGGCTTCAGCCGTCTTCGATTACCACCCACGCATCTCCACATTGATTGGGTCTCGCATCTTTGGATCTCTCCCCTAGAAAATGTATCACGCATGTTGTACTCATTACATCTCCTCAATGTCAATTGGGCCGCTCGGCATCTCCACTCAATTCAAATAGGGAGGCGTCCTCGATTGAAAGCCTCACTTGAAAGTTGAATGGATTATTGTGACCTCCTCTGGCAGGTAATTCACGGCAGTGTAGAACCGATGGGTTTTGTTCGAACCGGTTGAGAAAATCGGTTCTATACATCTTATCTCTCCTCTGGCAGGTAATTCACGTTTCTTTTTCAGGTATTCATACATCTCATGTCTTCTCATCTCAGACATAAACATTAATTTATAATTTGTTTGTGTTTCTTTGGTTTACACTTTAATTTCTGATGTTTGTGTTGCAGAAGAAGAGGTAATACCAATTTGTCATCTTGTTTCATAGAATCATGTCTGACCAAAATCTGCCGCTTCTTTCTGACATTGATTCAGGTGCGGGTTTATTTCTCTTTATTCCCCTCTTGCTTTTATGCTTACGAATCATTTTCTTCTTCGATTTGGGAAGCTATTTGCGTCGGTAGAGGTACCTCCTCTTTGCTTACTAACCATTTTCTTCTTTGATTTTATGTACAATTTAGAGTTAGTATGTTCGTTTAAACCCTAATTTCCTATTTCATTGTTCATTTAGATGGGTTTTGATTATCGTATTTTGTTTTTTAGGGGTTTTGATTGCAGAAATCAAGTAGGTTTTAATCCATTTGGTATTCATTGACCCCTGATAAATCAATTTCTCTGATTATTTATTTGATTTCTTGTGGCTATGAGATTCAAGGGAGCAAATGTGTTCATGTTTAGTAATTTGGTGCCTCTTGTCTGACTCACTTAATTTGATTCTGACCAAAATCTGCTAAAAGGTAAGTTTGTTGAAGTATTCACTTAAGGTGCACACGATAAGTATGTCTCTGTTATCTCATAATAACATATTTTACTACTATACTTTTGTTGTGGACGCTTAATGCTTACAAGCTCAGTTCAACGTTTTATATTGTAGATATAGATATCCTCTATGTGAAAAATAAATTTTAAACCTTAACTTTATGCTTAGCATCATTGCTTCAAGTGATAATTGCAAACTTTTATTATCAAATAACTATTGTTTCTATTGTATGCTTTGCAAATATGATTGATAAACAAGTATTGGCATTGAATTCATGGTGGTGCTCAATTAAATTCTTAAGGTACATTTCTAAATAATTTTTTATATTGTTTTTGCTTTTGTTTTGTTCCAAATGATTTGGGTCAAACTGGTTCTTTTGCTCATAATTCTGTTTAACTTCACTTTTGCCCTTCAGGTATTCACCTTGAATTCACCGATTTACTCTTGAATAAAATCTGTTTGCATAATGTTTTTTGCTTTGTTTATCTACGCCCCATTGGATAGTTAATGCGTTTATGTCCTAATTTAGTATTTATTTTTACTTTCCAAATTCGTATTGTGCTTCATTGTTTATAATGAAGATTAATAATACCTACTTTTGAATTTAGTGACTTAATTTGGATACTTGTAACGAGCTTTTAGTTTATCTTTTCCTCAAGTTAAGCCATATGCCGACTATAAAGATATTTAAACACATATTTTATTTTGACATGCAGTGTGTTAATTTATTTAAGGTTAAATGGAGGTTACCACTAAATAAACGTTTTTAGTTGTTGGAACCCTTCGAGTATTGTCCTTCATACTTGGTGTTATTGCTAAAAACAAGAAAGTATTTCAACTTGTCATCTTTACCCTATCACTTATCTAATTTGTCAGCATATGAAATTTCAATTGGCCATTAGTATAATAGTGAAAGATTAATTAGGGATGGGGTTCTTTCTATTGCTATATGACCCATGAAAGTTTACTAACTGAATATGCATAATATTTGTGTTTCTGATGCTTACACCAGACCCACACAGATGTAGAGCTCAGTAGCAAGATAAGAGACTGTTAATAAAGGTAAGTAACATTATTAAGCTTTTGGATCTTTAGATTTTATTTAGTCAACATACATTCTTCATTAAAAAAAAGAATTCACCTTCAGGCATTCTTCATGTTTCCATACCTAATTATATTGTTCTCATTCTTTTAGTTCTATGTCTGATGCTATTACAAATGGTGCGCTTGGCATTGCTTCCATACCTAATTATAATGCTTAATTTCTTCATTTTAGTGAAAAGTGACAGGTTAGACAAATTATAGTTGATAAGGTCATTAATTAAAGTTGTTGGATTTAACAATTAGGTGAGGCAAAAGATTAATGTATCATATGTAGAGCTCAATAGCAAGATAAGAGGCTGCTAATAAAGGGTACCAAAACACAGTTTTTTTAAATGGATAGCACTAGAACCATAATAATGAATTATATCGTGAATTACTTTATGTGATTTATTCCCATTTCAGCCTCTATATTGATTTGAGTCTTTTGTTCCAATACTACCTTTATTTTTCATTTTAACATGGCGTTCTTAACGAATTATAATTTTTAAGGTTTTTGCAGGTCTCTTATTATCTATACTTTTAACTCGAGCTTTTACAGATGCTATAAAAGATGCCACTGGACAACCTAGAGTTGATTTATTTTGGCGTTGCCTTCCTGATAGAACTGATGTATGTAGAACATAAATCAATTTTTTAAGTGAAAGAAGATGGTTAAAGATTGCATGCTTTTCTAATGGAATTGATGTGTGTAGAACTTAATTTCCATTTTTAAGTGAGAAAAGATGGTTAAAAATAACATACAAATTTTAGCAGCATGCTCTTACTGTTTATGTGTAAAATTCTGTTTCCCAAATGGTAAAACTATATTCATGCTAGACTGAACTACTGAAAGGGGTTCTAATTTTTTTTTAAAACTTTTCTAAGGTTCTATATTGCTACTGCTGAGCTGGCTAATGAAGTTAGGTGCATGGATCTTACATATTGGTATGTAAATAGTCAATGTGACAAAAGAATGTTGCAAGCTGATCAGGTTGCTAACACCAAATGATATCTCAAATAATAAAGGTAAGTTCATTTTGTGGGTCATAGTATGAACATGCTTAAATTTAAAGTTTGTATGATTTTATAATAAAAATTATCACGACTTTATTATAACATAATCAACAAACTAATTATAAGTTGTGAAGCTAATTAATGTTATATGCGAATCAGAATAATATTTTGTAAGAAAGTAATATTATGTATTATAAATTTATAATCTTCTTTTTGTTTCATGTATAAAGATTTATAATAATCTGAGTAGTGTAGAAAAGCCTTGAAATGATGGTGGGAATTGCTACATTCGACTCAAGCATCCATTTCTACAACCTGACATGTGCATTGCAGCAGGCTTAATATTTTGTTAACAAAAAACAAGGAATAATAAAGAAAAACTTGAAGTTTTGACCAAGTGTAGTTGTTTTCTTGATTTTAGTGTGGCAGTTGTTTATGCCCATACTTCCTCATGTACAATATGTTTACCTTCCTCTTCAAACCAATATTATTGTTCATTTGATCTGTAACTTCTTAATTATTTGATCGTATTCATATTTATCATTGTATTTGGTTGCTTTAAGATTTTGATGTCGATGGCGATGTCGATGCTTTTCAGAACCCTGTTTCTGGTAATTGTTCAGAGGTCTTTTTGGCTATGCTTTCACACAGACCCTAATCCGACGAAGATGGTGAAGAGAACACAAATCAGACGGCTCCTTTCAATTGGAGTGTAAAATATGATTGGTGTTTACGAGTGGAATGGGAGTGTGTCATCAACTTCATTAATGCTCCTTTGCCATTTATGAATATGTGAAATTTTCCAAATTATATATACAAAAAGTGAATCTGATCATGTTGTTTTGTATGTAAATCGGGTAAATCAATGGAAGGGGATTCTATGAGAAGTTTTATGGTGCAAGTTGGTATTGCGAGGGCTGATTTTATGAGAAGATTAATAGAGGGTGATTCATTTCTTGTGATGGGAAATGGTGGGGTTCGATTAGATGGGAAAGTGTTGTAAACATTTCATAAGATTGTTGTTCAAGTTGAGAATATATTGGATCAAAAGAGGTTGTTGATCAATGAGATTAAACAGTGGTTCATCTATATTTTGATCTATCATCTAATCTCGGTAGAAATGTGGGCTTAATTAGAGAGCTTAACAATAATATAAAAAAGTGGTTCATCTAATTTCACTAAATCAATGGAAGGGGTTTCAAGATTAGTGCAAAAATCATGGACAAGAGGACTTGAAATCAATACCGCATTATAAATTGTCATCAGGCCGCGTCGCACTAATAGAAACGAATACCGCGATGTAAATTGTCGCGCTGCCGTAACGCACGAACAAAAGACGCATAACACCCTATAAACTGTCGCCGCCGCAACGCGCGGGCACCATGCTAGTATATATATATATATATATATATATATATATATATATATATATATATATAGGGTGAGGTTCATTGTAGACACTTTCGCATGTGAAATAGCTCTTTTTCACATGTGAAAGTTTCTAATTAATGAGAAAAAAGAAAAAAAGAAAAAAGAAAATTAATCACAACCATTAGATCAAGAGATCTAAGGCTATGTGTAATGGTTAAAGCCCCATAAAGCCCCACAAGGGGCATTATGCGCCATGTGGACGCTGACTGGGCAAGGGGCTTTATGGGGCTTTATGGTGTAGTGGATAAAGCCCCCATAACGCCCCATAATCATTGCTTTTATCCCCCTTCTCGGCGTTACCTGGCTAACGCCCTCCCCCTTTTTTTTCCCTGATAACGCCCCATAACGCCCCTGCGTAGTGGGGCGGGGCGTTATCAAGGGCGTTATAGGCTCTTTTTTTGCCCCATAACGCCCCATTACGGATAGCCTAATGGTGAAAAAGGGTGTCTACCTGTCTACACTTATGGGGTGTCTACAATGAACTTTTCACTATATATATATATATCTTAATCCTAATAAAGCAATAAAATTGTTGCCACATGTCTTCATTTTAGAGGGTCCACATCACCACCGCCACATGTCAAACTCACAATCAATCACAAATTTAGTAAATCACCAATTAAGACTAATTACCAATTTTATACAAATTAAAATTTTACTTCAATAAATGACAATTTAATGTAAATTTGATAAATTAATCAATAATTTGAGTTTTTTAAAAAAATTAATCAACAATTTTTCAATTATAATAAATTTTTAATTTACTAAATTATCATTTAGTGTTTTATAAGGATTTTACGTCAATCATAATTTTTAAATCTCATATGTTTTTTTTTGTATTTATTTAATATTATGAACCTAAATTCAGCCCGTGTATTATACGGGTTACTAACCTAGTATATATATATATATATATATATATATATATATATATATATATATAGGGTGTGGAACTATTAATAACCTTTGCTTGAAGCAATAACCAAATAACCCATTTGAACCACCAAAATTATGACAAGTGTCCCTCTCCCTCCTTTTCCAGAAAGGGTATTTTAGTCATTTAACTCACTCAATAAAGTACCCCTTTCATTTTAAAATGACTATAACTTTTTTATCCGATGTCGGTTTTTTATTAAAAAAATACCGTTGGACTCGTCGCATTTTTATCCTTAATTCAGATGTGGTCCCGACATTTTTTGACATATTTTTTCCAAACGTCCATACTGACATGTAATGTTACAAAAAGTAGCACTGATGCCTTTTTTGGGTAGCACCAGTGCCTTTTTTTCTGTAGCATTGATGTTGATACAGACGTTAGAAAAAAAACCTTCAAAAAAAGTCGGGACCACATCCAAATTAAAGATGAAAAAACGACGAATCCAATGGTATAATTTTTATAAAAAAATGACTTCGGATAAAAAAGTTATTAGGGTTTTAAAAATGAGGGGGTACTTTTTTCTTTTGAGTAAAATACCCTTATACCCTTTCTGTTAAAAAAAAAGAAAAAAAAATGAGTGCCACATGTCAGTAATCCATAACACCTATTTTTTCATCAAGCCACTAGGATGTGGTTATTTGGTTATCTCTCTTAACATGAGTTATTAATTGTTCCCATTCCTATATATATATATATATATATATATATATATATATATATATATATATATATATATATAGGGTTAGGTTCAAATGACACATTTTTTTTTGAGAACTTTTGAGAACCATTCTCAGCCACTAATTTTTAGGGGGGAAGCATTCAAATTCATGGTGGGATTTCCATATACATGAACTAGTGGCTTAAAATGGTTCTCAAAAGTTCTCAAACCAAATTGGTTCTCAAATGATCCTCTCCCTATATATATATATATATATATATATATATATATATATATATATATAGGGAATGGATATAATAAAAACCCTCTTGAGTTGTGAATACCTTGAAAACCCTCTTTGAGCCATAGATCTTCATGATCAATGGTTGTGGTTGAAAGATAATCTTTTCTTTTTCTTTTACCTTTTTTATAAAGGCTTTAATACCCAAAAGGGTATTATAGTAATTTTCTATCTCTTTTCTTTCTCATAATTTTTCAATTCCAAGACACTCATCATTGTTATCTCTCTCCTACTTTTTCACTTACCAAGACACTTATCATTGCTACTTATCCCCTACTTTTTTTTCTTCTGTTTCTCTCTCTTTCTCTTCCTTTTTTACTTTCTCTCTCTTACTTTTTCAATGCAAGACACTGAGTGTTACATATGTAAAAATGATAAATCTCCATATATTATTTGAATTTACTATGTAAAAAATGTTACTGCTATTAAACATTCTGCTAACAGCATATTACATATGTAATGATACTACTATTAAGTATTCTGCTGACATCATTTTACATATGTAAGTTATCTGGATATATGAAAAAAAAATGACAAATAAATTTTATTAATTTGTAAGAAGTTGTTACAATCAACATTAAACATAAACATGTTTTATACGAAATGATTAAAAAAATATAACAAGTTAACAAAAATATATAAAAGCTAATTGTTCTTGAGTTTTTGATAATTAGCTTCATCTTTGACAAAAAAAATCTTGTAACATGCGAAGAAAAACAATCACTAGTTCATACACGTAAACATCATAACATTTTACATATGTAAATTCAAGTATTTTACATACGTAATTTTCATCTAAATTTACGTATGTAGCATATGTAATATACATATGAAAATTCAAATAATATATGGAGATTTAACATTAAAAAAATGAAAAATTACATATGTAACGTAATTTACATATGTAATTTAAATAGATAATAAGAGATAACATGTTACAAACATAAATTTACATATGTAAATTTAAAATAGATAATGAGATATAACATGTTACAAAACAAAAATATATAAAAGCTAACAAAAGTATATAAAAACTAATTATTCTTGAGTTCTTAATAATCATCTAATAATCATCTAATAATGATCTTCATCTGTATGTTACATATGTAAATTCAAGTAATTTATATATGTAAAATTCAAGTAATTTACAAATGTAAATTCATATAATTAACATATGTAAATTCAAATAATTTACATATGTAAATTCAAGAAAAAAAGTTAAATCAGTTTATATACGTAAACATCATAACATGTTGCATATGTAAATTCAGATAACTTACATATGTAAATCCAAGTAATTTACATACGTAGATTTTCGTCTAAGTTTAAGTAACGTAGCACAAGTAATTTACATATGTAAATTTAATATATATGAAGATTTAACATATGTAAAAAAAGTATTAGTGCTATTACAAATATATTTTATTAACTTATAGGTATCCATTACAACAACATTTAAAAAACATAAAAAAAATATATATAAAAGGTAACAAAAATATATAAAAGCTAATTGTTCTTGAGTTCTTGATAATTATCTTCAACTTTGACACAAAATCTCGTAACCTACAAAGAAAACAAGTTCATCAATTCATATACGTAAACATCACAGTATGTTACATATGTAAATTCAAGTAATTTACATATGTATCGCAAGTTACATATGTAAATTTAAATATATGATTAGATGTAAAATGAAACAAATGTAAATTTACATATGAAACAAGAAAATGCTTCAGTTTGTTCAAACATGACAACATTACTAAATGAAGAACCCTCATTGTTGACATTGTCTCGAATATTACGATCTCCATTGGAAGCTTCTGAATAAAACATATGTAAGTAAATATAAAACTGTTGGGGGAAAAAAATTAAGAACAAAGAAAGGTTAAAAAGAAAAAACTCTTAACATACCTTCATAAGATTGTCCATTGTTGATATTAAAATCATTAGATGATTCCGTACGATGCAAATGGTCTTCCAAATTATGAGGAAACTGATGTTGAGGAGATGATAATAAATTCGGAGGTTGCATTTTTTGGATTTTTTTAGGTTTCTTGAAGTGCATTAATGGAGTTAATGGGTGTTCTTGATATGAAGAAGAAGAAGAAGAAGAAGAAGAAGAAGAAGAATTAAAGGATAAGTGTAAATGAAAATGAAGAAAAGAAAAAGATAGGAAGTGGGGTTATCTAGGAGGAAAAGGTGATGGGATGGGGCATTGGAAACACAAAATTCATAATTGATAGGAGAAAGAGTAAAATACAATCTTACCCTTTTGCATAAAACAAAATAGAGTGAGGTGGATAAGCTCACAACCCTTGGATGGGTTTTCAAAGATTTCACAACTCAAGTGGGTTTTCACTCTATACTTTCCCTATATATATATATATATATATATATATATATATATATATATATATAGGATGATCCTTTTTACAAACGTTTATTAAGTATAATACATAACAGAATTATACAAGCCATAACAGTCATTTAATACTAGGCACATTCTTTAATAGAAGGTATCTACCCACACTATACTAACCTTTCGATTGCTTCTCGGTCTATATCTTTACTTCCATCTGCTATTATTTAGGTAGAGACTAAGTTATACTCTCCCTACTAACTTCCATCCGCCGTTATATTGGCAGAGACCTATCTTCCATCCGCTATAAGCAGAGATCTATACTTTCATGACTAACTTCCATCCGCCATTATATCGGCAGAGACCTATCTTCCATCTGTTATAAGCAGAGATCTACCTTCCATCCGCTATACGCAAAGATCTACCTTCTATAATAATTCCAACTCCCCTAGTACTACTACCCACCCCTAGTTAAATACCCAAACGACATAGGTGTGCTAATAAAAATGATAATGTACTCATATACTACAACAAATGAACATCCCCCAATTTACCTAGGTGTATGTATACAGGATGTACCAGCGGCGTATCCTCCACACTTCGATATACCGGGTAACTATACTACCATGCTTGTATACAAGATGTACCAGCGGTGTATCCACCACATAATAATATAGCAAATGTATCACATGTTCTCATATAATCATACATACTCACTTATGCGTTTATTAACAAACCCTTATCATTTGACTATTTAAGTTCAAAGCAAGCATAGCACATATCATATCACAGTCATTATAATTACGTCATAACACGTATAAATGATTTAACATTATTTTCATAACATATCATATCTACATTGGCCCAAAATCCTTTCAACCGATTATCAACTTAACACATTTAAGGTATATGCATTTTAATGAATTTCCATATCAGTTCATGTATATATATCAATCAAATCAACAATTTAACATATATATATATATATATATATATATCCATTTAACAATTAACACCTTAACAATTAATATATATATTTACTCAAAGGCAATATAACATCATATATATATATCAATTATCTTTGATATAAAACACGTATCTATCTTATTTCCTTAACTCATTTTACCAATAAGCACGTATAATACTACCTTTTAACAATTCATTACCCGTTAATGATCAAACATGCATTTTCTACATGTTTTATCACGTTTAGCTATCAAGCACATATATCATATGTATCTATCACATTAGTCACGTATTTCTCAAATTTTGGGATGTTACAGGTTGTGAGTAGATGAGAGAGAAAAAGTTACTGTTTATCTGTACATTTGACAAAAAAATGTTGATTTTTTAAAATTTGAGGTTTCGTTGTGATGAAAGAGAGAGAAAAAGTAATGATTAAGATATAGATAAATATTATTTAATTGTGGTTGTGAGTGAAAGAGAGAGAAAAATAATGATAGATGTATAAATTATAAAGATATGGATAAAGAACCTGCTGGGAATGCTCTTATAATTAATTCTCTGTCATGCGGCACAATACTATTGGATGGATATTTTAAAACCTAAATTCCAAATGGATATATCGCCCACCCTAATATAAGTAATTTTGAGGTTGACTTGGGTAATTAGTGCAATTAAGAATGATTAGAGACGTTATATGCAATTTTCTATTACTAGTGATCACCATTCCCTATTTATAAATTTTAAGATAAAAACTAACAAATCCTAAAAGTTCTAAAACAACTTAAGAAAGCAAATAATTTAATTAAATTAAGTACAAGTAGATAAAAAAAATAGAGTAGATTACCGATTTCGTCCTTTATAAAAATATGAAATTACTGGTTTCGTCATTTAAGTTTAATAATTACTGATTTCGTTTATTTTTTAAAATCTTTACACGTTGACAGTCATTTCAACTAACCTTCATTAAACAAACAATTAATTAATAAACTAAAACAATTAATAATAATTGTAATCAAGATTATATATCAGACAGTCCGAGTCCCTTCCTAAAGGCCTTCGGTGTTCCTTTTATATACTGGGCCTTCATATTGGGTCATGAAGTCGTCTAATCGTCTCTCATCATAGGCTTAAGTTATGGGCTACTCACCCGGTATGAGGGATACGTTATCAAATCCCCCAAGTGTAGGGTATAATGTCGTCCAAACTGCATTGTCCTAAACTCATATAGTCTGCTTTTCATTAGGTAACCCTTTACCGCTCTTAAGCATTCGTTTTTTTGGGTTGCCTTCTCCGTTCTTGACTAGAAAAACCTTCTTTAACAGGGAAAGACAGGTTCCTGATTTTAGGTCATTCTCCGAGATTCCCTATCACCTACAAGTAAACGTGAATTAAAAATAGGACACGAAAATAATGCGGTTGGTGTATGCGTAAAATTCCATAAGCATTCCCACGTACAATTGTTGCTTCACGCTAATGTAGATTTCAATATATATGTTTATTAATATTAATATTAATATTAATATAATATAATATATTATGAGTTTTTTGTTAGAAGTCAACTTTGAATATAATAGTCAAAGAGGGTTGCCCTTCGTCACTTTCCTCCGTGTACACATTTCACCACTTCTTGTTTGCCTTAATTTACACGTTTTAGAGTAAATTGTCATTTTTCGTCTTTGTAGTTTGTTTAAAATTGTCAATTTAGTTCAATAGTTTAAAAATTGTCAACTCCGTCCCTGTGGTTTGAAAAAATTACCAATTCAGTACAAAATATTTTAAAAATTGACAATTTCGTCAATGTGGTTTTGCAAAAAAAAAACAATCCAGTCCAAAAAAATTGATGGTTTTGGACTGAATTGGCAATTTTTGCAAACCATAGGGACGAAATTGGCAATTTTTAAACTATTGAACTGAATTGACAATTTTGAGCAAACCATAAGGACAAAAATAGCAATTTACTCCACATTTTATCACTTCTTGTTTTATTCATGGCCCTATTTTTTAATTGTCTTTCTTGATATTTTTTAATTTTTTTTATAGTTTAGTTTTAGTTTCACACAATCGTCTCTACGTATCGAACTTTGTGTAGTGTAATTTACTTGATGCGATATTAATATATATCAGGCAAATAAAACAAGCCATATTCAGCGTTAAACTTAGAACATTCTTTTATGGGGTCGAAAATTTTAGGGAGTTGACAATCTACAACTATATATTAAAAAAAATCTAACCGGTTCGGGTGGGGTCACATAAAAAAATAAAGAGAAAACTAAATCTCAAATGCATAAGATAAATAGTAACATCAATAGTTGTTTGTGTAAAATTATGACCTCTTGGTTGACGTACATGTTTTTTTCACTAAGTAATATCTTCTAATTTCATCTCGTTGATTAGGGTTATATTGAGAAAATTGATTTCTGTTCAAAAGAATCGGATGGGGTACTATATTCAAATTAACAAATTCATATGTCTCAGAAGATGACGACTTCTAATTTCTTTTGTAAAATCGTTCCACATTACCTAAATATATAAAATTATAACTCATCAAGTTTCACTCAAATCCTATAAAATATTAATGGTTTGCTAGTGTATATCTATTAGTTCTTGTTAATCAACAATCATTAATCGATATACAAATTATAACTTCCAATAATTTAACTTTTCTTTAGGGAGAGACCAAGGTTCAAACCTTAATACGGTAAAATTTGATGTAAAAATAAAATTAGTCGTTCAAAACAAATTTTAACTTTTCTTGACCGTTTATTATTGCATGAAATTTAATACCAAAACTTCTAATAGAAACTTTACTGGATAATGAATTTAATGAAACTTTAATGCTTTGTCTATGGTATTCTTTTTAATTATATTTTAAATAAATAATATATAATAACTAAAAAAATATTATTTTAAAAGCTAAATAGATTAAATTATAAATTAAATATAAAAGTAGGGCAAATGTGGGAGACTAGCCCACTTGGTAGAGGTTTTGTCCTCTTAGTTGAGGGTCCTGGGTTGAAACCCAGACAAGACAATAGACAATGTTGTATTTGGGCTAATTTGGTGTGTAGAGTTATTTAGGGTGTTTGTAATGCCTCTCCCAAGACCCCATGATCCCAAGCCAAATATGGCATGCCACCTCATCTTTTCCCACTCCCATGATCCCAAGCCAAATTTGGTTGTAATACCTCTCCCAAGACCCCATGATCCCAAGCACTTTTTTTAAATAAAATTTTAAATTAAAAATAACAACTTTTATTAAAAAAATAAAAATTACAAATTCCTAAAAAATAAAAATTACAAATTCCTAAAAAATAAAAATTACAAATTCCTAAAAAATAAAAATTACCAATTCCTAATAAAAAAAATTACCAATTCCTAAAAAAAAAACCTAAACATTACTTATATTTTTCGAAGAGACGGGCCCGAATTTTTTGAACCAACGTACGAGACTCGTCGTCCAAATCGGTTAACGGTTTTTGAACCGTCTCGATCTCACGACACATTTGTTCGCGTTCCAAAATTTCAAGTTGTTTTTTTCTATCCTCTCGGGCTTCTCGTGCAAGTTTGAGCTTTTCCATTTGGATTTCGTTGAACGATTCAAAATGTTCGTCCCAATTTGAAGTTTGAGCTTTGGCCTTCCCCTTTTTTTTGGCTTCTCGTTTAGCCTTTTGACAACCCATTGGAAGGGGTTCCTCGGGCGGGCTCCTGGGAGACATTCCCTCGGCGTTGAGGTCGATCGGCGTCCTTCCTTCGGATGGGCTACTAACGTAGGTGTTCGAGTCGGACGTTTTGGTTCTTTTTGAACCACTTTGGTCACCACTATGGCACCCTTGGTCCACCGGCGCCGCCGCTCGCCATTTTGGAGATTTTCTGCAAATCTCCCAACACTCCATTTTATCAAACGCGACCCCCTTGCTCTCTACTTTGTATCGATGATGTGCCGCCATGAGGATGTTGGCTTCCGAACACCCGCTTTTTCGTTGAGCCATTTGATTTATATAAATGTTGTTGAATTTTTGTATCTTCCAATTCAAATCTTTCCATTTTGAATATACTTGACTTTTGGTGCGAACAAACGAGCTAACATCGTTGAAGTCGGGGACGGGAAGGTTCATCATGTGGTGCCACTCCGCGGTAATTTTGTTCCAAAAATAAGTACCCGATTGAGCATTACCTAACAAAAAAAAAAACGGGTTAGAAAAAAAAAAGTTATAAAAAACGGGTTATAAAACAAATTAAAAAAGTTATTTACCCTTAATCGAATTCTCCGAGTTATCAACGTAGAGGCGGGTCAACACCACTTCTTCTTGAGAAGTCCACGGAATCGACACCCGTTTACCCAACGGTTATGTGATTTTCTCCTTCGGTCTCCTAGCCATAGTCTTCTTCTTTGGGTTTTTTTGTGATGGTTGTGTTTCCATCACAACATCGGGAATAGACCCGTCTTCAAGGTTAAAGTCTTCGCGTAAGAAACCGTATTCTTGACCAAAACCGGGGTCTTGATCGGCAAAAACCGGTAGATAACCGGGTTCTCCAAAAACGTTTCGTTGAGAGGTCGGTGTCGGTGGTTCGTTGTCGGATTGGTGTGGGAAAAAGTTATGAGACATGGTGATGGTGAAGATGGAGAAAAGAAATTTGGAGTTGGTATGGGTGAAATGTATGAAAAAATAGTGAATAAGGGGGTTTAAATAAGTAAAAGGAGTAAAATTTTTTTTTTTTAAAAAAAAAGGTCAAAAGGACCGGTGGGGGGGGGGGCCCACACCAACGGTCATCTTCCCACAACTCCCCCCCTCGGTAGCCCAGTCCCACGGCACTATCCCGAGTCCCGTTCCCGAGCTAACATTCCTGGTGTTCCCGAGCAATCCCACGATCCCGAGCTCGGGACACCCCCCCTCTCCCACACCATTACAAACACCCTTAGGAGTAGAAGTATGATAGATTCGTCGTTTTAAAAAAATATATAAAAGTAGGTGGTAATGTAGAAATATATGAGTGTTTGAAAACGGATGTGGTGTTGAAGTGAAAACGAATGTGTTTAAATGAAAGGTAAATGATAAATGAGTTACCTTTTTTTTATACTAAAGATATATTAAACGTTAACCGTCCTAAAAAGCTAGTATTATGATTAGGGTATTAAAAAATATAGATTTATATAACTGCTATGTGCACAATATACAATTGAACGTGTTCTGTGCATGATAAAATTAATTCAGATATAATGAATAAAAGTTATAAATTAGCAACATATGATACACTCATCTTTAATCTTTAATTCTAATAAAGCACTAAAATGGTGTCACATGTCTCATTTCTAAGATGTTCACATAAGCATTGTCACATGTCAAAACCACATTCAAGCATAAATTTATTAGATTATCAATTAACTATAATTACCAATTTCATCAAAACTAAATTTCCATTTAAAAAAAAAGTTGACAAATTTAATGTGAATTTGATAAATTTACTCAATAATTTCATTATTTAAAAAAAAGTAATCAACAATTTGTCAAACATAATAAACTTGATTATTTTAACCGTGTTTTTATTTTTTATTTTTTATATGTATCTAATATTATAAACTCAACCCGTATAATACACGGGTTACTAACCTAGTACACATATATATTATAAAGTTTAGTGTGTTACAGGGTTAGACTAGACTACTCACCTTCCTTGAAAAGTCAACATATTAAACTAATTAGACCAAGGATTCCCTCGATCGTGTGCCTCTCTCATGGGCATCAAATTATTCATTGTTGCAGTTTCATTACTTATTGTTAAAGTTTTTTTTAATAACAAACTACATTACTCTTAATCTACCTTAAACGTTACAAATAAACTCTTGTGTTCAGATTTGAAACTTGGACCTCCAACCAAAAGGTAAAAATCTCTATCACGTGGGCTAATTCCACATTGACATTTATTATTAGAAACTAAATCAAAATATGTATTAACACATTGGAAAAATCAAAACCAAAATAGAATTAGAATATATCGATACAGTATTAATATATATCTAAGAAAGATAACATTTTCTTTTTATATTAACTTTTAAGAGTTTAAAAAAGGGATAAAATTATATTTGCCAATGATATAACTAATTAAGAAAAAGTAACTATATAAATAATTAATAATGATTTTTTTTAGAAATCTATTATCTAAATAACCAATTTTTATTTAACTAAATTCTCAAAATCATTGATTTCATATTTACTTTGTATTATAAACTTTTATTAAACATGCAAATTATTTAATAATCAGTTAATTGTTCAATTGTTTATCGGTGTTTATGTTAGTGTGTTGTGTTTTCCGTCAAATCGAACTAGCACCGTTCTAGTTTGTTAAAATTTATATGAGAGGTATGTAAAAAAAGAAATTTTCTTTTAGTTTAAATCAATTTAAGTTTGAATTATTTATCACAAGTAGGCAGATCGAACAAACTTAGCTAAAAGTTGAAATTAATTAAAATAATTTTTATAAAGAAGGGTATTTGGTATGGCTTTGAAGATTAGGAATAATTTAAGAAAGTTGGTATCAATATAAATTAAACGCGAGAAAATCCAACATTATTTATTAATTACACCACTTTCCATCATGTCAACAACGTACTAAAAGAAAAGTTCAATGTATTAAAAGATAGCTACCTAGAAACATTTTTAATCATTTCTGTGGGTCTTCTCTATCAATTTGCACCATCACATCATGTATCATCGTATAAGTGTTTTTTGTTTTTTTGAACGGTAAATTTGGATTATTAACAGGGACATTACACCACTCATCCGATTATCTCCAATATTCATTAGGAGAAATTTCACCACCGATAAGAAAACCCTCTAGCCCAACTTGTAACATCTATTTTTTTATTATTTTTTTGTTATAAGTGGGACTTAAACCCAAGACCTCATGTATCGTCGTTTTAAGATCTCAAAGCATATTAAAATAAGGCCATAAGGGTTTCTTAACACTCCTCGTTTATCCGGGTTTAAGAAGCAGAGAAATAATAAACTGAAATGTAAACCCTTTTTGTATTTCTGTATATACATATCGTATATTCGATATGTTTAGGTTAAGTTTATTGTTCTTGTTTTGTTAGATGCAAACTGTCTAATAAAATTTTCTTGAAAAGGTCTTGCGTACGTACGAATTCTCATGACGTGAAGATGGAATCTGATAGTTTTCCTCAATTAATTAATGAATTTTAAATAATACTAAAATCCTCCACTCATATATTAATACTAAAATCATTCACTCATATATGAACCTGTAGAGTGTGTCAACTTCCAAACAACAATGCATATTTAAACTAAATGGAAACAAAATGGAGTAAACCAAACATCTAGTACGTGGGATACGTGGGATACATGGGAAAGAAATGTGATCATGCATCATAATTAACTATCAAGTGAAAAGTTCATTGTAGACACCCCCATAAGTGTAGACAGGTAAACATCCTTTTCACCATTAGATCTCTTGATCTAATGGTTGTGATTAATTTTTATTTTTTCTTTTTTTCTTTTTTCTCATTAATTAGAAACTTTCACATGTGAAA
>JBCNJP010000027.1:35154245-35185579 GCA_039602395.1 Deinandra increscens subsp. villosa
TTACAACCAGAAGTGGCACTAGAATTAGTCTTATGTAAGTAGATATTACGGGCCACTGTGGAAAACGAAGCAGTAGCATTCATGGATATGTATCACTTACTAATGAACAAGTGAGGGACTGTTGATGCCCAGAAGTAAAGTTCGAATTTTGCAGCAGGCAGATAAATGTTTAACGTACGCAGAAGGTTAAAGCCAAGCAGCAGAAGCTTCACAATGAAATTCAACCTTGAGGAATTTCAAAGCATATCCCGATGGAGTTCATAATCAAGCTACCATATATAGCTAAGAGTTATGACACCACCTAGATTATATGAGATTGATTAAAGGAAGAGTTCCTTAATATTGAGAGGTATATCCTCCCAAAGCGTCATCTAAATTATTCATTAGAAATTCTTGCTTAAAAGTATTAGTATATGTTATAGAAATGTGGTTCACATTCTAATTGTGAACAAGATCCTATTGGTAGAATGGTTGAGACATATAGATTATTATGGAGAGTTTGTTGCGATTCTAAAATCGTAGCCTAGGAACCAGATGGTTCATATGAAAAGGATGCATTAGATGCATGAGAAAAAGGTTCTGGATTAATCCGGGGAAGGAAGGTAAGAGGTGAGGATCTCATTTGTGAGTTAAATCACAGTTTGAGCAGGTTTCGAGGACGAAACCTTATTTAAGGGTGGTAGATTTGTAACACCCCAAAATTTCATAACTTGAATTATATACAGGGGCGCAGGATATAAGGGGCGGGGGGGGGGGGGGGCGCCCGACCCCCCGAATTTTTTTTTTGCGATGTAACGAGTATATAATTTTCGTGTAGAAAATTTTGATATGTTCCGGTTTCGACCCCCCATATTAGTTGTGAAATTTTTTTATATATCTAATCAAACTAAAATTGATCCATTATATATTCCATAAGCCCATCTACTCTAACTAAAACCCAACCCATATTATTTTTCAATTAGCCCATTAAAAAAAAAACAAAAAAAAATCAGTAAATCACGTAATACGTGATTGTGTACGTGACGTTCCAATTTCCTGGTTTCATCTCCGATCGACCGATCCAGCCTCCTGCCTCCCAAAAACCTTCGATCTCCACGGTGACCACTCTTCCACGGCGGCCGTCGGCGCCACCAGCCACCGGCGAACCCCAGTCCGCGACCTCCTCCGCGTCCGCGTCCGGCGTCTCCTCCCCAGGGCCCTGCGCCAGTCGGCAGTCGCCACTGCCCAGCCGCAGCCGGCAATCCGGCAGCCGCAACCCGCAGCCCTCAGTTCAGTCAGGTGAGATTTCTTCTTTTCTTTCTTGTTTCATTGTTCTTGAATAGTTGTTTGATTGTTGATTTGTTTATTGTGAATCTTGTTTAGTTGAATAGTTGTCTGTGTAATTGTTTCATTGTTCTTGTTTAGTTGTTTGATTGTTGAGATTTCTTCTTTTCTTTCTTGTTTCATTGTTTGGAGTTTGGTAATGTGTAATTGTGTAAATGAATAATCTGTAATTGGGGTTGATTATGGTGTAGGACAGGTTTGAAAAAATGAAGAACAACAAGATAACTTCATTTTTTAAAAGAAAGGATGTAGAACAACAAGTACAAGGAAATGATGGTAAAGAACAACAAGAGAGTAAACGTCAAAAAGGTTCAACAAGCGAACCGGTTATTCCTTCCAGTTGCAATGAACAAGTTCCGGAAATTCCACAAGCTAATATTAATGAAGTGGATGTTAATAGCCTAGAAAGAGATCCTGCTAAACGACTTGAAATGTGGAAATATCCGGTTAATGTACGTGAGCAAGTAAGGCTAGCATATATAAATTTAGGAGTGTATCAACCTAAGCTTCAAGAGTATAAGCCTAGAGGTCCAAAGAATAATCTTCGTCGATTTAAATATGCTTGGTTTGAGTTGTTCCCTAATTGGTTAGAGTATTCTCCAACAAAACACAAGGCTTATTGTTTTCTATGTTATTTGTATAAGGATAAACCAAATGAGCAAAGTGGTCATAGTGCATTTACTTCGAAGGATTTGAAAATTGGAAAAAGGTTAATGATGGGGATAAGTGTCCTTTGGTGAAGCACATCAAATCTAAAACACACAAAAAGGCATTTGTGTTTGCTACTAATTTAGTGAATCAAGAAGCACACATTGAGAATTTCATAGAAAAACAAAGTGAAGATCAAATAAGGAAAAACCGTTTAAGATTGAAAGGTACAATTGATGTGGTGCGTTGGTTAACATACCAAGCGTGTGCTTTACAAGGACACGATGAATCTTCCAATTCAAAGAATCAAGGTAACTTTTTTGAATTGTTAAAACTATTAGCTTTTTATAATGATGATCTTGCAAATGTTATTTTGGCAAATGCTCCTTTTAATTCCAAGTATACATCTTCCGATATCCAACAAAAAGTTCTTAGTATTATGGCAAATAAAGTGAGAAGGTTTATACGGGAAGAAGTGGGGGATTCATGGTTTTGTGTCATGGTTGATGAGTCACGGGATGAATCCAAAAAAGAGCAAATGGCCATAGTCTTAAGATTTTTTGATGCGAAAGGGGTGATACGGGAAAGGTTCTTAGATATAGTTCATGTCCAAGATACTGTTGCGGCGACTTTAAAGGATAGTTTGTGGAATAGACTTTCGAGTCTCAACTTTGATACTGGAAAAATCTGTGGTCAAGGTTATGATGGTGCTAGCAATATGAGTGGGGAATGGAATGGATTACAAGCACTAGTTCGGCAGGATAGTCCTTATGCATATTATGTTCATTGCTTTGCTCACAGGTTAGTTGTTATACTTGCTTTATTTATATAATACTAAATAGTAACTAACTTATATACTTGCTATCTTTTATAACAGGTTACAACTTGCATTGGTTAGTGTCTCAAGGGAAGTTGATCCGGTACACGAGTTCTTTACAAACTTAAGTTTTGTAATAAATGTGGTTTGTGCTTCTAGTAAGCGTCACGATGAGTTACAAAAGGCGAAGGCAGATGAGATTAAAGAATTACTAGAGTTGGGTGAAATCAAATCGGGAAAAGGAAAAAACCAGGTCAGGACATTGAAACGGGCAGGGGATACACGTTGGGGTTCCCATTATAATTCCATTTGTAGTTTGGTTGACATGTTTGATGTCACCCGGACTGTTCTCAAGGGAATAATGGAAGACACTACTCGTAATACCCGTGTTCAACGAGGAGATGCTAATATAGCTTATACTTACTTGAAGTCATTTGAGTTTGTATTTGTTCTTCACATGATGAAAGAGATGATGCAAAAGACTGATGCACTTTGTCAAGGATTACAAAAAAAATCCCTAGACATCCTTAATGCAATGAATTTAGTAAAAGCCGCAAAGGTTAGTCTAAATGATCTTAGAAATGAAGGATGGGATTCTTTAATTGAGAAAGTTATTTCTTTTTGTCAAAGATATGACATAGAGAAGCCCGATATGAGTGCTCCATATAAATCTTCTCGGTATCGGCCTCGCAAAAAAGATCTTCACTTTTCGTTTGAACATTTTTACCGAGTAGATTTGTTTATGGAGACATTGGATAAGCAAATACATGATTTGGATTATAGATTCAGTGAGCAATCAATAGAGTTGTTATCTCTTGGTTCGACTTTATGTTCAAAAGTCATTAATGTTGATCACATTGTTCTTCTTGTTGAGAAATATTATCCTACGGACTTTACTAAGCAGGAGATAAATCATTTGAGAGGTCAATTGGATAGTTTGCAAGTTGAAAGGAAAATTGATGTCAAGCTAAGTAAGATAGGAACCCTTTCTGATCTCTGCCAAACACTTGTAGAATCTGGAAAAAATGACATGTACGATTTGGTTGAAAGAGTGTGTCGCCTACTCTTGACACTTCCGGTTTCGACTGCAACAACAGAGAGGGGATTTTCGGCAATGAACATATTCAAGACTCGCCTACGCAGTAAGATGTCAGATGATAATCTAGCAAACAGTATGATGATTTACATTGAAAAAGAAATTGCTAACATGTTTGATGCGGATTCCATAATTGAAGAATTCAAGGATCTTAAAGGTCGAAGGGCTGAACTCTGACAGGTACCAACCGTTTGTCTCCTTTTTAATGTTTACTTTTGTTGGACAAATGTTTAGATTTTACTACTTTTTAGTGATTGAAACTTCTTCGTTTACTTTAATAGCATTTTTATTTTTGACCCGACCCAAATCGAAACATCGACCCGACCCGAATCGAAACTTCTTTGCCGTTAGGAAAAAAAAATTAGATCCCGACCCCCCACTAGTTTTTTTCAAGCTTCGCCACTGATTATATACGTGTATTATATGTGTTAAGTAGCTAAAACGTATATTGATATAGTTTACGGGTTGGTAAATGGATAAAAGTTAAAGATTTGAAAATAGTATACGTGTTTATGTTATAGATACATATGATATATGTGTTAGATGGGTAAACGTGACAGAACGTATGAAAAATTGCATGTTTACCCCTTATCGGGTAATGAATTGATAAAAAGTAGCAAGGGAAGGGCTCTAGCAGGGGCTGATTAGATGGGAAAGCTATCAGGAAAGATTCAGTAGTAGACTGACATAGCTATAGATAAGATCTAGTTATAGATTATGTTGTTATCTTCCTTACTGTTGTAACTTGTTATATATATAAATGAAAAGTTTTTAATTTCCGCTGCTTAGTTATCTCTGTTGTGCCATGTGATCATGAGTAAATTCGACACGTGACCCCTCCTGGAGCCAAGAGTGGGAGTGGCATCACATAAATAAATCTTATAACCTACATAACTTTTTCATACGTTAATATTTTTTTAAAAAAAATTGCACCAAAAGGCTTAAAATTATGTTATCTTTAATCCTATAAAAATTTTAAAAAATTTAATGCTTTTTTTATTTTATTTTATTTTGTGTGGTGCACATGTCCATCACAAAAAAAAAAAAAAAAAAAAACTCATACTTTTAGTATGAGTTAATATTTTTTTTCTTAGTCGCACCATATGTCATATATTTCTATCATTTTTTTGCGTTTTTATTGAATGGTGCACATGTGCATCACATAAAAAAAAAACCTCACACATGTGATACACATGTGCATCACACGAAAAAAGAAATTGCACCTTAAATTTTATAGTTGTGTTAGGATCCTGCGAAAACACATCTTTTTCTGAAAACTACGAAAACACATATTAAAACTCACGTAACTTTTTCATACGTTAACGATTTTTCATAAAATTTGCGCCAAAAGTCTTAGAATTACGTTATCTTTAAATCTGGAGCAAAATATTAAAAAAAAAAACTGAACGTTTTTTTCCCGTGTGATGCACATGTGCATCATATAATTAAAAAAAGCTATAGAATGTTATTTTTTTCTTTAAATCTAAAGATAACACAACTATAAGATTTAGGGTGCAATTTCTTTTTAAACTATTAATGTATATCACATGTATGAGCGTTTTTTTTGGTATGATGCACATGTGCATCATTCAATAAAAACGCAAAAAAATGATGAAAATATATGACATATGGTGCGACTAAGAAAAAAAAATATTAACTCATACTAAAAGTATGAGTTTTTTTTGTGATGCACATGTGCACCACACAAAAAAATATTTAAAAAAATAAAAAAAGCGTTAAGTTTTTTAAAATTTTTATAGGATTAAAGATAATATAATTTTAAGACTTTTGGTGCAAATTTTAAAAAAAAATATTAATGTATGAAAAAGTTATGTAGGTTTTAAGATTTGTTTACGCAGTTCTCACAAAAAAGGGTGTTTTCGCAGGATCCTTCCCCTATATATATATATATATATATATATATAGTGAAAAGTTCATTGTAGACACTATCATAAGTGTAGACAGGTAGACACCTTTTTTCACCATTAGATTTATTGATCTAATGGTTATGATTAATTTCTTTTTTCTTTTTTTTCCTTTTTCTCATTGTTCAGAAAATTTCACATGTGAAATAGGGTGTCTACTTGTCTACACTTATGGGGGTGTCTACAATGAACCTCACCCTATATATATATATATATATATATATATATATATATATATATATATACATATATAGGGGATGGATATAATGAAAACCTCTTTGAGTTGGAAAAACCGTGAAAACTAACACAAAACGATTTTTTATTCTTCAATCTTTTTGTAGTGATTATATGCGTTAATACAAGCCCTATGGTGAAAAAAAATAAAAAAAACGCCTAGTAGTTTTTTTTTAAAAAACGCCTATATATATATATATATAGGGTATATATATATATAGGGGATGGTTACTTTGAAAACCACCCCGAGTTGTGAAAACTACAATAACTTTTTAAAATTGGGGTAAAAAATTAATTTTTTTCTTTTAATTTTTTTATGGTGGTTCTCTATGTTACAGACTACCCTCGAGTGGAAAAAAAAATAAAAAAACCGCCGAGTAGTTTTTTTTTTAAATATACAAAAACGTCATGTTACGTATGTTACATTTTGCATATTTACGTAACATAAAAATGTAACATGACGTCTTTCTATATATTTTTTAAAAAAACTACTCGGCGCTTTTTTTATTTTTTTCCACTAGAGGGTAGTCTATAACCTAGAGAACCACTGTAAAAAAATTCTAAGAAAAAAACAAATTTTTACCTCGATTTTAAAAAGTTTTCGTTACATTTTATGTTATGTAAATATGCAAAATGTAACATATGTAACATGACGTTTTTGTATATTTTAAAAAAAAAAAACTACTCGGCGCTTTTTTTATTTTTTTCCACTAGAGGGTAGTCTGTAACTTAAATAACCACCATAAAAAAATTGGGAAAAAAAAACAATTTTTTACTCCGATTTTAAATAGTTTTCGTGGTTTTCACAACTCAGGATGATTTTCATTCTAACCTTTCTCTCTCTCTCTCTCTCTCTCTATATATATATATATATATATATATATATATATATATAGATATTATATAGATATGATACCTACACATTTTGTATATGGGATCGTATTCTACAAATGTATACACACGGGTTATTTGTAGAATACGACCCCATATACAAAATGTGTACGTATCATATCAAGAAGTGTGTATACATAACCTTAGTTATTGAGGGAAGAGAGTTGTACTGTTCTATTTTTATGTGATTTGCACATGGGTTTATTTTAACCCTTTTAATTAACACTAGTTAACTTAAAGTATAAATTTGTTCCAAATCAGTAGAACTAAAGGATGTTATTTGTAATTGATAAAAGATAAAAGGCAATCCACATCTCCATACAAAAAGATGAATATTGTAATTTACTCTTTCTTTTCAAAAAGAATATATAATTTACTCTTTAAAAAATATCTTTTTAGATATATATATTTTTTTTCTTATTTTAAACTATATATGTTTTTTTTATCTTCAAAAAAGTTTACGGAGTCTTTGTTTAGGCTAATTCTATAAGTACATTCCCAAATTCTAATTTAACACCTATACGTCATGTATAGAGGTGTACATGATATATAGGTTTAAAAAAAATTATTTAATTCTCGCTAGTTTTTTTAATTCATTCATTTTAGGTTATGTGTAACTGTTAGCAATTTTGAAGCCCTTCATGTGAGCATTTTGTGACACATGTACAATGAAATGGCAAAGGAGCAAGTGGTGTAGTGGAGGTGCTTATTTAATAAACCAATTTAACTAATAAAAAGAAAAGAAAAAAGAAAAAGATAGCCGATAAAAAAAAGGATGAGTTGCCATAGACCAATCAGAAAAAAGAGAGAGAAAAGGGGGAGGGCATGAGATGTATCACGCCTCGAGGGTGTTTGGGGCGCGTAAATCAGGGGAGTAATGGGTTGGGGCGTGAAAGTTGGGTTTCAAGCCCCACTACGGATAGCCTTAGAAATAGTTTAAGAGGTAATTTAATTTGTCACAATTTTATTCTTTTTAATATAAGTATTTCAAAATACAATGTATTTTTTAATTCCCAATGTATATTTTGTGGTTGAATCTTGTTTTATTATATTAGCGACATGAATTGACCTGAATATTTCGTTGTCATTTTGTAAGAAATTCAAACACAAAAAACCGAAACCATAGGAAATAATTTATGCTACGTCACTGCCCACACAATTATGAATGAATCGAGTAAGATTCCTCACACTATCTCCTTTTCGCAGGTGGGGTCTCTTTTGTTATTGAGTTCTTCGGGTAACCTAGCTTTATTTTTTTTCTGTTAAAAAAAAGATATTTATGTTACTTTTGGTAGAATTATCTTTTTGCCTGGCATGTACATTGCCAATCCGTCACTAAAAGTAGGATAAGATTTCTAATGCAATATTTCTGGTCTAAGTTTTTCAATATTTATTTTATGTGGTGTGATACATTTGTGGTGAAAAACTCATCGGTAAGTCTGTTGTTATTTTACCATCGGCCATCGCAGTATGCAGTGGTGGGCCAGTCAAGAAGAAGACCGTGGTGGTTGGGAGCCGCAAAAATATGGGTCGAGGAAAACTACGGGGGAGAAGGTGAGGTGGCATGCGACGAGGTGCAGGAACAATAGTACGGTGTGGCGGTGGACCAGTGGTGTGTGCGGTGGTGATGAGGCTATAGCGTGTGACTCTCCCACTACAAACATCATATTAATGTCTACAAAAGTACATGGTAATGCCAAGATAACATCAAACCAAAACCAAAATGGTAATGGTCATTCATTTTCTCCTTATGTCATGTCTTCCTGTTATGTAACATTCTTTTTAACGGATAAAGTCGACTCACCGACACATTCACAATCAAAGAAAACTCATATATCAGTTAGACCACTATTTTTATGTAACATTTTTATTTGATTGGTGGTAACTAAAATATTGAAAAGGGTGCTCTAGTTTTCCTCGACCCATATTTCTATAGCTCCCAACCAGCACGGTCTTCTTCTTGACAGGCCCACCACTGCATACTGCGATGGCCGATGGTACCATAACAAATAGACTTACCGATGATTTTTCACCACAAATGTATCACACCACATAAAATAAATAATGAAAAGCTTAGACCAGAAATATTGCATTAGAAATCTTATCCTACTTTTAGTGAGGGATCGACAATGTACATGCCAGGCAAAAAGTTAAGTCTACCAAAAGTAACAGATTTTTTTTAACAGACAACAAATAAAGCTTGGTTACCCGAGGAACTCAATGACAAAAGACACTCTACCTGCGAAACGTAGACAGTGTGAGGAATCTTACTCGATTCATTCATAATAGTGTGGGTAGTGCCGGAGCCAAAAATTATTTCCTATGGTGTCAGTTTTTTGTGTTTAAATTTCTAACGAAATGACGACGAAATATTCGAGTCAAGTCGGGTTGGTAATATAATAAAACAAGATTCATCAACAAAAAATACATTGTAATTAAAAAATACATTGTATTTTGAAATAGTTTTTGAATTTCATTCATTTTAGAAATAGTTTAAGAGGTAATTTAATTTGTCACAATTTTATTCATTTTAATTAAAGTAAAATCCGAATAAAGTTATTGTGAGAAGTTTAGTTCGGATAAGAAAAATCATAGCCATTAGATCTTCAATTAAATGAAGATTTATGGCTTAAAATTTCCCTGGGCAAATTAGAGAGAAAAAGTAAAGAAAATAAAAGAGGGAATGGTATTTTTTATTTTTTATCAAATTCCCTCATTTATAAACTTTCATAACTCTTAGATACGATATTATTTTTTTTTTAAAAAAATTACACCATAAAAACGAGCGTTTTTTATCTTTAAAACGCGTATAGTGTTCCTATATAAAATTTTTTACTCTTTCAATTGTATCAAAATGTTCAGATCATTGTGTCGTTGTGTCATCGGTAAGTAACAGTGTTTGTATCATCGACTCAAAAGACCAAAATCACAAACACTAGTTACGTGAAAAAAAAATTAGATATCGAAAGTTCAAAACATGGATTTTCGTCAAACTATAAGCTAGCTACTAAGACGAAAACGAAGTAAAATTATGAAAAATGATTAACCCAAGCTAGCTACTAATACGTTCGGGCACCTCGCGTCTGAGGCTACGGACACGCTCGGACGGATCTAGAAGGTTATGCATGGACATATAGTGACTCCTAGAGCTAAGAAACTTGTTTTTATCCGCTTAGGTTTTGCTATTCAAAAAGGGCTTGCGGCGCAGCTTGTTGCCCGCTTGCCCCGTATGTCAGACTGAGTTGTAACCTTTATTTTGGTTTGTTAATAATATAAATTTAAAGCTCGGTTAAAAGTTACTTTACTAAATTAACTCGTGGTGTTTATCAATTTCCAAAAGCGTGTATCAATTAGTTTGTGAACAAACGATAAGTCGTGGTGTTTGTTTATAAATTGTAATATTGTAATAAATAAATAAATAAAACGTGACAAATTGTTCCCGAAATGATTTAAAAGGTCACCAATTGCCGTGGTCTCCTTCCCATTACACACCACATCTCTCTCTCTATATCTCTCTCTCTCCCTCTCTATCACACACTCGAAGTGTCGTAAAATGGGCAGAGCTCCCTGCTGCACAAAGGTGGGTCTACACAGGGGAGCCTGGTCCGATGAAGAAGATAACCTCCTCACCCGCTACATTCAAACCCACGGTGAAGGCCAATGGCGCTCCCTCCCTTCAAAAGCCGGTAAACACTTCTATCCTTTTTTGTTTTTGTTTTTAAATGATTTAAGGGGTTAGATTAGAGTTGGCCGTAAAAAAGGAAAAAAAAAAGTGCTTCATCACCTTTAACCATTTCTGAACTAAAAACAAGTACAATCATATTAATTAATTTTTGTTTTAATTAATTGGTACGTCAGGATTACTTAGATGCGGAAAGAGTTGCAGGCTGAGATGGATGAATTATCTCCGGCCGGGAATCAAGAGAGGGAGCTTCACCGCCGAGGAGGATGACGTCATCGTCCGGCTCCACGCCGTTCACGGCAGCCGGTGGTCGTTCATAGCCACGGAACTTCCAGGTCGAACCGACAATGAGATTAAAAACCACTGGAACTCGCATCTTAAACGGAAACCCGTCGTCGGCGAGAATCACCCGCCGGAGGACGACGACGGATCCAAAACCGGCAAAAAGAAGAAGCCGACGAGGAAAAGGAAAGGGAAGTCAACAGACGTTCAAAAGTCAACGACGGAGATTCTGAATTCTTCTTCAACAACAACGACTTCGTCGTCGCTATCTTCGTCACAATCGGAACTATCGTTGAGTTCGTTCTCCGGCGACGGAGAAATGGATGATTTACTTTTTCCTTGGCCGAATTGGTCGCCGCTGTTTGACCAGGAGTTACCGTTTGACTTCGACGGGTGTGAGTATCTAACGACGTCGTCCGGTGATGATGACGAAAGCAAGATGCTTGAGAAGTTGTATTCTGAGTATCTTAACCTGCTGGAAGATGATAACGGAGAAGGCGTCGTCTAAGATTGTTTTGACCAAGTCAATGTATCCCATCGTCTAATGGTAACAGTAAAAACTTAAAATAAAAATGTTTCAATTCCCTGGGTGTGTATGCGTAGTAAAAATGTTACTTTTTAAATATTTAAGAGTACCTTGTAATCGCGATGTTAAATATTACTAATGTAATTATGTAGATTTAAGTGATGTTCAATTAATGTAATTATGTAAATTTTAAGTGTGCATGTTTCTCGTAAAGAAACTAGCATGTGGATGATATTTAAAACTCGAGCCAATAGAGTTTTTCTTAACCAGTGAGTTTCTTTTTAAATGTGATTCTGTATTACTCAAGTATGAAGTGTAAAATTTAGTATTAATGATTGTTATTTCTTTTTAGAAATACTTACTCGGATATCAAAGATTTAAAGTAGTTTTAACGCTATTAAAAATGTTTAAATTTAAAGTTCGTGTTGGTAAAAATATTTGTTGAATCAAAGAAAAAAGTAATATATTAGATGGATTGAAAAGTTGTATATTTCAGTCTTAGAAAAAGTTTAAAGAAAAGAGTACCATGTGGAATATTCGGGGGCAATAAATGTGTAATCATACACGTGGGGTCTTTTTATGTAACAAATGGAACACACATCGGTTTGGTTCGGCGTAATCGGGTATAAGAGTTTTTGCAACTTATCTTGAAAGCTTGAAAATTGGATTTTAATAGTTTAAAATATAATTAATTGATCGATAATAATCTAAATTATTAGTTTGATCAGTAGTAGTTTTAATTTTCATTATCGTTATTAGCACCAGTTTAGTCTCAAAACATTATACATTTACACATGATTTACCCTTGTTTTTTGTTTGTTTTTACTTTTATGCTTCCTTATTTTGTTCAGATTCACTAAAACAAAAATGCACAAGTGTCATCCGTTAGAAAATAAATCTATACTTTATGAGTTATACTTATGAAGTATAGAAAATAAGTGTTAAGTTCAAATAAGAACTTTTTATTTTGAGAACTTTTTATAACTAAATATCAACCACTAATTTCAGGTGGGGACCACTATAATTCATAGGGGTGTTTTTCATATATATAAATTAGTGGCTAAGATTAGTTCTTTTTAGTCATCAAACCCAATTGGTTCTCAAATGATCATCTCCCTAGAAAATAAATAATAAACTTTTTATAGATGTAGTAGGTAAAAATCTATACTTTATGAAGTATAGAAAATAAATAAATAAAAAATCCTATAGATGCAGTAGGTAAAACATAAATGGTCACCTAAGTAAATAACTATACCAAAAATTATTTAATTTTTTGGAGCATCTGCATATCTCCTCTTATAAACTTGAGAAATTGCATATATCTTTAAATCATGCTTAATAGGCATTGCATATTATACATCAAAAACTTATGTTTTAAAGAAATATGCAATTTTGTTTCGTAGTAGGAGATATATACAATTCTCCCTAAAAAAATTATAACGATATAAATAATATGTTTAGAGTTAAAATGATTTGAATTTAGCAAATATAAATAGTAAATGTGACTTGAAATATTCCTATTTAATCTTGCGACTTATTTTCTTAATACGAAAATATAGCATCATAGTTTTTGCATCGTGCTATTAAATTTCACTACCATCCAACATCTTACATAAATTGTAATTATTCCAAAACACGTGAACCCTTTGTGTGCGAAGGACCCTCGAGACCCACAGTGGTCGATTAACCTCAATGTTATTGTTGTTGTCCACCATCATGATTTTTTTTGTTGCGTTTTTTAAAGTTTTGAAAGTGTTCAAAGATAATAAAGAAGTTTTGTGATAAACTTTTAACACCTCAACCACCTATTAATACTTGTTCTAGGGGTGAAATTATTGAAAAATCAACTTCCAACAGCCACAAACGGCTATGTAGCCATTATAAAAGAAGGTCAAAAAAAAATTGAACATTAATAAGCGGTTATTAATTGGCTCAAAAAACTGGTTTATAACTGTAACAATTTGAAAAACACCTAACCGGTTTCAAAATGTCGGTTTTTCCTAGTTATAAACCGATTCTTATAATACCAGCTAAAAACCGGCTCGTTTACTGGTTAAAACCCCGATTGAGATCGTTTAACCGGTTATTTTACGCACCTTCGCCGGTGGGCCATTGTTGCTTTTGCTTTAACTTTCAAACTGTTAATATTCAACATCATTACGTTTTACATTAAAAGACAAAAACAGTGTTTATCACGTTGTTTTTTGTAGTATAGTAGAATTTTGTACGGCTCTAGTTTTTTCTTACTTTGCTCATCGTCATCTTTCTAGAAAATCATCAACGTATTCCAATTTAAATAAATAACAAATATGCACTTTATTCGTGGGAAAATGCTTTTTTTTAACAATTATTATTTTATCCATCATAATCATAGGGTTTGAACTCGATAAAATCTTATCCATCACAAAAATACTATTAGAACATAGATCCTTTGGTTGAGAAAATACATAATATGATAACTTCTTCATAACATTTAAATATTAAATATATATTTACAAATTATAAAGAAGAAAAATTCTAGCAAATTTCTTCGACACGAACCTCACTAATCGATTAAAGGGTTTGTTGATACACATGTATTATACGTTTTTTTAAACAATAATCATCGTTCATGGATTAGTTACTAAGGGTATAATAGTAAAAAATCAGTCTATTGTATCATCGAAGATCAAGTCCTGATCGATTAAATCAAGAACATGATATTGGTGAACATACTGTTGAAATTTTGGGAGAAAAACTAGTGGAAAATGGTTTTTTTTTACTAAGTGTGAAAATAAGTTTTTCACAAACTTTGGACTAAAATAAAATACAGATAACACAGGTTGTTACCTCTGTGTTTTATGGGTTTGTGTAGTACGTTGTGAGGGCTTTCCAACACATCAAACCACGTCCAAATCCGAGCTCGTATAAATGAGATATCTATGCTTAAAGTTGAGGGTTCGAAGCTGTCAAAGCTGCGAAAATAAGAGAGAAAATGCTAAGTATAGCATGAGAACTCATCTCACATTGGTTGAGGGATGAAACCAAAAATGGTTTATAAGGTGGGAACCTTACCAACTATTGTTTCCTCTAGTAGGACACATACCTTGGACCCTGAGAGGTGCGAAGCACCCCTAACTCGCACTCACACTCGCACGCGCGCGTGGCGTGGGCGTATGAGGCCCTTTGCACTTTGCATTTTGCACGCTCGCTTCGCCGCGAGCCGCTTGAGAGCCACCTTATTGTTTTTGGGTTCAACCGGAAGTTGTTCCGGTTGAAGTCCAAGCGGACCTGTGTGGTCCGGGCGGAATGTGAGTTGAGCCGGAAAAACTGGTTCAAGCGGAAACAGTGCGTGAGTTCAGCCGGATACTGTTCCGGTTGAAGTTCAAGCGGAAAAGGAGTTCCGCTTGGAGTTCAAACGGAAGTTGAACCGGAAGATCAGTTCTTCCGAAAACAGCTATTACGCGGAGATTCCTCCGGAATGACAGCTGTAAACGCGTTTTGAGCTAATTAAGGCAATTCCGTGTTAATTAGAAATCAGTTTTCATTAAAGACGTTTAATGCAAAGTTTGACTACGAATTAACTTAGTGTGTTCTCTAAGGCTCTCATCCACTATAAATACAGCATCATTAGTTGAGGCTAGATACACCAGAATTCACAATATTCCTCTTCTCTCTAAAACTCTCTATTTTTCTTCTTCTTCCTATATTCATCCTGTTCGTCAGGTTATTCGAGGACTCAAAGGTATTTTCAAGCTTAGAGTTATCTCGGCCGTACAATACGGTTTAGACGATTGTACCCTGGGAAACAAAACGGATCTTCGATAGACCCGGAATTTGTTTTAAGAGACCCGGGTTTTGACCCGAAGCCTTCGCCAAGGTTCTTTGGAATCTTATTCTTTTCTTCAAAATAATTTCAAAAGATTTCCCTCAAACCTTTTTCTTATAACTTTCTGTCACTATTTTCTTTCATTCAAACTATTATCTTTTTCATTACAAGTTTAGACAAGTTCTGCATTCATTTCATATGTATTGTAATTTTAATTTATTTCATTTACTTGTAATCTTTTATTCATTTCCTTGTATTGTATTTCATTTCCTTGTAATATTTTATTATTTCCCTGTAATTGTTGATAGGAGTATAGATCAACTTCATATCAAGTGTATTGTAATAGAATATGTTTGTTTTTTTTGTTGTTGTAATCATACTAAATAAAAGTATTTATTTTATTTAAATTGCGAGCGGTTTTCCTACACATACACAAATCAGATATTAGAAAAATAACTCAAAACTTTTATTGATTTGTCACACCATAAAATACCCTGCTTGACATCTATTTATAAGACCTTCTTGACTTGGGAACCAAGTCTACTTAGAGTCCTAATACAAATCTAACACAATTAAATAAAAATAACTCGTCTATCTAATTAAATGGGATTTAACCGGCTTGTTTAAAGCCCTTCCCGATCTATACCGACTTGTATGAGTTCTCGGTGTCCTTGGAATTAGGAATTAGCCGGACCAACAGAAGATGATCACCATATTCATCGGTACGTTAATGGGAATTTATGTATTTGTTTGTTATGTTTGAGAGCATACAAAGCCTCTTGTTAAAGCTTTTAAGCTTGTTCTAGCCACTTTCTAGTTTCTTCTAAGGTCACTCCTTAGTTTTATGGTCAAAAGTAGATGAAAAGAAACCTCCAACTCATTATTGTCATATTAAATATGGTATAGAATATCTTTTTTTATAACGACAAATTTGGATCACTGACAGTGACATTATCCACCCACCCAATCATCTCCAATCCCCATCAGAAGGAAACTCACCATAGATGAGAAAACCCCCTGACCCAGCCTTTCGGAACATTTAATTGGTTCAATAATTAGTTAAGAGTCCTTTAATTCTTTGGACAATAGATTTTTTTTAAGTAAAACTTTTGTCCACCACACGTTTGAACCTCATAACTTAAAAAGACAAAGCCTTAATTCCTTGAACTGATATAAATTTTAAACGCACACTTTGAGTTTCATATCTCATCTATATTAGCTTGATTTTCGACAATTTATTTCTTATCCACATGATAGAACTTAAACACAATAAATATTAATTATATTAATCGCGATTACATATAAATATATGTGTTCAAAGTTAGTGAAAAACTATTTTTTATACTTCTCTCTCTCATTTGTGATTTTCACAATCATTAAAAGCATTTGGTTTTCTTGCTTTTAATAAAATTTTTAACCCTATTATGCTGAACTTCACATAATTTTCACTAGTTAGGAGAGATTAGGAAGTACACAACTCCCATCTATATAGTTTGCGGTACTCCCCCAAAGTGACCTCCGTAGATTACATGTGTAGGTTGTCCTATTGAACTTTGATATTGAGACATCTAGTTAACTAGGTTAGGTTCCCTTATGTCCTCTTTTCCATGAGCTTTACTCTCATTCCACAACTTCACCACTCATCAACTCTCAAATTGGTTGGATCTAAAACATTATGTTTGTCTTCACAAAGTCACAAACCATAATTATCACTAGAGATCAATTGCTATAATGTTTTCTTGGCTCGTAAGTGATTATTTCAGTGTCAACTCCCATGCTTTATGTATGTTATATTGTCAGATATCTAACTAGATTTTGAATATAACAAGTTGCAATGTGTCTAAGGACTCCTTAGATTTTCAAAGACCCTCGTGTACGTACTCCACTTGGTCATGTTTTACAATATTAATTTGGTTTTGCCACAATCTTATCACCAAAACTCTTCACATACTTGTTATCAAATGCACACCCTCCACACTCAAGCCTTAATATTGGATAAAGTTTATCCTCAAGGGTAAAGAAAGGTTCCTCTTCCTATATGCGTCGAGACACCTTCTCCTTTTATACATGGGACAAAAACAATTCTCTTTTTCTATACATATTAGAAAAGGGTTCTCACTCTCCATTCTATCTCCCACATTACTTGCACTTGCACTTTGATCAACTTTGTGACAATTCACTTATGAGTACGCACAAAACTTTTTTTGTATCTTTGTGTTGGTGAGATTAACAAACATGCGCTCACATGAGCTTCTGAGCTAACTAAAGCAACATATGCAGCCTTAGTGTGAGCTTCAAACCCTCAGGGATGAAGCTTTCCCGGGCCAGATCGGGCCCGAGCCAGGGACGTTTTTTCGCTCGGTAGTGTAAATTAATTTATATATGTTCAGTCCGAAAATTTTTATTTACATAGTCCGGTCCCATCCTTTTTGACCCCATGACTTTCGGCCCCAATCGTTTTTTGACGCAAGCTTCGCCCCTGCAGAACCTAAGTAGTGTTTGAGCTAATCTTGTCATAGTTGGCCAAAAAAACATCATTTTTTTTTTAATAATTTCTGAGTAGTCTTGTATCCTGAAAGATTCTGAATCACTGTCTAAGATTACTGTGGATACTGTGTAGCAATTAGTACCAGTGATTCCTTTCTCCATAAGTACTTATC
Source organism: Deinandra increscens subsp. villosa (assembly GCA_039602395.1). Classification (NCBI taxonomy): domain Eukaryota; kingdom Viridiplantae; phylum Streptophyta; class Magnoliopsida; order Asterales; family Asteraceae; genus Deinandra; species Deinandra increscens. The sequence goes on from JBCNJP010000027.1 coordinate 35,172,138, forward strand.
TCTTTGTCCTCAAACCAAAAGAGGACCATCTTGTAATTTTGTTTAATTATACACGAATTTATTCTTGTGTCCCCTCGTTAAATGATCTCCAAAGATCATGAAGATTAACAAGTGCTTGTCTAGTAGAGAAACATTCTTTCAAGTTTAATTAGACAAAACTATATAAACTTATTTGTTATCTTAAGGTCGTATGTTAGAAAAATTCCATTTGTATGTCGCATACATACTTGACTCAATCACTTAGTTTGAGATCATTGCACTTTATCCATTGATCTCATAAGCATCACCATGAATCATAAGATCTTCATCACAAGTCTTGTTTCAAGTCATTCCGGGGAACACATTTATCGTCAACATGATGAATTAAACTTGTATACAATCACTAATGTCTTGAGATATAGTCAATAAACTGACACTCAACAACCACGGCATTTATTAACAATAACCATTAGAGGGTTTGCTCATGTACGTATTTAACACGGTCTTCTTTAAACAATAATCATTCGCTCACAATCTTGTATTCTAGGATACAATAGCAAGAAGTGGTTTGTTGTATTGCTGGTGATGATAATCAAGCATGAAATTCATCAATATATTGATGTAAATTGATGTGTGTTTGTTGTGTTTAAAAGCATACAAAGTCTCTTAAGATGTCCAAGCTCTTAAGCTTGTCCTAGCCTACTTTAAAATAAGGTACACCCATAGTTTATAGTCAACAAGAAAATTAAAAGAAACATTCAACTCATCATTGTCATATTAAAAGTTGTATTAAATATCTTTAGTAACATTTTAAGTGGTTCAAAAATGTGTTAGGATTCGTTTAATTGCATGGACTTAAATACTTGATCTATATAATTAATTTCAAACACACATCTTTGACCTTTAATAACTCATACATCTTAGAACAATTTTGGATATAATCAAGGTCGAAACTATATAGTAGCCAGGGGTAGCCCGTGCTACCCCTTAAAATCATACTCGAAGAGAAAACAAATTGGAATTTTCTTTTATGTACGCATGCTACCCCTTAAAAACCCGTAAGCTTGTGATACCCCTTAAAAACCATTAGTCCGTTACCTAACCTACAGTGGCGGATCCAGGAAAGAATATCAGGGGTAGCGGGGACTAACAGGGGTTCGGGGGTAGCGCCGCCGAAATTTTTTTTTAGGTAGTTAACGGGCTTTTAATCATATTTTTAAGAGGCTTTTGATCATATTTTTAAGTAAAAGCCATAAAATTTCTTCCAGGGGTCGCGAAAAATTCGTTTCAGGGGTCGCGAAAAACCGAAAACCTATAAAAAAAAAAATTGCACGTAGGGGTAAAAGTTCAGGGGTAGCTGGCGCTACCCCGTGGGCCCTTACTGGGTCCGCCCCTGCTAACCTAAATCTCCCTTAAGATGAAACTCACATTATAAAACAATAACAAGTTTGAAGAATCTGTTTCCAGAGGTTGTCAAGGTTTTTAAGATGGGGCTCACCTAAATTAAATACCCTTTAAGATGTGACCACAACCAGGGGATCTATTCAATAGACCCGTCAGGGGCTGCCGCCCTTTGGGGCAGCACTTTGGACCACGCTCTCTTGAATGTTAAATACATTTATGTGTATGTACTAAAGATATTTAATACAACTTTTGACGAACGAAAATAAGGCTTTCCTCCTCAGTCGTAACCCAGCAACAACTTCGGTAATCCTCCACCACATTTTCCAAGCCCGTTTCCTATGGCGGTTTTCAGGTGAGAAAAACGACCACGTCTCCCTTAGTACTTAAGAAGATAATGAAGGTGGTTAATTGTGCATGTGTGAAATCGACCAGACATCACATGGTACTATGGTAGGCTGCAATCTGCATTCATATATATGATGGAATTGAGAATTATGAAAATGGCCCATGGACCATGGTCCATCCTAGTCACTAACCAATGAACTCTGTTCCATAATTGTTCTGGCAAAATATTATCTTTACAACCGTACTAATCATAAAAGTTGAATAGTCGATATAAACTAAAAAAATTCCTTACTTTTCACGTCTCCTATGGAACATATCACTTTTCACATATCCTGTGTTTCCTTTACGTCAATTACACATCCGTAAAAGCTATCTTTATATATTGGAGGAGGTAAATTAGTTCACGTTAAAAGCAACCAGCTGGACGGCCACACATATACATGAGTACTAGTTGATTTAGTGGCTTTAAAAATAAAAACTAGTTGATTTAATGTGTAATTATTATATAACTTGCGTCTATTTACGTACACGAGTTTATATTAGACATAATAATTAGTCCAGTATAAAGTATATTTGTACATATTTTGCAACAACAAGATGAGATAGTCAACTAATTACGATTAATTTCTCAGCGGTGTATCGGGATTTTTTACCCTAGATATATCCACTGTCTTGAGTTCAAACCTCATAGCGTGGGAACTCATGAACGCCTCCCATTTGCATAATCGGGTGGGAACTGGACAAGCTCGTAAACCCTTCTTTGTGACTCGGAATCGAGTACAAAGCACAATTCTTTATTCCCCACCAATATCTCACAAAGTGGTGTAAGCGAGACTCGAACTTGACTCTTTTTAATCACCGGGCCTTTTCAATCACAAGTAATTAAGGAGCTTAACCATTACACCAACTTAATTACTTGATAATTACGATTAATTAATTCTCAAAACCCATAATGCACAAGTTGGTACGTACGATATTAGATTAATATATATCTGCAAAGATTAAGTATATAATTATCATTGCACCGGCTTAATACGACCCCGGATCTTCTTTCACTTGGTGGCCGGCTTTCCTTTACTTCCCTATCGTCCACGATCAACAGGGAACTTCAAGTGCCGGTACAAAAAATTAAATCTCAACTTAATGTCAAATTTGAAAAGATGATTAAAAAAAGGACTCAAATTATGATCAGTTAGGTTCAAACAAGAAGTTTAAGAAGGATTATAGGTCTAAAACATGTCTTCTAATTTGGTCACGAGACTTTTAACTTTTATACTTTTTTATACTTTAATCACGAGACTTTTAGACTTTTACGTATTATACCACTTAACTTTTTAACTTTCGTTTTTTATTCGACTAATTTCATTTTTTAGGATACTTTTAGAGTTTCTGAATTTGACGATGACCTTTTTCATAGTTTTATACTTCGTCGAAGTTTTTTTTTTAAGTTTTATTGTCTTCTACTTTGGCCACGAAACTTTTAACTTTTTATTTTCGTTTTTAGTATATTTTTATATTTTTATACTTTTACCACAAGACTTTTATACTTTTACATTTTATACCCATTAACTTTTTAACTCTCTAACTTTTAAAGTTTTTTTTTTGTTTTAATTTTGTTGTCTTCTACTTTGAACACGAAACTTTTAACTTTTCTACTTTCATTTTTAGTATACTTTTATAATTTTATACTTTCATCACGAGACTTTTAGACTTTTACGTTTTATACCACTTAATTTTTTGACTTTCGTTCAGTATACACATTCAACCCCGCAGCAACGCGCGGGGTAGTAACCATCTCGTTATTATCTAAAGAATTTTCAATTACTGTTCATTTCATGTTTTTTCTATTAGCACATCACTTTTAGGGACGGATTAGTTTTTCCTTGTCTTTAATTTACGAATTCGGTCATTGCATTTTGATTTGCTACTTGAGCATAGAAGTTTTACGAAAGGGAATCAGATTTGTTTTCCTTAATTTGTCTTTAATTTAGCTGTTGTTTTTGCTAGAAGATGCCATTTGACATCTATGACATTTGCTTAATTATTTCTAAATTTTGCAACTTCAAAATTGATATCATACTATTCGGGTAAAGTTCATGTAAGAACCATTATTTATTGTAATAACCTAAAAACCAACTTAAATTAGGGATATTTAAGTAATTTTGTCCTTTTTTTTAATTCCTCTACTACATTTATGGTAAAAATCATATTTCTATTGTATAAACTTCTAAGAACCAAAGGAAAATTATTTCCAATGAAGTTTTTTTTGGGTAATTTAATATTTTTTTAATTTAATTTCACGTATGACTTAAAAAAAAGTTTTTTTTGCTTTTTTTTTTTGCATGTCCGACTATGTTGCATATATGCAACATATGAAACATACAATGTTGCATATATGCAACATGATATGTTCATGTTTTATATGCAACATATCATGTTGCATATATGCAACATCTCATGTCATGTTGCATATATGCAACATTATATGTTCCATGTGTGCAATATGGTACGTTTCATATGTTTTATATGCAACATACCATGTTGCATATATGCAACATTATATGTTTCATATGTTGCATATATGCAACATTATGTTTCATATGTTGCATATATGCAACATTATGTTTCATATGTTGCATATATGCAACATTATGTTTCATATGTTGCATATATGCAACATTATGTTTCATATGTTGCATATATGCAACATTATGTTTCATATGTTGCATATATGCAACATAGTCGAACATACAAAAAAAAACGATTTTTGTTTAGTTTTTTATTTTTTTAGGTCGTTAAGTTGTCATCATGTGTATAGACATGAAGGAAAAAAAGAAGGAAAAAAGAAGAAAAAACACAAAAATTATCTATATAACCTTCATTCAATTGAAATTTAATGGTTTTTACATTAGTTCTTAAGTTCTTACAATAATATTGGTTTGTACTAGAACTTTACCCCATACTATTCTAGGTTACAAAATATACAAAATGAAATCCCGCACTATGTGGCGTGATTCACCCCATAAACTAAGATAACGTGATTGCAATATTTTGTTATAGACAAAGATATTATAGAGAAATGTATAACTATTTATCACTATTTTTGGATTTGAAACCTGTAACTACTTAGAGCTTAGTTAAATTGGATATTTTAAATCTTTAATTGTTTACTTGAATTTAAGCTATTAAAAAGTCGGTAAAGAGTCATACTAAGATCAGTCCTCGTCACATTTTTTTCCCCAGATTTATGTCAAGTCATTACAACAGTATTCCCCTCACCCAACTCTCAAACCACTACACATAGCCTCAGGCCCTTTTGGCTTTTGCCTCATCTCCTTGTGATAGATCACCACATACCCACCCAACACTTTATATTTCCATCCCTACCTCAGTCAAGTATTGTCAACACTTCTCATTTCGCTCACAATTACGAAGACCACACACATGTCCACAGTGATGCAACGTGTGCATGTTTCGAGGACCGGCGAGAATGGCGATCACCATGGCGACTTCTAGCCATCCTTGAGGACAATGATGTTTTTTAGGGCGGGAGTATTGATACATTCCAGCCCACATTCTCTATTTTGTTAGTTAATTATGATGCATGATCACATTTCTTTCCCATGTATCCCACGTACTAGCTAGATGTTAGGTTTACTCCATTTTGTTTCCATTTAGTTTAAATATGTATTGTTGTTTGGAGCTTGACACACTCTACGGGTTCATATATGAGTGAATGGTTTTAGTATTATTTAATATATGAGTGGAGGATTTTAGTATTATTTAAAATTCATTAATTAATTGAGGAAAACTATCAGATTCCATCTTCACGTCATGAGAATTCGTACGTACGCAAGACCTTTTCAAGAAAATTTTGTTAGACAGTTTGCATCTAACAAAACAAGAACAATAAACTTAACCTAAACATATCTGTTTTGTATACATACGATATGTATATACAGAAATACAAAAAGGGTTTACATTTCAGTTTATTATTTCTCTGCTTCTTAAACCCGGATAAACGAGGAGTGTTAAGAAACCCTTATGGCCTTATTTTTAATATGCGTTGAGATCCTAAAACGACTAATTAAGGCACTTATACGATACACCCACTAGCTTGTCTAGTGGCGAATGTGTATGACCCCTTATCAAGAGGTCATGGGTTCAAGTCTCACTTATAACAAAATAAAAATAAAAAATGGAGGTTACAAGTTGGGTCAGGGAGTTTTCTTATCAAATGTGAGTTTCCTCCTGATGGAGATTGAAGATGATCGGGTAGGTGGTGTAATGTCCCCGTCAGTAATCCAAATTTGCCGTTCAAAAAAAAAAGAAAAAGAAAAAGACACTTAGACGATGATACATGATGTGATGGTGCAACTTGATAGAAAAGACCCACAGAAAATGATTAAAAATGTTTCTAAGACCACCCACATCAATACAACCTAAATACCACCTAAATACCACCTTTTTGGTCCAGTCAGCATGCCACATCATTTACTTCCCACATACCACAAAACCCAACTTTTTCCCACATCAAGTACTTCCCCACATACCTCCTTTATTTTCCACATCACCATTTTATTTAATCTTTATTTTAAAAACTAGTTAACAAATTAATTCTTTTATTTAAAACGTATATTATTTTAATTTAAAAAAAAAACTTATCGACATAATTAAAATAATATTTTTTTTATAAAATAAATAAATAAATAAATATTTATTTAAATTTTTAATCATTATTATTTGAATATTAAATCATTTAAAATAATAATATTTAATAGCCAACGGCTAGTTTTTCAAACTTAGATATTTTAGCCAACGGCTAGTTTTTCAAAAGGTTATAAATAGAGCTTAGATTCACACATCTATTCTCATTTCACAACCATCAACCAACCTCTACCACCACCATGTCTAGCACACCTCCTGAAGATGTATCAGAGCACTACCGGATGTTGTGGTTAACCCGCTATGAACAACAACTTCCACCACCACCACCACCACCTCAAGCTCAAGTACCCAACCAGTTCAACCACATCCACAATCACCTCCACCAGCACCATCACCACCACCACCATCATCACCAACCACCACCACCTCCACCTTACCAACCACCACCACCTCCACCTTACCAACCACCACCACCTCCACCTTACCAACCACCACCACCTCCACCAATCACCCAAATGAACAACCTCCACTGTGCCGAGTCAAGCAGTGCTGCTGCAAGAAGAGTACGACAACCTCGTGTTGGCCGTACACCATCCCCACCATTTGTTGATGATGACCATGCTGAAGAGTGGGAAGCACTCTTTGAGTTGGAACGGGAAGCAGAAGCTGGGATGAACATTGAAGATGTTCACAACGTTGATGATTTTGAGACTTGGTACTATGGACAAGTACACTATCCAGAGGACTACGTCTCAGATGGATACAACGGCTACTCGTCTGATAACTCGTTTTAATAAGTATCTACGTGTGTGTGTAATGGTTAGGTTGTATGTTTTAATAAGTATTTTAGGTTGTTTCTCAGTTTTAATAAAAGTATCTTTGTTTGCTTTTCAGTTTTAATCTAATTATGTTTTAATTGAGACAAAAAAAACTAGCCGTTATAATAAGACAAAAAATAAAACTAGCCGTTTTATATAAAAAAAATATTAAATTTAATGTTTTATTTAATTATGAATTTTAGAAATTTTTTCAGATTTTTTTGAAATTTATTTATATTTTATTTGTATTATTAAATGTTAAAATAAAACAAAATAATTTAAATGTTTAAATATGTTAAAGGAAAAAAAAAAGAAAAAAAAGAATAATCCAGTGGGTCCCGCCTTGGTCTCGTACGTGAGGGTTTGTATATACGTACGTACGCACGTACGTACGTAACCCACATCGGTTACGTACGCCGTACGTACGTACGTACTCGGCGACATACCACCGATGTGGGTGGTCTAACTAGCTATCTTTTAATACATTGAACTTTTCTTTTAGTACGTTGTTGACATGATGGAAAGTGGTGTAATTAATAAATAATGTTGGATTTTCTCGCGTTTAATTTATAGTGATACCAACTTTCTTAAATTATTCCTAATCTTCAAAGCCATACCAAATACCCTTCTTTATAAAAATTATTTTAATTAATTTCAACTTTTAGCTAAGTTTGCATGTTCGATCTGCCTACTTGTGATAAATAATTCAAATTTAAATTGATTTAAACTAAAAGAAAACTCCCTTTTTTACATACCTCTCATATAAATTTAAACAAACTAGAACGGTGTCTGTGTGATTTGACAGAAAACACAACACACTAACATAAACACCGATAAAACGCTTGAACAATTAACTGATTATTAAATAGTTTGCATGTTTAATAAAAGTTTATAATACAAAATAAATATGAAATCAATGATTTTGAGAATTTAGTTAAAATAAAAATTAGTTATTTAGATAATAGATTTCTAAAAAAAAATCATTATTAATTTATATAGTTACTTTTTCTTAATTAGTTATATCATTGACAAAGATAATTTTATCCCTTTTTTAAACTTTTAAAAGTTAATATAAAAAGAAAATGTTATCTTTCTTAAATATATTATAATACAATATCGATATATTCTAATTTCTATTTTGGTTTTGATTTTTCCAATCTAAATCTAAACTATATAATAAACAAAAAGTTTGTTGCTACTTTAATTAGTAAAAAAAGACACTTGTCATCACCACAAATTTTTGGATTAAATCTAAGTTTAAATAAATAATTATCCAAATAGTAAATTTCCATATTAGGGTTTATTTAGTTTAAACTTTTACTATATAATAAACAAAAAGTTTGTTGCTACTTTAATTAGTAAAAAAAGACACTTGTCATCACCACAAATTTTTGGATTAAATCTAAGTTTAAATAAATAATTATCCAAATAGTAAATTTCCATATTAGGGTTTATTTAGTTTAAACTTTTAATAAGTAATTATCCAATAATTAATTATTAAAATACAAATTTTTATATTAAATTTGGTAATTATCCATATACTAAATTTTAGTATTAAGGTTAATATTTTATTCAAGATAATATTTTTATTGCTTATATATTATATTTTATTAAAATAATATATTTTATTGCATATACTTTAGTACATTAATATAATACTTATAATACTTTATTCATAATAATATTTTAACTAAATATTATACATGTATTATAAAATATTTTATTCCATTATCATCTATTATTATAAAAGGAAAGTTTTTGGACACATTTCATTCTCACATTCAACCTCATAATAATTTTTCCTCTTAAATCATCCCCTCTTATTTTTAGTTTTTGTATTTTCATGGCAATAAATAAAAATTATTTATTGTATGGATAATCACAAGCCTAATTAATCAATTAATTTTTATTTTCATGACAATAAGTAAAATATATTTATTGTAGAGATAATCAACCACCAAAATTACAATTTAAAAAGTTCTATAACATTTTTATCGCAGCCGTGCGATGCACGGGGTATAAAAACTAGTGTGTTAATACATATTTTGATTTAGTTTTTAATAATAAATGTCAATGTGGAATTAGCCCACGTGATAAAGATTCTTGCCTCTCGGTTGGAGGTTCAAGTTTCAAATCTGAACACAAGAGTTTATTTGTAACGTTTAAGGTAAATTAAGAGTAATGTAGTTTATTATTAAAAAAAACTTTAACAATAAGACTATGTGTAGTGGTTAAGACCCCATAAAGCCTCAAATGGGGCATTATCTGACACGTGACAGCTGACTGGGCAAGGGGCTTTATGGGGCTTTATGGTGTAGTGGATAAAGCCCCCATAAAACCCCACCATCATTACTTAATTAATAATTTTTTTTTCTTTTTTTTTAAACAAACTACTTTCATTAAAAAAAATAAAAAGTTACAAATAAAAATAAAAACACGATACAACCAAAACAAAAGACGATAAAAAAAAAACTAATCATCGGATTGGACATCGTCGTTCGAGGTGTCTCCACTTAATAACTGGGCGTGGAACCGGCACGTCAAAAAGTTGAATTGCGGCGGAAACAACCTCGTCTTCTTCATCGTCGAAGAGACCGAGTCGAGTGGAGGAAGAGGGAGAGCCCATTTTTTTTTAAAAAAAGAAGAGAATTGAGAGTATGAGAGGAATGAGTGTGAGTTTTATAAATTTTATGGTGATATATATAGTGTAGGATTTAAAAAAAATTGAAAAAAAAATATATATATATAACCGTTGATATAGCCGTTCAACGGCTATATATTCCCACCATTCTCCCCCTCTTCTCGGCGTTAAACGTCTAACGCCCCTCGCCGATTCTACCTCCATAACGCCCCTATAACGCCCCACCGTAGTGGGGGTGGGCGTTATAAGGGGTGTTATGGAGCCCTTTTTCGCCCGGTGACGTCCCACTACGGACAGCCTAAGTAATGAAACTGCAACAATGAATAATTTGATGCCCATGAGAGGCACACGATCGAGGGAATCCTTGGTTTAATTAGTTTAATATGTTGACTTTTCAAGGAAGGTGATTAGTCTAGTCTAACACACTAAACTTTATAATATATGTGTGTATGAGTGTATCATATGTTGCTAATTTATAACTTTTATTCATTATTTCATTATATCTGAATTAATTTTATCATGCAAAGAACACGTTCAATTGTATATTGTGCACATAGCAGTTATATAAATCTATATTTTTTAATACCCTAATCATAATACTAGCTTTTTAGGACGGTTAACGTATAATATATCTTTATTATAAAAACGGTAACTCATTTATCATTTACCCTTCATTTAAAAACACTCGTTTTCACTTCAACACCACATCCGTATTCAAACACTCATACATTTCTACATTACCACCTACTTTTATATTTTTTTTAAAACGACGAATCTATCATACTTCTACTCCTAAATAACTCCACACACCAAATTAGCCCAAATACAACATTGTCTGGGTTTGAACTCAGGACCCCCAACTAAGAGGAGAAAACCTCTATCAAGTGGGCTAGTCTCCCACATTCGGCCTACTTTTATATTTAATTTATATTTTAATCTATTTAGCTTTTAAAATAATATTTTTTAGTTATTGTATATATTATATATTTAAAATATAATTAAAAAGAATACCATAGACAAAACATTAAAGTTTCATTAAATTCATTATCCAGTAAAGTTTCTATTAGAAGTTTTGGTATTAAATTTCATGCAATAATAAACGGTCAAGAAAAGTTAAATTTTGTTTTGAACGACTAATTTTATTTTTACATTAAATTTTACCGTGTTAAGGTTAACATTGCTCTCTCCCTAAAGAAAAGTTAAATTATTGGAAGGTATAATTTGTATATCGATTAATGATTATTGATTAACAAGAACTAATAGATATACACTATCAAACCATTAATATTTTATAGGATTTGAGTGAAACTTAATGAGTTATAATTTTATATAGAGTAAATTACACAAAAGGTCCTTTATGTTTTATCTAAATTTCGAATTAGGTCCTTTAACTAAGATAGTTACGTCGAACATCCTTTATGTTTCATATTAGTTTCAGAGAATGTTCTTTGTCACTAACCGGGTTAAAATTATCCATTAAGCTAGGGGTATTTTGTCATTTTAATATCTTTTTAAATAAAAACTTTAATATAAAAAAATCACATTTAAAACTCATAGTAATCTGATCCTTCATCTAAGTTCGGGCTCCAATTCGAATTTTCATCTGACACGGGCAAAGGAATGAACAAGTACATGAAAACGATTCCATCGGGAGGATCAACTTCCGCCGATTCAACCACCTCCGTCATCACCAACACTAACCCTAATACGATTTCTCTATTTGTTTGCCACCGATTTCCACACATCCGTGATGCATCAGTAGCTTTATAACATAATTTAACCGTCAATTGCCGTTGCTTCGCATTCCTGTTGTGAGATTTGGTGGGTCAAATGGATGAATTCGGCATGCTCGCCAAAGATTTTGGGTTCCGGCCTCAAGGAAAATCTACTCCGATGAAACTGCGCGGTGGTGATCGCCGGAGTCGTCCTACATCATCGTCACCAACATTCACGGCATACGAGGATGATATGCTTAACGACGTATTTAGCGGTCCTCCTAAATACACCAACAGTAACTCCAAATCAACATCGCCGATTTCTGATTTCGATTAAGATTCAATTTTCAAGGACTCATTGTCGGTGGATATTCATGAAGTGATTACTAAACCTAAGTCTTAGAATTCGCCGGTTTATCATGATGACATTTTTGATGGGTTGCCAGGGATAAACAACAAATCGACATCTTCTTTTGCATCGGCGAGATAAGAAGATAACATTTTCGTAGTAGTGACTAGTTTGATGATCAGTTCGATGATCATCTTAAATGGGATATTTTAAAGTTCGATGATCTTCTTGGGAATTTAATATTTTTTTATTTTGAAGTTTTTATTAAAAATTTATTATAATGACAAAAATACCCCTGACTTAACCGATAACTTTAACCACGTTAGTGACAAAGGACCTTCTCTGAAACTAGTATGAAACATAAAGGATGTCTGGCGTAACTATCTTAGTTAAAGGACCTAACCCGAAATTTAGATAAAACATAAAAGACCTTTTGTGTAATTTACTCTTTTATATATTTAGGTAATGTGGAACGATTTTACAAAAGAAAATAGAAGTCGTCATCTTCTGAGACTTATGAATTTGTTAATTTGAATATAGTACCCCATCTGATTCTTTTAAATAGAAATCGATTTTCTCATATATAACCCTAATCAGCGAGATGAAATTAGAAGATATTACTTAATGAAAAAACCATGTACGTCAACCAAGAGGTCATAATTTTACACAAACAACTATTGATGTTACTATTTATCTTATGCATTTGAGATTTAGTTTTCTTTTTATTTTTTTTATGTGACCCCACCTGAACCGGTTAGAATTTTTTTTTAATATATAGTTGTAGATTGTCGACTCCTTAAACTTTTCGACCCCATAAAAGGATGTTCTAAGTTTTTTTTTTTTTTGAACGGCTAACACACACACCATCTAATCTACTCCTAAATTACACCAGAAACACTATTGTCAGGGATTGAACCCATGACCTCCAGGTAAGACAAAGCCTTACCACCTCCCCCTTGACCACTAGGACAAGGGATCATTGGCAAGAATGTTCTAAGTTTAACGCTGAATATGGCTTGTTTTATTTGCCTGATATAAATTAATATCGCATCAAGTAAATTACACTACACAAAGTTCGATACGTAGAGATGATTGTGTGAAACTAAAACTAAAACTATAAAAAAAATTAAAAATATCAAGAAAGACAATTAAAAAATAAGGCCATGAATAAAACAAGTGATAAAATGTGGAGTAAATTGCTATTTTCGTCCATGTGGTTTGCTTAAAATTATCAATTGAGTCAAATAGTTTAAAAATTGTCAATTTCGTCCCTATGGTTTGCAAAAATTGTCAATTCAGTCCAAAAACAACAATATTTTTTAGACTGGATTGGTATTTTTTGCAAAACCACATTGACGAAATTGTCAATTTATATAATATTTTGGACTGAATTTATAATTTTTTCAAACCACATGAACGAAGTTGATAATTTTTAAACTAATGGACTGAATTAACAATTTTAAACAAACCACAAGTACGAAAATGACAATTTATTCTAAAAATGTGTAAATTAAGGCAAACTA
>JBCNJP010000027.1:35186079-35265578 GCA_039602395.1 Deinandra increscens subsp. villosa
TATTTGGTGTCGAGACGTGTGACCCCGTAGGCTTAAATAATTTCCGGACATACGCTTACTATTACATGATCATATCCCTACAACTACTACCCTAAACTCTCGAAGTTGTTGGTTATACTTATCTAGTTGTCTTTACGTGGGTTGAAATCTTTATAACTTATAACTAGATAATAAATGTTCACAATCTTTGTTATCACGTAAGTGAAAATTTAACAAAGACAATATGTGTATAAGGGAATAAACAATTTTCCACTAAGAGTTCTAACTCACCAAAACTCAAATATATTAGTGGACTTTATCCTCAAATGGAATATCTGGGCATAAAACATTTATCACTCATTTACTGATTATTTATTCTTGTACTTAAATAAGGAAAAATATATTTCTCACCTTAAACTTTTAAGGACGAAGTTGAGAATTAACTTAACCATATAATAAAAGGTTGTGAGATTAGATTTAATAGATTAAATATTAAGATTGACATACAAATAATAGCAACACTCTCAAATCCAAAAGGATCATAGTAGTGTGAACCAGTAGATCATGTATGGTACTTCTAAAGATACATCATTAAGTAATGCATCTAAGTATCCTTATAGATATGATCATAAATATGTCATCTAAGTTATACATCTATAGACCAAGGCTCTAAATACAACAACTCATATGCTAAACAAGGTTACCTAAAATGTCCCTAAGAATTCATTCTGAAATTCGGACATGAAGGCAACCATGTATAAATCATATATTTGGTTGTTAGCCGTAATTAAACCTTAACAATCCTCAACACTAAGCATGTTGCATGCCAAGTTTCTAAGGAATTCTAAGATTAGTGGGAGTAGTCCAAGTTCTCATCTACGACTTGTCTTCTAAGGTCAGTGAGAGCAGTGAAAATTTCTTACTCATGACTTGCCTAGAGTATAAGAGGCGGGGGGAGAGACAAAGTTAAATTTAATCTTTGAATTTAATTCCGATTACACCTCTTGTACACCACGCTTCCATAACACTGATCCACTTCTACACACTTAGAAAATAATGTTACTCATAATATACCTGACTTAAATTCTAAAGAGGAAATCTATGAAACTATTAATGTTTTGCTTCAACTCGTTAGATCCAGCTTAGTAGGTCATCAAGGTATGAAGTTTCCTATTAACTTTGATGATTATGAACCTACCTTAATAAAACTTACATGGATATTGGAAAGATTACTAATCGTATCTCTGATTTAAGAGTCATTATTAGCAATCAATCAAATCATCTGATGGAATAAAGCTATTATAAATGAACTTAACTCCCTAAATCAGAATAACGTTTGAGATTTAGCTTTCCATAACTAAAATGAAATCCAAAAGGAGAAATTAAACGTTATAAATTGTTGGTTTCTAAAGGGTATTAACAAGTTAAGAATTCATTTTCTAAAGGGTTCTTTGAGAGATAATCATTGTCCTTATTACTCACTCATAATTACGAGTGACATTTAACGGCCTTATAAAAATATTTTTCCTTAATACTGACTTAACATGAAGACATGTTCATAAACTAAATTTAAGGTTTCAAACCTGAAAGTTAAAGAAAACTTATTCTTTAAGATGAGTAAATTCATATAAAGGGTTAATATAAGCAAACTTACAAGTGATATTCAAAGTTTGATGAAGTTATAAATTTAATCATTCTTCATAGAAAACAAGTGGACTAAATAGGCCTACCTTAAGATGAGTGGGAACAACTAATACAATACTTGCCCTTATATACATTATTTTAGGCAAGTAATACGTTAGTTTTGTTGCATGAGTCAAAGCAACTTATTCTCGCATAATTTTTGACATTAAAGTCTTGAAGATGCTTCTTATACAATAAGCATCAAAATACATCAAGATCAAACTAATAAGACATTAATTAAGTCTTATTAGATTTAACCATGTGTTGAACACATTACAACATGCAACGTTGCTCTTAGTCTGTAACTCTAGTAACTAAAGGAGATTATTAATAAAGGTTCAAGTAATTAAATCTTATGTTCAAGTCTATACTCGTTTAGATATTGCCTACATTGCTAAATACTAGAAATGATGAAAATCATTTCCTAAGTTTAGTGCATGATAAAGCATTTAAAATGGCATTTCAATATCTGTAAGAAACGAAAGACTATAAAATTGAACTATGGAAGAAGTGAGAAACTTAAAATAGTTGACTATCTCTAAATTTTGACTTTATTGTATTCAAAGGATATTAAATGTCAACTTAGGGGTATATCCTTATGTCTGTGAACATATTTATCTAATGGATTATGAAGGAGTCATAAGAACCTGATAACAACAACCTAAGTTATTATGACATAATTTGTCACTAGATGTTGTTGGTAAATTTATCATTAGACTCCTAAACTCCAATATAACATATTGAAGACTTACTGTGATAAAGTCAGCTACCCTAATCTCTTAAAACAGTAACAATTTTGAGTGAAGCTGCATTAAATTTTCGATACAAGATTATTGTTCATTTAAGAACAAATAGAGGATACTAAGTCCTTGTATTGAAAACATTCATGATATGCTTAAAGGATCCTATAACTTAAGGTCTATCCTCATAAGTCTTTTTCTAAAAGCTCATAATGAAGTTGAGGTTTACTAATGATCACCAAGCATATCACAATATGAATGACTAATTATTGATTATTCCTCATCCGTTTTGATTTTGTCTCTAAATATGTTATGCATGCCTTATTAACATATAGACAGTTTTATTATAAATCAACGTTAAGGGCTTATTTTCTGTGATTGATTCTGGTTTTTAAGTTGAATTTTAAATTTGGGGTTGTAGTATGATTAATGGGGGTCTTGAGTTGGATAATCAACTCTATGACTATATTTTTCTTCTGCAATTTTGGTTTAAAAATGAAATGAGTATTAAATTCTGATCAGACTTAGCTAATAACTCATTATAAATGATCATTTGGCCAAGTGAGAGAATGTTATACATAATTTATATTACTTAATATATATATATATATATATATATTCGTATAGGGAATGGATATAATGAAAACCTCCTTGAGTTGTGCAAACTTTAAAAACTCTATTATAGCCTTAGATCTTGAACATCAATGGTTGGGATTCAAACTTGACTTTTTTCTTTTTGTTTTTGATTTATTTAAATTGAATAAAAGGGCAAACTGGTAAGATAGTAATCTTACCTACCATTTCTCTCTCCACCTTTTTAAACTTCCAATATAAAGATTGTTTTTCTCTCTCCAACTTTTTCAACTCCTAAGATATCAAACATGACACAAACCTCTTTCCCTCTCAAATTTTTTCAACTTACAAGACATTAATTATTACTATATTTCCAACTTTTTTAATTTCAAACTTTTTAGTTTTCCAAAATACAAATTATACATATGTAAAACAAAGTATTAGTGCTATTAAACATTATGCTCATAACATTATACATATGTAAATTATCTAGACATATATACAAAAAATTAACAAATATATTTTATTATCGTGTAAGTAAAATTACAACAACAATAAAAAAAATAATCAAAGAAAATTTAACAACCTAACAAAAATATATAAAAGCTAATTGTTTTTTAGTTCTTGATAATCATTTTTATCTTTGACATAAAGTCTCGTAACCTACGAAGAAAACAAGTGTATCAGTTCATATACGTAAACATCACAGCATGTTACATATGTAAATTCAAGAAATTTACATATGTAAACTGAAAAAAATAATCAGTTCATATACGTAAACATCACAACATGTTACATATGTAAATTCAAGTAATTTACTTATGTAAATCCAAGTAATTTACATAGGTAGATTTTCATCTAAATTTACGTATGTAGCACAAATCATTTACATATGTTAATTTAATAATAAATGGAGATTTAATATGTGTAAAAAAAGTATTAGTGCTATTAAACATTATGCTCACAACATTATACATATATAATTTATCTAGACATGTATACTAAAAAAAATAACAAATATATTTTATTAACATATAAGTAACCATTACAACAACATTTAAAAAATAATAAATATAACAACATAACAAATATATATATATATAACAAACTAACAAAAATATATAAAAACTAATTTTTCTTTAGTTCTTAATAATCATCTTCATATTTGACACAAAATTTCTTAACTTACGAAGAAAACAAGTTTATCAGTTCATATACGTAAACATCATAGTATGTTACATATGTAAATTCAAATGTAAATTCAAGTAATTTACATATGCAAATTCAAGTAATTTACATATGTAATTCAAGTAATTTACATATGTAAATTCAAGAAAAAAGTTAATCAATTTATATACGTAAACATCACAACATGTTACATATGTAAATTCAAGTAACTTACATATGTAAATCCAAGTAAATTACATATGTAAAGCAAGTTACATATCTACATTTAAATATATAATGAGATGTAACATTAAACAAACGTAAATTTACATATGTAACGCAAGTTTACATATGTAAATTTAAATATGCAATGAGATATAACATGTTACAAACTAGACTTAACACTAATCGATAAAGAAAAAACTGTTAAGATGCACATATATAATGGAGACATATATACCAAAAAAAATAACAAATATATTATATGAACTTTTAAGTAAGCATTGCAATAACATTTAAAAAATAACAAAAAAATATAACAACCTAACAAAAATATGTAAGAGCTAACTGTTCTTGAGTTGTTGATGATCATCTTCATCTTTGACAAAATATCCTGTAACCTACGAAGAAAACAAGTTCACGAGTTCATATACGTAAACATCACAACATGTTACATATGTAAATTCAAGTAATTTACATATGTAAATTCAAGTAATTTACATATGTAAATTCAAGTAATTTGCATATGTAAATTCAATAAAAAAAGCTAATCAGTTCATATACATAAACATCACAAACATGTAACATCTGTAAATTCAAGTAATTTACATATGTACATCCAAGTAATTTACATACGTAGATTTTCGTCTAATTTACGTATGTAGCACAAGTAATTTACATATGTAAAATTAATAATATATGGAGATTTAACATATGTAAAAGAAATATTAGTGTTATTAAACATTATGCCCACAACATTATACATATGTAAATTATCTAGACGGATATACTAAAAAAATAGCAAATATATTTTATTAACTTATAAGTAACCATACAATAACATTTAAAAAATAATAAAAATATATGACAACATAAGAAAATATATAAAAGCTAACAAAAATATATAAAAACTAATTGTTCTTGAGTTCTTGATAAGCTTCTTCATCTTTGACACAAAATCTAATGACCTAGGAAGAAAACAAGTTCATCATTTCATATACGTAAAATATCACTGAATAAAACATATGTAAGTACATATAAAACTGTTGGGTGGAAAAAACATTCAGAAAAATGAAGGTTAAAAAGAAAAAACTCCTAACATACCTTCATAAGTTTGTCTATTATTGATATTAAAATCATTGGATGATTCCGTATAATGAAAATGGTCTTCCAAATTGTGAGGAAACTGATGTTGAGGAGATGACATTAAATTCGGAGGTTGCATTTTTTGAATTTTTAAGGTTTTTTAAAGTGCATTAATGGAGTTAATGGGTGTTCTTGATATGAAGAAGAAGAAGAATTAAAAAGGATAAATAAGGGTAAATGAAAAATAAAGAAAAGAAAAAGATGGAAGTGGGTTATCTAGGAAACAAGATGATGGGATGGGACATTGAAAACACAAAAGTCATAATTGATGAAAGAAAGATGAAAATACAATCTTACCCTTTTGCTAAAGACAAATTAAAGTGAGGTGGATAGGCTAACAACCCTTGGATGAGTTTTCAAAGATTTCACAACTCAAGTGTGTTTTCACTCTATACTTTCCCTATTCGTATATATATATATATATATATATATATATATATATATATATATATATATATATGTATATAATATAATATATTATGTCCTTTAATCATTTATCTTAAATAATCAATTACCTATTTAACCATGTCTGGCATTTATTTGATGGACGTAATTGCCCTTAATAGATAGACTAGGGTTTCCCCTTGGATGTATATATATAGGGCCTTATTGGAGAGATTAGAGGGTAATCACCACACACATATTTCGACCTCTCTCTCTCTCTGTGTGCTCTCTTTCTCAAAATCGTAATCCCCTTTACGATTATCACCATCATTAGCATACACCTTAAAGGGGAACCAAGGCTGCTCACAGGATGGACTACCTGACTACTGCTGATCTCAACTAGATGACAACAGGTAATATTTATATGTATATTATCTGTTTATTTATCTAACGATTCAGGATTCGATCAACAATCAATACTCCCGCCCTCAAAAACATCATTGTCCTCAAGGATGGCTAGAAGTCGCCATGGTGATCGCCACTCTCGCCAGTCCTCGAAACATACAAACGTTGCATAACCCTGGACATGTGTGTGTGGTCTTCGTAATTGTGAGCGAAATGAGAAGTGTTGACAATACTTGACTGAGGTGGGGATGGAAATAAAAAGTGTTGGGTGGGTATGTGGTGATCTATCACAAGGAGATGAGGCAAAAGCCAAAAAGGCCTGAGGAATTTTCGTTTGACAAAAGTGTTCAGTGGCAGTATGTGTTTTTTGGGTAGGGGATCACTAAATGGGAGGGCTCTAAGGAATCCAAATTCATACAACCTTGGGGGCTGAGTGTGGTGGAAAGTGGTGGTGGTGGTGAAATTCTCAATTTTCTTGAATAAGCATGATCAGAAATTAGTTGTATCTGGTATTTGTGCATAGATGAAGCACGAATTTTGATTACATGCTTGTATTCTTATGACAAATTAGTGGAAATTGTAGAATGAGCCCTATAGATTTTCTTTTATGATTTGGTTTGTTGGTTCTTACAACTGGGTTCAATTTATTTATAATATAACAAAATGTAAGTTGTTGGTCTACACACACTTTACACTCTTTAAAACACATGTTTATTTAATATTGTGCTATTGGTCGGTTATGACCTTCTCTGTCGATGATTTGAGCTTATGATGACGTGTTTACAGTGGCTATGATGATCTTACTTATTAATCTGAGCATGTTATTCAATTAATTTCTATTTTGCTGGGATTGACTACTATTGTGATGATCTTGACATAAACATGATGGCTATATTGATTTCCCATTGATTCTGAGCTTGGAAACTTCAGAAATTAAAGTGCGATTCAAATTTGAGGCTGTTATGTACAAGAAAACTGATATAAGCTAATTTTGCTGGGATTGACTATTGTTGTGATGATCTTGACATAAACCTGATGGTTGTGGTGATTTCCTAGAGATTCTTAGCCTATAAACTTCAAAGTGCCTATTTAAATTTGGGGTTTTGATGGTCCAAGAAATTTGATATAAGCTAATTTTGTTGAGGTTGAATACTGTTGTAATGACTTGACATAAATCTGGGGAAAAAAATGTGACGAGGACTGATCTTAGTATGACTCTTTACCGACTTTTTAATAGCTTAAATCCAAGTAAACAATTAAAGATTTAATATATCCAATTTAACTAAGCTCTAAGTAGTTACAGGTTTCAAATCCAAATATAGTGATAAATAGTTATACATTTCTCTATAATATCTTTGTCTATAACAAAATATTGCAATCACGTTATCTTAGTTTATGGTGAATCACGCCACAAAGTGCGGGATTACATTTTTTATATTTTGTAACCAAGAATAGTCTGATATCAATTTTAAAGTAGCAAAATTTAGAAATAAGCAAATGTCACAGATGTCAAATGGCATCTTCTAGCAAAAACAACAGCTAAATTAAAGACAAATTAAGGAAAACAAATCTGATTCCCTTTCGTAAAACTTCTATGCTCAAGTAGCAAATCAAAATGCAATGACCGAAGTCATAAATTAAAGACAAGGAAAAACTAATCCGTCCCTAAAAGTGATGTGCTAATAGGAAAAAGATGAAATGAACAGTAAATTGAAAATTCTTTAGATAATAATTTGGGGAGTCAAATTATCCTATAAAAGTATCAAAATCTAAGAAGTCTAAGCATGAATTGAGTCTATTAGATTTATTATTAATCTCTAATTAATGATTGAGATTAAATTAATAGAGAAGAAAAATGATGGAGAAACATTTTAGTCTTAGCCATTTTTTGTTGACTTTTTATCAAGTTTCTCGATTTTTTTAACCATTCATAACTTTTACATATTATATTATTTTTTTTTAAAATTACACCATAAAAAAATATTTTTTTATCTTTAAAACGCGTATAGTGTTGCTATACATAAAATTAAAAAAAAAAACTTACTTTTTGAGTTTTCTACTGCGTCATTGTGTCTATTTACTCGTCATTATGTCATTTACCCGTCATTGTCTCTTGACTCGAAATGGAGCAGGTTTGAAAAAAGATCCTAGAGTGTCTAGGGTTAGGCCATTAGGATCTCTTTACGTCT
The DNA here is from genome assembly GCA_039602395.1 of Deinandra increscens subsp. villosa. Classification (NCBI taxonomy): domain Eukaryota; kingdom Viridiplantae; phylum Streptophyta; class Magnoliopsida; order Asterales; family Asteraceae; genus Deinandra; species Deinandra increscens. Next base: position 35,194,565 of record JBCNJP010000027.1, read on the forward strand.
TCTTTTTTCTTCTCATCGAAGTTCTTTCACAAAGAGAAAAATATTATTTAATTAAAATGGAAAGAGAAAATGTAAAGACTTTTAGTTAAGTTAGAGGGATGAAGATATGGAACGGCACTACAAAAAAAATGTCATTTAGTGGCACACAATCTTAGTGGCTTTTAGTTTTTGTGCCACTAATATAATTTGTAGTGGCACTTTGCGTGTGCCATACTTATTGAGCCATACGTTTAGTGTCATTTATTATTTATGCCACTATTTTAAGGAATTAATGGCACTTTACGTATGCCATACTATACCAACATATAATTTTATGGCTTATATATATGTGCCACTACAACTATTCCAAACTTTTAACATTCAACCCCCCCCCCCCCCCTTAAAATATTAGTGACACATAATTTTACTTTCCCTCTAATTTTTTTTAGTTTTCCCTCCACCCTAAATATTCTAACTAAACATTTTCTAAAATATTGTGTAATCCCTAAAAGATAATCTTCATCTAATTTTTTTTTTACTTTCCCTCTAATTTTTTTTACTTTCCCTCTATTTTTATTTTTTTAGTTTTCCCTCCACCCTAAATAATCTCACTAAGCATTTTCTAAAATGCTATGAAATCCCTAAAAATAATCTCCATCTTTATCAATTTCTTTTTGAACGGCAATCTCTATATTCTCAAAATCACATTGCGACCAATATACTCCAATCGCTCCAATCGTTTGTTTTGAACGGAAATCTCTATTTTCTCGCACAACAGCACTCGGAAATATACATTCTCAAAATCAGATTGATACTCCAATCGCTCCAATCACTCCAATCGCACAGCAAGTTCACTGCAATCGCGCAATCGCACAATCGCACAGCAGCCAAAATCTTAATCTCGTGAAGAATCTTGAGTTTTCGTTGTTCTTCCTCGTTCTCCTTAATATCCATCGTGAAGAATCTTGATTTTTCTCCCCATCAACAACGATTCTCAGGCATTAGTTAAGACCACTTGTCAGGTATTATTGGACTAGTCACTGTATAATCTTCATCAGTTCTTACATCTTGAATTTATCATTTGAGTTTGATTGCTTTTAGTTGCTTATTTGATTAAGATATCACTGATGCGATTTCCTAACATTATATATTGTTTAGAGTTTCTAATTCCAATCTTAGACTTCTGGTGATTCTAAGAGTACACTAACATTTTAGAAGCATGTGAGTAGCTTATAATCTGGTTACTGATATTCTGATATCATTTACAAACATTAAAGATTTGAAAGTCTAGACTCCTAATTCCAAGTGTTTTTCCTTTCGTTAGTAGATCATCACATATGAACATACCCTTGTTAAAGTTTCTTTAAAAAATCTAAGATATTATATTTATTATTATTTTAATTTGTTAGAAAAACTATAACTTTTAAGGTATCCACTTACATCTATATTTAATTCCTGGTTCATCAAAAGGATACTAAAATAATGATAGAGTTTCATTTACATTGTACACTTCTTTTCTGTTTCCTAATGTGCATGAACCCTGAAAAGTTTAAAAACTTTTATCCCATGTCCACTTCCAGCAAATGATGCATATAGCTTTTAACTATATTATTCTAGATTAGTAAAGGAATGCAACTGTTTTTAATATTGAAATCATACATATGAAACTAACCTCTACAGACACGAAACACACCAAGTATAGTTCTGAGATCACATAATTATTTTAGAATACTATTAGCGACCTATAATTTAGTTATTAATATCGTTTATAAACATTAAAAATTAGGAATTGTGTTGGGAATTCCCGAGACCGACTAGTTCGAGATTTTGTTAGATGAAACTCAACGTACCACTTACCGTTTGACCGTTTGCACAACATGCGGTGAAGTTCATGACTCGAGACTCTCATTAACCGAAGACATGGCATTTGTGACTTTATTATTTATTGTAACATTATTTATTTTGTCACTAGACTAGTTGTTGGTTATTTACTAGTTTGCCATTGTTAGGTTAGTATATATAGTCTTTCTCATGTGAAAGACTAAGTATGAGTGAATGTATGAGTGAGAGAGCTTAGGACATGAATCTTTGAAGTTGTGTGGGTTCATGAACACTTGTTCATGAACCTATAGCATGAGTGGTGTAGGTAAACTTGTAATCGTTCAACTTCATCAATGATTATTTCTACACTATCTCGTTTATCACTACTTCTATTTTATCCTCATCATCATCATCACATCTCAAACACCCAAGTAGAAGATCCGGTCCGTAATGTTCTTCCGGGTGTTCATATTTGTTCTACAAAGACGAAGCTCACAAAGTCACCGATCCGCTTCCGCTGTGCCATCGGGGTTTGGCTTGGCTCACCGACCCCGGTTTCTACAAATTGCGTACTCCTAACTCCAAGTGTAAGATTCTTCTTTAGCAAATCCTCCCCCTCTTAAAAGAACGTATCCTTCTCATATGGTATAACAATTGAAACAAGGTGTACCATAAGAAAAGCCTTTCACACTTGAGGTCGCACCGGATTAATGGTGTTTCGATGTACTATGGTCATTGGAAAAGCCTTTCACACTTTAGTTCTCAAATCAAATTGGTTCTCAAATGATCCTCTCCCTATATATATATACATATATAGGAAGAGGATCATTTGAGAACTAATTGGGTTTGAGAACTAAAAAGAACTAATCTTAGCCACTAGTTTATATATATGGAAAACCCCCCCCATGAATTTGAATGCTCCCCCCTTGAAAATTAGTGGCCTAAATTGGTTCTCAAAAGTTCTCAAAAGAAAAAGTTCTCATTTGAACCTAACCCTACATATATATATATATATATATATATATATATATATATGATCATTGGAAAAAGTCCTAAATATTGGAAAACCTGGAAAATATTTTAGTTCTCAAAATAAAAAATTCTTAAATGAACCTAACACTATATATATAAACATTTACATATTCCAACATGTCAAAATCCTAGTATAGTTAATAAGTAAATAACTTTAAAAAGTAATAAACTAGTATTTATATAAACGTTTAAGTAAAAAAAATACAATAATAAAGTCGAATATGTTCAATAATCCCAAAAAACAAACATATTTTAGTCAAATACTACAAATTTAAAGTCAAAATATACAATTTTTTAAGTTTTTCATTTTTTTAATTATTAAAGTTGGCTAACCGTTAAGGCCGCCAAGACCGCTAAGGACCGCCAAGGACCGATGTTAACCGTCGTTGACCAGCTGACCGTTAAACTATTAATCGTAGACGGTGAGGTGCCGCTAAGCGATTAATCGCTGATTAATCACCGATTAATCGCGATTTCTGCAATATTGGCAAAAAGACACATTAATTGAAAGCAAAAAGACACAATGACGCAATAGAAAGCCCGAAGAGTAATTTTTTATTTTATATATAGCAACACTTTACGTGTTTTGAAGATAAAAACTGCTAAGTTTTATGATATAAATTAAAAAAAAAAAGATAATATAGTACGTAAAAGTTATAAAGGTTTATAAAAAATGAAAAAACTTAATAAAAAGTCAATAAAAATGGCTAAGACTAAAATAGCTCTCTTTTAAACATAATAAAAGACATGTTTTAGACCTATAATCCTTCTTAAACTTCTTGTATGAACCTAACTGATCATAATTTGAGTCCTCTTTTTAATCATCTTTTCAAATTTGACATTAATTAAGTTGTGATTTAATTTTTTTTACCGGCACTTGAAGTTCCCTGTTGATCGTGGACGATAGGGAAGTAAAGGAAAGCCGGCCACCAAGTGAAAGAAGATCCGGGGTCGTATTAAGCCGGTGCAATGATAATTATATACTTAATCTTTGCAGATATATATTAATCTAATATCGTACGTACCAACTTGTGCATTATAGGTTTTGAGAATTAATTAATCGTAATTATCAAGTAATTAAGTTGGTGTAATGGTTAAGCTCCTTGTGATTGAAAAGGCCCGGTGATTAAAAAGAGTCAAGTTCGAGTCTCACTTACACCACTTTGTGAGATATTGGTGGGCAATGAAGAATTGTGTTTTGTACTCGATTCCGAGTCATAAAGAAGGGTTTACGAGCTTGTCCAGTTCCCACCCGATTATGCAAATGGGAGGCGTTCATGAGTTCCCACGCTATGAGGTTTGAACTCAAGACAGTGGATATATCTAGGGTAAAAAATCCCGATACACCGCTGAGAAATTAATCGTAATTAGTTGACTATCTCATCTTGTTGTTGCATAATATGTACAAATATACTTTATACTTGACTAATTATTATATCTAATATAAACTCGTGTACGTAAATAGACGCAAGTTATATAATAATTACACATTAAATCAACTAGTTTTTTTTAAAGCCATTAAATCAACTAGTACTCATGTATATGTGTGGCCGTCCAGCTGGTTGCTTTTAACGTGAACTAATTTACCTCCTCCTATATATAAAGATAGCTTTTACGGATGTGTAATTGACGTAAAGGAAACACAGGATATGTGAAAAGTGATATGTTCCATAGGAGACGTGAAAAGTAAGGAATTTTTTTAGTTTATATCGACTATTCAACTTTTATGATTAGTACGGTTTGTAGAGATAATATTTTGCCAGAACAATTATGGAACAGAGTTCATTGGTTAGTGACTAGGATGGACCATGGTCCATGGACCATATTGTCATAATTCTCAATTCCATCATATATATATGCATGCAGATTGCAGCCTACCATAGTACCATGTGATGTCTGGTCGATTTCACACCTGCACAATTAACCACCTTCATTATCTTCTTAAGTACTAAGGGAGACGTGGTCGTTTTTCTCACCTGAAAACCGCCATAGGAAACGGGCTTGGAAAATGTGGTGGAGGATTACCGAAGTTGTTGCTGCGTTACGACTGAGGAGGAAGGCCTATTTTCGTTCGTCAAAAGTTGTATTAAATATCTTTAGTACACACACATATATGTATTAAACATTCAAGAGAGCATGGTCCAAAGGGCGGCAGCCCCTGACGGGTCCATTGAGTAGATCCACTGGCTGCTATCACATCATAAAGGATATTTAGGTTAGGTGAGTCCCATCTTAAGAACTTTGAGAACCTCCGGAAACAAATTCTTCAAATTGGTTATTGTTTTATAATGTGAATTTCATCTTAAGGGGGATTTAGGTTAGGTAACGGACTAATGGTTTTTTAAGGGGTAGCACAAGCTTACGAGTTTTTAAGGGGTAGCACACGTACATACAACAAAATCAAATTTGTTTTCTCTTCACATACAAATTTAAGCATGGGCTACACCCCTAGCTACTATATAGTTTCGCCCCTGATTATATCCAAAATTGTTCTAAGAGGTATGAGATATTTAAGCTCAAAGATGTGTGTTTGAAATTAATTATATAGATGATCATAAGTCTTTAAGTCTATGCAATTAAACGAATCCTAACACATTTTTGAACCACTTAAAATGTTACTAAAGATATTTAATACAACTTTTAATATGACAATGATGAGTTGAATGTTTCTTTTAATTTTCTTGTTGACTATAAACTATGGGTGTACCTTATTTTAAAGTAGGCTAGGACAAGCTTAAGAGCTTGGACATCTTAAGAGACTTTGTATGCTTTTAAACACAACAAACACACATCAATTTACATCAATATATTGATGAATTTCATGTTTGATGATCATCACCAGCAATACAACAAACCACTTCTTGCTATTGTATCCTAGAATACTAGATTGTGAGCGAATGATTATTGTTTAAAGAGGACCGTGTCAAATACGTACATGAGCAAACCCTCTAATGGTTATTGTTAATAAATGCCGTGGTTGTTGAGTGTCAGTTTATTGACTATATCTCAAGACATTAGTGATTGTATACGAGTTTAATTCATCATGTTGATGATAAATGTGTTCCCCGGAATGACTTGAGTTAAGATTTGTGATGAAGATCTTATGATTCATGGTGATGCTTATGAGATCAATGGATAAAGTGCAATGATCTCAAACTAAGTGATTGAGTCAAGTATGTATGCGACATACAAATGGAATTTTTCTAACATACGGCCTTAAGATAACAAATAAGTTTATATAGTTTTGTCTAATTAAACTTGAAAGAATGTTTCTCTACTAGACAAGCACTTGTTAATCTTCATGATCTTTGGAGATCATTTAACGAGGGGACACAAGAATAAATTTGTGTATAAACAAAATTACAAGATGGTCCTCTTTTGGTTTGAGGACAAAGAGATAAGTACTTATGGAGAAACGAATCACTGGTACTAATTGCTACACAGTATCAACAGTAATCTTAGACAGTGATTCAGAATCCTTCAGGATACAAGACTACTCAGAAATTATTAAAAAAAAATGATGTTGTTTTGGCCAACTATGACAAGATTAGCTCAAACACTACTTAGGTTCTGCAGGGGCGAAGCTTGCGCCAAAAAACGGTTGGGGCCGAAAGTCATGGGGTCAAAAAGGATGGGACCGGACTATGTAAATAAAAAAGTTCGGACTGAACATGTATAAATTAATTTACACTACCGAGCAAAAAAACGGCCCTGGTTTGGACGCGATCTGGCCCGGGAGAAGCTTCATCCTTGAGGTTTGAAGCTCACACTAAGGCATATGTTGCTTTAGTTAGCTCAGAAGCTCATGTGAGCGCATGTTTGTTAATCTCACCAACACAAAGATAAAAAAAAATGTGCGTAGTCATAAGGGTGGGCGGTGTGGTTGTAGAATTTGAAAATTCTACAAACTCACTAACCAACCATACAATGACAACAGGAGAGAGAAAAACTTTGTAGAATTTGATGTTTTTGTGGTGAGTATGGTTTGTAGGAAGTTTGTTAGGCAGACTTTTTTTTAATTTTTTTTAATTAATTTTTTTATTATTTAACTTTTTCTAAAACTAAAACATTAACATAATAAAATAGAATATTCCATACAACATAAAAATAAAACATACAATCTAGGTTGGACCATTTGTGTTTAGCTCTGCCTCCGTTAATACGACATCCATGTTTGCGGCAATGTGCTCCGTAATGTCGAATCGTACCATAAAGTGTGTTTCGCTATCCCGTATCTCCAAATACACATCATCATCGACAACCGACTCTACTGGAGGATCAGGAATGTGTACGGGTGATATAACCACACCCTCATCTTTGAGTGTCATTTTATGAAGTATCATGCAAGTGTACATGATATTCTCCATCAAATCTTTATCCACTGGATGTGCTTTCCGATCAACTATCGCCCACTTAGCTTTTAGCCTACGAAACGCTCTTTCAACATCGTTTCTTACACCCTCTTGTATCTTCTTCATTTTCTTCTCCTTGATTTCATATGGATGTGTATACACCTTTAAAAAATTAGACCAAGGGGGATATATACCATCGGCAAGGTAATAACCACGCTTGTATTGTCGACCATTAACCCAAAAAGGAACTTTTAGAGCAATGCCATGCAACTCGTCTGTGAACAATGGTGATTGGTTAAGCACATTTATGTCGTTTTTCGAACCGGCGACACCAAAAAAACCATGCCAAAACCACATTTCTTGTGACGCAACTGTCTCGAGTATTATCGTTGGTTTTGGATGATCACCCCGATGATATTGTACTCTATGTTTTGTTGGACAGTTTCTCCATTCCTAGTGCATACAATCGATGCTACCAATCATGCCAAGAATACCATGCCTTTCTAAATGGCCCTCGTATAGAAGAGCAAGATCATGGCTAGTCGGGGAACGCAAAAATTCATCTTTATAAAGTTTAAGCATAGCATCACAAAAATAGTGTAAACATTCACGTGATGTTCTTTCAGACATTTCTAAAAAATCATCGTATTCGTTAGACACGTTACCGGTTGCCAGTTGGCGAATAGCTACCGTACATTTTTGTAAAGGCGAGAAACTTTGACGTCCCCTCGCGTCATAACATAAAGTAAACCATGTGAAGTTATTTTCAATATCATTCACAATACGTGTAAACAAATTTTTAGAAATTTGACGGATTGCTCCGTTACTTGTGATTAATTGTGATAAATTTGTGATTTTTATGTACTTAATATTGTTAAATTCATGAATGTTGGTGACTACGAGGAATTGTGTATTTGCAGGTTGAAACGGGCTTAAACGAGTTAACCAAAGCTTACTTGAAGATTGAGGAAAGTTGGAGCAAGTTGGAGCAATCAAGAAGTGAGGAAATGAGCAATTTGCCCAGGTTCCACAGTAGCCTATGCCACCACCGTAAGCTACGGTGGTGGCAGTCCTCGTTTTAGCCACCGTAGGCCAGCATGAGGCTGGCGTAAGATAGGGATAGCCACCGTAAGCTACGGTGTCACCGTAGCTTACGGTGGAGGGCAGTTGCAGCTTCCGATTTTTTTGATTAAAAAAGGTCTTTGGGGGTCCAGGCAGTTTCAACTCTTATTCTATCACTGGGAGACGAACCAGAGACGATCTGAGGCGTTTTTGGAGCAAGGAAAGAGTGGAGAAACACAATTCTAACATCGGATTCGTTGGCAAATCATCAATGACGATCATCATCATCATAGTTGCAATCGATTTCGTCATGAGTGGCTAGTCGTTTGTGTTCTTCTCGAATGTAAGCTTCCAATGTAAACAACAAACTTGATGTAATGTGATTCTAGAATAGTGATCTAAGCATTCGATGCTTTTCACTATAATGTTTTTATGATTATTCGTAACGTTTAGTATTATGCTTAATCGAATTTTACAAACCATACGTTCTTGATGCCATTGGCAATTGAGATTTAGTGGATAGGAATTTGGTTGATATCTATACTAATTGATCATCGGGTGACAACCTTGCGTTAGTAACCCGAGTGATTTGTTCCCTTTTATCACGATAGTCACAATTACATGAATCATGTCTATGTGATTCTTTTTAGTTGCATCATGGTTGTTTGTTTACATGGAAGTCTGAAATTCGAGAAGATCACTTTTGTTTGATTGATTAAGAAAACCAAAAAGTTTAGATTTTTACTCAATTTCTAGTTGTTAATTTAGTATCTATCTGTTAAAGTCAACTTATCAACACAAGCTTTTGCCACTTTCAAATTCAAGATCTCAATTCAGTGTAATTTTTAGTCATAGAAGTAGCACATACTCCACAATCTCCCTGTGTTCGACACCCGCTTACCACTAACTAAATTAGTGCAATTGGGTTATCTTTGAGTGGGACTTCGACCTCACGTCAAAATTCAAAATCTTTCTTTAAAAAGACCTTCATTGAAACGCGAATTCTCGGCGAAATATAACTCCACCAACCGATCATGAGTTCCCAAACGATCGCGTTGAATACTCGTTCTTCGTGAACGAGCCATGTCTTGGACTTCTTCTTCTAAGATGGCGTTATAACAAGTCTCCATAAATTCCAATTCCTTCGCGTCTGAACCACTTGAACTACTAGACGAAGTCATAATCTCGGGTGGCAATATAAACCTTGGACGATTCATGTTTTTGAGGAAAATAAATAGAGTTTTTTAGATAATTTTGTGTAGAGAAGGTATAAAAATAGAATGAATGAATGGGTTTATATTGTATTTGTGTTGGTTTATTTAAAAAAAAGGAACTAACGGTCAAAAGACCGTTGACAACAGTTGGATTCCTCTCGGCATGGATCGACAAATGTTTACCGAAATGGGGAGGGGCTTTGCCGAAATTGGGTTGCCGATTTGGTTGCCGATTTTAGGGGGTTTTCCGGGTGGGTTTGCCGACCCACACCGCCCACCCTAAGTGAATTGTCACAAAGTTGATCAAAGTGCAAGTAATGTAGGAGATAGAATGGAGAGTGAGAACCCTTTTCTATGTATAGAAAAAGAGAATTGTTTTCGTCCCATGTAGAAAAGGAGAAGGTGTCTCAACGCATACAGGAAGAGAAACCTTTCTTTACCCTAGAGGATAAACTTTATCCAATAAGGCTCGAGTGTGGAGTGTGTGCATTTGATAACAAATATGTGAAGAGCTTTGGTGATAAGATTGTGGCAAAACCAAATTAATATTGCAAAACATGACCAAGTGGAGTACACGAGGGTCTTTAAAAATCTAAGGAGTCCTTAGACACATTGCAACTTGTTATATTCAAAATCTAGTTTGATATCTGACAATATAACATACATAAAGCATGCATGGGTGAAGCTTTGAAAGGATCGGAGGGGGCGACCGTCTCCGTGGTTTTTTCTGCTAGAAGCACTGATATTTACGATTTTATGTAAAAAAAATTATATGTATTGAGTTTCGTCCCCTCGAATGTATTGAGTATCGCCCCCTCGATAAAAATTTTAAGCCACGCCCCCTCGAGGTTTTCTTTAAAGCTTCGCCACTAAAAGCATGGGAGTTGACACTGAAATAATCACTTACGAGCCAAGAAAACGTTAAAGCAATTGATCTCTAGTGATAATCACTACAAGAAATATGACTTTTGGTGGCAAAATTTTGTTTATCTATGGTGGCGATACATGGCCACCTTGCAAATAGGTGGCGACATATCGCCACCATAGCCCTAGCCAGTGAAAGTCCGTCGCTATAACTTAAAAATGTCGCCACCAGAAGTTTCGCCACCGTAGGCATATCTATAGGGGCGACAAATCGTCACAGAAAAGTTCGTTGCCATAAATTTCTGAGATAAAAAAAAAGTTTTAAAAAAATTAATTTAGGTTTTTGGTGGCGACTTATCGCCACCGTAAATTAAATAGTTTTTTTATTCTGGGGTTTTGGTGGCGATATGTGGCCACTATATATGTAAATTATTTAATTAACTTTTAAAGCAGATTCTTTTAGTGTCGATAAGTCGCCACCTTAGGTTTAAATAATTTTTTTTAATTTTAATCATGAGGTTTTGGTGACGATAAGTCGCCACCATAGATTTAATACACAGTTTTTTAAAACCCTATGGTGGCCATAAATCGCCACCATAGGCTACTGTTTGTAAAAATTATATATAATTTTTTTTATATTTTTCCAGGTTTTATAAACCCAATTCAGAATTAACATTAAAGATCCACTTATAACCAAACTGATATATAACTAAATAAAACATTATCATAAAGCATAGATCCATAATTCATAAAACAAACATGACTTAAACTAATTAGTTAATGTTTTGAACCTAGAAAAGGCTTAAACTAATATTCATCTTCATCATCTTCATCATCGTCATCATCTTCATCGTTATGTGATTGTTGTTGTAGGTTTTGTTGAAGTTGTTATTGCATTTGGGGGTTCAACAATGCCATAGTTTGAGCAACTTGTTGTTGTGTTCCTTGTAGTTGTTGTTTGTTGGCTACCAATTCTTCTTATTGCACTTGCCATTTTTGTTCGAGTTCCTTATATTGTTGTGACGAGGAATCGCCAACATCGAACCCTAGAGATGGTTGGGCAACCACACGACCAATACCTCTTTCATGCCCACTTCTTGGTTTTAAAGCTCGGTTGAGGCACTCCATCTCATCAATCTCTTCTGATCCAAACTCTAGTTGCATTTCATTCTTTGTTGACAATATTTTTTCCTACATCATAAAAATAATTAATATATCAAGTGTTAATAAACAATAGTAGCAATATCAAGTGTTAGAACACTTTATATATCCAACTAAAATACTTAACGGGTCAACATGACTCGAACACATTTGAATTCACATAAGATATCCAACTAAATGACTAAACGGGTCAAAATGACTAGATACAACTTCCAAACACCGAATATATCCAACTAAAATACTTAACGGGTCAAAATGACTCGAACACATTTGAATTCACATAAGATATCCAACTAAATGACTAAACGGGTCAAAATGACTAGATACAACTTCCAAACACCGAATATATCCAACTAAAATACTTAACGGGTCAAAATGACTCAAACCCATTTGAATTCACATAAGATGTCCAACTAAATGACTAAACGGGTCAAAATGACTAGAACCAACTTCCAAACACCGAATATATCCAACTAAAATACTTAACGGGTCAAAATGACTCAAACCCATTTGAATTCACATAAGATGTCCAACTAAATGACTAAACGGGTCAAAATGACTAGAACCAACTTCCAAACACCGAATATATCCATCTAAACGGGTCAAAATTACTTTAATCATGCAAATTAAACTATTTTACTTACATAGTCTGCGGCGGCTCTAGCATTTACCCAATGACCATTCTTCTTTTTGTGTTCCTCCTCCCAGATCTCAATATGGCTTACTTTACCCTTCTTTTTTTTTTGCCTTCCGTCTAAGCTCGGCATAGGGTGTGCACCCTTGAGAGGTAGGGTAGAGCATTTTTCCTCTGTTAGCTTTGTTGGTTTCACAAGTTTTAATGTAGTCTGGATCTAGGAACAACTTATCAATGAGCTCTATCCAATCATCTTCATCCAAGTACACCTTAGGATACGACTCCCTTGCCTGTTGCGTGTTCTCATAGCCCCCGTTGTCAAGAAAATGACACTTCATACGGTGCTTCCACTCCTTATAAGCAGTCTTCATATCACTATTAATCCCGGCTACTATTTCTGGCCACTTCTCATCTTTATAATGAGACTTTAAATCAAACCAAGTCTGCAAAAGGGAAATAATTAGAATATATATATATATATATATATGTATAAATGATGAATTAAAAAAATATATACATGAAGAGCTGGAATTATTTCTTCTTCTGTTCCTTGGGAACATAACGCCATGACTTGTAAAAGAGTGGACAATTCTTAAGTACCAAGTGTGAGACTGCCCGAGCCCACGAGCTGTAATAGTCGCCAATTCCCTTATAGCCCTTTGTGTCCAAGTCAAACTCGATTGGCAACAGTTTGCCACGGTTTCCCTTAATCAGAAGTTCAAGTTCCTTTAGGGTTTGAACGCCTCTTGTATTTTTAGTTTTTGCTACATGAAATTATAAAGTTAGAAAACTAAAAAGATATTCGATATAAACACATATATTTAACTTGAACTAATAATTACTTACCAGACTCACAAGAGGTAGGGATCCGACCAGAATGACGACGAGGATCCCGACCGTCACCATCACCACCATGTCCTCTAGCAACGATAGCCATCTCTTCAAGAAAAATAAATAATTAAAATCATATACAATTAACAAATAATAAACATAATTTAAAAAACTAATAAGGAATAGAATAGCATTACATGGACATACATTTAATCTGAATCATTAATACCATATAACTTTTTTTCATACTGAATCCTCACTATAAATTTGTACATTTATATCATCGTCATCGTCATCGTCATCGTCATCACCATCATCATCATCATCATCATCATCATCATCATCTTCATCATCATCTTCAAATTCGTCTTCTTCTTCATCAATAAGGCCATCAGTTGAACTTGAGGCGCCACTTTCACTCGTCCGCATAGGCAGGGGGCCTAAGTTAATATAAAAGCTACATGGTTCGGTGTTATGTACGCCATCAATGGATCGTGTAGCCAAGTTATAACCAGATGATTGAGTGTCATGCACTACATCTATCTCATCAACAACACTCATACTTGGATGGTCCCAAATGTTTCGATGGTGAACGTATTCAACAACCCTCCAATTGCCATTGGGTCGAGAAGGATCTTGAAGGTAAAACACTTGTGTAGCTTGTGTGGCTAAAATGTATGGTTGATCAGCATATGCTTCACGGCTGATGTCAATATATGTGCCATGGTTCTTCTTGAACGACCTGCTATTAGCCGTGTCGAACCATTTACAACGAAATAGTACAACCGAGTAAGCACTTAGATATTTTAACTCTATGATCTCCTCTAGTTGACCATAATATGTATTTTTATCTTCATCTACTGAAACAACACCACCGGTCTGAGTAGTGCGTCGGATATCACGACTGTGCACCACAAATCTAACACCGTTGACTATGCAAGCAGTGTAAGAATACGAACTCAAAACACCATGTGCCAGTGCCTCTAACTCATCGATACCTTCCAGAGGCATATGTAATTTATCTACGTTATATTTAAACCATTTTGAAAATTCTTCCTCCACTTTTCTTGTCGGGAACTCGGATTTAAACATGTCTATGTATTCTTTAACTTCATCACAGTTGTTTAGCACAAACCATTCAAGTGTCTTCAAGGATTGTCAATCAAATGAATTGTGTTTCGCCTTGGACATTGGGCGGCATTGGCGATGAAAACACGGCTAATTGCCTCTTTGGAATCCCATCATCCGCATTTCTATCAGGGCGGTTGAATTTGGTTTGCACACCCTCAAGATACATAGAGCGAAATGTCAATGCCTCCTCTGCAACATAACCCTCTGCATTTGAGCCTTCGGGCTTGGCATTGTTTCTAACAAATGGTTTCAGTTTTTTCATGAGTCTTTCAAAGGGATACATCCATCTCATATATACGGGTCCACCAAGAATAGCTTCTCTCGGTAAATGAAGAACAAGATGAATCATGATGTCAAAAAATGCCGGAGGATAAATCAGTTCCAAATTGCATAATATATTCACCACATCCTTCTCTGCCTTTTTCATGTCTTTAACATCTAATGATCGTGCACAAATTCTTTTAAAGAGGAAGCAAAGATCGGTGATCGTTGAGGAAATATCGACATGCAGCCTTGCTTGAACTCCTATTGGTAGCAATCGTTGCATGAGGATGTGATGATCATGAGACTTTAACCCGGATATATTCGAAAAGCTAGGAGATACCCTACTTCTAAAGTTCGACCCAAAACCATCGGGTAGTTTCACTTCTTTAACAAACTTACAAAAACGTTCTCGATCAGCCTTCTTGAAAGCGTATGGAGCATGTGGTTGGAAGAGCCTGTTGTTTTCTTTCTTTAGCCCAAGGTTGCAGAAATCGTTTGGCGGTAGCTCGACGGTCGACTGGTGTTAAGCGATTAATCGGATTAATCGTGATTAATCAGCGATTAATCGGAGACCCTAAATTATTACAAATATATATAAATATATAGAGGATCATTGGAAAAACTCCTAGATATCGAAAAACCTAGAAAATATTTTAGTTCTCAAAATAAAAAATTCTCAAATGAACCTAACAGTATATATATATAAACATTTACATATTCCAACATGTCAATATCTTAGTATAGTTAATAAGTAAATATGTAAATAACCTTAAAAAGTAATAAACTAGTACTTATATAAACGTTTAAGTAAAAAAATACAATAATTAAGTCGAATACGTTTAATAATCCCAAAAAAAATACATTTAAGTCAAAAACTACGATATTAAAGTCAAAAAATACAATTTTTTAAGTTTTTCATTTTTTTAATTATTAAAGTTGGCTAACCGTCAAGGCCGCCAAGGACCGCCAAGGACCGATGTTGACCGTCGTTGACCAGCTGACCGTTAAACCATTAATCGTAGACGGTGAGGTACCGCTAAGCGATTAATCGCTGATTAATCACCGATTAATCGCGATATCTACAACATTGCTTTAGCCATAGATTTGGACGAATCCCCATACTTTTCAAGTCTTCTCTTGCTTTGAGTGTGTCTTTTGATTTTTCGTTCATCAGCAAAGTACCAAGCAAACTCTCACACACATTCTTCTCCACATGCATAACATCAAGATTGTGTTTCAGTGGGAGGGAAGACCAATAATCAAGCTCCAAGAAGATGCTGCGTTTGGTCCAATTCAACTCTGGTTGAAGAAGAGCATGCTTTCTTTTCGGACCTACATTGCTAAGATGTTTCCCCGGAACACAAACAGGGACACTATCTATTTGTTTTAATATTTCTGTTTCACTGAGTCGTTTGGGAGCATCCCCCCTTTCCGTTTTGCCATTAAACAATAAACTGTCCCTCCATGCATGTTTAGTACTCAGGAATCGTCTATGGCCAACATAAGCTCTCTTACTGGCTACAGCCATCGAGGGTGTGTCTTTGTTACATGTAGGGCATGCATAATAACCTTGACCACTCCAACCAGACATATAGCTACGAGCGGGATACTCGTTAATGGTCCATAACAGTACAGCACGCATCCTGAATACGGAGTTGGTTGAAGCATCTCTCATTTGAACTCCGTCGGCGCACAACATTTTCAACTCATCCACCAAAGGCCTTAGATAAACATCAATGTCCTTTCCAGGCGATTTTGGCCCGGGAATTAGCAAAGTCAACATGAAAGAAGACTCCTTCATGCATAACCATGGTGGAGTGTTGTATGTTGTCAGAATTACCGGCCACATACTATAAGACAAAGACATATTACCAAACGGGTTAAAGCCATCGGCAGCCAAACCTAATCGAACGTTCCTCGGTTCTCTAGCAAAATCTGGATATCTCTTATCAAACATTTTCCATGCCTCCCCATCAACCGGATGACGCATAATACCATCTGTTGAGCATCCAGTTTTATGCCAAGTCATATCTTTCGCCGTGTACCTGGAACTATACCTTCTTCGAAGCCGTGGAGTTAAAGGAAAATAACGCAACACTTTTTTTGGTACTTTCTTCCCCTTTGTGTTTTTGTCAACCCATCTACTCTCCTTACAAACCGGGCAATTTTGCATTAATGAGTTCTCCTTCCAAAATAAAGCACAGTCATTAATGCAAGCATCGATAGATTCATAGCCTAACCCAATCTTTCTCAGCTTCTTCTTAGCTTCATAGTATGACGTTAGAATATGATTTCCTTTCGGAAATGCAACTGTTAAAAGTTGTAAAAGTTGGTCAAACGAACTATTGGTCCATTTGTTCATTACTTTAATATGCATCAATTTTGCTAGGAAGTTTAGGGAAGACATCCATGTACAATCAGGGTATAACTCGGTATTCAACTCTTTAAACAAATCATCAAATTCCGGGTCTAAACCAGTTCCATCTTCATCTACATTTTCTTCATGTGTATTAAACGCGTTGATAACATCATGAATTGCATCATACATCTCAGGGGGGTTTGTTGCTGCAGACCCTGAAGTATACATATCTGGATCGAAGATCGCTGCCATAGCCTCAGCTTCAGGATGTTCCTCACCGTGATAAAGCCATATCTTATATGATTGTGTAAACCCATTGTCAATTACGTGCGCCCAAATGGTTTTCGTGTTCTGTCTTTTTCCATTATGACACGATTTACATGGGCAATAGGGTTCCCCGCGGCTGTTGACATGTTTCTTGGCAATCTCTAGAAACTGTTCAAGACCTTCGTGGAATTGCGTAGAATTCCGGTTTCGCAAGCTAATCCAACTCTTATCAATTGTCATGACTGTTTTATTATTTATTAACAATTAGCTAGAATATAACAAATTATATCATATCAAATTGCTTACAAATTAATGGTAGCAACAACTAGCACCAAAGGTCATAGCGCATATAAGATGCATACAAGTAAAATAAACAATAACAACTAGCACCAAAGGTCATAGCGCATATAAGATCCTAACCCACCTTTTGATTATTCTATCTCATATGTATACATTTTAACGTGTGGACACTTAAGAAAAAATCGGCAGCAATTCCTCTCAACTCCCCAAGTATGCGTATAAACAGCATACTCGAAGGAGTGAGAGAAAGAGCTACCGATTTTTTCTTAAATGTCAAAACGTTAAAATGTATACATATCCTAAATGAGATAGAATAATCAAACGGCAGTCCCAAACGGGGACAATCCAAAGCTTATCTCTATTAGATAATCTTTGGACGTGTATAGTCTAAAGGGTTATCTTAAATGGAATACGAACATACTAATACATTAGAACATATACATACACATACACAACATAACTACATGCATATAAACATATATACAAACATACACATACTTACTTAAACTAGGGTAAAAGGTTGTTGGGATTTGGCAGTGGTATTCGGGTCGCCCGGTGACATATTTTAAAATTACGTGACCGATAGATTAATAGTTTATAAAAGAGTTTACCGAATTAATTTATGATTAATTCTGTAACGCAGCGGAATAAGATTATATATATATAAATATATATATACATATATAACAAATTATATATATTAAAAACTATTTAATCAATTAACACAAATACCAGTACGCAACAGGATCCGATTACCGAACACGCAAACACAGAAATAAATAAATAAACAATCTAAACTAATAGTGAGTTTAGATATACCTTGGCGGTGTTGAACAAACGTTCGAGACACCGAGTTTCAACGAACGAGCGCTAGGTTGAAACGGAACGAACCACTTTCGGTCGCAAACGGTTGTCGCGTATCGCGATGATTCTCGTGGTCCGGTGTCGCGTACCCCTACGGGACGGCGTTTATGACACGTGGTCATTACGCATCGCGAGAGTACGTCTTGACAGACGTGGCGTCTCGCGAGACTACGAGATCAATCAGATTCAGATCTGATTGCAACCGGAGACGGCTCACGGCGAAAGGCGTCGGGCTCGCGTCGACAGTCGACGGTTCAGCGACAGCAGGCGAGCGGCGGTAGTGGTGGCGGGTGACGACGGCGGACGGTGGCAGCGGCGGCGTCGGCGGCGGCGAGTTCCACGGTGGTGATCGGCGGGTTTTGCGGCGGTGATTGGCGGCGAACTGAGCGGCGGATCAAGGCGTACGAGGCGGCGATCTCTAGACCGTAAGGCGGTCTACGGGCGTTGACTGACGGAACACCCTAACTTGCAACCACCACCAAGTTATGGTGGTGCGAAGATGGCCACCGAGTTAAGCGGTGGCGGCGATCGGCGAAACGGCCGAAGCCGTTTTTTCTTTGCGTGGGGTTCTTCGAGAGGAGAACGAAACAGGAGAATTATTCTCCTTTTTTTTCTTGCGGCCATCGAACCAAAAATTAGGTCATTAGGGTTAATCCCTAATCATCTAATATTTATTAGATGTTCGGCCCGTCTCGATGGTAAAGCCCATTTTTCGTACGCGAGCCCACGAGCTAACGTTAGAAAATATTTCAATAACGAATAGCTCGACCGTGAATTTAAATAAAACTCTTTTATTTAAATATCTTTCACCCATTATTATTAAGCCGGTAATAATAATATTATTGATTATTAATTATTTATAACTATTATAAATAATATATATAATCAAACGTTTTCGTTTCTTTTACCGGTTAACTCTTAAGCGGGTTTAGAGTTCGTTGCACCCGGTGTAACTCTTACGGGTCGTAACCGGGTCGGGTTCAAGATTTGTCGGGTCAGGACACATAATATCCAACAGTCTCCCACTTGGACTGATCGCGACAAGATCTAAGAAACAGACAGAGGTGCTCTAGCTACACATGACTGTCCCAACTAGTTATGACACTTCAAGTCAACAACCAAGGCATATCTGTTGTCAAGCAACTGATATTAGACTTGTGGTAATTTGAAGTCATTGTATCCCTTCCGTATATGACATCAATTGAACGATGGACATGGATTCAATTCATTCTCATCTAATGTTCAATCATTATGTTTCTCGATATAGATTCGAAGTGGTCCAAAACAAACACACAGTAGGTTTGGGTAAGGCCTTACACTTTGTACTTGGAATCAACGAGGGCGCCACGATGTCTAGCTGTTGCATGATTAGTGCAAGAGTACAGAATCCCATATTGACTACATACAGCTCCCACTGAACTTCAGATCCATTCCCAAAAGTAGCCGTTATGACTGGCAGTTACGCGACAGCGTTAACCTACAATCAAAGAACAGTCTTTGGTAAAGGGGAGGTCGCTCATGTATCTCAGGTCTAAGGATACTAATGAGTATACCATTAATCAAATCCATCTTATGATTGAATCCATGAAGATGGTTTGATGCGAGTTACGTCCAACGTCATTCCCCAATGAGGTCTGTGAGTCTGGATTGTCAACCATTGAGTCCAGAGTCAGAATAGTCTTACCTCAGATTCGTTCCCACGAGTCTGAACGACTACGGACAGTTTAGAATAATACATCTATTCCTCAGCATCATTATGAAATAATGCATGTGAGTTTGGATCGTCAATGTCTTGAGTCCAAAGTCATAAGTAGTCTTACTTCAGATTCGTGTCCACGATTCTGATCGACTGTGAGGAATAATATGCATTTATTCACGGATTTAAACGTATTAAAATCGAAAACAGTTATAGAATCTAGCTTTACATCTAATCCTTTAGAGGAAGCCGGATGATAATGTATAACTGTTAGAGTTCGTACATCCAAATACTAGTTCAAAACATACATGTAGTGTATATTGGTCGAACGTCATTAGTATGAGGTTAATGAGCTTTAAAATTCATTGTTTTACCGACCAGGTTTTGAAATGTGCTATAATTTTGGTTATCCAATATTTCATAGTTCCAGTATTTCTCTGAATAGTGGAATTTCCTCAAAGTGTGCTGGTTTTGTGATCATAGTGATCCTTGGTATTCACCATTGTTACTGTGTGATCACAATGTCTTGTTTGGTTAAAACTCTAACCATGTCAAGAATCCTTCTGAACCTTTCAGACAAGCAGCAGTTTAATGTCACTTGAGTTGGCTAATTAATTTAGATTTAGTTGTGGAATCTGCCACAATATAAAATCTTTATTATGAGCAAGAGGTGTCTTGGTCAATCATGAAAACTTGTAGTAGTGTATTTCTACATGGTGAATGTTAATACCAATGCAACTTAGTGTATTGTGTTCAACAATTCACGATATCAATGTAACTTACGTACATTGATTTTTCCCTTTTGGTGTCCATAGTGTAACCCTGTACAGTGACAACCTCAGTGTAACTCTGTACAGTGATCTCTCCCTTTCGATGTCATTAATGTAGCTCTGTACAGTGACATCTTTGTTTAATCACATATTCAAGGTGTGATTATATTGCCCCATAAGTTGCTTATAGCTGTGGATCTCTATCCATTAAGAAACTTCTTTTAAATTCTTTGTACCATAAAATCCACATTATGTATAATCACATAAGGATTTTATTCTATCTTTCAGTATATCATCGTCATACGGGTGAGGATTGAAAGAGTGCTCCCACTAGCCTTTATGTAAACACATCAAATTATGGCATTAAGCCATTCTCAGATTCAAGATCTGATATTGCAATTTTGAATTTGCAAGTGTGTTTAAATATGTATTTCCTGTTTAATGCAACAAACTTTTGTTGGTCAGGAAATATGCGAACAATGGATTTGTGACTCTTGAACCACTTCAAGATCACCGTCCTTTACTTCTAGTTCCAGTTAAATAACTTGGGAACTTAACCTTCCATTTCAGAAGCTAGAACACAACTTTCTATCTTCTGTGTGGAATTAGAATTCCATATGGATGGTGGAAGTAGTATCCATTGTTATATGTAGTATCTAACGAGAATAAATTCTCATTGTCAAAAGACATTTGATACTAGATCTCTCAAGCGAGTGGTGATGAAGAGAGTGATACTAAATAAGGGCGTGTATGGCAAATACTTCCTATATATCATCTTTCAAGCGTTGACAAGCATCGTTTGATTCCTATCATGTGCTCAGGCCAAGGCTGAGCACGTAGGACCAGATTAGTGAAAAATCTTTCACATATCTTAAGATGATTTTAGGGTTCGTCAAGCTTAGGTATTCTTTATTACGATCAGACTTAGAATTGTGATCGTATTTGTAAAGCTGGTTCTTTGACTTCATTTTGAAATGTTCTTATACAACTCAAGAATTTTCATTGATGCTTATAACCATAAGCATATTTACTATGACTACCGTCATAGTTATGAAGTAACTTTTATGATTCTTGTTATATGGTTCTTTTAGGTTTGCCAACACAAGAGTGTCTAAGCCTTAGAAAGAACATTTAACAGTTCACTCGAATGAGTGAAGGATTTGGTTGTGAGTTTGTGAAAGCACGACACGTATCAGGAAACTTAATCCCATGGTGGATCATAGGGTCCAGTTGGGGCGTATCCTTTTACGCATGTCTTGCTTACACGAATAAGTCACAAACAAGAATCATTAGAACCAGGTATGTTTCATAAAGAAACATTAACTTATGTTATTAGTCTGATATAAAATCAGTGAAAAGCAAAGTATTAATCCCAGACGAGCTAGGTCAAAACAACCACTTGTTTTGAATACTACCAAGGAGTGAAAGACATGATTGAAAGCAAATGGCCTAAAAGGGTAATTCGAATCATGTGTCCCTCGATTTAAGCTTTTCTTATTTTCACGTTCCTACAAGGCATGCATGCATGCGTTGGGGAATACTCGTGAAAATCTAATAACATTAGTTTGAATACCAACAGAGAAGTCTAACGTTCTCCATTTTCTTTGAGCTTAACGGGGTAGTGTATAGTACCCGATTTGTTGTTCATGGAGCACTGGTGCTTGTCATGATGATGCAGCAATGATCGTACAAATCTTTTGCCATGGGCGTTGATGCCAAATGATCACAGCATTTTATTGCCCTTAGAGTCGATACTCTTTTCTTGGTACGAGGCATTTTAACACGGTAGCAATCACCTATGACACACGAAGTGTTAATTGAGCATAATGCTATCAACTGGTTGAACTTTTCACTAAAGCACACAGTATTACTGGTTCTATAGTAGTGAAAAGGTATAAGCCCAGATACTCGTGGGGTAACCAAGTTGAATCAGGTGATACTGGTACCCTTTCATCTTAATGACATGGTCCTATAGAGAAGAGCCTTGCATGGAGCTCTTCTCCATATAGAAACGAAAACATGCAGTTAAGCTTGTTTGTTATGTCATTGATACTCAAGTCTTGCATTTTGCTGACTATCAGGAAATATGCGAGCCTGCATAATATTATCTACCTTAGAGGTGTTAGTATTATGTTATTTAATCCAGGCGCGTTGTATTCCTATAAGGAACACAACTACGGCGATTGGGCTCTTCAAGACATAGAGTTTGTGAAAGAATGTCAGAACATCTTCTGAGTTTGTTTCAACAAGATGAAAGTTGGTGTTATTTGATTTGTCCTACTGGAGGACTGATTTAAAAGGGATAAGGGATTTGTTTTCATTAGCCGTTATGAAATGATAAGCAAAGCACAATACATTAGTATTTTTGATGTAAAGTATTTTCTTATTATAAATTGGTAAGATTTATTTTATAAGAAAATTGAGAATTCGATTAGACAAGTTTACTTGAGACCGCCAAATGAGCCTCAGGAGCAAATTTGTGTAACCAAAATGACAGCGGGTGTCAATTGCGAAATCACAGTCACAACTCTCGATATGAGGCCGCTATATACATACTTGTATATTTTGCGATACGTTTAGCCTCATCCGTGCCCACTTTAGCAATACACATCCGTAGCGCGGTGTTGAAATACTCCAACACTACGAACATATACATCTAAAGCGATAGTAATCCTAAATGGTCGATGCGACGGACACGGTGTTGAAATACTCCAATGTCCTCACCTCAGAAGGTACCCTCGGCACCAAGTGCGGTGTTGAAATACTCCAACACTGATGCTCCGGTAAATACGTTCCAAGTTCGACTTGAGATGGGATGGCACGAACTATCAGTTTTTTTAATTACCAGATAGGGATATTAAAATCAATTTTAATATTGGTGATCGTTGGACGCAACCGATAAACCCTATCATCACTCGGGACATTCATTTTAAATAACCTATTATGTAAAAATACAACTAGGTTGTCGCGAGTTATGTAACCAGTCAAAAGTTAATAAACGACTTATTAAGTTTGATTGAGTTTTATAAAGTTTGAAAATTTTCAAAGAAAAACTCATTAAGGTGGTTACATTAAAATTTAGGTCAAGTTGTAAAGGCTTTTAGAACTTGTAACCTATAGATTGTATTCTCAGTTTTAAAACCATTTTAAAAGGATTTCGGTGTTTTAGTTGGTGTGTAATACCACTATTAAAACAAGCAACCAAAACAAGCAAAACGAATATGTATTCGGCCATAAGGGTTTTGGTCTTGCTAGAGCCTTTTAGCGAGACCAAATGGGTCACGGGACAAAAGTATAAAACAACCACAAGGCAGACATCTTCATGTAGCGTGCAGGTTCTGTAAGCTCCCACTGACCTCAAGACGCCTCTTGACATCGATTGGATCTTCGGGTCTTCTTGATGACAACTTTTGCCAAAATAGAAGATTTCGTAAAAGGAAAAACCTAAATACAATTTTGAACCCAAAAATGTGGGCCAACCCAAAGTCTAAACTATTATAATAATGGGCCAAAACATGGGCCAAACCATAACAGTAAAATAATCACGCAACAGTCAAATAGCGGTCGGGCCGAATACATACAAAATACAATCAAAACAAATTGCAATTTTAATTGGTCAAAATAAAGTTGACCAAAATGCAATTTAATTATGCAATACAAATAAAATCTGATTCGCAACTTTCGGGCGTTTAACCCCAGTTTGCGAATCCACCGGTTTAAAATCGATCGGTTCCGATTTGCGCGTGGTAATCAAGGCTCTGATACCACTGTTGGGATTTGGCAGTGGTATTCGGGTCGCCCGGTGACATATTTTAAAATTACGTGACCGATAGATTAATAGTTTATAAAAGAGTTTACCGAATTAATTTATGATTAATTCTGTAACGCAGCGGAATAAGATTATATATATATAAATATATATATACATATATAACAAATTATATATATTAAAAACTATTTAATCAATTAACACAAATACCAGTACGCAACAGGATCCGATTACCGAACACGCAAACACAGAAATAAATAAATAAACAATCTAAACTAATAGTGAGTTTAGATATACCTTGGCGGTGTTGAACAAACGTTCGAGACACCGAGTTTCAACGAACGAGCGCTAGGTTGAAACGGAACGAACCACTTTCGGTCGCAAACGGTTGTCGCGTATCGCGATGATTCTCGTGGTCCGGTGTCGCGTACCCCTACGGGACGGCGTTTATGACACGTGGTCATTACGCATCGCGAGAGTACGTCTTGACAGACGTGGCGTCTCGCGAGACTACGAGATCAATCAGATTCAGATCTGATTGCAACCGGAGACGGCTCACGGCGAAAGGCGTCGGGCTCGCGTCGACAGTCGACGGTTCAGCGACAGCAGGCGAGCGGCGGTAGTGGTGGCGGGTGACGACGGCGGACGGTGGCAGCGGCGGCGTCGGCGGCGGCGAGTTCCACGGTGGTGATCGGCGGGTTTTGCGGCGGTGATTGGCGGCGAACTGAGCGGCGGATCAAGGCGTACGAGGCGGCGATCTCTAGACCGTAAGGCGGTCTACGGGCGTTGACTGACGGAACACCCTAACTTGCAACCACCACCAAGTTATGGTGGTGCGAAGATGGCCACCGAGTTAAGCGGTGGCGGCGATCGGCGAAACGGCCGAAGCCGTTTTTTCTTTGCGTGGGGTTCTTCGAGAGGAGAACGAAACAGGAGAATTATTCTCCTTTTTTTTCTTGCGGCCATCGAACCAAAAATTAGGTCATTAGGGTTAATCCCTAATCATCTAATATTTATTAGATGTTCGGCCCGTCTCGATGGTAAAGCCCATTTTTCGTACGCGAGCCCACGAGCTAACGTTAGAAAATATTTCAATAACGAATAGCTCGACCGTGAATTTAAATAAAACTCTTTTATTTAAATATCTTTCACCCATTATTATTAAGCCGGTAATAATAATATTATTGATTATTAATTATTTATAACTATTATAAATAATATATATAATCAAACGTTTTCGTTTCTTTTACCGGTTAACTCTTAAGCGGGTTTAGAGTTCGTTGCACCCGGTGTAACTCTTACGGGTCGTAACCGGGTCGGGTTCAAGATTTGTCGGGTCAGGACACATAATATCCAACAAAGGTTACCTCAACGGTGATAATAAGAAAGAAAGAATATTAAGGAACGTGCAATCGAACCCAATGAGATCCTCAACACCGATGTCTTCAAGGATCTATAAAGATAAGTATATTATTAGTAAAAACTGCATTACAATTCAAGAAGAGTAAGTTGGAGGTGGTTGTTGTGAAGGAAGTAATTTCTAACAGAGGTAGATTATTACAAGCATAGTTCTAATTGAGAATATGGTTGAACCATTTCAACAAGCACCTTGTGTGCATTAATGAATGAACCAAGTTAAAGAACTAATTATCATCAATCCGTCCAGCCCCAAGCTCACAATCAATAAACAAGAATCATGTTTTTATGAAATTTGTAATCATACATCATTGAAAAATTGAAACTAAACTAAATTTTTTTTTAGACTTTACCTTAAATCTGCTCAAAGAAGTAATTAACAATCAATATTCTAGCACCAATTACACCATGAAAATTTCAAACACCTAAGGAAACAAAAGCAGCGATCGACATTCCAAGAGAAAGAGTCTGTCTCGGGTTTATCGGTGCTCCCGACGGAACCGATATAACTAAGAACCGGTATACTGCCTGGTATACTCGGTCTTTGATTTGGGTGCAAATCGGGAATCGGGTCGGTGGATTGAAGAAAGTAAAAACAAAACAAACCTTCGATTTGGTGCCTAGCGGCGGGACGACGACGAGCGCAGGGGTAGGCGACCGACGACGGCGAGCTCGCGGGGTGGTGCGGCGCTGTGGAGGAAGAAAGAATTTGGGGTTTTGTGAGTTTTGGAGAAGCAAAATTGAATCTGCGTATTTTGTAGAAAAGAAACCCTACGGTGGCGACTTGTCGCCACCAACGATTACAAAAACGACGCCGTTTGCTTTATTACTGATGGGTGGCGATTTATCGCCACCATAGGCTACATAAAAACGACATCGTCTCTAATTTTCTCGAGAAACAAATAAATAAATAATTATTAAAAAACATGAAAGCTTTCGGTGGAGGCGACAAGTCGCCACCATAGAGTATTTCAGAAAAAAAGTTTTAATATTTTTAGTAAACAGATCAATATAAAAAACTATAAAATAAATAAATTAAGCCAATGGTGACGATATGTCGCCACCATCTTTTTTCACGAGGCGCCAATATTTCCCGCTCAACGTATCGTGGCTACAAATCGCCACTATAGGTGAAAGTTTAATACTTTTCGCTCGAAACTTTTGGTGACGACTTGTCGCCACCTAAAACCTATCTTTGGTGACGACATTTGTCGCCACCTTAGCTCTCGCCACCAAAAACTCAATTTCTTGTAGTGAATTATGGTTTGTGACTTTGTGAAGACAAACATAATGTTTTAGATCCCAACCAATCTGAGAGTTGAGAGTAAAGCTCATGGAAAAGAGGACATAAGGGAACCTAACCTAGTTAAGTAGATGTCTCAATATCAAAGTTCAATAGGGCAACCTACACATGTAATCTAGGGAGGTCACTTTGGAGGAGTACCGCAAACTATATAAATGGGAGTCATGTACTTCCTAATCTTTCCTAACCAGTGATATTGATGTGAAGTTTAGCATAATAGGGTTAAAAATTTATTAAAATCAAGAAAACCAAATGCTTTTAATATATGATTTGTAAAAATCATCTATGTAAGAGAGAAGTGTAAAAAATAGTTTTCACTAACTTTGAACACAAATATTTATATGTAAGTGCGATTAATAATTAATATTTATTGTGTTTAAGTTCTATCATGTGAATAAAAATAAATTGTGTGTAAAATCAAGCTAATGTAGATGAGATATCAAACTCAAAGTGTGCGTACGTTTAAAATTTATATAGTTGTGATCATAACTATTTCAGTCCAAGAAATTAAGGTTTTGTCTTTTTAAGTTATAAGGTGCAAACATGTGGTAGGAAAAAAATTTACTTAAAAAGAAACTATTGTACAAAGAATTAAATGACTCTTAACTAATTACTTCATTGCATCTTTGTCACCACGCTTTGGATTATTTGGAAGACAAGAAACGATAAGCACTTTAACAATCGGATCAGCAGATCGGATGAAATTTCAGCGACATTAAATTTTGGTCCTTTTCTTGAATTAAGTCTCGGGGTCGTTTAGATTCGTTTGATTGGTCAAAATGGTGTAATTTCTATTTTACTTTGTAATTTTTCTAATTCCTTGCTAGCGTTTTAATCTTATCCGCCGTTTAGGAAAAAAAAAATTATTGTTTCAAAAGATATTCAATACCATATTTAATATGACAATAATGAGTTGGAGGCTCTTTTCATTTTTTGACCGTAAAACTAAGGAGTGACCTTAGTAGAAACTAGAAAGTAGGCTAGAACAAGCTTAAGCTTTAACATGGTAAGAGGCTCTGTATGCTCTCAAACATACAAATGGTGATCATCTTCTCTTGGTCCGGCTAATTCGAAGGACCGATCTCGTATAAGTCGGTATAGATCGGGGAGGGCTTTAAACAAGTTTGTTTAATCCCATTTAATTAGATAGACGAGTTATGTTTATTTAATTGTATTAGATTAGTATTAGGACTCTAAGTAGTCTTCCTATATTTTTAAGTGTATGTTGAAAACGTAAATATTCACAACCATCTTATATAGCGGAACCTATTGCTTTTAAATAATATAAATTACATAGTACATTACTTACAATAAATAACAATATAATAACATCTATTTATAAATTTGTAAATATCTTTTTGTATACAACATTTGATGTTTTATTCGTCACATTACCATCTTTATCAACACTTAAATAGTTGAAGTCCGGATTTTCTATTCACTCTTGACAATACTACCTACAACTATGTATGGGTAAAAATGGGATGATTGAAAAACAAACCAACTCTAGATATATATATATACTAGTTTTTGATACCCGTGCGACGCACGGGTGGTTTTAAAAAAAAAATAACATTTAAAATATTATAATAAATGTAATTCAATTATTGGAATTAAAGGAAAATACAAAAATTCGATAATATGAAAAAGTCACAAACTTGAAATACTGACTTATAAACAACATTTGATGTTTTATTTGTCACTTTTCATTCTTCATCCAATATGAGAAGTTTCGTTCCATCACTATTCTTAGTGCATGTTTGGCTAACCATTACAAACCAACTTATTGACTTATTGGCTTTTCAAAAAGCCAATAAGTGAAAAAAAATATTTGGATAATGTAAAAGCACTTTTTTAAAACAACTTTTGGAGAAGGATGATTCTTTATTAACCCAAAAGCCAAGAAATCTTGACTTTTAAAACTCCATTTGACTTTTGGATTAACATATTACTTTTATACCCTTAAATAAACCCTCAAATATATAAAGGATGTCCATTTTGTTTATTTTACCTAAATAAGCTAATCCAAATATTTTTTAGAAACAACTTATTGACTTATTGGTTTTTTCTACCACAAAAGCTAATCCAAACATTTATTTAAAAACTCCTTTTATAAAAGTTAAAAGTCAATAAGTCATTTTGTTAAAAAGTGCTTTTGCCCCCAAATAAGCACAACCAAACATACCCTTAACCCTTGATAATGTAACATAAAGCTGACCCTGACTAAAGAGAAGAGTACTATGTTTTATAAATCCCCTGGCATCTTCCTCTGGCATCTATGGATTTGAGCAATAAATGATTTGAGAAATTGGAATTCTATATATATATATTAATATATATATATATATATATATATATATATATATATATAGGTTTAGGGTAAAATACATCAAGCAAAAACGCTACATCCATTGCGGATTGATCTGGGGCGTCCATCAAGATCATCCAACAGCCATGATCTATGGTGTTTCCGCCTATGGTGTTTTTTTTCCCCACCGAAAACGCCATAGGCGAAAACACCATAGATCTTGGCTGTTGGATGATCTTGATGGACGCCCCAGATCAATCCGCAATGGATGTAGGCTTTTTATGTGATATATATGGAATTTAAAAAAAATAAAAACGGAAATAAGGATATTGATTTACGAAATTTGTTAAAAAAAATTACATTAAATGGTGGCATTTATTTAGGAAAGTTAATTGGATTATTTTGAAATTTTCAAAAAGTTCGGAGATTTAATTGTATAAATTTGTTAAAATTGAATATTTGATTGGTAAATATTCAAATTCCTAAAATTAGGGAAGAGTAGCTGTATGTAAAATGCATTGTTTACAAAATATAAAAATTTGAATTTAATATTCAAAATATTCTTACATAATTTTTATAAAATTATGATCCTCAAAATTAAATGTCTAAATAATGTTCTATTAATTTAGCCACTCGTGTAATTATTTCCTCAAATATATTTTCCGTGCTAATGTATTAATTAAAGTTTGTAAATTAGTTATCAATGCAAAATATATTTTTTTGAGATTATTTTTTCAAATATATTTTTAATGTAATTGACATCAAAAAATTGTATTATTTCTTTCAGACTTTTTGGATCATTGTTGATTTATTCGCAGGGCTTTGTTCGAAACTTTGTTCAATTTTTTTCATTTACAGATTTGGGGTTTTATAGAAGTATCTTATCCCTGTGTTATTAATTTGTGATGTTGTTAAAATATATAATGATGTCAATTACATTAAAAATATATAATGATGTCAATTACATTAAGAATATATTTGTTAAAAATCAAACTTATATTTTGCTAAATATAAAATAGTTGAACATAAATACACTTTGATTTGATTCATTAAGTGGCAAACCATTTGAGCGGGAAAATAAAAAAAAAAGATTGTTGTGGTGATGACATGTGGCATTCAATCTTTTCATATATATATTATATTATATATATATATATTATATATATATATTATATATTATATATATATATATATAAATTTTAAGGTTTATTTAAATTATGGAGGTTGCTACGGGTTGAAAAAAAATTCAATCTAAATTAAAAGGTTACCAAAATTAGATAAATCATATCTCTTAATTTCTATTTTTTAATACCAAAATTTAAAACTAATTGAGTATGTTATATGATTATATTGTAAATTTAAAAATGATTGAGTAGCCCTTGTTAAGTTTTAAAAGTGATTGATTACTTAATGATGAGTATCTATTATTATTTATAGTAAGTTTAAAACTAATTGAGTATCTATTATTAAGTTTTAAATTTAAAATTTTTAAACTGATTGATTATTTATTATATGATTGTTTAGTATTTATAATAAATTTAAAACCGATTGAGTATCCCCTATTTTTTTTAAATGGCGTTTGGAACTACTCCCCAAATGTCCAATACCCGAGTGAGCCTTCCTGAGACGGGATTGCAACCGTCCATACTAAGTTGTAAATTTAAAATTTAGTTGTTTATATTAAGTTGTAAATTTAAAATTTTAAAATTAATTAATTATTTATAGTAAATTTTGTATTTATTGTGGCATTCTATGATTGATTGTTTATATTAAAGTTTTTAAGTAGAAAATAATAATAACTCATTTTTTATTAGTAATAAAATGAATATGTGTTGCACGTAGATTTGTGTTTTATTTAACGTATTATTAAAAATATGAATTCATAATATTATTTTAAAAGTTAATAGGTTTCACTTCTATAAATAAATCAGTAGCTTTTTGGAGGGAATTTTATTGTGAGAATTAACGTAGTAATGACATGTGTCTCAAATGTAATTGTTTATTAGTGTAGAAAGATTTAAATGTTTTGTAGAAGTTATCGTATTATGTATATTCTCAACCAAAGGATTTTTGTCCTAATAGTACTTTTGTGTTAGATAAGGTTTTATCTTTATAAATGACAAGAGTTCAAACTTATGATGGATAAAATATTTATCATTAAAAAAGTATTTTCCCACGAATAAAGTGCATATTTGTTATTTATTTAAATCGGAATACGTTGATGATTTTCTAGAAAGATGACGATGAGCAAAGTAAGAAAAAATTAGAGCCGTACAAAATTCTACTATACTACAAAAAACAACGTGATAAACACTGTTTTTGTCTTTTAATGTAAAACGTAATGATGTTGAATATTAACAGTTTGAAAGTTAAAGCAAAAGCAACAATGGCCCACCGGCGAGAGGTGCGTAAAATAACCGGTTAAACGATCTCAATCGGGGTTTTAACCAGTAAACGAGCCGGTTTTTAGCTCGTATTATAAGAATCGGTTCATAACTAGGAAAAACCGACATTTTGAAACCGGTTAGGTGTTTTTCAAATTGTTAGGTTATAAACCAGTTTTTTTAGCCCATTAATAACCGGTTATTTTTTTGAACGGCATCGATCAGACGCGACCCTGGTCTCACGTGTAAACCTATCATTACGGGGTTATGTCCAGGTCGATTACTAGGACTTCCGTGAAAACCAAGACACTCTCTCCTGAACCATTCTCCTGGCAGAAATCTCCTCCTAAAACTGTCTCCCTTTGAATTAGAACCCGGGTCACATAGTGGCCAAAGCCCAAAAAGCCAAAGAGGTAACCGGTTATTAACGTTTAAAATTTTTTTGACCGTCTTTTATAACGGCTACATAGCCGTTTGTAGCTGTTAGAATCTGATTTTTTAACAATTTCACCCCTAGAACAAGTATTAATAGGTGGTTGAGGTGTTAGTTTTATCACAAATTTTTTTTACAATCTTCAAACACTCTATAAAAATTTTTAAAAACGCAAAGAAAAAAAATCACGATGGTGGATAACAACAAGAACATTGAGATTAATCGACCATTGTGGGTCGTGAGGGTCCTTCGCACACAAAGGGTTCACGAGTTTTGGAATAATTACAATTTGTGTAAGATATTGAATGCTAGTGAAATTAAATAGCACGATGCAAAAACTATGCTGCTATATCTCCGTATTAAGTAAATAAGTCGCAAGATTAAATAGGAATATTTCAAGTCACATTTACTATTTATATTTTTTAAATTCAAATCATTTTAACTTTAAACATATTATTTATATCACTATAAATTTTTTTAGGGGGAATTGCATATATTACTCGATCTACTTTGAAACAAAATTGCATATTACTCCAAAACACAAGTTTCTAATATATAATACACAATGTACATTAAGCATGATTTAAAGATATATGTAATTTCTTAAGTTTAGAGGAGAAGATATACATATGCTCTAAAAAATTAAGTATTATTTTGTTATAATTATTTACTTAGGGCACACGGTATACTGGTGTGATGGGACGCCATTCTACACTTTAACGACGCCATTGGGCGCCAACACCGTCCCCCTCTCGCGTTAAGCCCAGGCGCCATAGGGCTGCGCCATATCTTTGGCGCGCGTTAACCTTCATTTTTGAATGTTTGAACCTTCTCTAATTTGTATTCATTAATTAAAAAGAAAAAAAATTAATTAAAAATAGTTTAACACCACATGGAGTATCCCCACCTATGTTATATGGTGTTAACAATGACATGACGCATACGTGGCGGTGTTAAAGTTTAACATAGCATGAGGTATACCCTCATGCCCTTAGGTGACCATTTATGTTTTACCTACTGCATCTATATGATTTTTTTATTTATTTATTTTCTATACTTCATAAAGTATAGATTTTTACCTACTACATCTATAAAAAAAATTTATTTTTTATTTTCTATACTTCATAAAGTAACTCTCATAAAGTATATATTTATTTTCTAATGGATGGTATTTGTGTATTTTTGTTTTAGTGAATCTGAACAAAATAAGGAAACATAAAAGTAAAAACAAATGAAAAACAAGGATAAACCATGTATAAATTTGAAATTGCTACTTGTAAAACTAATAATTTAGATTATTATCTTAAATTAATCA
This sequence comes from Deinandra increscens subsp. villosa, assembly GCA_039602395.1. Taxonomy (NCBI): domain Eukaryota; kingdom Viridiplantae; phylum Streptophyta; class Magnoliopsida; order Asterales; family Asteraceae; genus Deinandra; species Deinandra increscens. The sequence continues at coordinate 35,228,094 of JBCNJP010000027.1, forward strand.
TACTTTGAATGATCCAGTTTGCCAAGCTTTCAAGATAAGTTGCAGAAACTCTTATACCCGATTACGCCGAACCAAACCGATGTGTGTTCCATTTGTTACATAAAAAGACCCCACGTGTATGATTACACATTTATTGCCCCCGAATATTCCACATGGTACTCTTTTCTTTTAACTTTTTCTAAGACTGAAATATACCACTTTTCAATCCATCTAATATATTACTTTTTTCTTTGATTCAACAAATATTTTTACCAACACGAACTTTAAATTTAAACATTTTTAATAGCGTTAAGACTACTTTAAATTTTTGATATCCGAGTAAGTATTTTTTTTTAAAAAATTACAATAGTTAATACTAAATTTTACACTTCAAACTTAGAAAACTCATAACTTAAGAAAAACTCCATTGACTCAAGTTTTAAACTTAGTAGTTCAAACAATACAAACCCTCAAATATCATCCACATGCTAGTTTCTTTACGAGAAACATGCACACTTAAAATTTACATAATTACATTAATTGAACATCACTTAAATCTACATAATTACACCAGTAATATTTAACATCGCGATTACAAGGTACTCTTAAATATTTAAAAAGTAACATTTTTACTACGCATACACACCCAGGGAATTGAAACATTTTTATTTTAAGTTTTTACTGTTACCATTAGACGATGGGATACATTGACTTGGTCAAAACAATCTTAGACGCCTTCTCCGTTATCATCTTCCAGCAGGTTAAGATACTCAGAATACAACTTCTCAAGCATCTTGCTTTCGTCATCATCACCGGACGACGTCGTTAGATACTCACACCCGTCGAAGTCAAAGGGTAACTCCTGGTCAAACAGTGGCGACCAATCCGGCCAAGGAAAAAGTAAATCATCCATTTCTCCGTCGCCGGAGAACGAACTCAACGATAGTTCCGATTGTGACGAAGATAGCGACGAAGAAGTTGTTGTTGAAGAAGAATTCAGAATCTCCGTCGTTGACTTTTGAACTTCTGTTGACTTCCCTTTCCTTTTCCTCGTCGGCTTCTTCTTTTTGCCGGTTTTGGATCCGTCGTCGTCCTCCGGCGGGTGATTCTCGCCGACGACGGGTTTCCGTTTAAGATGCGAGTTCCAGTGGTTTTTAATCTCATTGTCGGTTCGACCTGGAAGTTCCGTGGCTATGAACGACCACCGGCTGCCGTGAACGCCGTGGAGCCGGACGATGACGTCATCCTCCTCGGCGGTGAAGCTCCCTCTCTTGATTCCCGGCCGGAGATAATTCATCCATCTCAGCCTGCAACTCTTTCCGCATCTAAGTAATCCTGACGTACCAGTTAATTAAAACAAAAATTAATTAATATGATTGTACTTGTTTTTAGTTCAGAAATGGTTAAAAGTGATGAAGCACTTTTTTTTTCTTTTTTTACGGCTAACTCTAATCTAACCCCTTAAATCATTAAAAAAAAAAAACAAAAAAGGATAGAAGTGTTTACCGGCTTTTGAAGGGAGGGAGCGCCATTGGCCTTCACCGTGGGTTTGAATGTAGCGGGTGAGGAGGTTATCTTCTTCATCGGACCAGGCTCCCCTGTGTAGACCCACCTTTGTGCAGCAGGGAGCTCTGCCCATTTTACGACACTTCGAGTGTGTGATAGAGAGGGAGAGAGAGAGAGAGAGATATAGAGAGAGATGTGGTGTGTAATGGGAAGGAGACCACGGCAATTGGTGACCTTTTAAATCATTTCGGGAACAATTTGTCACGTTTTATTTATTTATTTATTTATTACAATTTATAAACACCACGACTTATCGTTTGTTCGCAAACTAATTGATACACGCTTTTGGAAATTGATAAACAGTTAAACACCACGAGTTAATTTAGTAAAATAACTTTAGTTTGGGTTAATCGTTTTTCATAATTTTACTTCGTTTTCGTCTTAGTAGCTAGCTTATAGTTTGACGAAAATCCATGTTTCGAACTTTCGATATCTAATTTTTTTTTCACGTAACTAGTGTTTGTGATTTTGGTCTTTTGAGTCGATGATACAAACACTGTCACTTACCGATGGTTAAAATCCTCACACACACTCAGGCGCGGAGCTATGTATATAGGCTCGGGATCAAGTGATGGAACAACATATTTAAGCAGATTTACATCGATACCAGCGGTTTTATATATTTGACACAAACAATGTCACTTACATACATGTTGCAAATCAGATGAGGATAATAATATAGTAAAATTCTCATGATCTCTTCCCACCATAATTACGGTGAATCATATAATTTAGTCTTTCATATTTAATATTGTAACATGGTATCATTTAAATTAAAATTCTAGTTTCAAGAAAGTTAATATGAAAATGGAAGGTTTAAATAAGAAGTTTGTTTTGAGTAATAAGTATAAGAAAGAAATCTAGTCATTGGATCTTGATCTAATAAAAAAGAAAGAAGGAGTATTTTAGTCTTAGCCACTTTTGTTGACTTTTTAACCACTTCTCTCATTTTTTTAAACATTCATAACTTTCATATACGATATTATTTTTTTAAAAAAAATACACTATATAAACGGACGTTTTTTTATCTTTAAAATGCGTATAGTGTTGCTATATAAAAAATTAAGAAAAAAAAACCCTTTTGATTTTTGACACAATGTTCAGATTATTGTGTCATTGTGTCAAAATGTTCAGATCATTGTGTCATTGTGTTATTGTGTCAAAAGTATATATATTGTGTTGCTATATATAAAATTAAAAAAAATTACTTTTTCGGTTTTTGACACCATATGACACAATTATCTGAACATTTTGACACCATATGACACAATTATCTAAACATTTTGACACAATATGACACAATGATCTGAACATTTTGACACAATGACACAACGACACAATGATCTGAACATTTTGATACAATTGAAAGAGTAAAAATTTTTATATAGGAACACTATACGCGTTTTAAAGATAAAAAACGCTCGTTTTTATGGTGTAATTTTTTTTAAAAAAATAATATCGTATCTAAAAGTTATGAAAGTTTAAAAAATGAGGGAATTTGATAAAAAATAAAAAAAATACCGTTCCCTCTTTTATTTTCTTTACTTTTTCTCTCTAATTTACACAGGAAAATTTTAAGCCATAGATCTTCATTTAATTGAAGATCTAATGGCTATGATTTTTCTTATCCGAACTAAACTTCTCACAATAACTTCATTCGGATTTTACTTTAATTAAAATGAATAAAATTGTGACAAATTAAATTACCTCTTAAACTATTTCTAAAATGAATGAAATTCAAAAACTATTTCAAAATACAATGTATTTTTTAATTACAATGTATTTTTTTTTGATGAATCTTGTTTTATTATATTACCAACACGACTTGACTCGAATATTTTGTCGTCATTTCGTTAAAAATTTAAACACAAAAAACTGACACCATAGGAAATAATTTCTGGCTCCAGCACTACCCACACTATTATGAATGAATCGAGTAAGATTCCTCACACTGTCTACGTTTCGCAGGTAGAGTGTCTTTTGTCATTGAGTTCCTCGGGTAACCAAGCTTTATTTGTTGTCTGTTAAAAAAAATCTGTTACTTTTGGTAGACTTAACTTTTTGCCTGGCATGTACATTGTCGATCCCTCACTAAAAGTAGGATAAGATTTCTAATGCAGTATTTTTGGTCTAAGCTTTTCAATATTTATTTTATGTGGTGTGATACATTTGTGGTGAAAAATCATCGGTAAGTCTATTTGTTATGGTACCATCGGCCAACGAAGTATGCAGTGGTGGGCTAGTCAAGAAGAAGACTGTGCTGGTTGGGAGCTGTAGAAATATGGGTCGAGGAAAACTAGAGCACCCTTTTCAATATTTTAGTTACCACCAATCAAATAAAAATGTTACATAAAAATGGTGGTCTAACTGATATATGAGTTTTCTTTGATTGTGAATGTGTCGGTGAGTCAACTTTATCCGTTAAAAAGAATGTTACATAACAGGGAGACATGACATAAGGAGAAAATGAATGACCATTACCATTTTGGTTTTGGTTTGATGTTATCTTGGCATTACCATGTACTTTTGTAGACATTAATATGATGTTTGTAGTGGGAGAGTCACACGCTATAGCCTCATCACCACCGCACCCACCACTGGTCCACCGCCACACCGTAGTATTGTTCCTACACCTCGTCGCATGCCACCTCACCTTCTCCCCCGTAGTTTTCCTCGACCCATATTTTTGCGGCTCCTAACCACCACGGTCTTCTTCTTGACTAGCCCACCACTGCATACTGCGATGGCCGATGGTAAAATAACAACAGACTTACCGATGAGTTTTTCACCACAAATGTATCACACCACATAAAATAAATATTGAAAAACTTAGACCAGAAATATTGCATTAGAAATCTTATCCTACTTTTAGTGACGGATTGGCAATGTACATGCCAGGAAAAAATATAATTCTACCAAAAGTAACATAAATATCTTTTTTTTTAACAGAAAAAAAAAATAAAGCTTGGTTACCCGAAGAACTCAATGACAAAAGAGACCCCACCTGTGAAAAGTAGATAGTGTGAGGAATCTTACTCTATTCATTCATAATTGTGTGGGCAGTGACGTAGCATAAATTATTTCCTATGGTTTCGGTTTTTTGTGTTTGAATTTCTTACGAAATGACAACGAAATATTCAGGTCAATTCATGTTGCTAATATAATAAAACAAGATTCAACCACAAAAAATACATTGGGAATTAAAAAATACATTGTATTTTGAAATAGTTATATTAAAAAGAATAAAATTGTGACAAATTAAATTACCTCTTAAACCATTTCTAAGGCTATCCGTAGTGGGGCTTGAAACCCAACTTTCACGCCCCAACCCATTACTCCCCTGATTTACGCACCCCAAACACCCTCGAGGCGTGATACATCTCACGCCTTCCCCCTTTTCTCTCTCTTTTTCTGATTGGTCTATGGCAACTCATCCTTTTTTATCGGCTATCTTTTTCTTTTTTCTTTTCTTTTTATTAATTAAATTGGTTTATTAAATAAACACCTCCACTACACCACTTGCTCCTGTGCCATTTCATTGTACATGTGTCACAAAATGCTCACATGAAGGGTTTCAAAATTGCTAACAGTTACTCATAACCTAAAATGAATGAATTAAAAAAACTAGCGAGAATTAAATAATTTTTTTTAAACCTATATATCATGTACACCTCTATACATGACGTATAGGTGTTAAATTAGAATTTGGGAATGTACTTATAGAATTAGCTTAAACAAAGACTCTGTAAAGCTTTTTTGAAGATAAAAAAAACATATATAGTTTAAAATAAGAAAAAAAAATTATATCTAAAAATATATTTTTTAAAGAGTAAATTATATATTCTTTTTGAAAAGAAAGAGTAAATTACAATATTCATCTTTTTGTATGGAGATGTGGATTGCCTTTTATCTTTTATCAATTACAAATAACATCCTTTAATTTACTGATTTGGAACAAATTTATACTTTAAGTTAACTAGTGTTAATTAAAAGGGTTAAAATAAACCCATGTGCAAATCACATAAAAATAGAACAGTACAACTCTCTTCCCTCAATAACTAAGGTTATGTATACACACTTCTTGATATGATACGTACACATTTTGTATATGGGGTCGTATTTTACAAATAACCCGTGTGTATAAATTTGTAGAATACGACCCCATATACAAAATGTGTAGGTATCATATCAATATATATATATATATATATATATATATATATATAGAGAGAGAGAGAGAGAGAGAGAGAGAGGTTAGAATGAAAACCATCCTGAGTTGTGAAAAACACGAAAACTATTTAAAATCGGGGTAAAAAATTGTTTTTTTCCCAATTTTTTATGGTGGTTCTTTAAGTTACAGACTACCCTCTAGTGGAAAAAAATAAAAAAAGCGCCGAGTATTTTTTTTTTAAAAAAAATATATACAAAAACGTCATGTTACATGTGTTACATTTTGCATATTTACATAACATAAAAATGTAACGAAAACTTTTTAAAATTGGGGTAAAAATATGTTTTTTTTCTTACAATTTTTTTACAGTGGTTCTCTAGGTTATAGACTACCCTCTAGTGGAAAAAAATAAAAAAAGCGCCGAGTAGTTTTTTTAAAAAATATATAGAAAGACGTCATGTTACATATGTTACATTTGTATGTTACGTAAATATGCAAAATGTAACATACGTAATATGACGTTTTTGTATATTTAAAAAAAAAAACTACTCGGCAGTTTTTTTATTTTTTTTCACTCGAGGGTAGTCTGTAACATAGAGAACCACCATAAAAAAAATTAAAAGAAAAAAAATAATTTTTTACCCCAATTTTAAAAAGTTATTGTAGTTTTCACAACTCGGGGTGGTTTTCAAAATAACCATCCCCTATATATATATATACCCTATATATATATATAGGCGTTTTTTTTAAAAAAAACTACTAGGCGTTTTTTTTGATTTTTTTTCACCATAGGGCTTGTATTAACGCATATAATCACTACAAAAATTTTGAAGAATAAAAAATCGTTTTGTGTTAGTTTCCACGGTTTTTCCAACTCAAAGAGGTTTTCATTATATCCACCCCTTATATATATATATATATATATATATATATATATATATATATATATATATATATATATATATATATAGGGGAAGGATCCTGCGAAAACACCCTTTTTTTTTGTGAGAACTGCGTAAACAAATCTTAAAACCTATATAACTTTTTCATACGTTAATATTTTATAAAAAAAATTGCACCAAAAGTCTTAAAATTATATTATCTTTAATCCTATAAAAGTTTTAAAAAACTTAACGTTTTTTTATTTTTTAAAATATTTTTTGTGTGGTGCACATGTGCATCACAAAAAAGCTCATACTTTTAGTATGAGTTAATATTTTTTTTCTTAGTCGCACCATATGTCATATATTTTCATCATTTTTTGCGTTTTTATTGAATGATGCACATGTGCACCATACCAAAAAAAACGCTCATACATGTGATATACATTAATAGTTTAAAAAGAAATTGCACTCTAAATCTTATAGTTGTGTTATCTTTAGATTTAAAGAAAAAAATAACATTTTATAACCTTTTTTAATTATATGATGCACATGTGCATCACACGAGAAAAAAAACGTTCAGTTTTTTTTTAATATTTTGCTCCAGATTTAAAGATAACGTAATTCTAAGACTTTTGGCGCAAATTTTATGAAAAATCGTTAACGTATGAAAAAGTTACGTGAGTTTTAATATGTGTTTTCGCAGTTTTCACAAAATGATGTGTTTTCGCAGGATCCTAACCCTATATATATATATATATATAGGGTGAGGTTCATTGTAGACACCCCCATAAGTGTAGACAAGTAGACACCCTATTTCACATGTGAAATTTTCTGAACAATGAGAAAAAGGAAAAAAAAAAGAAAAAAGAAATTAATCATAACCATTAGATCAATAAATCTAATGGTGAAAAAGGTGTCTACCTGTCTACACTTATGAGGGTGTCTACAATGAACTTTTCAATATATATATATATATATATATATATATATATATATATATATATATATATATATATATATATGGGTTAGGATCCTGCGAAAACATATTTTTTTGTGACAACTGCGAAAACACATATTAAAACCCACGTAACTTTTTCATACGTTAACGATTTTTTATAAAATTTGCACAAAAAGTCTTAGAATTACGTTATTTTTAATTCTGAAGCAAAATATTTATAAAAAAAACGTAACTTTTTTTTTCGTGTGATGCACATGTGTATCATATAATTAAAAAAAGTTATAAAATGTTATATTTTTTTTCTTTAAATCTAAAGATAACACAACTATAAAATTTAAGGTGCAATTTCTTTTTAAACCTATTAATGTATATCACATGTATGAGGTTTTTTTTTTATGTGATGCACATGTGCACCATTCAATAAAAACGCAAAAAAATGATAGAAATATATGACATATGGTGCGACTAAGAAAAAAAATATTAACTCATACTAAAAGTATGAGTTTTTTTTTGTGATGGACATGTGCACCACACAAAATAAAATAAAATAAAAAAAGCGTTAAATTTTTAAAATTTTTTATAGGATTAAAGATAACATAATTTTAAGCCTTTTGGTGCAATTTTTTTAAAAAAAATATTAACGTATGAAAAATTTATGTAGGTTATAAGATTTGTTTATGTGACGCCACTCCCACTCTTGGCTCCAGGAGGGGTCACGTGTCGAATTTACTCATGAACACATGGTACAACAGAGATAACTAAGCAGCGGAAATCAAAAACTTTTCATTTATATATATAACAAGTTACAACAGTAAGGAAGATAACAAGATAATCTATAACTAGATCTTATCTATAGCTATGCCAGTCTACTACTGAATCTTTCCTGATAGCTTGCCCATCTAATCAGCCCCTGCTAGAGCCCTTCCCTTGCTACTTTGTATCAATTCATTACCCGATAAGGGGTAAACATGTAATTTTTCATACGTTCTGTCAAGTTTACCCATCTAACACATATATCATATGTATCTATAACATAAACACGTATACTATTTTCAAATCTTTAACTTTTATCCATTTACCAACCCGTAAACTATATCAATATACGTTTTAGCTACTTAACACATATAACACACGTATATAATTCAAGTTATGAAATTTTAGGGTGTTACAAATTTACCACCCTTAAATAAGGTTTCGTCCTCGAAACCTGCTCAAACTGTGATTTAACTCACAAATGAGATCCTCACCTCTTACCTTCCTTCCCCGGATTAATCCATAACCTTTTTCTCATGCATCTAATGCATCCATTTCATATGAACCATCTGGTTCCTAGGCTACGATTTTAGAATCGCAACAAACTCTCCATAATAATCTATATGTCTCAACCATTCTACCAATAGGATCTTGTTCACAATTAGAATGTGAACCACATTTCTATAACATATACTAATACTTTTAAGCAAGAATTTCTAATGAATAATTTAGATGACGCTTTGGGAGGATATACCTCTCAATATTAAGGAACTCTTCCTTTAATCAATCTCATATAATCTAGGTGGTGTCATAACTCTTAGCTATATATGGTAGCTTGATTATGAACTCCATCGGGATATGCTTCGAAATTCCACAAGGTTGAATTTTATTGTGAAGCTTCTGCTGCTTGGCTTTAACCTTCTGCGTACGTTAAACATTTATCTGCCTGCTTCAAAATTCGAACTTTACTTCTGGGCATCAACAGTCCCTCACTTGTTCATTAGTTTGTGATACATATCCATGAATGCTACTGCTTCGTTTTCCACAGTGGCCCGTAATATCTACTTACATAAGACTAATTCTAGTGCCACTTCTGGTTGTAATTCAGGTGTATATATAGGATGTACCGGCAGCGTATCCACCACACCCTTGATACAACTAGAGGCGTACTATTACTATTCTGGTGTAAGACGACATTAACCACAACAAAATTAGTATAATTCATGACTATTTACTACTTACTTAAAATAACTAGTTTGGACATCTTGCGTATAATCTTATTCCTTGAGTATAATACTCCTGCTGCAACCTCCAGCTAGGCCTAATCGGTCAGGATTGTACCGATGCCTGAGCTAATCTGTTCGCTACTTCCTTTCATACATGCTATTGGTTTGGATTCCAAAAGGTTTTTGACATCTTCTTAGTCAACCTAATGGCGTTGTGATCCATGGAAAGATATTGGATACTTCAATGGTAGATTGTTTTGCTAAACTTTAGGAAGCTAAGATCTATTAGAGTGTCTTCAGCGGCTTCCGACGTACTGCTGCTTCTAGTTCTAAGGGGTCTACTAGGGTTTTTCTCACGTTGATCGTATGAACTTCCTTTTTGCCGATCTGCACATTTATGTAGCCTTCTTCTTTTCCTGATCTTTAGCACTTTCTTTCAATGCCTTGTGCATTCTTCCCCATTCCTCTAGAACTTTAGAACGTCATTTCTCTGCATGCTTAGCCATGAGATCTTTGGGATTGTAGGGGCAATCGTCAGTCTAGTCTACATTACTACTTGTAATGATCATTTTGCTTCTGAAAAGCCATTCTCTTTATAGACTCACTTTTAATCATTTAGCTGGTGCTAATCTAAGTTCAGATTGGTCTTGGAGAATCGTCTTTGTGGCTGGTTGAATGGTGTGCTGATCCCTGGCAGAGGAAATTCGCTTTTCACCGACAACATCTCATCTTCTTGCAGTCTGCGCATATTCTTAGCTTCCGTCCTTTTTTCTGAAAATGCTGAAGCATCCTAAGGCGAGGTACTTATCCTAAAGAAATTTCCCTACTTCTAAAGGATATAACTGGTACTGGGATTTTCTTCTAGCGTTGGTGCTTCTGGCGTTGTTGCTTCTGGCGTTGCTCCTAGCGTTGCTCCTGGCGTTGCTTCTGACGTTAAGTTGCTTTTAGAACTTCATTTCTTGATCTGACGAGCTACTCATTGGATCGCTTGGATAATTCGTTCAGAATTTGACACGTCATTGATACGTTCTTCAGCTTCTTGGCTCCACCTCCGAGTTAATGGCATACGTCGAGTATGACTTATTTCTTGACCCATAAAAATCCATGTCTTGATTACATAAGTAAATTTTACTGCTGAGCCATCGCGATCCTTGCATATGAAGTCGAGTCTTCCTCCGGTTACAAACGATTTGTGCGTAGTGTTTCGTAAGTTAATTCATTATCATCCCAACGTTCTAAAATTATCTAAGGTTATCCGGAATAACCTATCAGGTAATTTACGTAATCATAACATTTCTCCCTAAGGCCATTTTAGTCTAAGAAGGGATCTCCTCGTCCTAACGTAAGCGAATACGTATAATCTACTTAATATATTACATAAGTAGACATATTGTCGATGTAAGCTTACTTGAAACTACATTGGGTGTAATCTGTGCCTACAATACTGAGAGTCCTAACCGAGCTCGGGATGCTCCCTTGGGTTCGGTATTCTTTGCCAATTTAGGGTAATTTTCTTTCAGGTGTCCCGCTTCTCCACATTCATAGCACTTCTTTCGTTCTGGACAGCTACCAGAGAAGTGACCCTCCTTTCTATACATATAACAGACAGAGAGTCCTGCTCAACAAATTCCAAGATGGTTCTTATGACATATGTGACATTTAGGCTTACCTATTTTCATCTTCAACGATTTCTGATCCTTCATCCTTTTAGGACAGTGTGCTATGTTGTATCCTAAATTCCCACATTCGAAACATTTCTTCAGCTCCAGGCACATACAGAAGATATGGTCGTTCTGGCCACAGTTGTGACAATTGTTTGATCTCCACATGGAATTCCTATGATGACGTCTCTTGTACACCTGACATATTGGCTTTCCTTTTCCAGTAGCTTCCTTTGCCTTATTGTGGCACTTGCCTTCATTGTCTTCAAGACTTTCTTCAACCTCGGACCGCTTCCGTTTGCCTTCTGTCGGGAACCTATTTCTGCTAGACGTTTCTTCGGGACAAGCTCCACTTGCGGCGGCTTCATTGGGCACCTTTCTTGTCAGAGCCTCCAGGAGTTGGTTAACAATCGATAATAACGTAGCCCTTGATGTTTTCTGCGGTCACACCCCGAAATTTTAATTCAGCGGAAGTCTTACGTGGCGGTGATCAAGAGTTAGTAACCCATGAGTTTTAGTAACTAGTATCTTTAAAGAAAAGTCAAACAAAATATTCCATTAGATGATGGATGACATAATCATCCATTTTTAGGTCCCTTACATCATAGTTACTAAAACATTACATAATATAGAAAGACAACCACACGACAACTTCGTCTCCGATACGCCAGATCCACACCACAAGCCAAGCCATCACGTACCTGAAAATGCATTAAAACGATTTTTGTCAACCAACAGGTTGGTGAGTTCACTAATTTTTCATATCAAAATCATATTCTCATTTTCACGTTTCCACTCTTTCAATGTGTGTGGTTTATTTTGAAACCACCAAATCATCTCATTTTTCTCTTTTCTACATTAGATGATTTATTTTGAAACCACCAAATCATTTCATCTTCTCTTTTCTCCATTGGGTGATTTATTTTTAAACCACCAAATCATTTCATCTTATCATTGAAAGCAAAGATATACATAAGTTTTTCAGACAACGTATGGTTCATGAACTAGCTAGGGATATGATGTATAATTAGTAACATAAGCTCTAAATCGATACGTAAACCACTATTTGAAAGTATTTCCCACCATGTTTCACGACCGGAGCGACCGATCAGTGGGCTAGGGTTGGTCATTCTCGATAGATCTACCAATACTTCTCTCGTCTATTCCATAGTTAACGATTTAGACGGCCGAATTCTATATCATACACTTTTCTTTCTATTTATGGCCAGGCTTATCTTTTCATGAGCGTACGCGCCCTTACTTATGTCTAATCATACCCACACATTGGTTGTCAACTTATAATATCCATACAATTTCATTATATGCATTTTCAGCCCCAAAACATTTTGTAAAATATTTCAGAAAAAGGGGAATAGTGAAATCAGATTAGTTTGGCCATTATTCTTAACTCATGTGACAAATTCTGAATTTTCAAACTATTCGAGCAAAATGACGATTTTGCCCTTATTCGACTAATTCCAACACATAAAGCAAAAAGAATTAATCTTTATACATGAAACTTTATGCTAAGGCTTAATATAAGTTGTTAAACTTAATTAACATTATTCTAAATATTTTATCACTTGTTTTCTAATTTTTCTCTATTTTATGCTAAATTACCTGTTTTTACGGCTTTTTCGACTACGGTTTTTATCCAAATTTTCTGCAATACTTAAGTTTTCACTTTCATATTATTTCTATATATTTCCTATACATTATTAACCTGTTTCAAACCTTTAAGCCACTGATCTAAATTGTTTTCCTTATCTATACCTTATTTTACAAATTTTATACGTTTTAATGCATAATTTTTACCGTTTTAAGAGTTCGGGTGCCATTTTCACCTAAGTTTTCAATTATTCTCACTTATATTTGTTACCTACTGTCCAAAATAAGTCCTCATTTTATTTTATATTATTTCTCCACTTTATTCTATTTTTAAGCATTTTTAGCCATTTTTAAGCATATAAATTCCATTTTAATTATTAAATATATTCAAAAAATTCTAAAATAATTTTCCTACTTATATCTACTGATTACTAAGCTTTTTCTACTTACCAAACTTAAATTTTCGGATTTTTTCTATATTTTTACATTTTTATAACCATTTAATGCATTAATTACACTAGAAGTTCAATTTAATACATACCCACTCATGGGGTTCATTTACTCCAAGTTTTTAATGCTAGATTTTTCTACTTATTGACTTAATTATTCTGACTTTAAATAAATTTTTATAATTTTTTATCTATTTTATATAATACTTCCATATTCTAGTTAATAATTTACAAATACTACATAATTAGCGTGTACCGCTCGTGTTTTCCCATGACCGACCATTTTAGGCGGAATTACTATGAGAAATAATCACGGGGTTTCATTTTGGTGACAATCGTTACCGACCGTGTAGGCGTCTTTGACGACCATGAGGCGGGTTTACTACAATTGTAGCACCAAATCTTGATTTTATTTAATCTTTTTATTCCAAGTTCAAGTATATATATTTATTTGTAATTTTCGGATTTTTATTTAAAATCCAAGGGTTTCATATCCTAATATTATGTATATACATATGATTAACATAATACTAAAATCAAATACTAGCAAATCATAATCATAAACACATATGAATTCACATAAAATCATGATTTTTATCCATGCATGTGTCATCAAAGTTACTAGTTTTATTTTTCTTTCAAGAACTTTGTTTTTCATCTTAGAACATCCATTTAATCTTTCACAAAACTCATGTTTTAAGCTTGGATTTAACATGCATGTGGGTTTCTTGATGATCAAACCCTAATCCTAAGCTCAACACACACTAACACACACTCACACACACTTTCACGAATTTGTGTGTGTGTGAGTTTTTCACACAAATCTTTGTGTTGAAGCTTAAACCATCCAAATCCACCATAACTTATCAATAATTTGATGTTGGTTCTTGGATTTGAAGGTGGGTTTCGAGATTTTTGAAGAAGATGAGATGGGTTTTTTTTTTCTTACCTTAAAGTTATAGAGAGATGGCAGGTGTTCTTGAAGGATCTCAATCTTCAAAGTGTTTGAAGAAACTTGATGTAGTGTGTGTGTGTTTGAATATATGATAGAAAGAAGAAGAAATGGTGAAGTAGGGGGGGGGGGGTTTCGGCCGTGAGCAAGTGAGAGGGGAGAGGGAGAGATGGAGTGTTGTGTGAAGTGTGTGTATGGGGTTTTTTAAAGGCAATGATGATCTATTTGAATCTAGGTGTCATTTCTCCATGCATACACATGATTACCTACATTTACTTTCTCCACACACACATACATATATATAATATACGACATATACATGCATACATACAATTTTATAAAATTTCACTAATGTATGTTACTTGCAGGTAAAAGTCTGGCTATTACGCAATTTTGGTATATTTTTCAGACTCGTTTTGCTACAAATTTTATATCAAAATTCAAAAAATCAAATTACGCTCGGAACCATATAATTATTTTTCAGTTTCGTCACACTTGGTCGGTGACCAAATGTAGTGACGTTATTATTTACTCGGTTTATTTTTATAACCGCGTAATTTTCTCTATTTCATTACTAACCGAACGGGAAACCTTCTTTAAAGGTTCTTTCTCAAAACGAAATATTTTATTCGTTTCGTGTGTCGGTTCGCAGTGACGAGACTTTATATAATATTCAATAAATCCATAAAATCACAATTATTTTTGAATATATCCTAACTTGTTATAATTAATTCAAAAATTAAAGTGACAGATGTCACAGTCTCCCCTGGTTTAGAAAATTTCGTCCTGAAATTTATTGTAAAGCGTACCTTTTCGCTTCTGACGGAACAGTTGGGGATATTTCTTTTCCATTTGATCGAGTCGTTCCCAAGTGAACTCGGGACCATATCTTGAATTCCATCGCACCTTTACCAATTTTATACGGCTTCGTCTTAGCTTCTGAGTCTTCCAATCTAAGACTTCTACAGGTTCCTCACTAAATCTAAGTTTGTCGTCTATTTGGACCTCACCTGGGGGTAAGATCAGTGATTCTTCCGACAAACATTTCTTTAGATTTGACACATGGAATACATCGTGTACTCCATCCATTTCGGGCGGAAGTCGTAATTTATAGGCTACTTGGCCTGTTCGACCTATTATCTCGAATGGTCCGATATATCGAGGACTTAGTTTACCTCTCTTCCCGAATCTAATCATGCCTTTCCAGGGAGAAACCTTTAACATAACATAGTCTCCTTTACTAAATTCTAAAGGTCTCCTTCTGTTGTCGGCATAACTCTTCTGTCTATCGGCTGTTGCCTTAAGCCTTTCTTTAATAATCGTGACCCTATCAGTTGTTTCTTGAACAACTTCCGGTCCAGTTAGTTGCTTTTCACCAACTTCGGCCCAACATAGACCGACATTTCCTTCCATACAGAGCTTTAAATGGTGCAGCTTTAATACTTGAGTGGTAACTATTATTATAGGAAAACTCAGCTAACGGCAGATGGATATCCCAGCTACCTCCAAAGTCTATTGCACAAGCTCTTAACATATCTTCTAAGGTCTGAATGGTCTTTTCGCTTTGACCATCTGTTTGAGGGTGATACGTTGTACTCATGTTCAATCGAGTACCCATCCTTTCTTGTAATGATTGCCAAAATCGGGCGGTGAATCTGCCATCCCTATCGGATATAATGGATACTGGAACACCGTGTCATGCCACTATCTCCTTTAGGTACATTTTGGCTAATGTTTCAACATCAGTCTTCTCTTTCATAGGTATAAAATGAGCAGACTTTGTCAAGCGATCAACAACTACCTAAATGGTATCATTACCACTGGTCGTGCGGGGCAATTTTGTTATAAAATCCATAGCAATATGTTCCCATTTCCATACAGGAATTTCAGGTTGTTGTAGCAATCTAGGTGGCTTTTTATGTTCCGCTTTTACTTTAGCACAAGTTAAGCATTTACTGACATACAACGCGATGTCTCCCTTCATATTAGGCCACCAATAAAACTCCCTGAGATCCTTGTACATCTTTGTAGCACCAGGATGAATTGAGTACTTCGACCTATGCGCTTCATCCATGACTAAGCTACGTAGATTACCATATTTTGGGATCCATATTCTATTCATAAAATACTTGGTGCCATCCGTTTTGGACTCCAATTCGCATTCCAATCCCTTAAGTCCTTCATTTCTCAAATTATGCTTCCGAAGGGCTTCTTGTTGAGCATTGCGAATCTTCTCAGACAAACTTGTCTGAATGGTTAATCCTAATGCACGAACACGCAGAGGTTTAACTCTTTCCTTCCTGCTTAAAGCATCAGCAACTACATTGGCTTTACCCGGATGGTATTTAATTTCACAATCGTAATCATTGAGTAATTCCATCCAACTTCGCTACCTCATGTTGAAATCTTTTTGGTTAAAGATATGCTGAAGGCTTTTATGATCAGTGAAGATTACGCACCCGGTTCCGTATAAATAGTGTCTCCAAATTTTTAGGGAAAACACTACGGCTCCAAGTTTAAGATCATGGGTTGTGTAATTCTTCTCATGCACTTTAAGTTTTCGTGACGCATAGGCTATTACCTTATCTTTTTGCATAAGCACGCATCCAAAACCTAGTCTTGAAGCGTCACAATAAACTACAAATCCATCCGTTCCTTCGGGTAAGGATAAGATGGGTGTTCTACACAACTTTTGTTTCAGCATTTGAAAAGCTTCTTCCTGTTTCTGATCCAGTCGAACTTCTTATCTTTTTGGGTTAGCAAAGTCAACGGTTGAGCAATCCGGGAGAAATTCTCAATAAATCTCCTATAATATCCGGCTAATCCTAAAAATTGCCGTACCTCTGTTGGGGATTTCGGTGCTTCCCAATTCTTAATTGCCTTAATCTTTGCGGGGTCTACGTGTACGCCTTTTTCATTAATGACGTGGCCAAGAAAATGAACTTATCGCATCCAAGAGTCACATTTTGAGAATTTGGCATACAACTTCTCCTTTCTTAGCAACTCAAGGACCAATCTTAAATGTGTCTCATGATCTTCCTTGGTTCGTGAATAAACGAGGATATCATCTATAAAAACTATCACGAATTTGTCCAAGTAGGGTTTGCATACCCTATTCATGAGATCCATGAATATGGCCGGTGCATTCGTCAATCCGAATGGCATTACTAAGAATTCATAATGACCGTAACGTGTCCGAAAGGCGGTTTTCGGAACGTCTTCATCTGTTATTCTTAGTTGATGATAACCGGACCTTAGGTCGATCTTCGAATAGTAGGTAGATCCTTGCAATTGATCAAACAGATCATCAATTCTCGGTAATGGGTACCGATTCTTGATGGTCAGTTTATTTAACTCTCTATAATCGATGCGCATCCTAAAAGATCCGTCCTTCTTCTTTACGAACAATATTGGAGCTCCCCAGGGTGAATAACTCAGCCTTATAAATCCATTGTCTAGCAATTCTTGAAGTTGCTTAGACAATTCCTGCATTTCTGACGGTGCTAAACGATAAGGTGATTTTGCTACTGGCGCTGCTCCAGGGATAAGATCTATTTTGAATTCTACCTGCCTTGTTGGAGGTAATCCTGGCAAATCCTCAGGAAAGACGTCTGGATATTCTCTAACGACAGGAATCTCTTCCAGCTCACGTACCTTAGCCTTCGTATCCATGACGTTAACTAAAAATGCAGGGTAGTGTTTTCGTAACATCTTCCGCATTTTCATGACATTCACTATCTTTACTTGAGTACCTTTTTTATCGCCACGAATCGTTAGTGTGTCACCATTTGAGAGTAGGGGTGAGCATGGGTCGGTTTGGGTCGGTTTTGACACTTAACCGTGACCGTAACCGAATTTCAGTTAATTCAGAAATCTCTTCCATAACCATAACCGCTTGTCGGTTAACCATTATTCGGTTAACCAACGGTTATGGTTCGGTTTCGGTCATTCTCTTCGGTTAACCAATAATTATGGTTCGATTTCGGTCATTCTCGGTTAACCAAGAAAAAAATTAAGCTTATTCGGTTCGTAGGCCAAATGTAGCAAAATTATAAATATTACATAAGCAAGCAATAAACTTAATAGATCACTCATGTTTAATTTACGGTGCTTTAATTTAAGAAAAAAATTATGAGACTTCTTTATTTATAAGGGAGCCTCCTTATATAGGTTTTCTTGAGAGGCAAAGTGGGATAGAAAAAAAAGTATGCTTTCCTAAGAACTCATCCACTCTTCCAACCATCTGGTTCAAATCAACTTATGAATCTTTCTTTATACTCAAGACGCCTTCAAAGATGATCGCAACTTGAAACTACCCATACACAGACTATGGCCAAGAGTGTCATGGTACGTGATCATGTTCACTAAAGTTATTTACGTGTTTTATTTATACCGAAAAGTAACATACACGACTTAAGTCAATACGCAGGAAAGGCGAACAAGCTGCACCGCCAACCCCTTTTGAATAGCAAACCCTAGCCGTATAAAAACAACATTCTTTAATCTAGAGGTCGTACTATTCCCACGCATGTTTAAGGTCAGAAAGTTTGTCAAAAGTTTGTCTTTACGTGTGTTTTATCGATAATCATACAATATTGATTTATGAAATACATTTTTAAGGTCAGGAAAGTTTATTAAAAATTTGTCTTTTAAGCTTGAATCCGTAATGAGGACGGAACAGAAAAAAGAACCTCAGAAACATAGTATTGTTAACATGAGAATTGATCTTTCTATATATTGAATTTTAAATATCTCCATGGTTTATACACAAGTGGTTTAAAATTTGATGAGATAAAGGTTGATACACTAATAATTTTTTATATTATGAAAATTGTTAATATCTAGTAATTTAATATGTCTATTTGTTATATCGTATATACAATAGATAAATGTTCGATTAAGGGTGGGGAATTCATATTTGAAGAGAATTTCAACTTTTTCTAATTTTATACAATTTTCAGTTTTCTTCTAGATTGCTCTTAACATTAAATTAAAAATAAAAAAAAATAAAAAACCAGTAAAATTAGGGATACTCACGATCACAGGGTATTCTTACTCCAAAGTCCAAACCTTACTATGTTGAACACCTTAGTAAACAAAAATATACAATAGACAGCTAGTTTTAATAGTATCAAACTACATTCGGTTCGGTTTGGTTATGTTCGGTTATTAAAAAATAATAACTGTAACCGAACCGCAAATATCGGTTCCGGTTATTTCGGTTCGGTTATTTTTGGGTTTTTGTTCGGTTCGGTTATTTTTGGTTCGGTTTTATCGGTTAATTCGGTTACGATTCGGTTACTTCGGTTTTTTGCTCACCCCTATTTGGGAGTGGTAACCGCACCAGTTTTTCAGAACATATTATTTCCGCATGATTTTTGGATAGCCAGTCCATTCCAACTACTATGTCAAAGCTACCCAAATCTACAGGCAATAAATCGATACCGAAACTATATCCTTCTAAACAGAGACTACAATTACGAACTACTTACTCTGTTTCTATTAGTTCTCCGTTAGCTAGTTCTATCGAATACTTTTTGTTTAGTTTACTAGCCTTTATTCCAAGAGAAGGTCTAAATTTCTTGGAAACGAAACTAAAGTCGGCTCCGGTGTCAAAAAGTACGTAAGCAAAGTGGTTATTGACAGAAAACGTACCAGTAACGACCGCAGGGTCCTCACGAGCTGCTCCTGCACTCATCTCAAATGCCCTTCCCCGGTTGTTCTGCTCCCGAGGTTTCGGACAGTTCCTGCTAAAGTGGCCTTCTTCTCCACAATTATAGCATTTGGGATTTCGTTTCTCCGCTTCTATAGGCTGTTTGGCATAACATTCCTGTGTCCAATGGCCAAAACGGTTGCACTTGGTGCATTTCTTACAGACTCCTACATGATTCTCACCGCATTACTTGCATGGCGGTCTCTGATTCATGTTTCCTCTAGTCTCACTGGTGTTAGCTGCAAACACCTGGCCTGCTTCCCTGCCTTTCTTATTTCCTCCTCGTCGATCAGAGTTCCCAAATCTTCGCCGTTTATTGTTTAGGGATTTTTGCTCAGCTCCTGCGTCAGACGACTTCTTGTTCTCGCTTTTCATCCTTAGGGTACCTTCCCGTACAACATCATCCGTTAATGATCTAGCAAGAGATATAGCGTCCTGGATAGTAGCTGGCTTAGCTGACGTGACCATGCCTCGAATTTGTGGTGCTAAGCCCCAGATATAACGTTCTATCCGGGCATACTCCGGGGTAACCATACGCGGTACAAGTCTAGCTAATTCTATGAATCGAGAAGTGTATTCTCTAATTCCAGCACCTTCCATCTTTAGGTTCCAAAATTCAGTTTCTAATTTTTGAACTTCCTGTCGTGGGCAATATTCTCTTAGTAGCATCTCCTTCAACTCATCCCACGTGAGTCGATATGCAGCTTCTTCTCCAAGACTTTTAATTTGGGCATTTCACCATGAGAGAGCTTCATCTTGGAATGAACAAGTTGAGTACATAACCTTTTGTGTCGCGCTACATCCACTAATAGCCATGACGGATTCCATTTTCTCTATCCAACGAATGATGTCGAGAGGACCTTTCACTCCGGTAAAGGGTCGAGGTTTACATCCTTGGAACGTCTTGTAAGTACATCCTTGTGATTGGCCTCCCGATCCTTGCCCATCGGTACTTCGTGCTTGTCTAGTTCTAGCTTCATGTTGCTCAAGTGCGGCGTTCACGTGTTGTGAAATTAATTGAGTTAACTCCTCATTGGTTGCGGGTAATCCGGTTCCGAGACCACTAGCTTCTCCGGTTGCCATTACTTATCTACTATTTTATACGTAATAATAAGGCAAGTGTCTTAAGTATAAATCACTATAACTAAGCACACATTATATTTATCATCATATTCATTCATTTAAATATTTGCTTCCAATTCATCAAAATTTGTGTGAACTTATGCCACACCCATAAATATCTAGTTCGCCAAAATTAGTGTGGACCTACGTCACACTCAAAATAAGTTCAAAGTTTCAAAGTTTTCCTACCAACAATATACATCACCAATAAAGAAAACCAAAGTAATCAAACTGCTCCTTCACGGCGCGGCTCGACACCTCAAGATCATGAACGCAATGACGCATTTGATTCATAGAATTGGCGTTCAAGAATGTGAGACTGTCAAGGTGATCCAGCTGCCTCACCGCACGATGGGTCTTGGCAGTAAGGTCAACCAATGCCTCGCGAAGTGTGACGGATGGGTTATTAAGCCACACGCCCGGTACAACCTGATCTCCGTCGGTCCCCGTTGAGAGTTCATTCACATCAATGGAAGCTTTGCCTTTAACAACCACCTTCTTCCTATTCCGGCGCGAGTAGACCTTTAAAGGGGTCTCCTTATTGCGCCAGGTCGGCAAATACACCACTGATGAGGATAGAACCCATTTTCCTCCTTCATTGGACATTGCCTGAATCGGTTCGGATGGTTCTTCACTCGAAAGCCATCCATTGCTTGAATTGAGCCAAAGGGATTCTGCCGTTTCGGCAAAAGAGCTCGTATGAAGCACAGGCCATGTCTGAGGACCTTTGATAGCTTTGGCCTGAATTGCGTCCTCGGCCTCACTATCGGAGATGTGGATGATCTCGGGGGTTGACATCATAATTCTCTTGGCTCGTGGATTGGCGTATCTTGTCGTCGTGCTTCCCTTTATCAAATCATTTTTAGGTTATAGTCGAGAATTTTCATAAAAATCTCTAGTTCACTATAACCATAGGCTCTGATACCAACTTCTGTCACACCCTAAATTTTTAATTCAGCGGAAGTCTTACGTGGCGGTGATCAAGAGTTGGTAACCCATGAGTTTTAGTAACTAGTATCTTTAAAGAAAAGTCAAACAAAATATTCCATTAGATGATGGATGACATAATCATCCATTTTTAGGTCCCTTACATCATAGTTACTAAAACATTACATAATATAGAAAGACAACCACACGACAACTTCGTCTCCGATACGCCAGATCCACACCACAAGCCAAGCCATCACGTACCTGAAAATGCATTAAAAAGATTTTTGTCAACCAACAGGTTGGTGAGTTCACTAATTTTTCATATCAAAACCATATTCTCATTTTCACGTTTCCACTCTTTCAATGTGTGTGGTTTATTTTAAAACCACCAAATCATCTCATTTTTCTCTTTTCTCCATTAGATGATTTATTTTGAAACCACCAAATCATTTCATCTTCTCTTTTCTCCATTGGGTGATTTATTTTTAAACCACCAAATCATTTCATCTTATCAATGAAAGCAAAGATATACATAAGTTTTTCAGACAACGTATGGTTCATGAACTAGCTACGGACATGATGTATAATTAGTAACATAAGCTCTAAATCTAATTTATATAATACTTGCATATTCTAGTTAATAATTTACAAATACTACATAATTAGCGTGTACCGCTCGTGTTTTCCCATGACAGACCATTTTAGGCGGAATTACTAAGAGAAATAATCACGGGGTTTCATTTTGGTGACAATCATTACCGACCGTGTAGGCGTATTTGACGACCATGAGGCGGGTTTACTACAATTGTAGCACCAAATCTTGATTTTATTTAATCTTTTTATTCCAAGTTCAAGTATATATATTTATTTGTAATTTTCGAATTTTTATTTAAAATCCAAGGGTTTCATACCCTAATATTATGTATATACATATGATTAACATAATACTAAAATCAAATACTAGCAAATCATAATCATAAACACATATGAATTCACATAAAATCATGATTTTTATCCATGCATGTGTCATCAAAGTTACTAGTTTTATTTTTCTTTCAAGAACTTTGTTTTTCATCTTAGAACATCCATTTAATCTTTCACAAAACTCATGTTTTAAGCTTGGATTTAACATGCATGTGGGTTTCTTGATGATCAAACCCTAATCCTAAGCTCAACACACACTCACACACACTTTCACAAATTTGTGTGTGTGTGTGAGTTTTTCACACAAATCTTTGTGTTGAAGCTTAAACCATCTAAATCCACCATAACTTATCAATAGTTTGATGTTGTTCTTGGATTTGGAGGTGGGTTTCGAGATTTTTGAAGAAGATGAGATGGGGTTTTTTTTTTCTTACCTTAAAGTTAAAGAGAGATGGTAGGTGTTCTTGAAGGTTCTCAATCTTCAAAGTGTTTGAAGAAACTTGATGTAGTGTGTGTGTGTGTGTTTGAATATATGAAAGAAAGAAGACGAAATGGTGAAGTAGGGGGGGGGGGGGGTTTCGGCCGTGAGCAAGAGAGAGGGGAGAGGGAGAGATGGAGTGTTGTGTGAAGTGTGTGTATGGGGTTTTTAAAAGGGCAATGATGATCTAGTTGAATCTAGGTGTCATTTCCCCATGCATACACATGATTACCTACATTTACTTTCTCCACACACACATACATATATATATATATATATATATATATATATATACGACATATACATGCATACATACCATTTTATAAAATTTCACTAATGTAGGTTACTTGCAGGTAAAAGTCTGGCTATTACGCAATTTGCGGTATATTTTTCAGACTCGTTTTGCTACAAATTTTATATCAAAATTCATAAAATCAAATTACGCTCGGAACCGTATAATTATTTTTCAGTTTCGTCACACTTGGTCGGTGACCAAATGTAGTGACGTTATTATTTACTCGGTTCAATTTTATAACCGCGTAATTTTCTCTATTTCATTACTAACCGAACGAGAAACCTTCTTTAAAGGTTCTTTCTCAAAACGAAATATTTTATTCGTTTCGTGTGTCGGTTCGCAGTGACGAGACTTTATATAATATTCAAGAAATCCACAAAATCACAATTAATTTTGAATATATCCTAACTTGTTATACTTAATTCAAAAAATAAAGTGACGGATGTCACATCTGCCATCGTGGCGATCATCTCTTCTTCGCTGAAGGTACTCGTCCCTTCGTTATTGCTAACATCTGAATTGGCATCGGACGCCCTATTCGCTTTCCTATCGTAACTACGATTATCATTATTCATCTTCTGATCCTATAATCAAAATAGCCGGATATTTCAGAACTCATGTGACGTGAAGTCTCCAAATTTTGAATTCATGATAATTAAATAAGTGTACGAGCGCTTATACAATTATATAATTATGATTCTTTCAAAACCCAGTTACTCTCATCACAGTTATTTCTAGTGTCCATACCTTTTTCTTCCTTACCGATAACTCTAAAACCGGTCCTTTAAAACTGCCTCCATCTAGACATTCTTACAATTTACTGACCATGTATCTTACAGTCAGTTATCCTACCCCGCACTTGGCCACATAACAGTTAGAACCTATGATAAGTTTATTTAGGTAAAATACCAAATTGCAGTAGCTAATTGCAATCGGGTATTCCCTCGCACTTGCATACCCTAAGTTCTACCTCCTATGCTCCTCGTGCAACCTTTTTCCTATGGGCATAACTATCCTGACTGGCATTTACATTCCCTATCTTACCTTACTTTGTCTACCAAGAGTTCTAGCTTAAGTCTAGATACCGTGTTAGTATCTAAATCCCTTAAACCAAGACTCTGATACCAACTTGTGACGCCCACTCCTAGTCTTGGCTTCCAAGAGGGGTCACGTGTCGGATTTACTCATGAACACATGGTACAACAGAGATAACTAAACAGCGGAAATTAAAAACTTTTCATTTATATATATAACAAGTTACAACAGTAAGGAAGATAACAACATAATCTATAACTAGATCTTATCTATAGCTATGCAGTCTACTACCGAGTCTTTCCTGATAGCTTGCCCATCTAATCAGCCCCTACTAGAGCCCTTCCCTTGCTACTTTTTATCAATTCATTACCCGATAAGGGGTAAACATGCAATTTTCATACATTCTGTCACGTTTAGCCATCTAACACATATACGTTTTAGCTACTTAACACATATAGCACACGTATATAATTCAAGTTATGAAATTTTGGGGTGTTACAGTTTACGCAGTTCTCACAAAAAATGGTGTTTTTGCAGGATTCTTCCTATATATATATATATATATATATATATATATATATATATATAGGGTGAGGTTCATTGTAGACACTTTCGCATGTGAAATAGCTCTTTTTCACATGTGAAAGTTTCTAATTAATGAGAAAAAAGAAAAAAAGAAAAAAGAAAATTAATCACAACCATTAGATCAAGAGATCTAATGGTGAAAAAGGGTGTCTACCTGTCTACACTTATGGGGGTGTCTACAATGAACTTTTCACTATATATATATATATAGAGAGGAAGGGTAAAATGAAAACTCTCCCGAGTTGAGAAAACTTTTCAAAAACGGGGTCAAAAGGTTTTTTTTTCCTTCAATTTTTATGGTGATTCTTTACGTTATAGGCTATCCATAGATGGGAAAAAATCAAAAAAAACACCTCGGGGATATTTTTTAAAAAATCTTAAAAAAACGGTCTTGTTACATATGTAACACTCATATGTTTGTTACATATGTAACAACAAAACTTGTTACATTTTATAAAAAATCCCCGAGCCGTTTTTTTTTTATTTTTACCCATCTATGGATAGCCTATAACGTAAAGAATCACCATAAAAGATTGAAGGGAAAAAAAACTTTTTGACCTCGTTTTTGAAGAGTTTTCAAAGTTTTCTGAACTCGGAGTGGTTATCACAATAACCATCCCCTATATATATATATATATATATATATATATATATATATATAGGCATAGGCTATATCGACCGTTTGCTTTTACTAAATCCACCGAACTCACACGGTCGTTTCGATCGAAACGATCGTTCGGGGATCGTTTCGGATGAAACGGTCTATAAAAAGGGGGGCCCCCTGAATTTTAAGGTTTCGTCGTCGCGACATGTGGCGGCCGTTTTAAATGAAACGACCTTGAAACGACCGTTTGGAGCGAAACGATCGTAGGGAAAAGGTGAATTTAGTAAAACCTTTGGTGTCTATATAAGCACTCTATATATATAGTAAGGATAAATGGAAATCCTCACCTTTTTGAAAAACCCATCTTACACTATTGATTAGTTAATGTATGGTTGAAAATAAATGTGTCATTTTTAGAAATAATTTGAAATCTATTTAATGAATCAAGGGCATAATAGACACACCATATTTTTATTAATAAATGTTTAAATCAATTTTTTTCTCCTATCTCCTATTTCCTAAACTCGTTGTCACTCCTTTAATTTCAAATTTTCACGTCAAATTTTAGAAGAAAAAAACAAACCTAATTTACAAAAGAAAAAAAAAATTAGAAGAAAAAAAAAACCTAATTTACAAAAGAAAAAAAATCGTTGATCATCAATTCATCACCAGCATAACGATTGTTATATCGTTGTAACAATAATTTTAGTTTTTTTTTTCTTCAGAAAAGTCAAAGAATTGGTAATTTAGTAGAATTAGCGGGAAAAAAATCTTATTTTATTGTAGCAACTCTAGAATAGGGAAAAAAATAAGACAAATGAAAAAAATGGTAAAAAGTCCCGAATTGCAAATGGTAAATAAGCGCAATTTTATCAAATGAAAAAATCGTAAATAACTTCTAATGGTAAAATCATAAATAAATTCTAATGGCAAAATTGTAAATAATTTAAATTTTGTCCAATGACATAATCATAATAAATTAAGATGACAAAGTCATAAATAACTTAAACTTTCTATTTTGTTATATAACTAGAATTTAAACGTATGTTTTTTGTAATTCATCTTAGAATATTCTAATGAAAAATATGATAAATAAGAAAATTTGAAAAGATAAAAAGAAAATTAGATTTAAATAATCTCAAGTTTTGATAGTTGGTCGGGAATAATCTCACTTTTAATAATAACTCTCAATGGTCCCAACTTTCAACCTATTTGTTTTTAATGGTCCCGCCGTTAAAAAACTTAACATCGTTAAGTTTATTGCTGATGTGACACCTGAGTTAAATATTTATTTATCTTTTTATTTTGTAATCTCTGCCACATCATATTAACCCAGCCAAACACTCCCTTTCTTTTCTTCATCTTTGTGTGTGTCGAGAGAAACCAAACACTCCCCTTCTTTGGTTTTTCTTTGTGTGTCGAGAGAAACAGAAGCAACAGACGATGATCGGCGACCCTCAGTCGGCGTCTGGCGACCATCCGGCAACCATCTGGCACGAGAAATCAGAGACCTTTGTAGGGAACCAATTATAGGGAACCAATCGTTGATCAACTCACCTGACATTACCCTCTCAGCAAAAATAGTCACAACGCCGATCAACTCCGCCCCGAAAACATCATCGTACTTAACCTGAAACTCCAGTTTCGACGCTGGATACATGAGCGGCGTGACGAAATGCTCGTTCCAGATAGGGTATTGCGAGTTCGATATCACACGTGTCCGTGCGACGGTGGCTTCTCCAACGCTCACCGTCACATACGGGTCATTAGTAATGATCTTACGACGGCACTGCGATTTGCTTCTCTCTAATGACGGCGATTTACAACAATCAAAAATCGTTAAGCATCGATGAATACACTTATAAATCCATATTCGGCAAACATTGAGCTCCAACAATCGTTAGATCAAGGTCGCCATGAAAGTAAACAACCGAATCTGAATCTGAACAACTGCTTTCAGTACATCACACTACCAAAATTATCTCTGAAATTTCAGAAATTTACTTCGTGAGTAAAATTGATTCAAGTAACTGCAGTGATCAAAGTCTTGCCTGGTATGATTGAATGAACATATTCAATTTACTCTGTTGCTTTTGTTTCTCTGGATAATCATAGAGAAAAAGAAAAGAAGGGGAATGCTTGGTTTCTCTCAACACACACAAAGATAAAGAAAATAAGGGGATCGTTTGGTTGGTTAATATAATGTGGCATGGATTAAAAAAATAAAAAGATAAATAAATATCCAACTCAGGTGCCACATAAGCAATAAACTTAACGGTGTTAAGTTTTTTAACAACGGAACCATTAAAAACAAATATGAAAGTTGAGAGTATTGAGAATTATTACTAAATATAGGATTATTCCCGGCCAACTTCTAAAACTTAGAATTATTTAAATTAAATTTTCTAGAGATATAATGTGAAATTTTCATTTTTTTATTACTTCGACATTTCTGAATATTTCGTGGCTCATTGTAAATTGGAGTTTTCCCACATCCCTGCCGAGCCTTTCACCTTCCTTAATAAATATATATCAAGCACCAGCGAAAACTCCAATCTAGTTATAAATGTGACTTTTATTTATTAAACTATAACTAATAACTCATATAAAAACAATAAAATTATAAACTCATTCACCAATGGGCATTTGTCCCAATGGTATGGGGATGAAGGTTAGAGCTTGGGGACCTTGAGATCTCAAGTTCAAACCTGACTCAAGGGGGTTTTTCTCAAGTGGTGAGTTTCCTCCTTGATGGTGTTCCTGAGTGAGCCAAGCCTGGAGTGTCAAAATCAGTATGGACGGTTGCAATCCCGTCTCAGGAAGGCTCACTCGGGTATTGGAGATTTGGGGAGTAGTCCAAACGCCGTTCAAAAAAATTATAAACTCATTCATATACAAAATCCTTTATATTTTTTCACATTTAAGAAAATGTAAAACACGTATATGATTTTGCTAGTGAATGATTATAATCGGAATTGTAACACACGAGGTAAATAATAGATCTTCGATTAATTTCAAGCTCGGTTATACAGAGAGAGATTACAGAGAGTAAACACATTTGAAAACACACAATTAAACTCACAACTCTCACAACTAGTTCTCTCAAACACGAACTAAACATATTTATACCAAGTCTGTCCAGCGAACCATTTAACCAACGTACCATCTGGTCCGCCCGAACCATCTGGTCCGCCCCTGGTACGCTAGGGACAAAATATACAAAACTTTCTATAAAAAATAGACAAACCACCTAGACCTAGCACTAGACAACATAACATGTTCTAACAAACTCCCCTTGTCTTGTGCTAGTCTTTAGAAGCTTTCGACTCAGTCTTCTTCCAATGATGTCTTCTATTATTTCCAACGTAAATGCCAAAAGCAAAACAAACTCGAATCACTTTTTGAAACTGCAAGGCTTGCTCAAAATTCTCAGCCTTGTATAAAATGTTATTGTGATAGAGCTTGTCTATATCATCTTTTGATAGATTGATCAACCACATAGGATCAAAGATTCTCACCACCTTGTTTTCTTCTTTGACCACAATCACTGCTTCTCCAGTACGTTCATCGTAGTACCACCATCTTAATGTCTTGATGAAATCTTGTTCAAGTTTCTTCAATGGTATCTTATTCAGCTAAACACTTGTACTTCAAGATAACAACAGGTTTTCCAGTTTTAGGATGAATGTCAGTTGCATGATCAGAATACTTCGGCCTCTAAGGAGTCAAAAATCTGAACTTCCTTTGACATTCTTCTAACAACTTGTTCTTAAAAATCTCAGCCAATTGATCACTTCCATAGTTGAGAAATGGCTTTCTAAATAAATCTTGAACATCACAAACTGGCAACGTGTTAAATCTCAATGCATGCTTCAAGTACATAACTCCAAACTCCTTTTTTATAGCATAACACTTAAGCTCTGAGTCAAACATCAACCTGATTATATTTCCAGTAGCTTCTCCTCCTTTTCTGTCAAAATATCTCTTCTGATCAACATCTTTTGTAGGTTTCACTACTGGTAGCTTCTTAGCTCTCTACTTCTTCAACCATTCATCAAATAACATCTTCTTTTCTTGTTCTTCTGATAAATTCTCAGATTCAGATGATTTTGGATGATCTGGTTTTTTTTCAGCATCTTTCTTATTTAACTCTTCTTCATCCTTATCTTCATAATCTTTACCAAAGAAATTGAATCCTCCAGACTGATCATTATCAGAAAAATTACCATACACTTTAGGATCATCTGGATATTCTTCAGCTGTCATATCCTCAACTTCTACCTGTTCCTCTTCATAATCAACATTATCCTCTGAATCTTCTTCCTTGTATGGATCAGCAAACGGAACATTATCAACATCATCCACATTCAAAGCAAAGATAACGACAAGCTGCTCCTTAGAGTATGGATTTATAAACTCCCCTTCTTCTGATTCTATCTTAGTGATCGGAGTCACATCATAAATCTCTTTTTCCAAAGACTCCCCCTGAGATGCATTGGATGGTCCGGTAGCAGCAGATGTTCCGGCTGCACCAGCACCAGAACCACTTCCACCAACACCTCCTTTAGGATCAAGATCCTCATTATCATTCAAATATTTGGAAATATCATCATCTTCTCGAGAAATTTCTTCTGGATTTGGTCGTCTCTCCGCATGAGCAGGTAAAGCACTTAACAAACTATTTAACTGCTCACTCAGAGTCTTAGAAAAATTTGTTGAAGTTGAGCAATCTGACGATCTTTCGATTGATCCCGAGACACCAATTCTTTAATCAGATTCTTTAAACCTTTGATTTCATCAGCTTGTTGACGATTTGTCGACTCTAACTCATCAAGTCGTGTTTGATGTAATGCAAGCTTCAAATTAGTAGCAGAAATAGTTGAAGTTGTAGAAGTAGCAGCAGTTGAAGCAGAAGTAGAGGCAGAAGCAGAAGGCTTTCTAATAATCAACTTCCTAACTGGTGGAATACTGGAACTTTGAACATTTGCAGTTTGTGTAGTTGGTTGATCTGGAATAGAAGACTGATTCGACACCTTTTGCTTCTTACTAGGTGGACTTCTACCAGCTTTCCGAGCATTGGCAAGGAATGAACCTTGCTTCACTGTCATGTTTGGCCTAGCCATACGTTTAAAATGCTTGCCAGTGAACAGCATCGGAGCTTTTCCTTTGTCTGCAGTCTTTGACTTTTTAACAGACTCCTCTATGTCAGGAGAATAAGACGGATCAACATCATCCTCTCGATCAGCAGATCGTTTTGACAAATGCTCATACTTAGAAATGTCTTTCTTCTGTGAAGCCAAATAAGCCAAATGAGCTTTAGAACCCTTCTTGACTGGAATACCTCTAGTATTATGCAAGATCTCAACATAATCACCAGAGTCAGAACTTGAATCAGAAGTCTCTTCATTAGCATCATCTTTATCAGAAACATTAGCATCATCATCTGGAACATTTACTGCCTCAGGTTCAATAACATTCTCTTGATTAACTTGCTCTTGATTTTGATGAGGCATAGGGTCTTGATTTATAGGTTGTTGCACATTGGGTTCTTGGTTTGCTGGGTCATTTTGATCTTCTTCCTCAATAGGAAAACCTCTATCATCATATTCCAATTCATCATCCGAACTATCATCATGTCTTGCAGCACCATTTGTGGGAGATACATAATCAGGGTTTTTAAATGACCAATCAAGTGTTTAACTGGAGGAGGTACATTCTCTCCTTTCCTTTTCTGATAAACTGGTAGTTTTCCGACTGCAACTTCATTCATGTGTTTCAATACTAAAACAGCAGCTAAATTCTTTGGAAGATTTGGATGCATCTCATCTAAAATCATTTGCAGAAACCTTGGATACATGATACTTTTGTTTTGTTTTGTTAAAATATTCTCCTTCATGTAGTTGAATATCCATCCAGAAAAATTGAACTCGCGATTCAACACCAACGCATAAAAGAAAGATAGAATTTTCATGTCAAACTCATCATGACCTCTTAAACGATTTTCAAAACATTTGATGATCATGTGCATCAAATATTTGTATGGAGGACTGAGATTCGACTTAAAAAGCCAAGAATCATATAAGTATCCATCATACTTTATTCTTCGTAGCAACGCCACCAAGTCAATTTCATCAAATATCGTCGAAAAAGTCGATTGATCGTTTAATCTCAAAACTCTACGTACATCTGCTTCAGATACAATCACGTCAGTTTGAAGAATTCTTGCACGAATTACAGAAGGTTCCACAGAACAGTCCACTTGAGCAGAATTCCAGAAAATTATGAGTAAATCTTTGTACGGTGTACATTCGTGAGTGGCAGCAAAGTAAACTCTTGATCTTGCTAAAAAAATTGAATATACTCAGAAAATGAGGTTTCCATCGAGCAGATGCATTTAGACATGCACAAATATTGTGTTCATCATTTGACTTTAAAACCACCATATCTGAAAAACACGAATACAAAATATAATCAAAACCGTTAACGATTGATACAAATTTAATTTGAAATGCTCAAACGATTCACTTTTTGAAATTAATGATCAACGGACCACCCACGGACCAAATTGGTCACACGAACCAAAACTGGTATGGCGGACCAGAATCATTGACCACGTACCAGAAAAGTCAAACGAACCAGATACGGACCACTTTGGGTCACGTACCACATCTGGTACGTTGCGTACCATGTGGTATGCCGGAGGAACAATTAACCGAAGAGTCAAATTCGAATTTTAACACTCCAAATCAATTTTGTTTTGAAATCGATCATTGAGGTTTTGTTCTAGACTGAAAACCGACCCAGTACATGTGCTTAAAATGAATTGAGATCACTATTAACCCATTTAATCAACCCTTAGTTTGATTTCGAAAAACCGAAACTTTAGACTCAAAAATCATGAGATTGAGACCACCACAATGTAATCCAAGACCATGAGATGATGCGCAATGATCATACCTACCTGTAGCAACAGAAATCTCGAGCAACGGTTCGTTATCGAATGAGAAATCGAGGAAAAACAGTAGAGACAAGTTTAGGGTTTTTCAGAGAAGGTTCGGAGGTGGTACGCATGTTATGCGTCTCACAAACCAGAAAACCCCTTTTATATGCAAAGTGGTCCGCCCCGCGTACCATATGGTACGCCGGACCACATTTTTACCATTTTGCCCCTGATCATTTAGTTTTGACATTTTTTTTTCAAAAATCTCATTTTGTCAATATTAGATTTGATGAGCTGATTTAAGCAACGATTGTGGTTCTTTCAATCAACAAAATTTTTTTGCCATATCTGAATTCAGTCGATCAAAAATAAAGCAGAATAAAAATCTTTTTGAATTTTATCAAATTTAATATCAAAACACACCAAAAATCTTTTTGTTTTTTTCGAACTTATGTTAAAACACACCAAAAATCTTTTTGAAATTTTCTGGAATAACAAAACAACTAAAACTAGAAATTTAAATGCAATAATTTATATTTTTGTGAGAAAGATCGCAACATGAGATCATATCGATGAGATGCACTTAACACATTTCAATTTCAGTCTAATCAGCATACAAGTCAAGCAATCCACAAATACAACATTTTCATGATTATTTCAGTCAAATCAAATCAATGTTTACTGCTTTCTGATACGAATTAGGTATATTTATCAAGCATAGAAACCATGGTACCCACAAATTCAAGTAATTGAGAATCTGATTTAATATAATTTTTAATTTTCTTTTACTGCTATTCATAAATGAATATTTACAGATATAAGTCATTCATAATGTTTCATGCAAAAAGAAAGCAGAACCCTAAACAAACAACAATCAGGTCGGCCGGTAGGCACGCAGAGGAAGTCCGATTGTTTAGGAAAATAAAAAACAAAACAAGTTGAAATTGTATAACTCAACAATAATCAGGTCGGTACTCACGTACACGCAGAGAAAGTCCGATGAGTTATACGAAACACCAAGAAAAATAAAGCAGAACGTCAAACGAACAACTATCAGGTCGATCTTTCGATACGCAGAGAAAGTCCGATCGTTTGACAAAATAAACAAAATCAAACAAGTTTAAATCTTTCAAAAGAACGCATGCATACACTAGAACACTTATTTATTCTATTTATGTATTTTTCGTCTTTTATCAAGATTACCCAATCACAAGAATTATGTAACACCACAGATTTCAAGCAAGCATTATGATTATATCATACTAACAAGTATCAGATATTGATTGACACATTCAATGAAACATACGAGAACCTACAACCTTTCAATCTATTTTATCCACGGTCAGTAACATTCACCGATGTACTATCATTTCTCATGAGGTTGGATCACATTTCTCATTTTTTAATTTTTCTATTTTTTTAATGCTTTTTCACATTTGAAAACAAGAAAAACACTATTTTTGTATTTTTCATATCTCCCCCTAAAAGGCAAAAAAAAAAAAAAAAAATTTAAACGAAAATAGCAAAAAAAAACAAAAAAAAATGATCAACTGAAACAGATTACGTGACATGCAACCTAGTAACCCCATTGATTTGCAACAAAAATTTAAAGCGAGTTTTGTCAAAAGATTTAGTAAACAAATCAGCTCGTTGAAAATCCGTGTGAATTTTCTGCAAATCAATTAATTTCTTCTCATAGCAATCACGGATAAAGTGATATCGAATGTCAATGTGCTTTGTTTTTGAATGTTGAACGAGGTTTTTCGTGATAGAAATAGCAGTTGAGTTATCAATAAAAATGGGAGTAGTCAGAAAATTCAAACCATAGTCGCGTAACTGCTTTTGAATCCACAAAACTTGTGAACAATAACTTGAAGCAACCACATATTCCGCCTCAGCAGTAGACGTTGCAACCGAAGTTTGTTTCTTACATTGCCAGGACACTAATCTCTCCCCCAAAAACTGACATCCAGCGGTGGTGGACTTGAAATTGATTTTACATCCGCCATAATCCGAGTATGAATATGCTGATAACTCAAACTTATCATCATTAGGGTACCAGATACCAAGATCCGGATTACCTTTCAAATAAGCAAAGATCTTCTTTACTGCTACCATATGAGAAACCTTGGGAGCTGCCTGGTACCTAGCACATAAGCACACAGCAAACATTATATCAGGACGAGATGCAGTTAAGTACATAAGTGAACCTATCATTGCAAGAAACAATGTTGGATCAACAATTATCCCCAGACTCATCTGGTTCAAGACCATGGGAAACCTTAACAGGAGTACTCGGGATCCGGACATCTCCAATTTTAAAGCGAGCCAAAATATCAGACACATAATTTGTTTAATGCAAAAATATTGCCTTTGGCAGATTGATGAACCTGAAGACCCAGATAAGAACCCCATCTCCCCCATCGAAATCATCTCGATACTTCATTTGCATGACACGCTCAAATTCCTTACACAAGCTGTCATTTGTGCTGCCAAAAATGATATCATCTACATACACTTGGACCAGCAGCAAATCCTTCCCAAATTTCTTTGACAACAGAGTACAATCCACCTTGCCGCGTGCAAATCCATTGTCCAGAAGGTGTGTAGAAAGAGTCTCATACCAAGCCCTTGGAGCCTGATGAAGACCATATAAAGCCTTGTCAAGCTTATACACCCGTTCAGGAAATTCTGGATCATAAAAGCCAGGTGGTTGCTTCACATAAACTTCTTCACGAATTTTCCCATTTAAAAATGCACTTTTAACATCCATCTGATATACTTTGAAACCATGATGTGCCGCGAAAGCCAGAATTATCCTGATAGCTTCAATTCTTGCTACAGGAGCATAAACCTCATTGAAATCAATGCCTTCGATCTGAGAAAAACCTTGAACCACTAACCGCGCCTTGTTTCTAATGATCATGCCACGATCGTCCTTCTTGCAACTTGAATACCCATCGTTTCTACCCAAGAAGCATCTTCCAACGCATGATTAACATTGGTAGGTTCAACTTGAGACAAAAAGCATGAGTGAAATACTTCATTTTGAACACCGGAATCCCTAATTTCAGCAATTAACGCATCAACAGATTCAGCCAATTGATTCCGTGTGCGCACCCAAGAAGTCGGATCTCCAATTATATTCTCTTGTGGATGAATGTTATGAATCCTAAGCGTAGTCGAATCTGGAACGTGAATATTGTCTGCAAGAGTATTTAAAGTTGCATCTGCGTCCTCTGAGCTTGAAAGATTACCAATAGGTAAAGAAACCGGCACTGAAGAACTTATACTTGGTAAAGTAATTGGGTCATCAACCGATGTTGATTCAGCTTCATGAAACGTGATCCATCATCAGAAGAAGAACTCATTGTTTCTAAACTAGAAACACTCTGACTGGAAGAGGCAGCATTAGAAACACTTGGAAGCTTCGGAACCCATGAACCAGGAGTAAGTATGGCATGTACCATTGCAACACCTAAAAGTTCTTCAGAAAGCTCATCAGCAGAGTCATCGTGTGCAGTCGAGAAAGAATCAAATAAGGTCTTGTAATCAAAAGCAGGAATATCAACCGATTTGGGTGCCAGAAAGGTATGTCTTTGACAATCCACATTCAGATGATTCTCAATTGTCTTAGAAGAAGGAAAATAAACCCGTTTCATGGGATGCTGATACCCAACAAAGATGCCTGCAACTGCTTTGGTGTCAAACTTCCCACCTTCCTTGAGAACCCTGCCATCAAACACCCAAATGGTTCCAAGAAATGAAGATTTGGCTTACGACCCTTTAGCAATTGATAACTTGTGTTATTGAATCTCTTGACAATCAGAACCCGATTGAGCACATGACATGCAGTGTGAACTGCTTCAGACCAAAATTTGACTAGTAAATGTGCATCATCCAGCATAGTTCGTGCCGTCTCAATCAGCGTTTAATTCTTTCTTTCAGCAACTCCATTTTGTTAAGGAGTGTGCTCACGGCGCACTAAATTCTTGCAAAATTCCAAGATGGATCACAGAAAGATGTCGATTTTAACATTTTTCAACTCGGTACCATTGTCAGCACGAATCCGACATACTTTGTATTTATACATCGATTCAAATTTGGACAATAATTTCTGAATAGTATCTGGAGTTTTATCCTTTGAATGTAGCGACGCCACCCATCGAGAAACAGGGAAAAATCATCCGTTATTACCAAACAATAGAAACTCCCATCAACATTTCGAACATTCATTGGACCAAAAATATCCATATGAAGCAGCTCTAACAGAGTGATAATTGAATTAAGACGTTTTGATGGATGAGACTTTTTCCGCTGTTTTCCTTTCTTACAGGGAAACACACACATCATTGATAGAAAATCGATTCTTTGAAATTCCTTCTACCAGATTATGATTAATCAAGTAATTCATTTTCCGGTAATTGATGTGTCCCATACGGCGATGCCACAGAATCGAATCTTTTTCAGTAGATTTAGAGATAAAACAGGTTGCAAGCTACAGCAGACGACGATTGATTCATGTTTACGACATAGAGAACACGAAATCTTGGCGAACGTATCACAATATATCCAATCATCAGGGATTTGAATACAAGGTTTCATAATCGAGCATTCTGAACTCGTGAAAGGAGCAGTATACTGCTTATCAC
>JBCNJP010000027.1:35266078-35310550 GCA_039602395.1 Deinandra increscens subsp. villosa
TCAGTACATGGAAAGCTATATAAATCGGAAAAACAAAGCATGTGCGTATAAGAGAAATCATCTTCTTAAATAAACCCTAACTAATCGAGCCATTGATTTGGTAAAGGTGAATCAAAAACCCGAGCCAGTGAAAATACATACACAAAAAGGAATCAGATTAAAGTAGAGAAATTAGGGTTTAGATTTGAAATTGGAAAGAGAATGAGAAGAATACGTGCGAGTAAAAATGGTCCAGAATATGGAAAAACCGATCATCTTTGTCTGTCACAGTAGCGGTGGACCGGTGGTGGCGGTGGATTGAGGGCAGAATCGTGGTGCTAGAGGTCTGTCGCCTCTGTCTTCACTCTGTCTTCACCAGGAGAAAGGGAGTAATCAAGAATGGGCGGTGTTTTATATAGTAATCAAGAATGGGAGGCACGATTTCATAGGAGAGTTTGGGATTGTATATATATACAATATATATATTTTTATATATTGTTTGTTTCTTTTTAGATTTGTTTTAGCATGTTCAGGATGTGTTCTTAGATATCTGTGCAGATGAGTTATCATACTTTGCATGTTTCATGTTGGTAATTTTGTCAAATCACGTTCTTTACTGGCAGTAGTTATTTTGTCATTAGGCTATCCGTAATGGTTAAAGCCCCATAAAGCCCCACAAGGGGCATTATGCGCCATGTGGACGCTGACTGGGCAAGGGGCTTTATGGGGCTTTATGGTGTAGTGGATAAAGCCCCATAAAGCCCCACCATCATTACTTAATATTTATTTATTTTTTACTTTTTTTTAAACTATTTTAATTAAAATAAAATTTTCAACTAATTAAAAATAAAAGATTACAACTTAATTAAAATAAAATTTTCAACTAATTAAAAATAAAAGATTACAACTTAATTAAAATAAAAATTACAACTAATTTAAAGAAAAAATTACAACTTAATAAAAATAAAAATTACAACTTCCATTTCTTCTTGATTCGTTCCATCTTTTTCTGATGGAGGGCGAGGTAAACCGGATCGGCGTTTTCAGGCGGTTTTTGGGCGAGGAACTCGAGATCCTTGTCGAGTTGATAATCGTCGATTTGCTCGACTTGCTTTTTTTTCGACCGTGCAAGATCTTGAATACTCTCGGCCATCACCGCGTGATATTCGGTGACCGGAGTCTTTCCACGGTTAGCCCTCGCGAAATCTCGACCTCTTGGCCTCCCACTAGTAGTCTCCACGGGTGGAGTCGGAGCATCATCCTCATCATCATTGTCCGAATCATTCAAATTAATATCGAATGTTCGAGCGGTGGAGTCAAACGACTCGGGATCGGTGGAAGACGACGTCTTGGATTTCTTGCTTTTTCGGGTTTGACGTGTTGTTATATCCGCTTTCGATCTCCACTTCTCGCTTTGGTAGAGAAACGACCAACACCTCTTGAGAGTGAAGTGACCACGCTCCGCTTGGTATTCGATCACCGCCCTATCGTAAATGTCGGCGTCGTTCGCACCACTCGGCCAATTTGATCTGGACCGATCATAGTAAGTTGAGAAAGCTTGACATTTTCTGTTTATTTCTCTCCATTTGGACGACAACGAATCCGGGTTTCGGTATTCGCCCTTCCCCATCAACATGAAAAACTTGGACCGAATCTCGTCCCAAAATTCTCTCGCATCTTGATTGTTTGCTAAAAAAAAAGATACAAAAGTTAGTAAAAAAAAATTATTTTTTTTAAAAAAAAC
Organism: Deinandra increscens subsp. villosa; assembly: GCA_039602395.1. Taxonomy (NCBI): domain Eukaryota; kingdom Viridiplantae; phylum Streptophyta; class Magnoliopsida; order Asterales; family Asteraceae; genus Deinandra; species Deinandra increscens. The sequence goes on from JBCNJP010000027.1 coordinate 35,267,802, forward strand.
ATAACTTTTAGTTAAAAAAAAAACCTTTTGTCGGGTTCTCCGAAGCTTCAATGTAAGCTCGACAAAGAGCGAAACACTCGTCGTCGCTCCAAAATTGTATCTCCTTCGTCGCTCTCGCGTCGTCCTCTTTTTTTTTGTGAGATCGTTTACTCTTTCCTCTAGCTTTTTGTTTTGGTTGTGATGCACCGACCTCTTGTGTTTCTTGGACGATTTCAACGTCCTCATCTTGAAGAGAAAAGGGTTGAGATGCTCGAGGGGTTGGAGTTTGTCGCGAGGTTGGAGAAGGTCGTGGGGTTGGAGAAGCTTGAAATGGTTGAGGTGGATAACCTCCAAATTGTGGTTGGGAGAATTGGGAAAAACCTTGAGAGTAAAGGTTCATGTTTGTGAATTGGTTCGGGAAAGGTTGAGTGGCGGGGTTCATTGACGGGAATTGAGGGGGAGGCATGTTCATAAACATTTGCCAAAGGTTTTGATCGGGTTCGTTCTCCCCGGTATTAGGTCGAGAGTTGGGTTGGTTGTTGGGTTGGTTGGGAAACATTTTTAAAAGAAAATAGATGAAGTAGAAGAGAATTGAGTTGGTGTGGTGTGTGAAAGTTTATAAAATATGTGGGGTATTTATAGTGAAAAAGGTGTTTAAATTAAATTTAAAAAAAAAAAAAGTTAACGGATATATAGCCGTTCAACGGCTAAATTTTTTGACTTTTTTCTTTTCTCCGGCGTTATCTCCCTGACGCCCCCGGCGATTTTGGGCTCCATAACGCCCCATAACGCCGGGGTGTAGTGGTCGGGGCGTTATGGACAGGCGTTATGGGGCGTTATGGACCCCAAAAACGCCCCACTACGTTTAGCCTTATTGGTCCCTGAAATCTTACTATGATCTTTATTGGAACCTGAGTTGTATATTTAATATTCACCATTCCATGATCTGTGCTGGCGTTAGTATTTTGTCATCATTTTGTGCTTGAAATGTTAGGCTATCCGTAATGGTTAAAGCCCCATAAAGCTCACAAGGGGCATTATGCGCCATGTGGACGCTGACTGGGCAAGGGGCTTTATGGGGCTTTATGGTGTAGTGGATAAAGCCCCATAAAGCCCCACCATCATTACTTAATATTTATTTTATTTTTTACTTTTTTTAAAACTATTTTAATTAAAATAAAAATTTCAACTAATTAAAAATAAAAGATTACAACTTAATTAAAATAAAATTTTCAACTAATTAAAAATAAAAGATTACAACTTAATTAAAATAAAACCTTTTGTCGGGTTCTCCGAAGCTTCAATGTAAGCTCGACAAAGAGCGAAACACTCGTCGTCGCTCCAAAATTGTATCTCCTTCGTCGCTCTCGCGTCGTCCTCTTTTTTTTGTGAGATCGTTTACTCTTTCCTCTAGCTTTTTGTTTTGGTTGTGATGCACCGACCTCTTGTGTTTCTTGGACGATTTCAACATCCTCATCTTGAAGAGAAAAGGGTTGAGATGCTCGAGGGGTTGGAGTTTGTCGCGAGGTTGGAGAAGGTCGTGGGGTTGGAGAAGCTTGAAATGGTTGAGGTGGATAACCTCCAAATTGTGGTTGGGAGAATTGGGAAAAACCTTGAGAGTAAAGGTTCATGTTTGTGAATTGGTTCGGGAAAGGTTGAGTGGCGGGGTTCATTGGCGGGTATTGAGGGAGAGGCATGTTCATAAACATTTGCCAAAGGTTTTGATCGGGTTCGTTCTCCCCGGTATTAGGTCGAGAGTTGGGTTGGTTGTTGGGTTGGTTGGGAAACATTTTTAAAAAATATAGAAGATGAGAAGTAGAAGAGAATTGAGTTGGTGTGGTGTGTGAAAGTTTATAAAATAGATGGGGTATATATAGTGAATAAGTATAGTTAAATTAAATTAAAAAAAAGGCAACGGATAAAAATATAGCCGTTGAACGACTATATTTTTTGGTTTTAACCCTTCTCTCGACGTTTTGTCCCTGACGCCCCCGGCGATTTCGACCTCCATAACGCCCCATAACGCCGGGGGGTAATGGGCGGGGCGTTATATATGGGCGTTATGGGGCGTTATCGAGGTCGAAAACGCCCCATTACGTTTAGCCTTAGTATGATTTTTTTGCAATCTGTGTAGGACTGTGTATGATTTTTATTTCATTACATGTGCTGGTAATTGTACAGTAATCATTGTAGTTGTATGCAATTATTATTTGTTATTTATTTTCGGTTATTCACTAGGTGATGCATTTCGTGCTAACTATGGTGAAGTAATTTCCAATCTATCAGTATATGGCACTGAGCGCATATCGCCTTCTAGTGGCAATAAATATTATTTCCCTAATGTGGCACAGTCATCCAAACCTATAGTTGGAATGTTTTTTGAGTCTGTTGATGAAGGATTTGAGTTTTACAAGAAGTATGCAAAAGCTGGTGGTTTTGGGATTAGAAAAAGCACTCAACGGGATACTAAGGGTGTTACGGTATCCAAATACTATGTGTGTTCTAAACAAGGACATAAACCGGTGCGTAATAAACATGTTGAAGTGTCTGTTGATGGTGAGAGAACATATGTGAAAAGGCGGCGTAGACCATCTAAAATGAATGGTTGCCAAGCGCATATACATTTTTCACTTAAAGATGGAAGATACAAGGTGTCAACTTTTGTTCAGGAACACAACCATATGTTTGTGGATTCTAGTGATATGTTATTCTTAAACTCATCGAGGAAGTTAACCTATACTCAGCAGCAGACTGTATACGATTTATCTAAGATGAACATCGGTCCAGTTAAGTCATTCAATCTTATTAGTGTGATGCGTGGTGGTTTTGTAGAAGTTAGTGCTACCGCTGTTTATTTTAAAAACTTTGGGCGGGATTTGAACAATTATATGGGAGAGTTTGATGCCGATATGGTTGTAACGCGTTTAATGAGGAAGAAGGAGTTTTTAGCTGACTTTTCTTGTGATTTCACAGTTGATGAAAACAACAATCTAAACGGGTTGTTTTAGGCTGATGAGTAGATGAAGAGGGACTACTTTGTTTTTGGGGATGTAGTCTCTTTTTATGCTACTTTTCGTTCTAACAAGTACACTTAATAAAACTTTCTTTTCAATCTAGAATTTTTTTGTTATGTTGTGTTATTATTAAGTTTGTTTTTCTTTTGCAGGTACAAGTTGGCGTTTGTTCCATTTACTGGCATTGATAATTATAACTGTAACGTCACCTTTGTGGCTGCTCTATTGGGATCCGAAACTACTTAAACTTATATCTGGCTTTTAAGGAATTTCCAGACCTTTTTGGGTCATGATCCGAAAGTAATTGTAACTGACCAGGATCCAGCAATGGGAAAAGCAATTTTAAAAGTTTTTCCAAACATCAGACATAGGCTGTGTATGTGGCACATCATGAGGAAACTTGCAGCTAAGGTTTAAAATGTATATTCGTGATATAATATATACTGTGCTTGTATATAAAATACTATAATTTCATTGCCTTTTTTTTCAGCTTGGTTACAGGTTGTGTCGCGATGCGGATTTTAAAAGCAGATTATGCGAAATTGTATGGACAGATGCAATTGATGCAATGGTTTTTGAGGAAAAGTGGGAGAAAATTATGAATGATTATAATCTCACTGAGAACAAGTGGTTATATGACATGTACAATATCCATATTAATTAGATTCCTGCTTACTACCGCCACAAGCATATGTCGGGGTTAATGCGTACAACCTCTAGGTCAGAGTGTGAAAATCAATTTTTTGGCCAGTTTACAAATGTGAATAACACTCTGGTTGAAATTTTATGCCACTTTGAAATTGCTATGGAATCTCAGAGACATAATCATCGAAAGAATGCTCTTGATACCCATTACGCGACTCCTGATTTCAAGACTGGTTTTATCCTAGAGAGGCAAGCTGATAAAATATATACCAGGAACATTTTTTATGATGTTCAGGAAGAAATCAAAGTGGCTATTAACGATTGCTTAGGTATACGGACGAAAAAAGTTGAAGATTTTGGAAAGTTCACAGTGAAAGAACTTAGCTTTGAGGTGGATAGATTGTTTCAATTTCTTGTGTTCCCGTTCATTTTTTATTTTTTCGGTTGTATACTTATTTCATTATGTGCTGGAGCTGTTGAATGCATGTTGTGTTGTGCTGGACATTACATCACAACTATCTGTGCTGGATATTACATCACAGCTTTCTGTGCTCGACATTACACTTCATTACTATACAGTAGCCAAAACCAATCTATTTTATCCACACATCACAGTTCGCAATATGTGATGTGCTGATGGATTTTTGGAAACCCATCGACTGTGTTGGTGTGTTAATACAACCTGTGCTGGTATGTAAAATATATATCAAAACTTATGTTATTTTCACTTTTATTGAACTTTTTAGGTTCTATACAGGGAGAGTGATATGGAAATAAATTGCACTTGTAATTGGTATGAGCAATATGGGTTGCTGTGTAGACATATTTTTTTGTGTTACGTGCATGCAAGGTTTCAAAGTTTCTAGAAAAGTACATTATGCGTAGATGGACACGAGATGCTGTCCCAAATTCATTGTGTAGCCCAATGCTAGAACGTGAGGGAGCCGATGAGAATACTGAAAATGTGAAGGGTCTTGTTAAGGAGATAATGTTTTCTACGAGGTATTGGCCAAGAATAATCCCACTTTTCAATATAACCCACAACGGTCCCAACTTTTCACTTAATTATTTAGAATGGTCCCGCCGTTAAAAAAACTAACACCGTTAGTTTTTAATCTGACTTGGCGCTGATGTGGCATCTAGTTGTATTTAAAAAAAAAAAAAAAACCTATTAAATCCACAATTGTACATTCTTTTTAAAAGCAAAATATAATAATGTATATCTGTTCAGAACTCTTTGACCACTACATTCGCAATATTGCTTCATCTTCCTCATCAGTCGCCGGAGATACGATGTCCTCGCCGGACTGTCAATTTTTGACCGGAAAATTTCAAAAATATTCTACTTTTCTCTTTTAACTTTAGATGCTCTATAGAGACAAACGGAGGGTCAAAACAATAAAAAAAGTTCCGTCAAGCATATGGTTCTTCAGAAAATTTCGTCCGTCGGAGGGTCAATGGACCCCCGGACCCTCCTACAGATCTGCTGTTGGGCGCCACCATCAGCGCCAAAACAAACAACCCCTGACCCATATTCATCCGGGTCCGAACCGACGGAAGGTTCGCCCGGCTGGACAAAGGCGCCGGAGTCGCGACGGAGGATTCCGATGTTCCAGATACTACGGCGGTTGAGTACCGCCGGATTTTCCGCCGGAGTCGTTCTGGTTATCCAAGGACGCCGAGTTTGACTGGTTTGACCGGAACGTTTTTCTTGAACGGAACGAATCGATGAAAGCAAATTCGTATTCAAATTCGTAAAATTCTGATTTGGAAAAAATAATTATTTATATATATTTTTGGTGTGAGGATGAAGATGATGATGATGTGGAAGGAGTTAAAAACAAAAAAAAAATTATAAATTAAAATAAAATCTAAATCAGCGCCACGTAATAAAAAAAACTAACGGAGTTAGTTTTTTTAACGGCGGGACCATCAGAAATAATTAAGTTAAAACTTGGGACCATTGTGAGTTATTTTGAAAAGTGGGATTATTCCTGACCAATACTCAAAAGTTGGGATTATTTAATTTCAATTTTCCAAAAAAATATAATGAAAGAGTAGGATCAAATGCCCCCTATGGAAATGGATGGCTTTTTTTCTTATGGGAAAAATCAAATTATGGGATGAAAGAATTTAAGACCGTGTGAATCCCGATCTGAAAACGTTTTAGAAAACAAAAACATACCATAAGAGGACCGTAGTCCAATTATATTATTCAATAATTGAATATTAAATAGGCACACCTCCTCGATTATTCGTGCAGAAGGAGTCGGTGATATAGATGATAAGCAATGAGGTTGTCAAAAGAAAAAAAAAATTAAAGAGTGACTTCTGATGCCACCAACAAACTTGACATACCAACAATGTGAATATACAACCACTAAAGAAAAATAGCAACGATTAGAATGGATGATCGGATCTGATATGGATCAATTTGGTGATCAAGAACTAAGAGCTAAAGATAAGAAATACAAGAAGAAATCTAGAGAGAAAAAGGAAATTATTCTCAAATCAATAGCTACCATTCTCATTCAAGATTCTTGCTTATGTATATGAGCATATTACAAATATAACCCTAAACTATGAAACAAATACAGTTTAGTCCTTTTGGTGCATCCCATCATTCTCAAAACATTTCCTGTAACAAAAGTTGGTGCACCCCACTTGAAAGAATAAGGGGTTATTATCCATGGTGCAACAGATATGAGATCAGCTTTATTAGTACTATACTCAACCAATTCCATCACTTGTCCCACAAACATATTGACTTTACCTTTAGTTCTTTTCCTTGACTTAAGGTTTCGGTTTCTAGCCTTTGTTTCAACACTATTAGTCACCTTCCATCCACATTCTTTTGTAAAATTAGATCCATTTCTACCACTTTTATTGTTTGTTGAACTAGTTTCCAAGTACTGCCTAACACACATTTCAAACAACCTTTCCCAAAAAAACCTTTTTGAACCCATTTTAGACCACATCTGTTCGGATTTCCATTTGTGCCAACCCAAATCTCGAGACTCATTTGACCGAATGAAGTAGTAGCAGTGTATCCAACCAGTATCTAACCAAATGCCAACATATTCACCAATTCTATATTGATCAAACACTACAAATTCTATCTTAATACCTTGATTTAATGTATCATTCTCATTCACAACGGTGGACACAAAGCCTTGTATGGATTCCATTAATTTGGCTTTCCATCTATGCCACAAGTGCCCCAATGCCATCAACTGTAACATTTTAAATCTATATGATTGGTTTATGTAAACACATGCAACCATAATGTTTCCATATTTGATGCAACTGTAAGTTTGTATCAATATTTTAGTATCTGTATTCTTCCACCAAGGGGATATATATATTACAAGACTCCTAATTGTAAAGGGATTTTATGCAATATTTACCATACATAATACAATTATCTAAATGTGGCAAATATATGTTTAGATATACGCCATTACACCCCCGCAGTCGAAGCGGGAGGTTCTCGGACACTGAGACTGGTTCGAAAATCTTGAAAGAGAATCCGAGGAAGTCCTTTGGTAAAGATATCAGCGACCTGAAACCGGCTAGGAACATGCAAAACCCGAATGTGACCGGTGTGGACTTTCTCTCGAACGAAATGTATATCCATCTCAATGTGTTTCGTGCGCTGGTGTTGAACGGGGTTGTTAGAAAGATAAATTGCACTGACGTTATCACAATATACCAAAGTAGCACGCGGGATGTGATGACGGAGCTCCAGCAACAAATTGCGCAGCCAACAAATTTCCGAGACAACGTTGGCCACGGCACGGTACTCAGCTTCGGCACTTGAGCGAGAGATGGTGGGTTGGCGTTTGGAGGACCAAGAAATGAGAGTGTCCCCCAGATAAACGCAATAGCCCGAGGTGGATCTGCGTGTGTCTGGACAGCCGCCCCAATCGGCGTCAGTGTACGCACGCATAGAAGAAGTAGATGACTTAGTAAGGTGAAGCCCTTGAGAGACAGAACCCTGTAAATATCGTAGCACCCGTTTCATGGCATTCCAATGATCTTCGCATGGGGCATGCATATGAAGGCAGAGCTGTTGGACGGCGTAAGAAAGATCGGGCCTAGTGAAGGTAAGATACTGCAAAGCACCACATAGACTGCGATACTTAGTTGGATCGGCAAACGGTGGTCCTGAAAGTCGGCTGAGCTTGGAGTTCGTATCAACCGGGGTGGCCACGGGTTTGCAAGAGGACATACCGGCCCGTTCGAGGATCTCGAGCGCATATTTCTGTTGGGTGAGAAAAAGACCCGACGAGGAGCGAACCACCGAGATTCCCAAGAAAAAATTTAGTGGACCCAAATCCTTCATAGAAAACTCCCGAGACAATCGTTGCATGAGACTAGTGTGGAGAGCATCAGAGGAAGTGACCAATACGATGTCATCGACGTACAAAAGAATGTAAGCCGTGTCCCGATTGTGAGTATATATGAAGAGAGAATGATCACTTTGACTGTGTCGGAACCCAATAGAAGAAACAAAGTCTGCAAATCGTTGGTACCAGGCCCGCGGAGCCTGTTTGAGGCCATAGAGTGACTTTTTCAATAAGCAAACATGATCTGGGTACTGCGGGTGACGAAAACCATATGGTTGGTGCATGTATACGGTTTCTTGGAGATTGCCATGTAAGAAGGCATTCGTGACGTCCAGCTGGTGTATCTTCCAAGAATGAGAGATGGCAATGGTAAGTACCGTTCTGATAGTAGCCGGTTTAACAACCGGACTGAAAGTGTCGCCACAATCCACGCCAACCTGTTGAGACCTGCCATCACAAACAAGACGAGCCTTATAGCGCTCGAGAGAACCGTCAGAATGAAACTTATGTTTAAAAATCCACATGCAACGTGTAATATTCAGATTAGGTGGACGCGGAACTAACTCCCACGTCTTATTTTTCATAAGGGCATCAAACTCAATATGCATGGCATGATTCCAATCCGGAGAGAGGATAGCGTCCCGGGGAGTACGAGGGATGGGGTTGATGGTAGAGGTGTGAAGATTTAGGATTTGGCGGGGTTTGGTGATGCCGGACATGCTACGGGTATGAATTGTGCGAGCAAGGGGAGGTGGCGGAGGAGGGGTGGGGGTTCGGGGGCCGGAAAAGTGTGCGACGGTGGGGAGGGTGGGTCCACCGTGGGATGGGGGGTGGTAGAGGGGTTAGGAACGGGGTTATTCGGAGTAGCTGCAGGGATCGGCTGGTGAGTTTGGGTTTCCCAAATGCTAGGGTGAGGGGGGTCGGTGAAGAGGTGATAAGAAGGTGTTGAAGGTGGGGTGGTATGGGAAAAGGGAAAAACTGTTTCATTAAAAATGACATGACGGGAAATGATGAGTTTATGGTTTAGAAGGTCGTAACATTTGTACCCTCGGTGGTTGGGTGGATAGCCGAGAAAAACACAAGGAGTGGAGCGAGGTTGAAGCTTATGTATAGTGGTGGATGGGGTTAGAGGGTAGCATAGGCAACCAAAGACCCGGAGGTGTGAGTAGGAGGGTTTTCGATTAAAAAGAATTTGGGTTGGGGAGAGGAAATTATTGTTTTTGTTGGGCAAGATATTGAGTATGTAGGTGGCCATAGCGAGGGCATGGTGCCAGAGGTTGATGGGAACAGAAGAGTGAGCAAGCAAGGTACGGATAATGTTATTGATGGACCGAATTTTCCGTTCGGCTTTACCGTTTTGAGAAGACGTATGGGGACAAGAGAATCGAAAGGTCATGCCGTTGGTGGCACAAAATTGTTTAAAGTTTTTGTTGTTGTATTCGGTGCCATTATCACATTGAAAGCATTTGATATTCCTTTCGAATTGGGTTTTTATGTGAGATGAGAAAATTTGAAAAGTAGAGAAGGTTTGTGACTTATGAGCTAGAGGGTAGGTCCATAGAAAATTTGTTTTATCATCAAGGAACAGAACATAATAGCGATGTCCACCGGTGCTAATGACCGGTGATGTCCAAATGTCACTGTGTATTATATCAAACGGTAAATATGTTATAGAAGTAGAATCATGGAATGGTAATCTAATACTTTTGCCAAAAACGCAAGAAGAGCAAACATGAGAGTTATTATTATCATTCTTCGAAACAGAAATAGACATAGATTGTTTTAAACTAGATAGAATTTTGTGGCCTGGGCGACCAAGTCTTTGGTGCCATAGATCACGGGTGAGAGCGGTAAAAGCGGAAGATGATGTAGCATTGGCTGCAGGTGGTATGGTGAGGGGATATAAATCCCCGGTGCTATTGCATCGGAGGATATGGAGCTTGGTCTGGAAATCCTTCACAAGAAAACCAAATTTGTCAAACTCAATGGAAATATTGTTATCGGTAGTTAGGCGCCGGACAGATAGAAGGTTTTTGATTATTTTAGGAACATGTAGAACAGAGTTTAGTTTAAAAGGAGGAAAAGGTTTTGGTAAAATCTGGCTACCATATCCGGCAATAGGGACATGTGAACCATTGCCGATAACAATATTTTGTTTAATGCCGTTATTAGAATAAGACGAGAAGTTACCTTGCGTGTTGGTCATATGCGAAGTTGCTCCCGAGTCAAGGTACCAATTTTGGTCAGAATAGTTCTGAGCTAGAGTGTGCATTGCCTGATCCAAATCTGTAGGAGTGTACCTGCTATCAAAAGTATTAAAACTTTGAGGGGGGGGCTACTGGACGTGGTCCAAGAATTCCAGCAGATGGATTTGGCTGGCGGCGATCTGGGCCAGTGGGGAAAGGGCTAGGTGGGCTGGGCCAGGTGTTATAATTCGCTAGTGGGCTCCAAGTTGGATACTGGGATTGAGCCCAGTTCTGAATTACATTCCAAAGGGAGGGAGGAAGGGTTGGAGCCCCACGTCCCCTACCCGAGTTTTGTCGACCACGGTTACGTCCCTGGTTGCGATTTCGTCCTCGCTGATTACGAGTATCATAAGATCGGGGGTCGGTAAAATTTCGTGGCTCGGGTTTGGCGACGTCAGAAGGCGGCGAGGAGCCATTCGGTCTGGGTTTCGTAGCCAAGAGGGCCGCATCGGAACTAGAGGCGGCTTGGGCCGCTTGTTTGGCCTTGCGAGACTCTTCCAGTAGGAGCTTCGAGCGTGCTTCAAAAAAGGCTGGCAGTGGTTCGGTTTGTTGGAGGAGCATGGCGACGCCATCGTATTGCTCCGTGAGGCCAGTAATTAATTGAAGAACCAGGGTGTCGTTGGACACCGGAGCACCGACGTTGGCAAGTTGGTCAGCCAATGCTTTGAGAGCGGTACAGTAGGCGGAGATATTGGGAAAAGTCTCCAATCTGGTGTTGGAGAAGGTGTGCTGGAGATGGACAGCCCTAGTATGTTTGTTATTGTTGAAAACACCTTTGAGGGAGGCCCATGCATCGGCAGCGGAGGCTTCAGGGTTGATGATGGTACCAAGGATTTCAGGGGATATGGTAGAGTATATCCACTGTAATACGAGAGCATCGACACGCGGCCAGACGGGATCGGAAGAGGAGGATGAAGCCGTACCATCTTTCTTTGGTAGAAGATGATCATAGCAATCGAAAGCTTTGCAGTGAATGGTGAAAAGGGTGGACCAGGTGATGTATACGCTGTTATCCATCTCCAACCGGATGGGAATAAAATTCTTAATGTTGGAGACAGTAACTGCGGGATGAAGTGGAGAAGGGGTGGTGGCAGTGGGCTCTTTGTCGCCGGCCATGACTGCAGAAAAAAAAAGAATCGGGGTAGAGAAAGTGGGGATGGACGGCTAGGGTTTAAGCACTCGTGATACCATGTAAGTTTGTATCAATATTTTCGTATCTGTATTCTTCCACCAAGGGGATATATATATTACAAGACTCCTAATTGTAAAGGGATTTTATGCAATATTTACCATACATAATACAATTATCTAAATGTGGCAAATATATGTTTAGATATACGCCATTAGCAACCATTAATCAAGATTTGATATGTGTGACATAAAGAATCATCCATTTGACTGTTCAAAGATTCATCAGAATTACTTCCAGTATTCATATTTATAAGCAATTCATCCAACACCTTGCACTCCAACTTAGTACTTGTGATTCGAGATAGATAACATAATCCAAGACCTCCTTTGTTATATAAAATCACACTATTAATATTTTGATATTGAGTAATAGGGTAACTTACATCAATGGTAACTCGTTTATGATCAGCTTATGGGTTTTCATTACCCTCACTTGATTCCATTACATCTTTCTCAAGTGGTTCCATTGTATCACCCTCAATTGAGTCTTGAATCACATTAGGCATTTCATCAAACACCTTGGGTGCACTCTCAAAATCTTTGAATACCTTTCTCAAATAATCCATCCAGTGCAACTCATCTCCAATATCATCGTTGTTTCTCAAAAACTCCTTATGCCATTCCCACGCATCATCTTCTAAACATAGGATTACCCACTTCCGTTTGAAGCGTTCCGCTGTTCCCTCCATCAAAAATAGACGATCACATTGTTGCATCCATTCTTCCAAATCGCCTCCGTAAAAACATGGAAAATCTTCCCTCAAGAAACGCACGGATTTGCTCATTGTTTCTGGAAATATAGTTCTGCCCAATTGCTATCAAGAACTGATGCCTTGAACCATGTTGATTGTCACCCGAATGTCACTCCTGCGATGTTAATCGATGCTCTCGCGCTCAAGCGTCATTAAGTACCTGATTTATTGATTGTTGCTTTTCCAAAATTGATACGAATTGTTGCTCTTGTGGTGTGATTTCTTGTTGATCGGCTTTTGAATTGCTCACAAGAACAATAAATTGATGCTCTGTTGTTCCATTGAGATCAGCAAAATGGAAGCGTACTTATGAATCAACGGTCGTAATCGGTTTTCCCTAACCCATAGTGGAGAGGAATGAAAGCTCTGATACCAATTGATATGGATCAATTTGGTGATCAAGAACTAAGAGCTAAAGATAAGAAATACAAGAAGAAATCTAGAGAGAAGAAGGAGATTATTCTCAAATCAATAGCTACCATTCTCATTCAGAATTCTCCTTTATGTATATGAGCATATTACAAATATAACCCTAAACTATCAACAAATACAGTTTAGTCCTTGTACTATTTAACACCTAACATTAGCTACCATTCTCATTCAAGATTCTTGCTTATGTATATGAGCATATTACAAATATAACCCTAAACTATGAAACAAATACAGTTTAGTCCTTTTACTATTTAATACCTAACATTACTCCCCCCTTAAAGATTTTTGTCCCCAAAAATCATATGTAAAAAAAAAAAAAAATTTGCTAATCAAAAGTATCAAAACCAAACTGTGAAAAATCTTTTGCAACATCAAGTGAGTTTAGTTCCCTCCAAATCCATCCATGTGGCAGTGGAAAGTCACTATCTGATTTGCCATTCCAATTGATATTAGCACAAAATACCACTATTGAATTCCCTTGGAAAAAAACAACTCCGTATGTTTGTTTTACCCATTCTTCACTATACGTTTTCTCCCATTTTGGCGGTTCGGAATACGGCTTTCCTACATGGCTTTTAGGAAATCTCTAGGATTTGACATGTAATTTGCTAAGTTGTATGCTAAGTTGTATGCCACAGTTTGTGCATCCCATCATTATCAAAACATTCTCTATAACAAAAGTTGGTGCACCCCACTGAAAAGAATAATGGGTTATTATCCATGGTTCAACAGGTATGAGATCAACTTTATTAGTGTTGTACTCAGCAAAATTCATCACTTGTCCGACCAACATAATAACCCATTTGTCCATCTGAGCTTGACTTTTGAGAAAGTCAACATTTTGTACCCAACTTTCAACAATATGTTGCTTTCTTTCATTATCCTCTACATTCTCTTTGTTATCCCCATCTTCATTTACATAAATGCTTAGTTTCCAAAATTCACTGGTTTCATACCATATCAGTTCCTCTACCAATGAATATGGTTCATTGACTAATTCGGTTGCTTCGGAATCGAACAGTCGGGTCACTTGAACCACCAAACTCAAGAATGGTTGAAACCAAAATATGAATGCATTTAAGTATTCAAATCCATGACAATTGCACCCCATTTCCTCACCTCAGTATTATATTGGTGATCACATTTTTTGTTTATAATTGCAATAAAAGTAGTGGTTCCTATTGCCCATTCTTTTGTATGGTAATCTACCATTGCCATATCATATGCACTAATATCAGCAATGACTAGAACCTTGGGCCTAATCCTCTCCATGTTCAGCAGCACCAAAACGTGATATGCTAATGGTGTTAAGCCATCCCAAACCATTGGTATCTTTTGGCTCAAATTGATCCCACTATTAGCCTTTACACAATAATGTAATGTTGGTTCAACAACAGTTAAGCCCACTTCCCAAACCCTGTTTTCATCCACTAGTCCAACAACAAATTTGAACTCCATAACATCACCATTCAGATTACAAACCCGACTGTTATCTGTCAACTCTAATTGTTTCACCCCATTGCCCATATCACTATGTGTATGAATATACTCGTCTAAATCAAATATGTTGAGTTTGCTACTAACATGAAATCTACAGAAAATGTTCATATTACCTTTTTGTTCATCAATGACATCAATAATAGCACATTCACTTTTATTACTTACTGATAAAGCAATCTCCATATCTTCATAAGTTTGAGTGTGTTGATTATCAATTGTATCATTCACTTCAGTTTCAACCATCATACCTTCAATAGATCCATCTCCAACTTGATACAATTCAATGTAACTCATTTCATTTGCATTACCCTGAATTGATTCCATTACATCAGCCTCCATTGATTCTTGAATCACACTAGGCGTTTCATCAAACACCTTAGATGCACTCTCAAAATCTTTGAATACCATTCTCAAATAATCCATCCAATGCAACTCATCTCCAATATTATCGTTGTTTCTCAAAACTCTTTATGCCATTCCCACGCATCATCTTCTAGACATAGGATTACCCACCTCCGTTTGAAGTGTTCCGGTGTTCCCTCCATCAAGAATAGATGATCACATTCTTGCATCCATTCTTCCAAATCACCTCCGAAAAAACATGCGAAGTCTTCCTTCAATAAACGCACGGATTTGCTCATTGTTTCTAGAATAATTTCTATGGGAAGTAACAGAAGAATACCGAGTTTCCAAGTTCTTGACCTATTTTTTTTTTCCGATATTGACGTGAACTACTATCGCTGCTCTCCCATTAATCGCTTCTGCTCAAGTAATCGTCGCTATTCCGGTTAATCTCTATTGATTCACGCCTTGAATCTCTCGAACGGAATCACCAAGAATAAAATTCTGGAAGTCGTAGCTATGAATTCTTGATTTGTTGATGTAGAAGTCGTTAGTTATGAAGCGTTATCGCTGTTCCATGAATCACCCGAT
Organism: Deinandra increscens subsp. villosa; assembly: GCA_039602395.1. NCBI lineage: Eukaryota > Viridiplantae > Streptophyta > Magnoliopsida > Asterales > Asteraceae > Deinandra > Deinandra increscens. The sequence goes on from JBCNJP010000027.1 coordinate 35,282,843, forward strand.
GACCGCTTCTTTAATGTGTTGATATTGACTTGCCACAGAAATTCCAAATTACCCACCATAGAGAACTACAGACGTCTTGATTTGTTGCTTCTGTTCTTGATGTTCAGAGCCCTTTGTAACCCTGCTTTGATTGTTGCTGAATAAAATTCCTAACCCACGGTCGAGAGGAAAGGAACTCTGATACCAATTGATATGGATCAATTTGGTGATCAAGAACCAAGAGCTAAAGATAAGAAATACAAGAAGAAATCTAGAGAGAAAAATGAAATTATTCTCAAATCAATAGCTACCATTCTCATTCAAGATTCTTGCTTATGTATATGAGCATATTACAAATATAACCCTAAACTATGAAACAAATACAGTTTAGTCCTTTTACTATTTAATACCTAACAGGATCGGCTGGAATCTCGAGTCATGAATAGGAGCTTTATTCGAATATAGTAAATGGAAAAATAGAACTAAAACCTAAATAAAGAACAAGGTTGGACAGGGCGGCGGCGGTGCATGACGGCTCGCCGCCCTGTCTAGGGTTTGAACTCAGTTGCGACGGTTAGAGTTTGGATCGTTTAGGCTGTGATACCATGTAAGAATAATCGAATGACTGAATTGATATTATTGATAGACTTGGTTACAATATATAGAGAATAAACCTTAAACCCTAAATACCTAACGGGCCCGTGAGCTCTACTAATAACCCTAATAATAATATAGTCTAATACCCAGGACCAAAACAGTTAAACCTCTATTCAATTCATTCATATCAAGCATCATCAATAAGTAAAATGGGAACCATATAACATATTATGCATTACACAGCCTATCAACAACCATAGGACACCAAACGTGTTTCAAAGTTTCGCCCACTTAAAATTTACATACGATGGTTCGTTCCTTCCATCAATCACATGAAGGCCCCTAAAACTACAAAGATCATCACACCTAGTTAATTAGAAAGCATAGGATACCAAAAGCCTTCTAAAGTGCCACCAATTTAATAAGTACATATGAAGGTTAATTGTTGCCATCAATTCTATGATGGCCAAAAAGCTGCCAAGATCCTATGCAGCAGTGTTGTCATTTCCCTTGCCCCTTTTATTTGGGCGCCTCTATCTTCACCTTCTTCTGAACAGCGTGGTCGTTTTTTCTGCCTTAGCGAGTTTTTTTTGCGATGCATGCGTCCATTTGATATGAACTGATAGCAAGTAGATCAGCACGGGCTGATGTATTGATGCGTATGCTATGGGCGGGTGTAGTAACAGCTTGCTTCACTGGTGTGGTCGGTGCAAGATTCTTATTCTGTTGCTGCTCTACACTAACCTGTGTAGTAGCATCAGGCTGTGTAGCAGTGTTATTTGGGGCGTGCGCCTGTGGCAGGGCTGTGCTGGCATTTGGGTCGTGCGAATGTGGGAGGGCTCTGACAAGTTGGCCTCCTAAGTTTGGCATTGCAGTCAGACGCGCCAATGCCTCTGGTGTTGTTATACAAGATGATGCCTCTATGTCATTGGCAAAATCAGCAAGAGCATGGTCTAAAACAACATGTAGTTCCTTTTAAAAAACAGCAAAAGCAACAACCTATTGAGTGATCACTGGTAAAAATACACACTATCATCATAGGCCCATCACGACATCAACCATAAAATAATTAAAAACTAATAATATAAAGTCTTATAAGTTATAACAAAGGGGATTAATTTAGTTTCTAGAACTACATATGTAAATGCAACATTCACGGCATCACCCATGAAGTATTACAAACTAATAATATAAAGTCTTATAAGTTATAACAAATGGGATTAATTTAGTTTCTAAAATACATATGTAAATGCAACATTCAATCTGTATTTTTAGTATCATCATATTTCAAAAACAGCAGCAACAACAACTTATTAAATGATCACCGATCAAAATAGACATCTGAAAACAGAGTCATTACAACAAACACCTAGCGTGCATCATCTAAGCTGATACAACCTATTGCAAAGGCATTACAACAAACACCCCCGGATGCATTCTCTAGCAAAAGAGTATATCCTATTTAAAAGACCCAACTCAGCAAACACATTTGTTCTAGCACTTATGATGAACCTAAGACGCAAAAATAAACCCAATGGCAACCACCAAAGCAACAAAATTAACAATAAAATCATGAAATCAGCCACCAATAGAAGGCCCAATGCACACAACAAACAATTCATGTTAAACTAAGCCACAAAGCCGGTCAATATGCTTAAAAATCACACCAGAAATGTAAAATTTGCAGGAAAAAAACAAAGGAGAAGAAAGCAGGGATGGTAAAATCTCACCTACGAGAAAGAGGACATAGGTATGGTGTCAACATTGTTGAGGCAGCGGTACATAAATAAGAAGAGAGGAGCATGTGGAGAAACGGTGGCAAGGACACCAAGCGAATCGAAGAAAAGCATGGTGAATCGAAGAAAAGTATGGCGCAGGAAGGAATTCAGGAATGTAAACACGTTTCTTCAATTAATGCGCAGCACGCGGTCTTTTTTTATTTTAAATAAAAAACAAAAAGCAAAAGAGTTGTAAACTTTGCAATTGAAGTGGTACACCTCCCATGCTTCACTACTTGTACATCACACATAAAAATAGACAAGTTTAACCAATGTTTTAAAACCGGATTTTTTAAGCGGGACCGGTCTTGTTCAAAAAACGGTTCAATAGGTTGAACCGGGTTGACCTGGCCGGTCGAACCGGATTGACTGATCAAACCTATAAATTTACAATATACAGTTTATAAACTTTCAACCACAACAAATATAAAAAAGAAACTTTAATAAAGCCTAAAACAAATTACAATCATCCAAAATAACATCAAACAAATTACAATACCCCAAGTTCGTCGATTGTACTCTGGTTCATAACTTCGATTTATAGCCGATCACTTCGAGAATCTCATCCATGTTCGTCGATTGTACCCCAAGTCCGTCGATCGTCCCCCCAAGTTCGTGGATTATGGGGTTTTTTGTAGCACCTTTTTGGTTTCCAGTGGAACGTGAATCGTGAACGTAACCCTACTTTTTTGTAACGCCTTTCCTGCCTTTTCTTTAGATTAATTTAAAAGTAAAAAAAGAAATTAAAAGAATATTACAAAAAATTAAAAAAAATAACCAAACCCGGTTCAATCCGGTTCCGGGTTTTAACCCGGTTGAACCGGAAAACCCGACGGTTCACTTTCTGACCCACTATTGCTAAAAACCGGTTATAATCGAACCGGAAGACCCACCGGTTCCCGTTTTAACCGATTGAACCGGCCAAGTTAATCCGGTTTTTAAAACATTAAGTTTAACATGTAAATGTTTATACAAGAATAAGTAGCTACATCACCATTATCAGGATTCAAGGTTGGGCTGGCCCATGAAAATGGATTGGATACCCCATCTATGATCTATCCACTCATTAAGCTAAGTGTTAATGTGTTATGATCACACATGCATTCAATCTTCATGTAGCATGGTTTGATGAAGGGTGAAGGATCGAAGATAGAAACATAGCCTTTTGAAATGTTAAATCGGTATTGTTATGATTCTAGATTTCCTTTGATGAACCGTTACTCTATGATTTACTCGAAAGATATGTCATATGATGAACTCATGAAGGCTCATTTACATTAACTTCTTGGGATGGTTAGTCGTTGGATCGATGACCACTAAAAGAAAAACAATATTACGGGCCTGAGGATTGTTTTTAGCGGATCAAAAACTTTACTTAATGGTTTATGCTCTATGGCCTAGTTAAGTTTGTGCGACTGCCACAGGCCCACAGACATCAATTATCCACCTCACGATATGATCCAAACGGACCAAACCCATGTTTATTGTCAGTTAGGGTAGTAAATGAACCACAACGAACGAAACAGCGCCTTGTTCATTTGTTTATCATTGAATGTGTTTATGAACAGTTCACGAACATAGTAAATGGAACTTCTTGTCCTGTTTCGTTCGTTAAGAGTTGAAAATTTTCACAAACGCAAACGGATCTAATATTCCAAATAATAAAAACCAGCATTCTTAATTCCGAACATGACATGTAATCACCATAAATAAATATATATACTTAAACACTTGACATAATAATCATAAACATAAATATGGGAAAAAAAAAATTAGCTGTTCAAAAAAAAAAATAAAATATATTGAAATAAAACACAAGTTAAAAATAATAATCATAAATATAGTTATCCCGGGGTTAGGTTCAAATGAGAAATGATTAGTTTTGAGAACTTTTGAGAACCATTCTGGGACACTAATTTTCACAGGGGGACCACTAAAATTCATGGGGGAATTTTTCCTATATATAATAGTGGCTCAGAATGGTTCTCAAAAGTTCTCAAAACCATTTGGATCTCAAATGATCCTCTCCCTAGTTATTCCATAATAATTTAAGTTTTAAAACGAATAAATTTTAACAATATACAAGCTTTTGAGGCCTAGAGTTATTTCTAGTTTAAATATTAGGTAAAAATCCAAATAATTAAAATATAAAAAACATTTAAGGAATGAGAGCATAAATGAACGAATATACTTACAGGCATAAATGAACACCTTATCGTATGTTTACGAACGCTTTACCAAATGTTTAAGAAAACAAATGAACGAACAAGACATCCGTTCATGCTCGTTCATTTAGCTAAACGAACAAATTTTCTTATCCATATTCGTTCATTTACTAAATGAACTTCTTGCCAAATAGTTTCCCGAAGTTTGGTTTATTTATAGCCCTAGTACTTATTATATTTTAGTTAGGTTGATATTAGCATATTTACATAAGTCACCTTGAATTATCATTGATCTGTATCTCAAATGGTTGAGGTGAGCTAACCAAAGAAATTAAAAATGAGATGTCTTGGGTTCAAGTCTCACATGTGACAAAAAATGAGGGATTCAGATTGGGTCACGGAGTTTCTCACTTATGACGAGTTTCCTACTGATGAGGAATAGAGATGATCGGGCGGTACCAATAACCCGTCAATCATTCAAATTTACGATTAAAAAAGGTCACCATTGTCTACATACAAGCCAACTCAGCTTGGTCGAATAATTTTTTTTTTCAATTTATAGTCATTTTATAACTACATATAACTTTGCAAGAACTAATCTTAATCTTTTAATAATTCGATTGAAGCTTACCTGCAACTGCAATCATGTATCTTATTTTAAACTTTCAACTAATTAAATTATTGCTATATAAACAAAAACCAACTTCTTCACTACGGTAACCATGGTGGCCACATAGTGTTATCTAAGTCGTCCACCTGGTTTTACAAATTTTCTTTTGTTTTATATATCGTTTTTACGTTTTTTTTTTTTTTTTAGTTTTACACCGTTACTTTTAAGTGTATAATTTTTTTAGTCCGTGTGACCATCCTTTTTTTATCATTATTTTTTAAAGTGTTTTTCCTGATTCTAGTTTAGTTTTACGCTATTACATTTAGGTGTATAGTTTTTTGTGGTTCGTATGGCTGTCTTTATTATTTTTAGGTGTATATATATTACATTGCATTATAACAATGTAATTCTTTTGTGTACCTGCTTTAGCCCGGCTGTAACGTCCGCCTAATTAGAAACTTGTTTTTAACTAATAGCAACATCTGAGTACTTTTGATGTTGGTGTAGATTTTGGATTGGATATGTTTTTATAGAGAATGCCACTTGCAATTGGAGTTGGTTTTATATGTAACTTGTAATTTCGTGTTAGTTTTACACCATGTTACGTATATACAACTTCTGATATAGTTAGGGTGGTTGATTGTATTACATGTATATCGTTTTTTGATTGGTTTGGGTTTTAGTTTGAACAAGACCGACGATCCGCCCACGTTGCATGGCGATGGTCATTTTTAGGAAGTTTAACTATGAGATCGTTTGTAGACAATTCAAGATATCAATCTTTTAGGAAGTTAACACATTTTACAATCATGATAAGAAAAATACAATTACAATCTTATACATAAGAAATTAACTATAATCTAATGTCATCACAATATCCTTAATTAGTTAATCTCCAATATACTCTTCAAGTAGTACATGATGTTCACCCGATTCACCTGCTACAAGCTAATACATAATCTGCCAAACAGAAAAAGATTTAAATGTTAGTAAAATTTAACAAATCAGAAAAAAGAGACAATGAACTAACATTTAAGTGAAAAGTTAAGAAAATTTAAGTTTTATATGAAAATTCTTAGGCTCACAAATGAACTTCCCTGGGCTAAGCACGACAAACCGTCTGGTCATCAGTACCCCAAACAATACCATAACGCCGACATAGATTAACATAAATATCAAACCGTCCATCGATTTCAAAGACAGATTTGTAAGGTATATAATGGCTCAGAACATCATCATCATCGCAATCATCATCGCCCAAGTAAGGTAACTAAAACAGCTGACAAAGAAAGACCTTCCAAAGTAATGCAAAGAGCCAAGTTTCAAACAGAAGTAAGAAATTTCATATCAAACATCGCAACATCGGTAGCTCGCTGCCTTCGCCTTCTTCTTCCCCGTGTCCTTCCCACGTCTGGTTTGGTCAGACGCTCGGTCAAACGTCCTGTTCCGTTCCGTTCAGACCTCCAGCCAAACGCCTCTGAATCAGCCTTCCTTTGAATCGGTCAGATTCAGAGGTTGCTCAGACGTAACCAAACAGGGCCTACGTGACATTGAAACCAAAAGACTTTGACCTAGCGATATCATGATGTTTGACAAGGCTCGTCAACATCTTCTTGTGGTGAGAGTTTAAATTCCACTAGCGACAAAAACAATAAAAATCATGCCGTTAAAGAAAAGACTTCGGTTGTATACAAAGGCAAAACAAGAATTTTTTTAAGCGGTAGCACAAAAAAAGTTTTAAAAAAATATATATATATACCAACAATAAAAAAGTTTCTAGAAAAGCGCCAACTATTAATAGTAACCAGTGAAAGCATTATACATATTACATTACACTATATAACATTTTACAACTATTGTACAACCCTTGCAACACAAGTTACAACACTTAAAGCATGTTATTGGATTGTATAAGTCTTAAAGCTCACTTTACAAGTTTTCATGCATCATGTTGGTTATGTACAACCTATTGAGCTCGGTTTACAAGTCTTGATGCTTTTTCCTCCTGCGCCATTTTGTGTGGCCAGGAAAAAAGGATGTGTATAGGAAGGAAACGTATCCTTCACACAAAATCCCTTCACACAAAAATAAATCTCTGTGCTTTCTCAAATCTATACGCCACCGCCATCGATTCCATCTTCACAGAATCTCTGCGTTCTCAAATCCATCCACCACCGCTATCAATTTTCCATCTTCACCGCCATATTCTCCAGCAATTGGAAGATGCGCAACGTGACAAAGAGAGAGAGAGGTAAGAGGCCGAGAAGGCTGATTGCAAGTTGCGTGGGCACCTAACTTCACCGTGACGACATTTCTTGAGCGAGGTATTCACCCCTTTATTCTTCTTTTCCAATTGTATGTACTCTTCTTCAATTTCGTCGTGCTTTGTGCTAATATATTGTGTTGGTCTTTACGTTTGTAGGAAATCGCGACTATCATGGGTTTAATTATCGTGTTTCTTTGCAGGTTGAACCCTAGCTTCCGTTTGGCTGGAAATTGGGGATTTTGGTTCTTCAGCCTTGATGTCCTTAATCAGAGTAAGTGACGAGTTTGTGTTTTATGTTTTGTCCTGCTATTAACCCTAATTTCAAATGGGTTGCACCTGTTCAATTGAGGGTTTTGCAGGTTAATATTCTTCATTTGTCGGATTTGTGTGTGTGTTTTCACTTAAGTGGGTTTTTTTATTTACCTCTAGCAAAATCAGTGACTATGTTAGGGTTAGAAATCGAGTGTTGATGGCATGTTTGTTTGCACTTTCAGGTTGCTCTTTCCTTATTATGTGTGTTCAAATCTACTTAATAAAGTTGTTTTCACCAGATAAATTGCATTGGCTGTTCAATTGATGATTTATTAGAGTGCAAGGGTATTTTTGTAAGTTTGGGATGTGAGACCTTTGCTTGGTTTAAAGTTTAGCAGATGGACCTGAATCTTTTGAATTCTTTGCCTGATTGTCCACCATGTATTATTTTTCAATTTTCTGGTAGAATTGGTTAACTGAAATGTGTGTTGTTTTGGACGGTGTTTCTAACCTAAGGTCTAATTAAGGTAAATACAACGCCGCTTTTGAGGGATTTCGCTTTACTGCAAGTGAACAAGAAAGTTTCTATAATCATCGGGTATATAAATTTAGCGTCTTCCTTACTATGTTTATTGCACTAATTTATGTATACATTTAAATGGAGTGAGTTGGGAATAGGTTTAAGTGACAAACAATCTGGGTAATCTGATGAGAATACTAGGTTAACTCTATAGGTTTTGGTTTTGGTTTTGGTTTTGGTTTTTAGTTTCTATACAAAGGAGATTTAAAAGTGATAAGGCGCACGAAGATATGGAACCTGCATATGAGAATACTTTCATGGTAGCTAATCAATGTTTTGCGAATTTAAAGCATAAGTCTTGGTTGATTAACAGTTTCTACAGGTTAGTTTCTTTCATTTTTATTGCAAGATTTAATTTTGTTTGGCTGTTGTCATCATTTTTATTTGGAAACCAGAAATGAGGATGAATTAGGAATATCCATGAAAACCACTCAACCATTGACTTAATATCCACCATAGTTGTTAAAGGCGAGCGTCTTGGCCGCCTAGGCGCAAATAATAAGCCAGGCGCATTTAATGCGCTTGGTACTTAGGTAATAAAAGCGATGATTTTTGACAGCAGTTATCCACATAAACATGAATCCAATGTTTGGTCATTAGGCAACCTATTTTAAAATATATGATTTGGAAAAACCATACTTCAGGAAAACTTATCGTTCTCTTAAAGTCAGTTTAACCATCAGTATGATTTAGTGGTATCTCAATTCTTAGGAGTATTACTGAGATTTTGTTAAACTTAATTGAATCTAAAACTCTAAAATGAAGTAAATTATATTTTGCACAGGCATTTTGATATTAGCTAACAAATTAGCCATTTTTTTTCTTATTATATTTTGCATAGGCATTTTGTTAAACTTAATTGAATCTAAAACTCTAAAACGAAGTAAATTATATTTTGCACAGGCATTTTGATAGTAGCTAACAAATTAGCCATTTTTTTCTTATTATATTTGCTTGGTCTTCTAACGTTATGTATAGCAGGTTGATAGAAAGTATAGCTGTGGTTTATTTTAGTGGGAACATGAATGAAGCCATGGATAAAGATTGGATTTGGAGGTATCTATATCTATTCTATATATATAATAAAAGAAAAGTTTTTGGCATCACAATTTGCCATGTGGCACCACCACATTCATCCTCAACAATTTTTCCCGCCAATTCTCCTAATTATGGAAGTGATTTGTATTTCCAATTTTTTATTTATTGCATTCCAAAATATTTTAATAACCAATTATTTAATTACTAAAGATATAAAAATACATAATTGTCGTATATTATGATTGTATTTATAGTTTTTTGCTTTAAAAAGTCACCCGTGTAACACACGGGGATAAAAAACTAGTAAGCCTTTATGACAAATGTATGTCAAGAGAACTCACCCCTGTCTTCTTGACTGTGCTGCAAAGTGAGATCACTTTTAGTGTAAAGTCAAACCAAAAAAAAAAATTGGGTGCTAAGTAATTTTTTTTTAAATTATAGTTTCTTATTTGATTTTGGTCATCATATTTAAAGGGAGATTGCTTTTTGTACACTTGAAAGATTTTAATTGATGTCTATGTAAATCTCTAACCGCAGCATGAATCAGAATCTGATTGTTTGTTCATATATGATGTAGTTGTTTGTAAAATCTAAACGGCCACTCTTGAAGACAGAAACCTGCTAACAAAAAACTCTAACCGGGCTTCCTCACAGGTTAATTGGTTTTGTTTTGCAGTGGAGAGATTTGACCATAGTTCGGGGCTATACTGTTGCCTCGAAGATTGTCAATTTTTTTCTTTTTTCTTTTCTGTGACCTGTAATCCATAAAGGTACAAATGAAGTTTGCATTTGTTGAAAATAGAGTTTTTTCTTTTATCACTTTTTTTTTAGATTTATATCTTATTTTATGTTGTTTGATTGTAGATCGGTTGCTGCTTGAGGATCTGATTTGTTGTTTAACTATGTTGATTGTTTGTTAAAAAACCCGACCTTCTTTGGTGATTGTATGTACTTTGATATTACTGCACGAACAAATGGACTTCTAGCGACAACGCTACATTAAACGTTTTAGTTAGAAGGGATGCCGGTGCTTACATATCTATTTGTTTACTTACCGTTGTTTATGTGTCGTTCAAAATTGCTTTGACAATGTTACGCTGGCAGCAACGCGCCAATAGAAAAACTTGTAAAAAATAAGCTGCAGACCCCAGGGGTCGCACCCGGGTTCCACAACAAACGAGACAGACAGTGGGCTTAAACCAATTTTGTTTAACATGCCAGGAGCCTTAATTACGTATATATCCTACGCGTAAATATGAAAAACATGTATAAAATCCAATTTTTTTTTTTCACTTCGTGTACGAATTTCAAATGTAGCACATGATACCTCTGAACCTTATATAGGTCCGCTCCTTGTTATATTAAAAGTTAGGAAAAAATATATATAGACGATGAATGTTAGATATTATTGATGAAATAGTATAAATCAAGTTTATAATTGTTACAAAACCGTCGATGTCCTTATAATCATATAATTTTATTTTATGAGTGCTTCGTGACTCACAAGCGAAACCATGCGGGTTAGCGGGTAAGCGGTGGTATCACACGTGAGAAGGGTTATGTGAGATAAATCAAGAAGCGTGAGTAGAAAATGAATTTATGTGAATATCCTTTTTCTATTTTCTCAATTGATTCGGAAATTTATAATTAATTAGTGGTCGAATCTGAACCCATATTACATCCTTTCTCATGGGAACAGTTGTCATTTCTATCGTTCTCTCGTTTTCATTTCAAAAGAGAGAGATAGAGACATATCACATGTAAATTAGAAAACTACTCGAGTGTGTCTCTATATTAGAGTCACATTCATCTTTGCACGGATTTCTAGGAATGGTAGGAAGTATTGATTATATGTATTGGGTTTGGAAAAATTGTCCGGTTGCATGGAAATATCAATATACTCGTGGTGATCATGGGCATCAAACCATTATGTTAGAGGCAGTTGCGTCACATGAACTCTGGATTTGGCATGCATATTTTGGATTAGCGGGTTCAAACAATGACATCAATGTTCTTAATCAATCGCCACTTTTTAATCAAGTCTTAGAGGGCAATGCACCGGAATGTAATTTTACAGTAAATGGGATGCAATACACGAAAGATTACTATCTTGCAGATGGTATATATCTTGAATGTGCTACACTAGTGAAAAACTTTACCTATCCACAAACCGAAAAAATGAGGCGTTTTAAAAAACGACAAAAGTCTGCAAGAAAGGATGTTGAGAGAGCTTTTTGTGTCCTTCAAGCTCGGTGGGGGATTATACGAGGTCCGGCAAGAGCATGGAAGTTAGAAATAATAAGCGATATAATGTATGCATGCATTATACTACATAACATTTATATTTTAAGTATATTTTTTAAAAATAATTAAATACATAATAAACGTCAAAAATCCTTTTATAATTTGAGAAGGGGGGACGAAGTGGAAGATGGTTGTGAGGACAGATTGTGGAAGATGGTTGTGGGGACAGATTGTTTGAGGAGTTGGCTTTTTGAGTAGATAAGTTGGAAGTGGATGTTGGTGGGAGTGAGCTAGGAGGTGTAGAAGATGGGAAGAGGGAGACATATGGTGACGTTGTTTGTTTGGTGAGAAAAGGGGTATTGGAATTAAGTGTGGATGAAGGAACATTGGTTTTTCTTGAAGGAAATTCATGTTCCACGAAGGTAACATGACGTGAATGATATAGTTTATTTGTTTTGGGATCAAGACACTTGTAAGCCGTCTTAGAATTGAAGTACCCTAGAAAAATACATGGTTGAGAACGAGGTTGCAGCTTTGACGTAGTATATGGTTTTAACCATGGATAACACAGGCATCCGAACGTCTTCAGGCGCTTATAATTTGGTGAGGCCTTGTAAAGTACAAAATACGGGGATTTGGACACGAGAATCAGCGTAGGAAGCCGATTAATGAGATACACGGCAGCCTGAAACGCATGGGACCAAAAGGATATTGGTAAACCTGCATAGTGTAGCAAGGCGAGTCTTGTTTCAACTATGTGTCGATGACGACGCTCAACAATGCCATTTTGCTCCGGGGTGTGAGGTGGAGTAGTATAGTGGGATATCTTATTTGATTGTAAGAACGGGAGAAGGCCAATAAATTCACCATCATTGTCAGAAAAGAGGGAGATGATGGGAGTTTGAAAAAAAATTTCTACCAATAATTTAAACTGCGGAAATATTTTTGAGACATACGACTTTTGTTTTAGAGGATAAAGCCACACATATTTGGAGAAATAATCAACGAACACAACATATTATTTAAACCCATCAATTGATTGATTGTCTGGTCCCCAAACATCCGAATAAAGAAGTTGCAAGGGTTTAGTGGCAACAAAAGAATTAGCACAAAATGGTAATTTGTGACTTTTATTCATAGCACACAACACACAATGCAAATCAGTTTGTGATAAAGAACCAAATTTGAGACCCAAGTCTTTACATAAAAATTTAAAAATACGAAAAGATGGGTGTCCAAGCTTGTGATGCTAATGCAGTGGAGAGGAAGTGGTGGCAACATTGGATTGAGGAGGCAATGAAGAATGACTCAAGTAGTAAACGTCATTGATGTTCACCCCCCGAAGCAAAGGTGCCCCCGTTTTGAGATCCTTCACAAAAAAGATGAGAGGCAAAAAATTCAATGGAAATAGGGTTAGTGCGACATAATTTAGCAACCGAAATAAGACTATTTCGCATAGTTGGAACACACAACACTTCAGGTAGATGAAGTGGTTGTGCATTAGTAGATAGTTCGGTGAAACCAATATGAGAAATAGAGAGAGATGTACTGTAGAGACTAGATTATGAGGCTTGCAATATTAAATACGTTGGGCTGGGCTTAGAGGGTTTAATTAGTATTGGGCTTAGGTTAGTTTAATTAATAGGCCATGTGGGCCATTTAGTTGTTTATGATTGGGCTAAACCTGTTTATGATTGGCCTTGTTTGTTGTATGAGGTGGTATAAATACCACCTCATGTTCACGATTAAGAAGAGGCTTTGAGTGATAGTGTTCACGATTTCGGTTCCCTTTGGTGTTTCCGATCAGACATTCAAAGCTTCAAGAAAGTAGTGTTCTTCATTCAAGACTTCATCTTTTCACTAGATCTAGTCTATTCTTCTACTTTTCTTCTTGAATCGATCTTATACGAGGATTCCGCACTCGTGTTTGATTAGTATATCGTGTGTTTGGGAGATTTCGGACCTACAATTGGTATCAGAGCCAAGAATCACAGATTCGAGGTTCTCACGATATTAGATTCAAGCTTTTTCTGGAAAGGGTTCGAGTTTTTGAAGGTTCCGAGGCTGTTTTCTGTGTTTACGATCAGATCTGCTGCTGATCTAGGTGTTTACGATCAGTTTCTGGGTGATTTTGAAGGTTTACGACTTGGTGTTCTTGGTGTTCTTCAGCGGTTTGGCGTTTACGACATCAAGCTGGGATTTTTAAGTGTTTACGATCCGGAATTTGGTGTTTACGACTGTACTTAGTCGGAATCAAGAGTTTACGATTTTTCTTGATCGGAATCGCGTTTACGATTTGTTCAACCGGAATCGGAGTTTACGACTGGAGGGATCGGAATCATTGTTTACGACTGAAGGTGTTTGCGATTGAAGGTGTTTACGATCGGAATCACGTTTACGATCGGAAACAGTGTTTACGATCGGAGACTCTTTTGCGGCAAAAAGTCACAATTTCACACCTTCACGGAAACGGGCGTAACTTTTGACTCGTTTGGAGTTAGAAGCTCAAATTTTAACACGACGTTCGTGACATCAAGCCCCAGAATTACCCCAGACTAACGTCCAGGGGAGCTCGTTTAGACCCCCAAATTCCACTCCGAAGGCCTCCGTTTTTCAGTTTTAAGTTTTTGACACTATTCTTTGAATAGTACTTTTGCCGTTTTTGCCGTTTTTGCAGATTTTTCAAGATTTTCAGAAGAAAGAAAATGAGTTCAGTGGTTGAAGAAAAGAATATATTTGAAGACGAAGATGCTGAGATATGCCCCAATCCTACTTGTGCTCGTATAATTCCTGGACTTAGGCAAATCTGTGAAAATTTTCAGTCAGAACTGTTTGAGGTAAAATGCGAAAGGAGTTCTTTTAAGGGTAGATGGCAAAAGAATGAGGATAAGGTAAAAGCTCAGAAACTAGACATAGTGAAATATCAGAAACTAGCAACTGAGAACGCTTATCTGTATGACAACGCTAAGTTAGAAATAGCTGAGCTTAGTAAGCAGATAGATGAACTTAAGCATAAAAACAATGAGTTGCAAGTAAAACTTGATATGAATCAAATGAGAGGCAAAAGAATGCTTGATGCTGGAAAGGAATTGTCACATGCTGTTGTGACTGGTCAAGTTGGGAAACACACACCTGGATTTGGATCAGAAAAGACTGATAAGGCCTTGGCTGCAAACAACATTATTCCTCCACCAGTTCCCAGAGACATTATAGGAATACTTCTTAGTGAGGATCAAGTTGAACGAACCAAGTCAGATTATAAAGAAGCTGCTCCTCCTATTGATAGTGTCTTGGTTGGAACTACACCATTGACTCAAGAGGAAATAGACAACGAGGTAAACATGACATATGGTGAAGGGAGAATAGAGGACGTATCAAGAGATGATGCTGAGTGCCAGGAGTATAACAGATGTCATAATTCCAAGTCTGATGATGTTGGGGTAGAGTTGAAACCATACCCTAAAATTGAAACCCCATGCTTCAAGGTTGTTGACGAAGTCAAAAGGGAAAAGGTGATCTTGACAACACGGCCTGAGAGGAAGATCTTTATGACATCTGAATCTATGTTTGACCAAGAACCAGATGTTGGGTATGACTTACCATCCTTGTTAATAAGTTGGTTTCTAACATGGAAGAGTTAACGATTTTTCGTGACCAAGTCAAAGACCAAAGCTGATACGGCCCAATATGATTCTATTGATGTAATAAACAGAAGACTAGATATGCTAGTATACTTCAACATGACCAAAACACAGAAGGCCATGTTGGTAGGCCAATAACAGTCAAAACTAAAGGGTCTGGTTCACACAAGCGCTACAATTCTGCCGGTGAGAAGGCGTTTGATAGAAAGGGTAAGAAAAAACGTAGATGCCTTACGTGTGGTCGAACTGGTCATAACAGTAGGACATGTAAGAGGCGCAGGGACGGTGAATGATTTGGTGTTGATGATGGTGATGATGGGGATAATGGTTATCAGGGGGAAGATGGTGATGATGATTTTTTTGATGAAGATGTTGAATGAAACTAGGTTTTTTATCTTTTATTTTAATATCTGTTGGAAAATAACATAAATCGTGTTATTGCTTAATATACACTTTTAGAGGTTTTTTTGTCACATAATTTCATCCTGTAGTAACAAGATGTTGTGCTTGTGCTAGCGAAGCATATATGTAGTAACTATGTGTTGTGCGTATGCTTGTGCTTCTACATTTCTGTGCTGGCCTATGAAACTCTAAGTACACCTTCTTATATATTAGTGTTACCATATATTAATCAAAATTATGCATCTTTATGATGCATGACATTACATGTAATTAAAAAAAAGGCAGTTTCATATTAACCAATGTAGTTCTTTCTCCATTGTTGTGAATCCTCCCTTAAAACCCTTATTCTCACCAACGCAGCTGCCATTTTTGTGTCGAGTTTCGAGTGATTCTTGCAGTACTTCCTTGCAGATTCAAGCCATTCTTCATTGTTTTTGTTTAATATACTATCCCCCAGTCGCTTGGTCTCCTCATTCTTATCCTTCACAAACTTACTTAGCTGGGTCAAGTTGTTCATGATGTGGTAGTCTTCACTACTTCTTGCCTCGATCGTTTTGTTGATTCTGTTTAATTTCTAGAAGAGAATCTCTCTCCAAGTGTGTATGTGTATGTGTCTGTGTTTTGGTGGTGTGAGAGATTTCTTTATTTTGGTGGTGGGTGGCGGGGGGGGGGGGTGAGGAGTGTGAATGATGTGTTTTTATAAATGGAGGTGACACCATGCAGAATATTAATCGTCTCTGATGATTACTATTACTTATAGGTAATAGGTAGTAATTATATTCGTTTATAGGTTTAAATTAATTATTACACATGTCACATTGCTTTGGGCAATGAACCGTTTTGACGGATGCCTTGCCTATAAATACAAGACAAGTCATTTTTTTTTCATAGCACTTCATCACTACAGATCATTATTGAGTTTGTGATTTTTTTCATATATGGTGTCATCATCATCATCAAACAACAACTCCGAGTATCCTATAAAGGAAGAGATGAAGGGAACCATTAGAGGAAAACTTGATGAGCAGATGTATATGCATGACACTCTGAAGTGTTATGTTGAAAGGATTAACGACGAAATCAGTAGCTATGAAAATTTGTGTGCGAGGTGATGCGTCCCACTTATTTAGAGGATCGTAGTCGCATGTTTTTTTATTTGCATGACTTGCATAAGAAGGATCACAAAACCCTGAAAGATATTTAAGAAGCTTTCGATGTTGTATCTTCCTCCATTGATTTGAAGATTGCATTTCTTAGAAGTTTAGGGTAGTGTCAGGATTTCAATGTTCATGTTATGTTATTTTGTAATGTTATGTTTCTAATTTTAAATTATGCACTATTTAATATTTTGAAAAAAAAGCACCACTCCGTGCAAGATGTTTACAAAATAATGGTAACTAGATTATTTTTGTGTTGTACTGGATCATATTATATCGTGATGTGTTGTGCTGTGCTATATCATAATATATCGTGTTGTGCTGTGTTGTATCATAATGTATTCGTGTTGTGCTGGAATGAAATATAGGCCATTACTGTGCTGGGTGTGTGCTGTGCTTGGGAAATCATCACCGTCCATGGGGTGCATCCCATCACAATGTTACAATCATGCAAAATTAGTGATAATATAATCAAACTACAACATAGTAAGTGTCTAGTAATAATAATGTACTAAAGACTTCGACTCTTTAAGTAAACATATTCAAGCTAAAAGCTTTTTTTCAGCCTCTTGTGGATCCTTGATGCTGCCCCTTTTTTAGTTTTTCTTATTCTGAATCAGTGAGACTCATCCATTTCTTAAGATGACTGACAACAATGTCAAGATGCACATTTATATCAGACCAAACTATGTGCCGTAAATATGTGCATCTTAGATCATCCAGCTCTTGATTTTGTATCGTTGATTCAATAGAAATACCAGGTGCCCAATCCTTTACAGCACCACCTATTAAACATTGTTAGGAAAAAATTTAATAGTGAATTCGTATAAAAGTTATGTCACTTTGGTTAAAAAAAAACTTCCTTTATATGTTTGCATGTGAAGCATAGCAAACACTCCACAATCAACACTATTCTCAGTAGTTTGCCATGACATTTCCAGTCTGATTGGTTCCAAAGTCTCTATCAAGCTCAATTTAAAAGGACATGTTGTTGCCATCTGTATATGTTCTACCGCCACTTGATCCTTGACCCCAGCAGTTTGTTCTACAAACCCATAACTTTTTCGAATTAACTTCTCAGCTAATTCCTTATCTGCCATCTGTATATGTTCTACCGCCACATGATCTTTTTCAGCTTCAGTTGGAAGCTGGTTCCCTTCTTCTGCTGATGTATAAGATCTCTCTCCTACCTTCTGTTGTTGCTCTTCACCTTCCCTTTCATTTTAATCATCTTTTGGTTCATTTGTTGGTTCTTTATGCTCCTCCTCTTCATTTTTGCTTAACCTAGACCTCTACACTTATTGCATCTCCAACTGATGAGCTGTTTGGATACAACATCCTTGTTTCATCTACAAGGCTATTCACACCTTTTACAAGCTCATACAGTTCTGTTGTTTTCCTTTTTAATAATAAAACCCACTCCTGCATGCAAATTTTAATAATCAAAATTTTAAGTATAAATAATGCAATAAAAAATAAAAATAATTCAAAAATATACAAACGGTGTTACATATTCATTTCTAGGATGTGCTGGCCTTGATAGGAGCTCAAAATCTGCAAATGCAGACAACCCTTCAACATCATCATCATGATTAAAGTATGCCGAATCGTCCACATCATTAGCTTCAGCAGTTCGGTTTCTAGACAGCTCCATTTCACTCATGGTCCTCTCTTCATCAGTTGACTCTTTGCTTCTGTCCCTATCTTCAGAGCCATTTTTTGACTTATCCAATACAACAACTTCGTCTACGGGCTTAACATAGCTTTTCAGCTTTCATTTTTTTGATGCTGCCCATGTTTTAGTCAGATCATCATTTCCCTTTTCATTTTTTCTCACATGTTCCTTGCTTGTTGGAACCTTCATTAATCCCTTCACCTTGTCCTACCTTGTTACTTTCATCCCTTTTCCTTTTCTGTGTTGGTTCTTTTTTGTGATTTTTTCTTTGGCTGCTCTGTGGTGGTACATTTTTCTGTTTGTTCTCTTGGATTTCAGCATCTTCCTCATCACTTAGGTATACGTGATTGCCTTGCAGTTCAGCATTGAGCTCCTTCAATGCGATATCTGTATACACTTTACAGCCGGTGTATCATCACCCTTTCTAAGAGTCTTCTTCCTCATGTAATGAGCGTACCACAACTGTTCAAGTGTTTCATACGACCATAAAAATATTTAAGGAAATACAAAGAAGGCAAACATGTAAATAATTTGAAATGTGTTTTTTATTAAGTTAGTAATAGGCTATAGGTTGCATACAGTAAGGAAGGTTATTGGGCCATAATAGTGCTCCCTCCCAATGTCTAGACAAGTTATTACATATTTGCACCAGTTGAAATCTTTAAAAACATCATCCCTTGTCATGGATTTCAAGAACCTCATATTAACTGTGCTTTGCTTTGTACATTCTGCCATTATCGACATAACTATGACAAGCACATTCAACCGAAATACCCTACCGGATCCTGTTGTACTTTTGATTTTATATCGCACATCCTTTACACTTCTTAGCCCACTGCCCCCACTGAGATCTCCATTCAACTATAACTGGGTCTTTATATTTTCCTTTGTCAGCTTCAATTATTTAATTCTTTCCCATTGGCAGTCCTAGTACCTCATGCACAGTTTCCTGTGTTAACTTTAGAACCTTGTTACCCTCTAGTAGCAAACAGTGCTTTTTCGAGTCATAATTTGTAAGAAGCAAGTAACCCAGTTGTGTTGGCACTGAACTAACTGATAGGTACTTCATAAATGAAAATCCTATTTCCTCAATTGCTTTTAGTCTATCTTCAGACAAACCATTCTTAAATACCAAACAAATGTTTTCAGCCTTATTTTTCATCTTCAATCTTGTTTGATCAAACGATATATATTCTTGCTCCTTATCATCGATTGTCCCTAAATCATTTTTTTTGCCTGCTTCATGTTTGGAAAACTGAGAGTCTTATTCAATATCATCATCAGAATCTATATGCTTTTTCCCTTTGTCATCTTCACAATCACATGTACAAACAACACTTTGGATGAAAACTTTTTATTATCATACTTATATTGACTAGGACAACATAATATTGACTAGCACACACTTTAAATATATAATACTTAATATGGCATGGTTACTAAGCTATGATATGCTATGGAGCATGATAAATTACATGACTATACAATTCACATAATGCTCAGCACAACACAATATTCAGATAATGCCTAGCACAACATACCATATCATAATGTGTAGTGTTGTGCTATATCATGGAGCATAACTATGTATTTGTTCTTTGCTATTGTAACCTGGAAATATACACAACACAACATATGATAATTTACACAAAAGATACAATTCACATAATGTTTAGCACAACATAGTATTTAGATAATGCCTAGCACAGACCATCATGTAATAATGTGTTGTACTGCTCTATATCATGGACCATAATAATGTTTTGTTCTGTGCTATTGTAACATGGAAATATACACAATACATCATAAGAATATGATATTTTACACAAATATACAATTCACATAACGTTCATCACAATACATCATAGGAATATAATTATTTACACAAATGTACAACTCACATGATGATCAGCACAGTACAGTATTCAGATAATCCCCAGTACAACACACCATATCATAATGTGTTGTGTTGTGCCATGGACCATAATAATGTCTTGTGTTGTGCTATTGTAACCTGAATCTATACACTTGATTACTATATAGTAGCCAAAAATCAATCTTACTCTATACGATACCACACAGCTTATCTGTGCTATAATGTGAAGTGGAATGAACATATAATATCATCTTAACAAGTTAATTGATTATCACAAATCTGTTCAATCATCGAATTATAGTTTAAAATGTAAATTTCGATCAAACCAGATTGTTTTTCGACATATTCCTCCCACTAAACTTCTTTTCAGCTTTAAAATTCCTTGTTCCGATGAGTTTGCAAATCATTTACCATACCAGTTCAAATAAATGAAAGCTTTTTGACGATCTAGAAACTTACTATTCTTTGTGATTTCTGCTTCCTTTTTCATGTCATCCCCACGCTTCTGATCTTCTGATTTCGTCATTGTTTAACTTTTTAATCAAATGAAGCGTGATTCTAGGTTTTATTTGTTATAATGGCACCTTTAGACGGTTTCCAAAATTACGAATGTAGCGGATGACGAAAATACCCTCCCGTGTGGTTAATTGGTTTTTAATTGAAGGATTAAGGTCTTTAATTTGGCGATCCTCGTCTCAACCGTTGGATCAGGGACTGGACAGTGAAGATATGTTCGCACGGTTTGCATCTTATGGAGTGTTCGCATAGGAACGGGACCCTATATATATATATCTTAATACTAATAAAGCAATAAATTTTTTGCCACATGTCTCATTTATAAATGGTCCACATCACCACTGCCACATGTCAAACTCACATTGAATTACTAATTTAGTAAATTATCAATTAAGATTAATTACCAATTTGGTCAAAACTAAATTTTATTTTAAAATTTTGATAAATTTTATGTAGATTTGATTGATTTACTCAATAATTTTACTCTTTTTGTGAAAAGTAATCAAAAACTTATCAAAGATAATAAATTTCTTAAATGTATTAAATAATTATTTAATATATTATAAAAATTTTATATCAATCATAATTTTCAAATATCTTGATCATTATCTTTTTCTTTGTATTTATCTAATATTATAAATTTATATTCAGCCCGTGTAGTACACGGGTTACTAACCTAGTATAATATATATAGGGTTAAGTTCAATGGAAAACTAAGTTTTAGTTGGAGAACTGGAAAACCAAAGAAAAACTATATTAAATGAAAGTTATTTAAGTAATTTTAGTGCTCTTTTTTTTTCTTTCTTTTTAGAATTTTCATGTCTATCCATCTAATTAACCACCTAACAACCTTAAAAAAACAAAAACAAAAAAAAATAACCTAAAAAAAGTTCTTTTTTTTTCGTCTGAGTATATTGCATAGTTTACATTTCATATATGCAACATAATTCAACATATGAAACATACAATGTTGCATATATAAAATATAATATGTTACATATTAACATATGAAGCATACAATGTTGCATATATGCAACATATGCAACATACTATGTTGCATTATGCAACGTATGCAACATACTATGTTGCATATATGCAACATAGTCGGACGGACAAGATGAACAAAAAGAACATTTTTTATAAAGTTATCATGTGGATATATGTGAAACTAAAAAAAAGAATGAAAAAAAGTATGTCAAAATTACCCATATAGCCTTCATTTAATATAGTTTTCCTTTGTTTTTCCGGTTTTTCAAATAAAAGTAGTTTTTCATGATCTTTCCCCTATATATATATATATATATATATATATATATATATAGTGGTGAGTTATTCTACATCCACCCTCTTTTTCACAAAAAACACCAAAAAACACTTTTTAACATTTTTATTTGAAAACACTACACCTCTAATCGCTATGTTAGCTTTCTAGGACACTTTTTTTTTTTAAATTTTTGTGGTGTTTTTTTTTGGTTTATTTTTTTTTAAAAAACACTTTTTTTTTTCTAAAAACACCATTCTTCCAGACGAATCAAAACACACATTTTTTTTAATTTTTTTTGTATTTTTTGGCGTTTTTTTTTTGCAAAAATAATAAAAACGCCATAAAAAAAAAAAAGATGTTCCAGAAAGAGTATATAGCGATTTGACATATGATGTTTTTAAATTTTTTTTTTAAAAAAAGTGTTTTTTTGGTGTTTTTTTTTGAAAAAAAAAGAGTGGATGTAAAGGATGTAGGGAATTTGGTGGATGTATTCTACCCCAATTCTATATATATATATATATCTTTCATTCTAATAAAGCAATAAAAAAGTGTCCACATGTCATTTTACTAGGGTGTCCACATCATCCTCCACCTCAACAATCCACTTGTCAACACCACACTTAATTTCAATCTTTTTTTTTATTTAAGAATTCAAAATTTCCAAATTTAATATTTCAACTTTCTAAATCTAAAATTTAACATTACATTTAACTAAAATTAGTTATGAATTTGTATTAATATTTATTACTTATATATTTACATAAATTATTTATTAACTAACTTACCATATTTATATAAATTATTTGAATTTTCTAATTTTAAGAGATGGAACATTCAAAATTTTAATTTGTAACAATAGTTACTAATATTTATTGATTTAAATATTATATATTAAGGTGGTTGATTTATTCAATTAAAATATTAAAATGTCAAACACTTTTTTATATTATATATTCTGAAAACTAACTTTAAAGAGTTCAATTATCATCTTCAACATTTTCTAATTATTTTTTAACATTTTCTGAATTCAAGTAATCCTAAATAATAATAACTCTTTATTATTGTAATTCTCAACACCACTTTAAAGTAAACCATTAAGCAATTTATTTTCCAACTGTGATATACGAAATACTCTAATTTACTATAAATGTACTTTTAACTTAACTACTATAAAATAACTATTTGATATGATCTCACAATTATATCATCCATATTCATAATTTTTAAATCTCATATCAATTTTTATTTTATTATACTTATCTCATTATTATAAATATTTATTCAATCCGTGTAATACACGGGTTACTAACCTAGTATATATATATATATATATATATATATATATCTATTATCTTTCATTCTAATAAAACAATAAAAAAGTGTCCACATGTCACTTTACTAGGGTGTCCACATCATCCTCCACCTCAACAATCCACTTGTCAACACCACACTTAATTTCAAATTTTTTTCATTTAAGAATTCAAAATTTCTAAATTTAATATTTCAACTTTCTAAATCTAAAATTTAACATTACATTTAACTAAAATTAGTTATGAATTTGTATTAATATTTATTACTTATATATTTACATAAATTATTTATTAACTAACTTACCATATTTATATAAATTGTTTGAATTTTCAAATTTTAAGAGATGCAACATTCAAAATTTTAATTTGTAACAATAGTTACTAATATTTATTGATTTAAATATTATATATTAGGGTGGTTGATTTATTCATTTAAAATATTAAAATGTCAAACACTTTTTTATATTTTATATTCTGAAAAGTAATTCTAAAGAGTTCAATTATCATCTTCAACATTTTCTAATTATCTTTTAACATTCTCTGAATTCAAGTAATCCTAAATAATAATAACTCTTTATTATTGTAATTCTCAACACCACTTTAAAGTAAACCATTAAGCAATTTATTTTCCAACTGTGATATACGAAATACTCTAATTTACTATAAATGTACTTTTAACTTAACTACTATAAAATAACTATTTGATATGATCTCACAATTATATCATCCATATCCATAATTTTTAAATCTCATATCAATTGTAAGGATCAATTTAAACCCTCACGCGATATCTAGACTAGTGAAACCGTGCGGAATCCGGTTTAACTAGTTGATTCAAGAAACAATGAAAGATAGTGATCTAAAAGTACTTAAAACAAGAAATAGTAAACACAAACCAATTCGAAGAAAACACTTTAGATTGATTACTGATTGCTTGCTACACCTTGATCGAAATTCCAAGAGAATTTCGATATCACCACTAAACAAAACACCAAAATCACTAGCAACCCTAAACCAAAATAAGGTGGGTCTATTTATAGGAGAGATTGACTTGGTAAACAAGTCAATCTCTTTACAAGATTTCGAACCCTAAGCCCACATCAAACCAATCGGACCCAAAACCCACAATAAACCTACTAAAGTTAGCCCAATTACAAATAGTTACTAGCCCACAAGTATTAACCTAAACCCAACATTCATCAAATGAAAAAGCCTCATTTTCTAGGTCTCTACAATCTTCCCCTAGGCTTTAGCATTTGACTGTCTTCACATTCTGAATTTCTTTGAAAGATTCACCGTTGCTGGATCATACCACAGCTCCTTGGCAACAATCTCAGCTACAGCTCGAGTGTAACACTTTGCATATTCTTCAGTGTCTGAATTACTCTCAATCTGATGCGTTGCAAGTACCATGATGTCCTTCTTGTGAAATCTCATCAAATCATGAACTTCCATGACATCGATTGTCTTTGATTTGCACAGGATTTTGGCTTCACCAGAATAATCACTATACGCCCATGTCTGGAAATCATGCAAGCAATCTTCAGGATGTCTCATTGGCAGAGGTATTGTCTTTGTCTTGTCAGTAGGTGGATACAAGACATTTGTAAACTTCTTGGCTTTGACATTCTCATTTCCTGGGACACTTTTCTTTCCATCCCATTTGAAGACACTTCTGTACTTCTTCACATAAGATTTCTTGTGAGGAAAATCTTCAAACCTCTTGAACTTGCTTCGCACAGCATTTTCCAGTTTCTTGTAGAAGTACTTGGCTTGATCATTGTTTGAAGGATTTGAAAACGGTGCATGGTACAACATTGTGAGATCTACATTCGTCCAGGAGTAAAACTGGGTCCAGCTTTTGTAGTATTCCAATGGATACTGACCCTTTCGTCTTACTACGAACATATTCTTCTCTCCATCAAACATCCAGGCTTTAATATCTGCATTGATTCCTTGCTTGTCATGATAGTGTTCTCCCAACTGGATTAGATACCTTTTAGGAGGATAGGCGAATGTCTGAGACTCCCAACCTCCGTCAAACTCCGAAGCTGGAACAGTCATGTAATCTCTATCCCTGGTATCTTTATCTTCATTTGAGGCTTTAGGTAAATCTGGTCGAGTTTCCTCAGGAATATCTGCTTCAAAATCAAATGCTGGTGATTGTGAGGAATCACCTGCACCTGAACCTCCTTCATCCTTATCTCCTTGGTCAATGCTTGATTTTCTTGATTTATCTGAGCTAAGCTGCCTGATCAGCTTATGAAGATCTCAAAATTGTCTGGTAAACTCTCTGTTTATCTTCTTTTGATTCTCCAATTCAGCGTTGTGGATCTTCTGAATATCAATCAGGTCTTCAATCACCTCACTTTGGACTACATTCTGGGCTTTCAGAACTTTTATTTCTTCTCTCAGTTCCTTTTCCAGTCTGAATTCAGGGGTTTCTACTGGTTTCCCCTTTTCTTGGGCTGTGGGTTGAGTGGATGACTCACCAGCACTTGAGCTTGTGATTGGTGGTATACGTGGGTCCAATCTTCGTCTTCTTGGGTCACTTGGACCTTGCACATGGTGTTCTGTAGCAATCGGTTCGGTCTCAGTCATATCTTCAGAAACAGAAGCACTGAGGGGAGGATCCTCCGTGGCTTTCCGTTTTCTTATCAGTGGCGTCTCAGCAGGTTCAGTCTCAACTTCCTCTAAAGTGATGTCATCAAGATATGTGTCATAGTTGACATTATCTTCACCTTCAAAATTCAGTGCACCAATCCGCACATCTTCTAAGTCAAATTCTTCCCAGTCAGAGTCATCGGGAAGGTCAACAACTTTCTTTGGAGGAGGAGGTTGACTATGTTCTTCTTCAATAGAGGCATTTCTGTTTACTGGAACTTCTTGTCTCACTATTTCTCCAAATTCTCCAAATTTATCACCAAATGGCATCTTATCAGACAGTTTCTTCTTTGGATTTATCATTGGAAACACCTCAATGCCAATTGGCTTGGTATCATGTGTGTCATTAGTCTTCCTCAGTACTGGATATCTTGAATCCAGAACTAGCTGGATGAATCTTGGAACAGCAGCAAACTTCTTATCTCTGGACACTACGGCCTTCACATCTTCACATATCATTCTGGACCAGTTGAACCTAACACCTCTGATCAGTGACACCATGGCGTGGGTGTGCACTTGATTCAACTGATCTGTAGAGCTCTTCTTTGCAATGACACACTTTTGCAAGTAATGTGCCAGCATCCTCCAATATGGTGGAATAAGAGCTTTCATGGTGGGAGGAGATATTGTAAGATAGCCCATTTCTTTCAGACACTGTGACACCATCTCTTTGTCCAGAACAGTGGGATCAGCAGCAACATCTTTAAGTCTGAGTGCCTGTCTGAAAGTCTCTTCAGTCAACCTCACCTCAGTAGATTGAATCTTGGCAATTATCTGCTTTCCATCTTCTGATACATCTGATGTCTTCCAAAACTCTTATTGCATACGTTTGCATATAACCGGGTTTGCTGTTAGTGCATAGTGTAGACAGCACTTCTTCAATCCTGCTATCATCGACATGTACTTCTCTTTGTATTCAGCAGGCGGGTCCAGCAAATAAGCAACCTGATTGTGATCTTTGACAAACTCTAAATCCCTGCACTCACAGACACAGATAAACATCCAAAACACACAAAAAATTCATTAGTTTTAGGGATATTCTTGAAAAACGGGCAGCATAACGACTTAAAATTGAATGAAAAACCATTGAAAACATCATCAGGTACCTTTCCGATCGAAAAACAGGGTTTTCGATCGAAAAGCATCCGTTTGATCGGAAAGTATCAAGCACCAGAGGATCCTGATCGAAAAGCTCTAAGCCTGATCGAGAAGCCTGATGGCCTGATCAAAAAGCCTTAGGCTGATCGAGAAGTCCTATGTCTCGATCGGAAAGCCTTAGCTTTGATCGAGAAGCATAGGCCTACGATCGAGAAGTCTAAATACCCGTGATCACTGGTCGAAAAAGTGTGTCATTCGATCGAAAAGCCTAGGCTATTGATCGAAAAGCCTCTGGTCATCGGTGACCAGTGATCGAGAAGTATCAGGGGCTGATCGAAAATCCCCTGAACCGGTCGAAAAGTCCCTTCTTCTTCTTTAAACACCTGCAACTTAATCAATCATTCAATTCATGCGTGTTTTACCACTCAATAACAGACCCAAACACGTGCAATCACAGTTTATTACCCATCCCAACCATTGAATGCAAGAAAAATAAAAAATAAAACAAACATACTCCATTCGGTCTTTTGGGGGTCGGGCAATGCGCTTCAACCGAGGTGCCATAACAGTAGGGACGTGATCGGTGGTGAATTCCG
>JBCNJP010000027.1:35311050-35387725 GCA_039602395.1 Deinandra increscens subsp. villosa
GAAGAAGTTGATAAGCTTGTGGAAGCTGGAATCCTTAGGGAGGTGCTCTATCAGACATGGGTTGCCAATCCTGTTTTGGTGCGAAAGCCCGATAATTCTTGGCGGATGTGTATTGATTTCAAGGATCTTAATAAAGCATGCCCTAAGGATTGCTATCCACTTCCTGAGATTGATTTGAAAGTTGATTCTTTAGCAGGATATAGATGGAAATGCTTCCTTGATGCATATAAAGGGTATCATCAGATCTTTATGGCTGAAGAGGATGAGGATAAGACCGCTTTTGTAACAAATGAAGGGTTATTTTGCTATAAAAAGATGCCATTTGGGCTCAAAAATGCTGGTGCAACTTACCAACGTCTTATGGATAAAACCTTTCAGTCGCAAGTGGGCAGGAACCTAGAAGCTTATGTAGATGATGTGGTTATAAAAAGCTGTTCTGAAGAAGATATAATTAAAGATGTTGAAGAAACATTTAAAAATTTGAGGAGAATCAACATGAAGCTGAATCCGAAGAAGTGTTCGTTTGCGATGGAAGAGGGAAAATTTTTGGGAGTGTTGGTTAATAAAGATGGAATTCAAGCACACCCCCGGAAAGTCAAAGCAGTTTTGGAAATGGAACCGCCTAAAACACTTAAAGATATACAGACTTTAAACGGGCGGTTAGTGGCTCTAAATCGGTTTTTGTCAAAAGCAGCTGAGAGGGCCACTCCATTTATGAAAGTTCTGAAGGAAAGTTTGAAAGGTAATTTTGAATGGACTCCTGAAGCTAATCAAGCATTTGAAGAATTGAAAAATGATCTGGCTGCACTTCCGACCTTAATAGCACCAAAAGTTGGTGAAGAGCTGATAATGTATTTGGCGGTAACTGAAAATGCGGTTAGTGCTGTGTTATTAGCTGAAAGGGAGGACAAACAACTCCCAATTTATTACATAAGCAAAATGTTGAAAGATTACGAAACTAGATATCCAATTCTTGAAAAAGTTGTCTTGGCGCTTGTGCAAGCAACAAGAAGGCTTCGACGATACTTCCAGGCTCATACCGTGAATGTGCTCACTTCGTACCCCATTCAAGTAATACTGAGAAAACCGGAAATGTCTGGAAGATTAATTAAATGGGCTATTGAGCTTGGACCATTTGATATACAGTTTAAGCCAAGGGTTTCTATAAAAGGGCAAGTGATAGCTGATTTTCTGGCGGAAGTGCCAAAGGGTGCAAGTGTTAATGTCGTCATTGCTCCTGAGGAAAAAGAACGAATATGGATCTTACATACGGATGGTTCCTCCAATTCCGATGGTTCAGGAGCAGGTTTGATCGTATATATCAAGATCCTTTTCTCCCTTATAAGTGATCGTAATATATATATATAAGCTAAAAATTGCATGTGTAAAATGCAGGCTTGATCTTAAGAAGCCCTGAAGGAGATGAGCTGACATATGCGATTCGCTTCAATTTTACAACATCTAATAATGAGGCGGAGTATGAAGCTTTACTAGCAGGTCTAAACATTTAAAACTTTCTTAAGTTTTTGTGTTTTATAATAAAAAAAAAGGGGGGGGAAAAGGTGGATACATATGATGATTTAAAATAGTGTATGATCATGCATCGCTTGAGAATACATGCGTCATGTTTGAATAAGATATACTTACTCTATGAGAGAAGTGGGAATGTGAAACTTTAAATGATAAAATATGTTTTGTTCCAGGGTTGAGGTTAGCAAAGAAGATGGGCGCAACACAAGTAATTGCTTATGTGGATTCATTGTTGGTAGTAAGTCAAATTTCGGGAACATATGAAGCTAAGGGGAAATACATGGCATTGTACTTAGAGCAAGTGCAAGAATTAGTAAAAGTTTTTAGCAAATGTGAAGTTCTGCACATTTCAAGATCTCAAAACAGAAAAGCAGATGCATTGAGCAAATTGGCATCTGTAGCATTCGAGCATTTAGCAAAGGAAATCCGGGTAGAGTTACTGGAAGCCCCAACTGTCAATTTAAAAATGGTTGCTGATGTGCGAATGCAAGAGGATAGTTGGATGACCCCGATTGTTCAATACTTAACTGAAGGAAAGCTACCAAATGATAAGGAGCAAGCACGACAAGTGCGAGTTAATTCGCTTCAGTATCGAGTGCAAAATAACATCCTGTATAGAAGAAGTTTTTTAGGACCTTTGATGAGATGTTTGACGCCAAGTGAGGCTGAAAAAACTGTTAAAGAGGTGCATGAGGGCATATGCGGTATCCATGCTGGTGCAAAGATGGTCGTCGCAAAGATTAAAAGTCTCGGATATTTTTGGCCTGGAATGTACAGAAGCACTTGGGAAGAACTCCGGAAGTGTCAAGCTTGTCAATCTCACGCTCCTGTTAGTATGCGAGCAAAGAATGAACTGATCCCAGTAACATCGGCGTGGCCATTCCAAAAATGGGGAATGGATATTGTCGGACCTTTCCCATCTGCAAGTGGAGGGGTAAAGTTTCTTTTGGTAGCAATTGATTATTTCACAAAATGGATCGAAGCAAAACCGTTGGCTTGCATTTCCGGCAAACAAATTAAAAAGTTTGTATGGGAACATATAATATGTCGGTTTGGTTTACCTCTTTATATTATTACTGACAATGGGAAGCAGTTTGCTGGAAACCCATTTGCGGAATGGTGTGAGGAACTTCACATAAATCAAATCTTTACATCTGTAGCACATCCGCAAGCAAATGGTCAGGTGGAGAGGGCAAACCGTAGCCTCGTTGAAGGTATAAAAATGAGGTTAGATAAACATGGTGGTAGCTGGGTTGATGAACTGCCGCATGTGTTATGGGCACATCGAACAATGCCCAAAACCAGCAATGGTGAAACTCCTTTCAGTCTTGTTTATGGAACCGAAGCTGTTATACCTGCTGAGATTGGCATTCCAAGTTACCGTTTGCAGGAGCGTATCGAGAATAACGATGAGGAGTTGAGGACCAATTTGGACCTCTTGGAGGAACGAAGGGAGATTACAGCTATACGTGAAAGCAGGTATAAGAAAGAAATGGCTAAATACTATAACGCCAAGGTGAAGGTCCAACAATACAAGGAAGGGGAATATGTGCTCAGAAACAATGAAGTAAGTAAAGCACTTCCGATTGGAAAAATGTCTCCCAAGTGGGAAGGACCCTACATAATCAAGAAAGCAATTGGAAATGGATCCTATTTACTTCAGCAATTGGATGGTACCGAATTAGTTCGAGCATGGAATGGAATTCACTTACGCAAATGTTATATGTGAAAGATTTTTAGTTGAGATTTTTAATTGAACATTCGAATAGTTAGTTTCTAAAATTTGTTGCAGTTATGATTTCTGTAATCTTGGTATGGAAATAAAAAATCTTTTGTTTGTGATGATGATGAAAGATATGTGGGAATATTCATTTTATATTAAAGAAAGAAATTATGCAAGTGATTGCCTCATTGCTTGCAATAAGGAGTGTGGATGATAAATATGAAAAATCATGCATGTAAACACATGCGTATGCGAAGAAACTATAACTTGGTTCATGAGTCGTTTAGTGGGTACATCTCGAAAAGGAATACATGCCAATTCCTTGATGTAGTATCACTGTTATCTCTTTAATCGTAAAGAATAACCCAAGATAAAGCAAAAAGCTTTTCTTGTCCTCAACTGTCTCACTGATTAAAGAGTGCACGTTGGGAAGAGGTGATCATGCCGGACACCTTGTTAGTGCAATGGATGCTAACAGAAGCCCAAAAGAGAGATGGCCAAACTTGAGAGGATAATAAGGCATGGTATAATTAATAATATAAATAAAAAATCCTACTTAAGCTCTCTGAGGGTCACAAGTGCTTCTGATTAGCTAATGCTATGAAGTGGTCTTGTGGGTTGATCATACAAAAAGGAAGATCAACTGACCTTACCAAAAGATGTAAGGATTACATATGCCACAAAGAAAAGATATAAGTTCAAAGTAAAAAATATTTAGTTTAAAAGGATGATCGGTGACATACTGTTAAAACCCTTTGAAGGTGGACGCATCTGATAGGGGGGAAACGCATGTGCCAGTTTCCTTTTCAAATTAATGATTTTATTAGAATTTTTATCAAAGTACTTGTGAAGGAGAACTTTTAGAGGTTGCTCATAAAATTTGTAAAATATTTTGCAAATTCATAAAGAATACATGACACAAAATATAAGAAAAAGTGGTTCACAATCATTTTGTAACTGCAAATGTGCATAACCAAACATTTCGATCACAAAAGAAATACCACTACCGATGATCATCAAAGACTCATATTTCGTGAACCATCATAAAGTCGGAAAGCATGCAAGATATAATGCAAAGCCAGTGTATAGACATGTATAATTATTAAACATGGCAGAAGCAGTAAATAAAAGCAAACATCCACATACATCATAAAACATGATAAGCATACCCGGGACTGCATACATTTGCAGTTCCGATTAGATTCAAAAAGTAAATTGTCTAGCAAAGAACATCACAAACAAAGACAATAAAAGTAGATTGTTTAAGTACCACAGCATAAGTGGATTTTGGGTGAAGCGATCAATAATTTGTTCAAAAGGATACAAAAGATCATGAGAGAAAGATTCAATTACCAGTTGGTTCAGACATGTTAGCCTTTGAGGAGGAAGGAGCGTTAGACTTTGAAGGAGCGTTGGATGTGGGGAGTTGCATTGGTTTCAACAGTTCCTTCATCCTCTCGACATCATCAGAGCTCAACTTTGAAACCTCCTCAATAGCTTCAAACTTCATGGACTTCAACGAATTCAGCTGTTGAATGGCTTTTTCATTGGCTTTAGAGTCATACTCTTTGAAGGTGGCATATTGGGTTTCTCCTTTTGCAGCATGAGCCAGTCCGCATCTGATGCCTTCGTTATACCCGATTGCATTAATAGCAGAGAAAACCTTCAAACAAGCAGGTATCATCTCCGAATGCACTCGGTTAGCAGTCATGCTAAAACCTTCACCAATAAGCCACTTGCATCTGTCGTCCATGATAGCTATCTCCTTCTGCATTTGCTCCCTTTCCTCAGTAAGAGCTTGAACCGTCTCCGCAAGGATAGCATTTTCTAGAAAGTAAATGCATGTGCATACGTTAATAAATGAGAAAGTGACAATTAAAGAAAAAGGAAAAAATAACCTTTACCTTTTTTGATAGCTTCGATTTTTCCATCATAATTGGAAGTGATCTCCTGCATCCTTAAAGTTTGATCATCAGAAACCTTCTTTTGCTCCACAAGTTTGGCTTTAAGAACCTTTTCACTGTCCTGTGACTGCTTAAGGTTCCTCTCAGCTTCTTGCTCTAAAGTAACCAATTTCCTGTTCCTCATAGTAAGACGCTCAATCTGAGAATGCAAATCGTTGATCTTTACTTTGTCATTAATGGAACCAAAACAAGCTTTATGAGCCATCAACTTCTTTGTTAATTCTTCAACTCTGGCCTCAGCAATTATCCACCTCACGTACAGATCCGAAGTTAAAGTCAAATGCTTCGCTTGTGCAAGCATGTGCTCATTGGAAAAGGCTTCATTCGCAAGTTGTTGCATGCTGACGAGGTCAGTAGGAGTGCTTCCAAGAAGATTCAGCTTTTTAGAAATAACACCTTCAGTACAGGTATCGGAATTCTTAATCTCCCAGGTAGGAGAAAAGATCGCATCTGCATTTGAGGAGCTGACACTCCTTGCAACATTGTTTCTTTGAGCAATCAACTCAATCTCCCTTTTCAGCCATTCGGATGTGGGTACTGCAAACTGAGGTGCATCCTTCTGCAAGACAGAAGATGCGTAAGCCAAACTCGCCGAGTCAATCACAGATGAAGTATCCTTCTGCAAAATACTTACATTAGACATACTGGGATCTTGTGTTAAGTCAGGAGAATGTAGTAAATAATCATCTATGTTAAAGTCATCAATAAGAGGGGGGGTTACCACAACATCTGGATCCTTTTGCACGCCTTCCTCTGACCTCAAGTCAGCTTCGATAAACTCAGATGCATCAGATATGTTTACCTGTGGAGAACTGGGAGATGTTTGCATATTCCACCTAGGGGATTTCCTTGGGGCGATAACAGATGCATTTCCACCCTTGGAAGATGATTTACCTGGTCTTTTAGTTTTGCTCCCTCCTTTGGGAGGAAGAAAAGCCTTTGTTGCCACAAGGTCTTGCATGTGTTTAGTTACAATTTGCTTACCCTCATCTTGAGGAGCAACTTGTTCAACCAACACTGTGTCGTGAGTGACTCCTTCACTCCCATGATCGCCGCCCTCAACACTTGCATCCATATTACCAGCATTCACTTCTACATTAGTTCCCTCTTGATCAGTAGCGACAACTTCTTGACGAATTTCCAAAAACGAACTTGAAGTTTGTTTCAAGAAAGGCTCAGTTTCTTCATCGATCTTTTCTGAGTCCAACTCAAGATCCTCGAAACTTTTCAACTGTATAGCATCGAATAAATCCATTTCTACAAAAACAAGTTAAACAAGTTAACAACATTAAACAAATTCATGAAAAAGCATCAAGTTTGGGGGCGAAAGGGTAATCTCTTACCCTTCCCGTGATATGTCAGAATGGGCCAAAGTTCAGGGGAAAACCAGGCCTTGCACATCCGACATAGAAGCAAAATCGCTTCTGGCAACTCTCTAATAGGACTGGCACAAGCAACCAGTTTATTGAACAGGTTTTGATCAAAATCTCCGGGTTCAAGGTTTGGATCGTGAACGACGTCTTCGACATCTCTCCATGTCATTTGAACAGGAATACATCGATTATCCACATAAAAGAACCGTGATTTCCAAGACCTAGGGTTTTGGGGAAGACTGGTACTAACCCGTTTGATGGACCTCCTTCTCTCAAACGTATACCAATCTCCCGCCATGGTCATTCTATAGAAAGCTCTAAAAAGCACAACACTAGGCGCGACATCGACTGCTCTACAGGTTGCCTCAAAATGGCTCAGTCGAGATAAACCTTGAATATGCATTTGGGATAGATGAACTTTGTAAAACATAAGAATTCTCATCAAAAACTTAGTAAAGGGAATTCGATAATTGCCTAATTTGAACATATCGGCATAAATTCCTATTTTGCCCTCGGGAAGAGGGGAGATCGGAGTATGGGGAACTGGTAATGTGGGGTGCAGAGACAATGGAACGTGATAACGATTTATGATTTCGTCAAGATCACGGGGGGATAGAATCGAGTATGATATATGCATATTATGCTTGTTCGATTCATCCTCAGGCTTAATGGATGGTGATGCCATTCGAAACGAAAAGAGGAAAATGAAAGGAAGAAGAGACACTAACCTTTGCTGGAAGCTTTGAAGAAATCTAGGGCTCAAAAAGCGAAGGGAAGGAGAAACGGCAGAGAGAAATGAAAAGAAAAGGGGAAGAAAGATGAAAATCTGATATTTATATAAAGCAATTTTTCGAATAAGAATAACCGCTACCATATTTTATTTAAATGTAAAAGGAAAATAGTCACATTGGTTATCCCCTGATTGACGCGTGTCCCACCTAGTACAACGGGTACTCGAGTACGGCTTAAACGTGCTAAGCAAGTCTGACAAGGCAGTTAACAAATACACATGCATATGCGATTTAGCGATAAACAAGCAAAGGCACAGATCCGATAAAAATAAAGCCGTTATGATCAAATATGCTGTCAAATCATGAATCATGGAAATGATCACAAGCTCTAGTCCTTAGCCATTTCCTTGCAAAAATAACTTAAGGACTAGGGGAACTTGATGACCTGGTGTAGAAAATCATTTATGATTAAGGAGGCAAAGAATTATATGTTTTAAAAATTTCCTGCTTCATTAAGAATGAAAGTGCATGTTACGCTCTTTTTGCCTTAATTTTGGTTTTTCCCAAAGGGTTTTCCAAATAAGGATTTTTAACGAGGTAACAAAACAAGAATGCATATAAATCAAGTCAAGGGGGTCGATAAAAGCCTTTCAAGAACGTCAGATGTGAAGATGTCTCAAAAAACTAGTCCAAAAATTATTGCTTGAATAATCAATGGACTAGGGGGACTTGATGAGGATAGATGGAAATCGGATGTAAAAGTGGCTTATCAAACTACATTACCGATGATAAAGTATCAAGTACAAACATCACATGGAAAGCTTGTCGGAAGTGGTGCAGTTGCGGTTGAGCAGAGCGCAAATGCATCCAACCCATCTGTGTAACAGCGACTTCATTTAGCATTATAAATAGCTCGTTTGTTCATTTATGATGTAACTTCTGATTCTGGAATTTCACACTAACTGTGTGTTTTCTCTGATTGTCACATTCAACAACAATATTCAATAAATATCTGATTCTTTCTTCAATTCTCGTATTCTTATTGATTCCTAGTTGAATTAAAACTCTAGACCTACATACGGTGTGGATTTTTGATTCATCAGAGTCATCAACAACACCTTCAATGTCTCTCTATTTCATCCCAAGAGACACGCATACGTACTTCCGAAATATAAGTGTAAATATTGGAAGTGTTAAATATCCAGAAAGATCCCAAAATAAGAAGCATATCAGCACACTTCCGAATAGTGCACATGCGCAATGGAAGTTGTCAGTGAAATTAAAATGAATATTATCTGCAAAGAAAAGACCTAGTAAAGGCAGGGAGAATTTTTGTGACGAAAAGACCTTTTTTTGTCACAATGACTCTTGGACCTACACTTACAAATGCAATTTTGCAAAGCCGACAAAATCGTCACATATGCATCAAATTTTCTGACACGCATTATTTTAACTGCATTTGCAGATGCGATCTATAATAGGCTAGTGAAGCCTCTTACACATGCATTCTTCTCTCCGATGTGCATGTTCTAGTCCTTAGCCATTTTTCTCCAAAATAACGTACGGACTAGGGGGACTTAATGACCAGTTTGTCAACCGTTGAAGACTGATAACCTGCTTATCAGTTATTCTTTGAAGAATTTTTCCTAAATTGAAGCATGATGCGTGTTGCACTCTTTTTCCCTTAGTTTCGGTTTTTTCCCACAGGGTTTTTTCGAACAAGGTTTTTAATGAGGCAACAAATCAAAAACGCATGTGGATCTAAAAGGTTGGCTAACAAACCTTCATTGCAGCCGGAAATGTGACACATCCTTGATTTCTAGTCCATCATCATTGTGCAAATAATTAATGGACTAGGGGGACTTGATGAGGATGGGTCAAAATCAAATGCACTTGGACTTGGAAGTGCACATAAAGGATCAGTAGATGCTGATGAGCGAAGCCCATACGGAAGTGCAAGTGATACAACTCCGAGAACGCAAGCGCAAGTGTCAAGAGGCAGTTACAGCTAAGAGACTATAAATAGGCATTTATAGGCTCATAATAGTGGATCCCATATTTTTACACCTTTAACTAGGTGTTTTTACTTAGATCTCTTGTACTAATCCTTTTCACTTGTAACCTTGATTCGATGGATGAAATATAACATGATCTTGCTCTTTCCTCTCCAATTCTCTGAATCTCTCTCTAATCATTGAAGGATCGAATCTTACCTCTACGGTGGGATTTTATTCTTCATCATGTGCATTGGGCCTTCTATTGGTGGCTGATTTCATGATTTTATTGTTAATTTTGTTGCTTTGGTGGTTGCCATTGGGTTTATTTTTGCGTCTTAGGTTCATCATAAGTGGTAGAACAAATGTGTTTGCTGAGTTGGGTCTTTTAAAAAGGATATACTCTTTTGCTAGAGAATGCATCCGGGGTGTTTGTTGTAATGCCTTTGCAATAGGTTGTATCAGCTTAGATGATGCACGCTAGGTGTTTGTTGTAATGACTCTGTTTTCAGGTGTCTATTTTGATCAGTGATCATTTAATAAGTTGTTGTTGCTGCTGTTTTTGAAATATGATGATACTATATTACAGATTGAATGTTGCATTTACATATGTATTTTAGAAACTAAATTAATCCCATTTGTTATAACTTATAAGACTTTATATTATTAGTTTGTAATACTTCATGGGTGATGCCGTGAATGTTGCATTTACATATGTAGGTTATAACTTATAAGACTTTATATTATTAGTTTGTAATTATTTTATGGTTGATGCCGTGATGGGCCTATGATGATAGTGTGTATTTTTACCAGTGATCACTCAATAGGTTGTTGCTTTTGCTGTTTTTTTAAAAGGAACTACATGCTGTTTTAGACCATGCTCTTGTTGTTTTTGCCAATGACATAGAGGCATCATCTTCTATAACAACACCAGAGGCATTGGCGCGTCTGACTGCAATGCCAAACTTAGGAGGCCAACTTGTCAGAGCCCTCCCACATTCGCACGACCCAAATGCCAGCACTGTCCTGCCACAGGCGCACGCCCCAAATAACACTGCTATACAGCCTGATGCTACTACACAGGTTAGTGTAGAGCAGCAACAGAATAAGAATCTTGCACCGACCACACCAGTGAAGCAAGTTGTTACTACACCCGCCCATAGCATACGCATCAATACATCAGCCCGTGCTGATCTACTTGCTATCGGTTCATATCAAATGGACGCATGCATCGCAAAAAAAACTCGCTAAGGCAGAAAAAACGACCACGCTGTTCAGAAGAAGGTGAAGATAGAGGCGCCCAAATAAAAGGGGCAAGGGAAATGACAACACTGCTGCATAGGATCTTGGCAGCTTTTTGGACATCATAGAATTGATGGCAACAATTAACCTTCATATGTACTTATTAAATTGGTGGCACTTTAGAAGGCTTTTGGTATCCTATGCTTTCTAATTAACTAGGTGTGATGATCTTTGTAGTTTTGGGGGCCTTCATGTGATTGATGGAAGGAACGAACCATCGTATGTAAATTTTAAGTGGGCGAAACTTTGAAACACGTTTGGTGTCCTATGGTTGTTGATAGGCTGTGTAATGCATAATATGTTATATGGTTCCCATTTTACTTATTGATGATGCTTGATATGAATGAATTGAATAGAGGTTTAACTGTTTTGGTCCTGGGTATTAGACTATATTATTATTAGGGTTATTAGTAGAGCTCACGGGCCCGTTAGGTATTTAGGGTTTAAGGTTTATTCTCTATATATTGTAACCAAGTCTATCAATAATATCAATTCAGTCATTCGATTATTCTTACATGGTATCACAACCTAAACGATCCAAACTCTAACCGTCGCAACTGGGTTCAAACCCTAGACAGGGAGGCGAGCCGTCATGCACCGCCACCGCCCTGTCCAACCTTGTTCTTGATAGCGAATAATGGTTTCTGGAAAGTACGGGGACTAATGGTGACATTTTGGAAACTATCGAATATGTTAGTTAGGGGTTGTTAAAAGTTTGAGGGACCTCTTTTGTCAATTGTTAATTCTTGTGTAGAGTTAGTTAGTTAGTCGTTGATATAGGGAGCTTGTAACGAACGATGAACTCATTCTGTTAGAAATCAATAACATTGCTCTTTCCCCTATTATCTCTTTGATTCGATCGACTAAATTCCGAGATCAATTCTTACTTCTTGATCTCCGATCGTCGGTGCAGCTCGCCCATCTCTCCGATCACGAGCTGAAATCCCTAATTCCTATCATTGGTATCAGAGCAAGGCTTTCCTTGGCTCTCGATTTCTATCATCAATTCAAGCAGAACGACGATCATGACGCGAAGAGCGATTGTGGATGGCGAAAGTTCGCGAACTGATTCAGATGAAGCGATCAACGATCGTTTGACGGCTCACGAGAAAACTCTGGAAACAATTCAGAATTTCATGAATACGATCACCTTTCAAATGTCTCAAATGGCAGCAAACAACAACAATCGCAATAACAGAAATGAAGGAGACTACAATTTCGCTACCAGAATGACCAAAATTGATTTTCCGAAATTTGGAGGTGATGATTTAGATGACTGGTTGTTCAAGGTTCAACAATTCTTTATGCTTGATAAAGTGACCGATGAGAACAAGGTTCGACTGGCTTCTATTCATTTTGAAAAGAAAGCATTACAATGGTTTCAATCTTTCATGAAGCAAAAAGGTGAAGGATCGGTTACTTGGGTGGAATTGTTAGCAGCTTTAAAATCAAGGTTCGGCAAAATTTATGAAGATCCTATGACAGATTTGAAGAATTTGAAGCAGGTAGGATCTGTACAAGATTATCATGATGCTTTTGATGCTATTCTAAGCAAGTTATCTCTACCAGTGGAATATGCCCTAAGTTGTTTCTTAGCTGGCTTAGAGGAGAATATTCAATTGCAAGTAAGAATGTTTCAACCAACAACTATTCAAGAAGCTTGTTCTCTAGCTAAACTGCAAGAGGCAGCCCTACAAAGAACCAAGAACAGGTATAAGAATCCACTCTTACCTGTTCCTGTTAACAGTAAACCTATAGTTCCATATATTCCACCTGTTAATAAGGAAGTGAAAAAGTATAGCAGTTTTAAGAAAACTTTGACTCAGCAAGAACTAGATGAAAAAAGATCTAAAGGGTTATGTTATGTTTGTGATGAAAAATACTCTAGAGATCATGTGTGTAAGGGTAAGAAACCACAGTTATATCATATAGAGGTGGAATACTTGGATGATGAAGAGGATGATTTGAATAAAAATGTAGAAGAAACTGTTGAATGTGCACAGATTTCAGTCAATGCTATGGAAGGAAATGACATTTATCAGTCTATGAGGGTGACAGGTCACTGTGGGAGATCTGACATTCAGATCCTAATGGATACTGGAAGTTCACATAACTTCTTAGATATTAACTTGGCCAAACAACTAGGTTGCAGTCTGGTACCTAAACCAGCTATGCTAGTTAGAGTTGCTAATGGTAATACTGTGATTTGTGATAAAATGGTTGAAAAATTTACTTGGAAAATGCAAACATTTACATTCTTTGCTGATGTATATGTTATGCCACTTGGGGGATGTGTCATGGTGTTGGGTGTGCAATGGTTTACTACTTTGGGGTCTATTAAGCTGAATTATAATGATAGAACCATAGAGTTTAGTCACAGGGGTAAAAAGGTCATTTTGAGGGGACAACAAGCGAAGCCTGTGGCTTTAGTAGGGAAGAATGGTTTGAAGAAAGTCCAGCAACAAAGGGGTGAAATATGTTTGATACAAGTATTAGCTATTGAAGGGGTTCCTACTTCTAATGCAGTCCTACTTACAAACCAAGATAAGGACACGGGTCAGAAACAAGAATTACAAGCGGTCTTGAGTCAGTTCCAAGATGTGTTTACTGATTTAGCATCTTTACCACCTATCAGAAACTACTTTGACCACAGAATTCCACTGAGACAAGGAACTGATGGGATTAACTTGAAGCCATATAGATACCCAAGTATGCAAAAAGATGTAATTGAGAAAATGACTCAGGAATTGTTAGATCAGGGTGTGATTAGGCCCAGTAATAGTGCTTTTGCATCGCCTGTTGTTTTGGTGAAGAAAAAAGATGGTAGTTGGCGTATGTGTATTGATTACAGGAAGCTTAATCAGGCCACTATCCCAGACAGATTTCCAATACCTTTGGTTGAGGAATTATTGGATGAGTTGGGAGGCACACTTTACTTTACCAAACTAGATCTAAAATCTGGTTACCACCAAATAAGAATGGATTCCCAAGACATTCACAAAACTGCTTTCAAAACACATTGTGGCCACTATGAGTTTTTGGTGATGCCATTTGGCTTAACCAATGCTCCATCCACCTTTCAGGGATTAATGAATCATATTTTCAGAGAGCAACTAAGGAAATTTGTTTTAGTTTTCTTTGATGATATACTCATATATAGCCCTTTTTGGTCACTTCATTTGCATCATCTGGAGATAGTCTTTCAACTGTTAAGAGAGCATAAATTGGTTGTTAAGAAGAGCAAGTGTGACTTTGCTGCACATCAGTTAGAATATTTGGGGCATATCATTAGTGTCTCAGGGGTATCTACTGATCCAAAAAAGGTCCAGGTTATTCAAAGCTGGCCTGTACCCACCAATGTCAAAGAGTTGAGAGGATTCTTGGGCCTAACAGGATATTACAGGAGATTTGTAAAAAATTATGGTTCTATTGCTAGACCATTGACTGAGCTTACAAAAAAAGATGCTTTTAAATGGTCCCCTGCTGCTGATACAGCTTTTAGAGCCTTAAAAGATGCTATGGTCAGTCCTCCTGTTTTGGCATTACCCAATTTTCAAGAAACTTTTGAATTGGAAACTGATGCCTCAGGCTTTGGTATAGGGGCAGTATTGATGCAAAAGGGTCATCCTATTGCATTTATTAGTAAGGCTCTTTCTCCAAAAAATTTGCAGCTTTCCACCTATGAGAGAGAGATGCTAGCTATTATTCATGCTGTTCAGAAATGGCAACATTATCTCATTAATAATCACTTTATTATCCGCACAGATCAACAGAGTTTGAAATACATGATGGATAGTAAGATTTCTACCCCATTTCAACAAAAGTGGGTAGCCAAACTGATGGGTTTTCATTTTGAGATTGCTTATAAGCAGGGTAGTTCCAACAAGGTAGCTGATGCTTTATCTAGAGTCAGTCATGGTGAACTTCTGCAAACTATGAGTTCTTCTATTCATACTGATCTCTGGGGAGCAATTAAACAAGCTTGGCAGGATGATCCAGCATTAGCCAGTATAATCCAAGATTTAAAGTCTGACTCCACTTCTCATTCTCAATATGAGTGGTTCAATGAGGAATTAAGAAGGAGGGGTAAATTAGTCATTGGTAATTCTGCTTCTTTAAAGGCAGACATTTTCAAATGGCTACATGATTCATCTGTGGGAGGTCATGCAGGCTCTTTAGTTACTGCCAATAGAATTGCTTCTATGTTTTATTGGCCTAAACTTCGAAAGGATGTTACTAGTTATGTCCGCAATTGTTTGGTTTGTCAACAGTGTAAAAATGAGACAGCTGCTGCTCCTGGATTACTACAACCATTACCAATTCCCAAAGGGGTATGGGAAGATATTTCTATGGACTTCATAGAAGGGTTGCCCAATTCATTACATAAAGAAGTCATCATGGTTGTAGTTGATAGGCTTAGCAAAGGTGCTCACTTTATTGCTCTAAAGCATCCCTTCTCTGCAATACAAGTGGCACAAGCCTTTTTAGATAATGTCTACAAGTTACATGGGTTCCCAAAATCCATTGTTTCTGATAGGGACAAGATTTTTGTTAGTAACTTTTGGCAGCAGCTTATGAATTTGCAGGGCATTGATCATAGGATGTCCAGCTCATTTCACCCCCAAACAGATGGCCAAACGGAGGTTTTGAACAGATGTCTTGAAAATTACCTCCGATGTATGTGTTTTGATAGGCCATCTGATTGGG
This sequence comes from Deinandra increscens subsp. villosa, assembly GCA_039602395.1. NCBI lineage: Eukaryota > Viridiplantae > Streptophyta > Magnoliopsida > Asterales > Asteraceae > Deinandra > Deinandra increscens. The sequence goes on from JBCNJP010000027.1 coordinate 35,326,375, forward strand.
CTAAATGGCTCCCTTTAGCAGAATTCTGCTACAACACTTCTTATCATTCAGCTATTAAATGTACTCCCTTTGAGGTGATTTATGGCCAGAAACCTCCTTTACATATCCCATATATTCCTGGGGAGAGTGCTAATGATTCTGTGGATAGAAGTTTGATGGTTCGGGAGGAAGTTGTGAAAGTGTTACAGGCCAATCTGCGATATGCTCAGCATAAGATGAAACAGCAAGCGGATAAGCACCGGTCTGATCGTGAATTTCAAGTGGGAGACTGGGTATACCTCAAGTTGATACCCTATCGCCAACAATCTGTAGCTCCCAGGCCTAATCAGAAGCTTTCAGCTAAGTTTTATGGCCCTTTTCCTATTGTGGATCGCGTGGGTAAGGTGGCGTACACTCTCAAGTTACCTGCTACCTCTTTGATACATCCTACTGTTCACATTTCTATGCTGAAACGTTATTGGGGTCCTGTACCACCTCCTGCCTCCACTACTGGGGGTGGCGCCCCCGCTTCTACTAGGCGACCAGAGAGTGTAATTGATAAGAAGGTCACTAAGCGCAATAATCAAGTAGTAGTTCATTGGTTGGTCAAATGGACTGATTCTGCACCAGAGGACGCCACGTGGGAGGAAGCTGCCTTAATCATGTCTTGGTATCCTACTTTCGAGCCTTGGGGACAAGCCTCTTTTTAAGGGGGAGGATTTGATAGCGAATAATGGTTTCTGGAAAGTACGGGGACTAATGGTGACATTTTGGAAACTATCGAATATGTTAGTTAGGGGTTGTTAAAAGTTTGAGGGACCTCTTTTGTCAATTGTTAATTCTTGTGTAGAGTTAGTTAGTTAGTCGTTGATATAGGGAGCTTGTAACGAACGATGAACTCATTCTGTTAGAAATCAATAACATTGCTCTTTCCCCTATTATCTCTTTGATTCGATCGACTAAATTCCGAGATCAATTCTTACTTCTTGATCTCCGATCGTCGGTGCAGCTCGCCCATCTCTCCGATCACGAGCTGAAATCCCTAATTCCTATCAGTTCTTTATTTAGGTTTTAGTTCTATTTTTCCATTTACTATATTCGAATAAAGCTCCTATTCATGACTCGAGATTCCAGCCGATCCGATCATCCATTCTAATCGTTGCTATTTTTTTTTAGTGGCTGTATATTCACATTGTTGGTATGTCAAGTTTGTTGGTGGCATCAGAAGTCACTCTTTAATTTTAATTTTTTTTTCTTTTGGCAACCTCATTGCTTATCATCTATATCACCGATTCCTTCTGCACGAATAATCGAGGAGGTGTGCCTATTTCATATTCAATTATTGAATATTTAATTGGACTACGGTCCTCTTATGATATGTTTTTGTTTTCTAAAACGTTTTCAGATCGGGATTCACATGGTCTTAAATTCTTTCATCCCATAATTTGATTTTTCCCATAAGAAAAAAAGCCATCCATTTCCATAGGAGGCATTTGATCCTACTCTTTCATTATGTTTTTTTTTTCAAGACAAACTTCCTTTATGGTTTTTTTTTGGGGTTTCAACAACGCTCAGGTTGGGGGTTGTTTTCACATGGTTTGGCTTATCTCTTTTACTCATTCGTCGTCATTCTCTTGATTCGCTTCTAAGTTCTGACTCCTACATTGGTTAGATCTATGCCCCAAATCTCAAACTACGGTTTGATTAGATTATTTGTTTTTTTTTCTTTCATTTTCTTTTTGTTTTTAGATCTACCGATCTTGGGGACCATCGGTTTGCTTATTTTTTTTTTTTTAGATTATGAATCTCATCTCTTGATCTACAGATCAAGAGACCGTTGATCGCTAACCTCGACACACCGACACAAGACTACGGTCATCGCTTGTCAACTTACCTTTTAGTTAGCATGTTTCTTTTTTTAGGAGCCAGGAATCAATGAACTACAGTCGCGTAAACCCAACAAAATTGGTGCAAGTTTTTGGAAGATCAATGCTTAATAAGTCGACCGTGTCAAATTCACCGCACAACAACCTGCTTTTGAAGATCAGGACTATGGCCCATTACTATGATTTGTTTTTGAAGAATATGGATGGCAAAAATCAAGCACACGATGGATTGGTTGATAACAAGTTGGAAGAGTCGTGGATCAGAATCGAAGCTATTTATCTTTCTATATTGTTCTTTTTATGATTTCATGTTTTTAGTGTTTTTCAGTGTGAGCTGCAACTTTCTTCCGCTCTCACTGCGGGGGAGTATTAGACTATATTATTATTAGGGTTATTAGTAGAGCCCACGGGCCCGTTAGGTATTTAGGGTTTAAGGTTTATTCTCTATATATTGTAACCAAGTCTATCAATAATATCAAACAATTCAGTCATTCTATTATTCTTACTACTTATTGATGATGCTTGATATGAATGAAATTGAATGGAGGTTTTACTTATTGATGATGCTTGATATGAATGAAATTGAATGGAGGTTTAACTGTTTTGGTCCTGGGTGGTTAGTGGATCAAAATCTCATATTTCTATTGTCTCAGTAGGAGCAGGTATTTGTGATTTTTGAGAAGTAAAACATGGTTCTTTAAGTTGTTTAAAGTTACATTATGGGTCAAAAATGGTTTATGTCATGGACTGATTTTGTTTTCCATGGATTCTTTTTCTTATCTTATGTATTTATGCACAGGTACATATGGATTTACACTTTCACACAAGTGAAGCTTGCCTGTTTAGAAATCATCATTCAGCAATTGAAATCTTCATGTGGTATGATACATTTGGTTTCTCTGCATTGATTTATTACAAGATTATCAGGTCTAACAGATGAGATTGACAGGGTGTAATAGGTACGTAAGAAGCCGCCCACTTAAATGTTTCTACAACGAGCACATTACGCGCAACGCGCGCTAATGTGAACCTTGTGTATAATATTATAAAGCATTAAAACTTGTATATTGTAACTTTTGGGATGTATTTACAAAAAGGGGTTGGTATTCGGTTTGAGTTATTGGAAAGTTGTTTATTTCTATACTTATTCGCCGAACATGAACCCACTTATTCGACCTTTGGTTCTCTTGAGGTTGTAGCATCTTTAAAGAAGATGTGGATCTCCTTTTCACTCAAGTTATTTATTTTTATTAATTATTCATTTATTTTTCTTATAATTACATTAAATTAAATTAAAAATAATTTATTAATTATTTAGAATTATATGCAACACTTTTTTTTCATAAATACATGGATTGTCTCTCATAAACATGATTCTCAAATCAGAGTATGAATAAAAGAACAAGTCAGAACCTGGTCTGATTGGGTCAAGAGTTTACATAATGAAGTTTGACTAATTTGAAACCCCTGGTTTCCTTTCCTTCATGAAAAGAAAAGAAAAAGAGTCAAAGCACTGATAACTATAGTAATTCCACAATCAGTTGCAACAATAAAAGGAACTGGATCCAATCAACATAACATGATCACAAGAACTGCAACAGAAAACAAAATCATAAACCCATGGAAATCCAAGATTCTTGTGAGCAGAAGCGGTCAAAAATTCACAAAAAGTATTTCAAAGAAACGAGAGGGAGGCTGTATATCATACGCCAATGTATCTACAAGCTAATTTGCTGGAAAGAAGACCAAGACGCAGAGGGTTAATGATTCATTACTCATTGTACATTAGAATTAGCATACAAAAGATGTGTATTCACCAACAAATGTTCTGTAACTGAGTACATCCTTCCTTGCCCGCCCAAATATAATCTTTTTTATCATCCTATTTTATTTATGTAATAAACTAATAACAAAACAAATATATATTATCTTCAAGTCTAAACTGATTTATAGAAATAAGCATAAACTAGTGAAACTCAAATTTCATTCTTTGGTAAAGAGAAATTTGAAGCAAGCAAGAAGGAAGGGGAGTGGGTGGATACATGTTTTTGTCAAAAAGTTTTCCTGTCTCTCATGTCTAAATTAAAACAATAATATAAAAAAGAAAAACTAAAACTCTAGAGCTCATCATGGTCTTCATCATCTTCAGCTCCTTCAGGGGCACCACCACCACCACCAGTTCTCTGATAAACAGCAGTGATAATTGGGTTGCAAACAGCTTCCACCTCTTTAAGCTTCTCATCGTATTCCTCTTTCTCCGCAGACTGATTATCATCCAACCACTCAAGAGCCTCCTTTGTCGCCGCTTCAATCTTTTCTTTCTCATCAGATTCCAGCTTGTCCGCCAATTTATCCTTGTCACCCACTTGGCTCTTCATGTTGTACACGTAAGTCTCAAGGGCGTTACGTGCATCAATCTTCTCCTTCACCTTCTTATCCTCCTCTGCAAACTCCTCTGCCTCGCGAACCATCCGCTCGATTTCTTCTTGACTCAGCCGCCCCTTTTCGTTTGTGATTGTGATCTTTTCTGCCTTTCCGGTTCCCTTGTCCTCAGCCTTCACGTTCAAGATACCATTTGCGTCTACTTCAAATGTCACTTCGATTTGTGGGGTTCCCCTGTTTAAATATCAAACATGATTGTCATTTCATTTTACGTCAATCAAACCATTTTATGAGACATTGCTGTTTGTTTGCTATAATCAGGTAATTTAACAAACCTTGGAGCTGGAGCGATGCCAGAGAGATCAAACTTTCCAAGCAGTCTGCAATCCTTAGTAAGACTCCTTTCACCTTCAAAAACCTGAATGGAAACGACTGTCTGTTGATCCTGGTATGTGGTGAACACCTGAGATTTTTTGGTTGGGATAACAGTGTTCCTGGGGATCAATTTGGTCATCACTCCTCCCACAGTTTCAATACCAAGGGTAAGTGGGGCCACATCCAAAAGAAGGATATCTGCATAATAATAAGAGATTAGTTTCTAATCATTAAAGAACAATAATAATAAAAAAATAATTAAAAAGGGCTTACCTTTGGTTTCATCACCACCCTCGCCGCTCAAAATACCACCTTGAACTGCAGCACCAAAAGCAACAGCCTCATCGGGATTCACACCCTTGTTGGGTTCCTTACCATCAAAGTAATCTTTGAGGAGCTGTTGAACCTTTGGGATCCTGGTACTACCACCAACAAGAACAATCTCGTCAATTTGGCGTTTCTCTAGGCCGGCATCTTCCATGGCTTTCTTCACAGGTCCCATGGTCTTTCTAAACAAGTCATTGTTCAACTCCTCAAACCGAGCTCGGGTCAATGGCTCAGAGAAATCCACACCATCAAAGAGTGATTCAATCTCAACACGGACTTGGTGCTGGCTACTCAAAGCCCTCTTGGCACGTTCAGCTTCCCTCCTCAGTTTTCCAAGAGCTCTGTTGTCCTTGCTGATGTCCTTTCCATGCTTCTTCTTGATTAACTTGATGAAGTACTCCATGATCCTTTGGTCAAAGTCCTCACCTGGAAAACCATCATAACTTTAGCACGCAATAAAGAATGCCAAAATGTCTTACACTCTTAAAACTTTAAAATGTAAAGCACTCACCTCCAAGATGGGTGTCACCATTTGTTGATAGAACCTCAAAAACACCATTATCAATTGTCAAGATACTGACATCAAAAGTCCCACCACCAAGGTCAAAAACTAGAATGTTCTTCTCACCACCCTTTTTGTCCAGGCCGTATGCAATAGCAGCAGCTGTAGGTTCATTGATGATTCTAGCAACATTTAAGCCAGCAATAACACCAGCATCCTTGGTAGCCTGTCTTTGAGCATCATTAAAGTATGCTGCAAAATGAGTTGAAAAAACAAATCATTAGAAATAGTTTTAAAGGGTACAAAGCTCAAATATATTTGCAGCTATGTGAGTTATCAACCAGGAACTGTGACAACTGCATCTTTAATTTTCTTTCCAAGGAATGCTTCAGCTGTCTCCTTCATCTTGGTTAGAATCATGGCACTGATTTCCTCAGGACTGAAAACCTTGGTTTCCCCATCTTTAAGTTTGACTTGGATGTATGGCTTGCCATCCTTGTTCACAATTTTGTAAGGAACCAGTTTCGAATCCCTCTGGACTTCTTTATCCTCAAACCTGATATGCAAAGGTTACATTGTCAATATCGTTAACCACCTTAATGCCAATATCTACAAAAGAAATTAACAATTGAAAGTACATACTTCCTCCCAATAAGTCTCTTAACATCAAAGATTGTCCTTTCGGCATTTACAGCCGCCTGATTCTTTGCTGCCTCACCAATCAACCTCTCAGATTCAGTGAAAGCGACCCATGACGGAGTGATACGGTTTCCTTGGTCGTTAGCTATAATTTCAACATGACCATTTTTGTAAACACCAACACAAGAATAAGTAGTCCCAAGATCTATCCCAATAACCGTTCCTAGCTTGTTAGCCTCTTCTTTTGCTATGGCAATTGCACATAGACAACCTGTAACACATTGTCGTTTAGTATAACAGAAATGATTAATCTACAATGTCATCCACATTCATAAGAATGAGAAATTATTACAGAAACTGTTTATAAAACGACATCTTATATATATCTTATATATAGAACCTCTGAATATTCTAACAGCCATCTATCAAAAAGAGTTCCATGTAATAACACCTTGAAACTAAAGCATGGTGATGACTGACGATAGACAAGAGACTAAATAAGTAGCAACAAGTTAAAAGTCATCTGGCAAATAGCAAAAAGATAAATCTGTTATAGCTCTAAGAAAGGTCCGGAGGAACTATCATAACCATGATCTATGTTTGCTCGTTTATCGGAAATTGGCAGTCATCTACAACAAGTCATTTACAATAATTTCTGCAATTTGGCTACGAGAAGAACTTTGTTTGTTTCAGATATTATTATACAGATTGCAAAACTAATACAAATAATCAAACAAGGGGATCGTTCCAGAAAAGTTAAGCAAGTTGAAATCGAAACCGTATTACTGAATCTTAATCATGTTTCTGGCGAGAATGATCAAAACGTGCCTCATTTGATTAATACAAGGTATCAAATCAAGCGTATAAAACTCACCAGCTTAAAAAAACTAAAACTAACAAATTGACATTCAGATCCTGTAGCGATTGCAGAATCGTTCAGTGTTGATGTCTACGTATGATCAAGCACAATCAATTCCTAAAGGTTTTCATGAAATTTCAATCCCTGATCTTCTTAAAATCAGCAATACAAACAAACAACGGTTATCTGTAAACATACTAGCCACTAACAAACAACAAACGCAAAACCCTAGGGTTCTCAGGAAGAAAACACGAAATCAAAAGAGCAGTAAATCAAATAATTGAAAAAGGAGATCAACATTTATCAGATCTAGACTAAACTTGTCTACAAAATAACAGCAAAACTAGATCAGATCTGTAAATTTACTTGATAAACAAAAACGTGAGGAATGTGATTACCGATTAAGATGATCGCTAACGCGATGCCAGAGCGACCCATGGCTTCTTCGACCTTCAATCAAATCGTCTGCTGCCTTCAGTGAATGGTGCAAAGCGAGGTTTCTGTTTTTCAATTGGACAGGGTGTTGGGGAAATAATATAAGTACATTAGCGCGTGAGGGACAGGGGATATATAAAGCGAGTGGGCTTTGTGCGGATCTCTCGCGAGGAGAAGCTAGTTCATTGCATGTCATCGCTGGTGACGTGGCCCAATCAGATTCGAAATACAAGTGTTCGAACCAATAACAATGGATCTCGTGTTTGATCTGACGTGGTGTCCTCTGATTGGTTTTTGCTTCGTCAGATTATTTTTTCGCGTATAATTGTGCTCGTGATCTAGATCACGTTGGAATTTTGTTAACAAGCCGAGATCAGTTGATAAATGAATATTGGGGTCGCTTAAATTAATTTTATTTTAATAATTTATCATCTAGGCAAAAAAAGGGAATTCAATTTTTTTAAGTATAAATTTTTACTCTTTTTCAATTTATTTTTCTATCGTCATTTATCTAACGTTCTTATTTTAGCTGGGTTTCATCTTGTAGCTTAGTTGTTGTAGGTACATCATTTAAAGAAAATTAAAATACTAAATTAAAGATACGAATTACAATACCGAACTAAAATTATAAATTACAAGGAGCATATTACAATTAGAGGAAGTGTGAGTCGGGGTGCTTCGCACCCATTGGGTGTGTCTGGTTATAAGGGGTGTCGAAAATATCCGGACTCGAATAACCCGATCCAACCCAACCCAAACCCATATAAGACAATGAGGGTCGGGTCTAATATGGTCTAAAAGTCATAATCAGGTTTCTCGGGTTAACCCGACAAACCCAAAATATAGTTAGGGTCGGGTTTCGGGTTGAATTTTTTTTTTAAGTCAAGTTTCGGTCAACCCGAATAACCCAAATAGTGATATGCTTCTTGTTTGTAACGATACAATATTCCTGAACTAAACATAAAAACGGTAGCTACTTAGGTTGTAACTTATTGGTAACAAATTTTAAACTTGAAATTGGTGTGTTTATTGTGTAATTTAACCGTTCAAAAAAACGTAAAAACTATAAGAAAATCACTCTTTTAGAACTCATCCATTCACAACTTTCAGCAACACACATTTATAGAATTGAGAAAACCATAGATTTGTTTATAAATTGTGTCAGATAGCATACCTACACCTTTGATGTGAACTCATTTTCACAAGCAGGGAGATCGATCAAAGGAATAAAATAATATTAAATACTTAAATACTTTAAGCATAATAAAACTAGAAGTACAGAGAACAAACGTTTTCATAGTATAAAAAACATATTTCATAATTCAGGTTTGTAATCGATGAATACTGCTCTGTTATTTAGAGATATCGATCTTTATAGAATTGAACCATGATTATTATTATAAAAGGATATTAAAGATGCTTAAATGAAGATTTTAACTTACAACAAGTGTGTAGTATGTAGTGACTCGAAATTGCAGTGAAAAATATGTTTGTGTGTAAAACCCGACTAACCCGAATAGTCCGAACCTAATAACCCGACTAACTCCAACCCTACTAACCGAACCTCAATAGGGTTGGGTTGTGGGTCAGATTTTCTTTCTTTAAAACACGAATAACTTGAAACTGGATCGGGTTGACCCAAATTAACAACCCTATCATATGGGAATACAATTTCAAAAATACACCTCAACTACACAATTTAATCTTAAACCACAACACAACTCTAAACATCAATATCTCATTCATTTTTGTTTCGTCTAACTTTCATCAAGAGCCTCACTGTGATTTCCATTTTGGTTTCCACAGGGCTTGATTCTGAAAGTATATTCGTGTGATAATTTGAGTACATCATAGATTCTTTAGTGGTTGTTGGCTTTTTTTTATTATAAGTACAGTAGCGCGTGAGGCACAAAGGTTATATACCTGTGTGATTTTCAGTTTAGGTAGGCATTGAGTGGATTTAGAATGCAGTAATCAGTCAAAAGGTAATATGAAAAAACAGATAGGAACTTGATGCAATTTCTAATAAGATTAAGGTTTACACCCATCATCATTGTATATGTAAAAAGGTAAAAGAAATAAAAATACAGTGAAAAGAGCAGAGGGTGATATACTCGGGCAGAAAATCGTTTACGTTATTCGTTTAGTAAATGAACCAACATAAAGGAGAACTCTGGTCCTTTTTATATCTTTAGCTTAAAGAACGAACAAGAAGGCATCATACATTTAAGTTAATCAAAATATAAATTCCACAATAACAATAACAAAGTGAGTCTCAAACTCATCTTACGGCATTAGATGAAAAAAGGGAGCATATAAATAGAAGTGAGATAACAACATTCAAGCATAAGACATAAGCTGAACCCAAGGGAATTCTTCTTCATATGATCGACTGCCATCACAAGAAGCTTGACATGTATACACAACAATGGTTGCCCAATCGAGTGAGGTTGAATCATTTTCCATTTTAATTAAGTGAAGCAACCGGCGCATAATCTGCATCAGTGTCATGAATATTACCATCAAAATGTAATCATCTTTTATGTATTTGACAATTGTATGCGAATAACTAAGTATATACTTTTTACCATTTCAAGTAACAAATCAATACTCTACTACAGTTTCCATCTACTTAAAATGATCAAAAGAGGTGACATGACAAAGGTTTTCCAGGTCAACTTCATCTGATAGTGATAAAATAAAAAGTTTGTTGCATCAGATAGTCAAAACTAATAAATCTTACTAATATTGATGTGTTTAGTAAAACAACATTATTATTATAACTGACAATAATCAAAGTCTTTAAAAAAAATACTCCTCAAGACATTGCATGCTTTGAAAGTCCACTTTGGGACGATACCCGTTCGCCATTTGGCTAATTGCACAGCCCAAATTGATCCATTCATAAGCAAATGGGTCAAATGAAGTACAATACCTGAAATTCAAAAGCCCGGTCACTGCCACATGAACTGCATTTAGGTATGGCAGCTCTTGATGGCCGGCCCCTTGACATGACCCACAATGGTTCACAAGTCGAGTCTCTAGAATACCTGCAACGGTAACAAAACAAAGGGTAACCCACATGGGAAATCTCAAACTCTCTTTTATCCAACCATTATTCGAAATCCATCTATCTTAACTAGAATGCTTGTTTTTCATTACTCAAGATTTTCAACCCTTGCACTTGTCTACGGTTGACATGAACCTCTTAGCTCAAGAATGGTGGTAATTCAATTAAATTGAGTCGATTCATGTCATGGTTCATTCCTAATAGGTCAAATGCGTAAGAACAGAACAGGGGGTCAGACAGGTTGAATGTCGTGGTCCAAAGTGTATTTCTAATGGCATAAAACGTCCTGAATCACATTAATGAAAAAAACATGTAACCATATTTGAGACGCTAACTCTTTATTAAAAAAGGAAGAAAATAAATGGTTGGACAAATTGTTCCCGATAGAACCTAGTTTTCACCCAAAGCCACTTTGTGCCACCGCTTTTAACTAAGCTATATACTCACACTCAAAGCATGACCAACATAAAAATTTCTCAAACTTTGGTTCATCGTTAGACGTTAAACCAAAACAAGATTCACAATCACCTTAATACTTGTGCTCGGTGTCGATATAGTCTTCGGGTATAATATGCCCAACTGATGGCATCACGTTCATCCTTTAACCAAAAAAAAAAGAAATTTTGTAAGGAGTAAATCATATGCACATAATAGAGCTCTCAGTGAAAAAAACAGTTTATACCTACCTCAGTATCACCACGCAATGCACTCACATTTATGCTGGCATTTGGCATTTGTGTTTCGAACGCAGATTCATGCACACAAGTGATCTCAAACTCAGGCCATGCATCATTGCTTGCAGCTGTTTAGAGTAAACAATATGAATTTCCTCCGAGAGGTGGAAAGATGAGTAACAGGTCAAAGCAGGTCAATTTAGTATGTGTTGATAAGGGTGGGGCTTTACAGGAGCCTTTCCTATCCTAATTTCTTATTAAAATCTTAAAGATGGGTTGAAAAACTATATCTTTGAATAAAACAACCAAACAAGAATTCTAACAAATCTGAAGTGCTACCCTCTATACGTATGCATCAATCTAAAATTTTAGAGAATGTTGCAACTTTCAGTGATCATTATTCAGGGAAACAACTGTAAGTACTTCACCACATAATAGGTAGCCCCGCATGATATCACAATTTTAGGAAAGAATACTAGCCTTTTGGTATATCCTCAGATGGATGTATCATTCTACATTGGGTTTTTTGAGTTGATATCCAGTGAAGGGCCTGCATAAAGAAAAAATAACAAGAATGGATACACCAAGCAGAGAAAAAAAAAACAGAGATTAGCAGTGTGGTTAACAACCTGGTGTATCTTGGAACAGTAACGTGCTCTTTTGCTGTCGCTACAAACTTTATCTCCTCTCCAGGTGCCACACCAACTACAGAGTGGGGCTACAAAAACCATGAAACCAAATTTTTTTAAGTAATCAACAGCCAAATGGAACTATGAAAGCAAAATATCTCTACCTGCTGGCTTGTCACGGACACTGGAGTAAAACCGATTGTTTCCTTGACAACGAAAGACCTTAATACTTGATTATAAGAAGAAAAAGAAAAAAAGTCATAGCATTAAAACAGAGACCATCATCATCTCATATTACTATTATTATTATTATTGAAAATACGAATTGATATAATACCTCCTGGAGCCCTTTTCTTTCCTTTGTTCAACCTGGTCTTCCAGAAGGCATGACATGGATGTGCACATGAATACAAATAAGACTCTATGGTATGTTGATTCCGATTCGTCGTCTCCAGAGAGAGGGGCATTAATCTACAAAAAATAAACTAGTATCATCAGGAATATTATTGTGCTTTTTTAAGAAGCAAGTAGTGCTGCCCAGTGTATGTAGGTGTTTTATAAAACCAGATGAACAAAAGTGTGTAGCAGTTGCAATATGATGATTATTCTTGGTGGTTACAGGTTTCCTTTAATTGTTGTTTTCAATTAACCAATTATCTGTTTCTGTTGCTTCTGTGTTAATCCAAATTAGGTACTAAAGAAGAAAGAAACAATTAAGCCGGAAACTTTACGAGTATGATAGAAATATCTGAAGCAAGAACTGAATGTATGTGTTTTATAAAGCTAGATGGTTATTCTTGGTGGTTAAAGGTTTCCTTTAGTTGTTGTTTTCAGTAAACCAATTATCTGTTTCTGCTGCTTCTGTGTTAATCCAAATTGGGTACTAAAGAAAGAAAGAAAGACACAATTAAAGTCAGAAACTTTACTACGAGTATGATAGAAATATCTGAAGCAAGAACTGAATGTATGTGTTATATAAAGCTAGCTGGTTATTCTTGGTGGTTAAAGGTTTCCTTTAGTTGTTGTTTTCAATAAACCAATTATCTGTTTGTGCTGCTTCTGTGTTAATCCAAATTAGGTACTAAAGAAAGAAAGAAAGAAAGGAACAACTAAAGTCGGAAACTTTACTACGAGTATGATAGAAATACCTGAAGCAAGAACTGAAGAGGTCGAGCACAAATGCCACACAGACATGACCCACCAGATGGTAAGTCGATTGGATTCAGCCAAATCTGAATCACCATCACCATAAATAAATAAATAAATAAATAAATAAATAATCTAGCTCAGAAAGAAAATAGGAATCAGAATTTGAATAGGGTACATACTGGAGTTCCTCCAGCTTTACTAGGAAGAAGCGACCATTCATGCTTCGGGCTTTTGCTCTTCAAACCTATCTTAATAGGAGTGTGTTCTTCGGCGTCAAATTCTTCTTCGTATTCAATTCGCATATCTGTCAAGTTTTGGAGAATTCGAAAAGCAATCAGCCAGTCGTGGTTTCCTCAATAGATACACGGTGGTGTTTTAGGGTTTTGTACTTTTGTAGCAACTCCAATTCTCATGCACGACGGAAGAACTTATTTTAGTCTCTATTGGTTCCGCATAACCAAACAAGCTCAATTGGAGTTTGTTTGGGCCTTTGGGGTTTAAGTTACCTCAGCACCATGATTCTATCGGAGGACATCAAGGGATGAGGTGAGGACGGCCCCGCATAGGGATGGTAATGTAACCCAAATCCAACCGAAAAATCTAAAACCTGGACACACATGGGTGGGGTATGAGGTCGGTAATCGGGTATGAGATTACTTTTGAATATTTAATGGTTTCAACATAGAAATACCCAAACCAAACTTTATACCAAAAATATTAAAATTCAGATCTAAATACAAAAGATGAATAACAACTCGTTAAGATGCAGACTTAAACTAAAAACATTTCACTAACGTGATGAAACCCTAAACTCTCAGACCGAAGAGTGAAACAAATATGAGACGATCTGGAATCTCGACCAAGAAGCTCTGAAAAATGATATGAACCCAAAAAGTTGTATGTGTTGGCTTAGAAGATGAAACCAGTAAAATTGGAAGTCTTAAAAACTCTAGCAAATCCTTTGTTTATATAGCTCGACCTGCAACCGGTTCATCCGTTAGGCCCACTGCACACTTCAAGTTCAACCCACAAAGCGCAATCCATCTCTTAACCAAGGACGAGACCCGCTCAAAGCATTTAGACCATGAAACAAAATAACAAACAATTAGATTTTGCAAGTTTGAATTAATCATACAAAAAATAATATTTCAACACATACCTACTTTCCTTGGTGCATAATATGTGTAAAAAGTATACCTTTATTATGTATCGGTCAAGAACCAATACCAAAGGGCATAATAGGTAAAACACAAAATGTGTCCTCAATGGGGCCTAACCAAACAAGTTTTGGGCCGAACTAAATGGCTCACTCCAAACCCTAAGGTTCCCATCCTATATATAGGGGGACCATCCTCCTTATTTCATATCCCTTCCTTTCCTCCTTTCTCTCACTTTTATGATTTTACTATCTATGAGTTTATTCACCATGGATCTAACACTAATGTTGAGCGTCAGATGGTAGTCCAGACTCCGGTCTCTTACCCATTCTTACGTGTCTCAGGAATTGAAGATCCAGATATGGTTGGTCGAAAAATATCAGAGACCCGGTTCGATCAGTTTGGACCCAATCGTCCTTGGTTTCAACAATCACCCTACAATGTATAACATGTACCAATGTTGGTAAGTTGTGTTTGGAAGCCCTAAGAACTAAGAATAAGTATATGAATAAAATCGTATCCGAATTTATTCAAGAAAACTTAAGAAATTGATTCTAGAAAATACATTTATGTCATGCCTAGTGAGCTCCGAATTTATTCAAGAAAACTTAAGAAATTGATTCTAGAAAATACATTTATGTCATGCCTAGTGAGCTTACACCAAAGCAATCAACATTTTCTCTTCACGATCATAAACAGATATCAAGTTATCACTACTTCCAGCTATAAGCTCTCGTTTATCAGATAAAACTTTTAAACACGATAGGAGTATGATATACAGTGAAAATGGTATCTCCTCATGTATCTCCTACATAAAAGATGTAGCACATTGATTATTGAAAAACATTAGGGTTTAGTAATATATGTAATCAAAACAACATTACCAGAAAGTAAGTACCATATTGTTTTCAACAAACTCGGTCATTGTTTTTGCAATATAGAGAATAGGGGATGTCTTAGTAGAATAAGCCTGTCAGAATAAGAAAAGCAATAATAAAACTAACCATCACATGTGTTATTGCAAAAAAAAAAACAAAAAACAAAACAAAAACTAAAATTAACTAAACACGTTATCACAATGAAACTCTTATTGGGTGAAAGAGATGCATCTACAATATCCAAATCGAAACGGAAGCCAGATTTGGCCCGAGTATGATTCTGAACATTCCAACCTTTATCAACATTGCATATCATAATATCACCTCCCTGTGTAGAAAATGGTCATAAAAATAACATATATTAAGAACAAAAGAATGCTGAATAAAAAGGATAAAAGATGGAAGATTATACCTGAAATGTTGCAAGAAAAAGAGTTAGATTGTTGTTATTTTACAAGCAACTATAACAACGATGCTTCTCGTTCTACCATTGATACAGTAGACAGTCCAACTATGGTCTGCTGATGGCACTCTTTTACTCGCAGCATTTCATGTATAATCTTGAATCTTTTATCCTCTTTATTCATTCAGAATTCTTTTGTTCTTAATTTATGTTTATCTTTGTGTCCATTTTTTACATAGGGATGTGATATTAAGATATACAATGTCGATAACGATTGGAATGTTTAGAAACATACTCGGGACAGATCGGCCATCCGTTTCGACTTGATTATGGCAGATGCATATCTTTCACCCGATAAGAGTTTCACTGTAATAACGTATTTAGTCTTTTTTGTAATAACACATGTTTTGGTTAGTTCTATTATTGTTATTCTTATTCTGGCAGACTTACTCCATTAAGACATATCAAATTGTCTATATTGCAAAACATTAACTGAGTTTGTTGAAAACAATATGGTACTTATTTTCTGTAGTGTTGTTTTGATTACATATAATAATACCCCCTAATGTTTTTCAATGTGATTGAATCAAAGTGTTGCATCCTTTATGTAGGAGATACCATTTTCACTAGAATATCATACTCCTACCATTTTGTGTCTAAAAGATTCACCTGATGGACGCGAACTTATAGCTAGAAGTAGTGATAGCTTGATATTTGTTTATGATCGTGAAGCGAAAAGGTTAATTGCTTCTGTAGAAGCTCACTCGGCATGACTGACGTGTGTCAAATCTTGTTCAAGTTTAAAAGGGTAAATACCGAGTGACCAAACTACACGCTTAAGGCAAATGCACCCGTCATGCGTAGTACAATATCAGTAAATGCCGAGCATCAATCCGTAGATGCTGAACAGTCTCCCGATACCGAAAAGGTTGATTGCTTCGATAGAAGCTCACTAGGCATGACATAAATGCATGTTCTAGAATCAAGTTCAAGGTATACTTGAATAGATTCAGCTATGTTTATATTCATTTATTTATTCTTAAAGTTTTTTTAGGGTCTCCAAACGCAACTTACCAACATTGGTACATGTTATGCATTGTAGGGTGATGGTTGAAACCAAGAGCGATCAGGTCCGAGCCGATTGAACCGAGTCTTTGATATACTTCGACCGACCATCATCAACTTGGAAGATACTTTCAACATTACAAAATCATCAACTTGAAATTATAATGACTCTTTTATGTAGTGAATACAACTTTTCTATCGTCTTATGCAAACTTTTATCTTTCTTTAATTTGCACATCTTTATCAATCATTTCTTTTATAATTTCAGTATAATTGGATTTATGCTACTTTTATACAACATGTCTAACTACAGGTTTTATACTAGCATAATATTTATTATAATATAAAATTTTGATTCAAGGTAGGTTGCTATGTGTAGTACCACCAGTGGGGCTAATAAAAAAGAGGTGGTGTATGGTATAATTCTGACCGCTTGCTGGTGCGTGTGAAAGGAAAGAAACAACGTGCTTTTCAATGGATGTTCCCCTTCTATTAATAAAGTTACCATGGAGATAAAAACTTGGTGTCATATGTGGTTAGATAATGTTTGTTAGAGTGGCCTTTTCCCTTTTTTTTGGTGGTAATAATACTTGCCGTTCAAAAAAAATGTGAAGTACCACCAAAGTCTATCACATAGATCATTAGGAAACCTTCTAATGTTTGAATTGTTTGTATACCTGTCTATCACATAGATCGTTAGGAGATCTTCTAATATTTGATTTGTTTGTATACTTTGCTCTGCAGTTCGTAAATGATATTAAGTTCAAATTAGTACCTCCCTCTTGTCGGAAACTCTATTTAATAGTGAAGTGAAACAATTATCTCTATCAAATACCATTGACATTGGTACGTCATGTCTTGAGACAATTTCCTCTATATAAATCTTTTGCCAACCTTTTCATATTCTAATCTTGTAGAATCAACAGAAAGTGAGCTAACTTACCGAGATTGTCAACTATCACCCATATTACATAATGCATGAAATCAATGGTTAACATTTCTCAATTCATAAAAAGAATTTCTAGATGTTGTAAACTTGTAATAACTAGATGGTTTATGGTGTTTGATTTGAATTCTAAACATGTTAAAGAATTTCTCAAAGTATCTTGCTACAATTTCATCCTTGGATATCAAAATCACTTCACAAATTCTTATACATTTGATCACTATCAGGGTGCATCACATGTTAGACTCATGTGCTTCAGTATTATTAGGGCATGCGGTATGGGGGCGTGGAAGGGCCGTTCAACGCCAAAACGCCGTGGAACACCGCCCCCCACGCGCGTTTTGGCTTTGCGTGATCCATCGCCGTGGACTTCTCAACGGCGTTTTCATTTGTTTGTTCCGAGAAGAAGACCGTTAAACGGTCATAAAAATAGCCGTTGGCTATTTAAAAAAAAAAAAAAAATTCTTTTTAATTTTTAAACCTATTTAAACCCTTCATTTATCAAAAAATCTCACACCATCACCATTTCTCATCTTAAAAATACCATCTCTCATCTTAAAAAAAAATGTCTTCATCCATTTCCTCCTCTTCTAATCCCGACACTTCTTCGGACGAATCATCCGATCGTGCTGCGAAAATGTTTTTTCAGATTATGGTTCATCGTCATCAACGTCGTCTCAACGCTCGAGCGAACCGCGTATTAACTCGAAGTGCTCGTCTCAACAGAAATCGTGAAGAGGGTCAACAAATGTTGATGAGAGATTATTTCAACGACGATTGTGTTTATCCACCGCATATGTTCCATCAACGTTTTCGTATGAATCGTTCACTATTTTTAAGAATAGTGAACGATTTAGAGCGCGAGCATCCATGGTTCCCACAAAGGAGTGACGCAAGAGGTCGGATTGGTTTTACTCCTTTGCAAAAGTGCACGGCGGCCCTACGTATGATGGCGTACGGCACAACGGGTGATGGTTTCGACGAGTATTTGAGGATGTCCGATCGCACACTTAGGTCGTGTTTGCAAAAGTTTTCCAAAGGTATTATTTAAATTTCATTATCATATATCATTATTTATTTTAGTTATTTATTTTAATTATTTATTTTAATTACTATTTTAATTATTTATTTGAATTAGTTATTTTAATTAATTGTTTTAATGGTTTATTTTAATTATTTATATTAGGTATTTATAGATTGTACCAGAGGAAATATTTACGTCGACCAACAGCGAGCGACATCAGGCAACTCTACGAGTTTCACGAAAACAAATGGGGTTTTCGTGGAATGCTCGGCAGCATTGACTGCACACATTGGGAGTGGAAGAATTGTCCCAACGCTTGGAGGGCACAATTCATGCGTGGTGATCATTCTCATCCTACAATAATGCTCGAAGCTGTGGCGTCATATGACATGTGGATATGGCATCAATTTTTTGGAGTTGCGGGATCCAACAACGACATCAATGTCATGGATCGGTCACCCATTTGGGATGATATCGTAGAGGGTCGTGAACCCGACTCGTCTTTTGAACTACGAGGTGTCACTTACAAACGTGGTTACTATTTGGCAGATGGGATATATCCCGACTATTCCACTATTGTCAAAGGATTCACAGCTCCCATTGGTGAGAGACGTAAAATATTCACCGATGCTCAAACCGCCGCTCGAAAGGATGTTGAACGCACTTTTTCTAGGTTAAAAGGTAAGTGGCACATCATTGCGAATCCCGCACGTATTTGGCACCAAGACAAGATAGCAAACGTTATGCGGGCTTGTTTAATTTTACATAATATGATTCTCGAGGATGAGGGCAAAGCGATTTGTCAATTTAACGAGGCGGAATTGGATGCGACATACCCAGAAATTAACGAAGAGAAAAAACGAGCTAATCGTCAGGAAATACGAGATCGAAACATCCATAACCAACTTAAACAGGATTTGATCGAAGATATCTACGAGCGTTCTCAATGATTTTAGTTTGTGTAATTTCGTATTTTCTTTTTTTGTCAAAAAATGTAATGTTTTATTTTTATGTTGAATAAAAATATTTTTAAATCATTTGGAATTGTTTATGTTTTATTTTTTATTAATTAAAATGTTTAAGTATTATTTAAATTTTTAAAAAAAGTAAAAAAAAAAATATTAAATTAATCTTTCAACACCACACCATGTATACCACACATGGTGTTGAAACATGGTGTTATCCAGTCATCGCCTACGTGGCAGTTTCAACACCATGTTCAACACCATGTATACCACATGCCCTTAGATATTGTAGTCCGCCATACATTGGAATCCAAATTATGTTAAATCTTAGAATTCCATCTACGTGTGTTCTAACAATTGTACGTGTTTTTCCAATTGTTTTCTCCCTTATTGATTCTATCTTCTTTCTAACGCCTTCTATTATGTATCGACATTCCGAGGTGGACAAAAGCCATTGCTAAGAGTTGGGCAAATTTAAAGAACAAAACAACAAAGTACCAAAACCATGTATCTATCGTGGTGTGTAAAAGAGTTTCCCTATTATTATTTTAATCGAACAAAAATATAAGAAACCTTGTTTAAGAGGTATGTATTCAAAGTGATTCAAGTAAAAGATGTGAGTGACTGACAAATGAGAGATGTGAGAGCATTCACGATAGATTCCTTATAAATATGTGAGTGTAAACCTTAAAATTTGTGAGGGGTCGCGAGTAGAAGAAAGAGAAAAAATTATTGTTCATCTGTATATCTGACAAAAAATTTGTTGATTTCTTAAAATTTAAGGTTTTGTTGTGATGAAAGAGAGAGAAAATGTAATGTGGTTGTGAGTGAAAGAGAGAAAAAATAATTATAAAGGTATAAATTATAAAGATAAGGATAAAGAATCTGATGTGAATACTCCGAGTAACTTAGACAAATGAGGTTGTAACAAAAACAGAGAAAAAAAACAAAGTCAAAACATGCTTATTATAATAAGAACATATGAATCCTTTATTAATAAGAAGATATGAATCCTTTATGGTCGAGACAAAAACCTTATTAATTACAACAAAAACCTTATTAATTACTGTGCTTTAACTTGCTTTGATACATGTACGTGGTGGTTGTGAGGATAATGTTGATACACATAACCGTCATATTGTATATTATTGTACTTAAAGATAACATAAATAAAAAAAACATGTAATGACTAAAACGCTTTAAATTAAAAACTATGTTACACTGCTGTACCTAATAAAATCTATGTGAAGTGTTGAGCCTATAACCTAAAAATTATTTTACATGAATGTGTCTGTTACAACACAAACTTATATATTAAACTAATCGCGTTTAGAAAAAAAAAGGATAAAATGATAAAAGCTACAAAATAGAAAAATAGTTAATAAGTGCAAATTGCAAAATTACCTATAAAATATAGGAAAGTAAGAATGTGCATTAGATGTTTGTACCGTACTTACAGATGAAGCATTGAGGAAGCTTATGAAGGGAGTTTACGATCTCCGGTATGTATTTGCTTGGCAGAGCATTCACAATAGCATCTTTATAATACATCTTATCCTTAAAATTTATGAAAAATATAAGAAATATCTATTTTTGTCCTACATTAGCATCTTTATAATAAAGTCTTATCCTCAAATTTTAAGGAATAATTATAAGGGATTGGTAAATATACCAATCCATTAGAGCATTTACAACAACTTCTTTATCTTTATCTTTATATTTTACCCATAAAACACATTTATTCATAATATATAAAGACTTAAAAAAAGCATCACACATCACATTCTTTATCCTTAAAAAAACTCATATTTGTGTGATGGATTGGTATATTTACCAATCTTTTATATTTATCCCTTAAAATTTAAAGATAAGGTTTAAATATAAAGATGTTGATGTGGGACAAAAATTATATACTTCTTATATTTTCCTTAAAGTTTAAGGATAAGGAGTAATATAGAGATGTTGTTGTGAATGCTTAATATGATATTTTTAAGGATGAAGAATGCGATGTGAGGTGTGTTTTAAAAGTCTTAAAATTTTATGATTAAATGTGTTTATTAAAGATAAAGATAAAGATAAAGAAGCTGCTGTGAATGCTCTCAACAAGCTTTATACGAACGTAATACGTATTTGGGTTTTGAGTGGATTCCAGGCGTCGGCTTGCAGGTGCAATTGAGGTCACGCATCGTTCTCCAGGGGGACTATAAATTCTCTGGATCCCTTTCTTTTTCAATTTTCCCAACAAAGAAGCCATTTCTTGGGTAGCGAGGTACGTAATTGCGTTAGGTTTGCTTCTTATTTGACGACTCTGGAGCGTAATTTTGTTCAAATTGGGCACTATGGCAGTTTTTGACGACTTCCCTCTTCTTTTATGTTGCAGGATTCAAACCCTGTGAGTTCATGCTTTTATGAATAGAAAGGTCCAACCACTTCTAGGTTTTTTGTTTATCTTTAGTTTCGTTAATTCATACATGTAATAAAATTTGTAGAGGTTGGTTAATGATTTGAAGGTCAAATATATGTTAACTTGATACATTTGCTCAATCGTACCCTTCTGCTATCCTATTTGTTAATTGACTGCCAATTTAGGTGATTAAACTATGCCCACCGCCTGTTTGTGAAAATGTGAAAATGTCTTCTTTGGTTTTCTTATATTTGATATGATATTTGATTTTTTTCTTTATATGCTCATACAATTTTGCAGAATTACAGGTGCAGATTTTTGGATTGGTTTCAAATGATATACAAAGGATCTTAAAGTGTTACTGCTACTGCTACCCTCTCACCTGTCTTGGATTATGGGAGTCCCAATGAAATCTTCCTTGGTGACGGTACGAGTTTAGCTATTACTCACGTTGGTACAATTTTTTTTCCAAACGACACTAAATCCCTACTATTATCTAATACTTTATGTGTCCCTTCTATACGTACCAATCTTATTTCGGTTGCCAAGTTATGTCATACTAATCTTTGTTTGGTTGAATTTTTCCCCTCTTATTTTCTCTTATTTTGTTGTAAAGGATCTCAGAATGGGGGCGTTCACCATGCGGGGAGAGAACATTGACAATGTTTACTACCTCACGGAAGACTCACCTGCTCCAACAATAAATGTCACCACCTCTCTTTCCCCTCTCCAATGGCACCACCGGCTTGGAAATCCGTGTTTCGGCACCTTTAAATTTATTTGTATAGACATCGGTCTTAATTTTTAGTCTTTGTCAAATTCGAGTTTGTATTGTCAATCTTGTTTGATTAATAAATGTCATAAGTCGCCATTTGAACCAAACTCGTTTGTTTCGGACAACCATTGCAACTACTCTATTATGATGTGTGGGGACCTGTTCAACAATAAATACTATTTTTATTTGTTGACTATTATTCAAAATATGTGTCATGTTGCGCTACTATTTTTCCTCAATTCAAGTCTCTAGTAAAAAATTCTTCCAAACCCTCATCATCTCTATCTTCACGGATAATGGTGGTGAGTATATTGGACTCGCATCGTTTCACCAAATGACGGGTATTTCTCACTATACAACACCTCCATATACCCCCGAGCAAAATGGTATGTCGGAATGACGACACCGTCACATTGTGAAAACCGGACTTCCTCTCTTATATGGTTTAAGCCACGGGTAACATAAATAGCCAAACGGTTTGAGTTTGGTGTAGTTAAGTGACGCATGATAAAGAGCATGATACAGAGATTTGTTTTAAAGGATCAGAGTGGGCAAGCGATTGATGAGGTAAACCGCCGTTTGAAATGCATGGGTCCATAAAGTGAGTGGCAAACCAGCATAGTGAGTTGTTAGAACACATGCAGATGTATTTTGAAGAGTTAACATAATTTGAATTCTAATGTATGACGGATTACAATATCTAATAATATTGAAACACACGAGTCGAAAATATGATGCACCCTAATAATATTGAAACACACGAGTCGAAAATATGATGCACCCTGATAATAATAAAATATATAAAAATTTAAGAAGTGATTTTTGATACCCGATGAGGAAATCGTTATACAATACCCTGAGAGTTTCTTTAACATTTTTAGAATTTAAATCAAACATCATAAACCATCTAGTTATTACAACATCTAGAAATTCTTGTGTGGGATGAGAAATGAAACATCGATTTCATGCATTATGTAATATGGGTGATAGACTGATAGTTGACGGTCTCAATAAGTTAGCTCACTTTCCATCGATTCTACAAGATTAGAAAATGAAAAGTTGGCAAAAGATTTCTGCAGAGGAAATGTCTCAACACATAACGTACCAATGTCAATGGTATTTGATAGAGATAATTGTTTCACTTCACTATTTAGCGATAGCAGGTTTCCAACAAGAGAGAGGTACTTATTTGAACTTAAGTACGACCTATAAGGGTGGGCGGTATGGGGGATAAATTTTTTAGGATGAGTAAAATGGGATAAGTTGATGGACCAATAGGAGAGTGACACAGGAGAGAGAAAAAAGTATATGTCTTTTTTGTTTTTTGAAGTGGTATGGGTGGGATAAGTTGGGTAGGATAAGTTGAATGTTTATTTGTTTGTTTTTTTTTGCTTTTATATTATTATATTTATAAATCAAACAACAATTTATTAAATAAAACATGACGATTACATTACTTAAAACAAACGACAACATTTTTATTTCAAAGCTAGAACTGTTGGTTTATTTCTTGCTCAGTTAATACGACCTCCACGTTTTGCTCGATGTGCTCCGTTATGTCTTGTCGTAGCCTAAAATGTGTCTCAGCGTCGCGTAACTCATACAACACAGGTTTTGTCGATATGCGCTTGTACCGGAGGATCAGGAATGTGTATCGGTGATATTGCCCTGCCTTCGTCTTTAAGTATCATGTTCTGAAATATCATACAAGTGTAAATGATGTGCTCCATTAGATCTTTAGAAACCGGACGCCCTTTGCGATTAGTAATCGCCCACTTTGATTTTAACATGCGAAACGCTCTTTCAACGTCTTTTCTTGCACTCTCCTGTATTTTCTTCATTTTCTTCTCTTTGATCTCGTATGGATGACGAAAGGCTTTCAAAAAGACTTACCAAGTAGGGTAGATACCATCAACCAGATAATAACCACGTTTATATTGTCGACCGTTCACAACAAAAGGACATCTCGGAGCAACGCTATGTAACTCGTTCGCAAACAATGGTGATTGGTTAAGAACATTTATGTCATTGTTAGCACCCGGTACACCGAAGAAAGCATGCCAAAACCACATGTCCTGTGATGCCACTGCCTCGAGAATGATCGTTGGATTTGCGTGATCACCTCGATGATATTGCCCATGATACTCCCGTGGACAGTTCCTCCACTCCCAGTGAGTACAATCGATGCTACCGATCATGCCAGGAAGACCATGATATTGCCCATGCGCCTCATATAAACGCTCGATA
Organism: Deinandra increscens subsp. villosa; assembly: GCA_039602395.1. Lineage (NCBI taxonomy): Eukaryota > Viridiplantae > Streptophyta > Magnoliopsida > Asterales > Asteraceae > Deinandra > Deinandra increscens. The sequence continues at coordinate 35,351,145 of JBCNJP010000027.1, forward strand.
TCATGGGAGGTAGGAGAACGAAGAAACTCATCCTTATAAAGCTTAAGTATAGCATCACAAAAATTTATCAAACATTCACGCGTTGTTCTTTCCGACATCGAAAAGGTTTCATCGTACACGTCGTATACGTGACCGGTCGTCAGTTGGCGAATAGCTACCGTACACTTTTGTAAAGGGGAGAAGCTTGTCCTCCCCCTCGCGTCTTGACGTAATTGAAACCATTCAAAATTTTGTTCAATGTCGCTAACAATTTTTAAAAACAACCTTTTAGACATTCGAAAACGGTCTTTGAAAATACCTTCGTTGAAACGAGGATGATCGGCAAAATAGAGTTCCACCAAACGTTCATGCCCTGCCTCACGATCTCGACGTATACTTCTCCTTCTCCTCGAACGTGCCGTATCCTCTTCTTCTTGTAAAATTACGGCTTGGTAACAAGTTTTCATAAACATCAGCGCCTCCGTGTCCGAGTCACTAGAACTACTAGACGAAGTCATTAACTCGGGAGGGAGGATTGGAGACATGTTGTAAAAATTAGAATGATGAAGTGAGGTAGTGTGGAGAGGATAGAAAATTTGTGTAGATGGTGGTGTAAAAAGTTGAGTTTTTTGGGGTTTATATAGGATGAAATCTTGTAAAAAAATAAAAAAAATATAAAAATAAATGCTACTAGCCGTTGGCTAGTAGCCAACGTTCAAAAAATAACGGTCCAAAGCCTCGGCAAGACTCGGCAAGTAAATGCCGATTTTCTTTTTTTTTTTACCGAAATCCCATTGCCGAAGGCAATGGTATACTTGCCGATTTTTTGCCGAAATGTTGGGATGCCGAAATAAGGTTTGCCGAAAAAAAAAACCCTGTACACCGCCCACGCTAAGGAAAAACTTGTTCAGAGAATGAACATGTGTTTATTCCGTTTGCGTTTGATACATTTGAGTCCCTGGTCTCCGAGGCGGTGAATTTCCTTAACAGAGTTTAGCGGTTCGTGCATAACAATTCCTTGACCCCTAAAAGTCATAACTTTGTTTTTAATAGGATCGGTTTTACTACCGTAAAAAGGATCGCGACAGAGTTTGTTGCCCGTTTACCTTCCACTTTATTATTTGATCTTTCTTGTTACTAATATAAAGAATTTATTACTAAATTTAGAAACACCTCATCAATCACATTATTATCAAGATTATTTGCGTCTCACAAACACGATAATCAGATTAAAATCGGATACATAAGTTTGTTCCAGTTTGGAATTTGGAAAGGAAACCCGATTAATTAATTATCTTATCTTTTAGACTTTTAATATTCCTCTTGCTGTATATGGTCACCCCTAACCCAGGGTTATCTAACCCGAGTCCAAACAGGTTGTGCCATCTCATCCACCTGTGGGCCCGTCCACTTTATTTGAGCTGTATGGCCATGGGACCCACTCCACTGATTTTATAGTTGGTTCATATAATCATCTCTCTCTCTTTCCTCAAAAACACACAGCTACCCAGTAACAGTCACCAACAACCACTCTGAATGGTCGCATGTTCTTATCTGTAAATTCAAATCGAAGAATCTCTCTGCTTCCCCTTCTCCTTCTCCATTGATGCTTTTTTAGGATTCGACGACGAATTCTACGCACCGGTAAGTTGAGATCTGCATTTCGTTAACGCTTTCTGATACATCACAACCATGCCTGGTTTAGTTTCCGTCAAAACGCCGCCACGAATCATCATTTCCGATGACAACCACAGCCAGAGCAGCCAGATCCGGCCGACTCCGGAGCGTTCCGACTCGATTAACCCCAAAATAACGTCACCGGCGCAGCGGAGGCCTCCGTCGCCTTCTCCGTCGTCCTCACGCGCGAAGCCGTCGCCGGATCGGGGCTCAGGGAAGAAGAAATCGCCGGAAAAGCAGTCGTTACTTGATGAATCCTCGCTGGATAATCCAGATCTAGGCCCGTTCCTGCTCAAGCTCGCACGCGATACCATCGCGTCCGGTGATGGGCCGAGCAAGGCTCTGGATTACGCGCTGCGCGCGTCGAAGTCGTTCGAGCGATGTGCTGTGGAAGGTGAGCCGAGCCTGGATCTCGCGATGTGTTTGCACGTTGTTGCGGCTATTTATTGCAGTTTGGGGAGGTTTGAGGAGGCGATTCCGGTGTTAGATAGGGCGATTAAGGTTCCTGAGATTTCAAGAGGTGCAGATCACGCTCTTGCTGCGTTTTCGGGGTATATGCAGCTAGGTGACACTCACTCGATGCTGGGGCAGCTTGATCGATCCATCGAGTGCTACAAAGAAGGTTTGAAAATTCAGATGGAGGCGTTAGGAGATACAGATCCGAGAGTCGCTGAGACTTGCAGGTGAAATTAGAATCATAACTCTCACTCCGATCATCAAATTTCAAAACCATGCCATTTTCTCTTATTTCAAGCACTTATAGTTTATACTGCGTTATTTTATATCGTTTTGAATTCCAGTTTTTGCTCAATTTAGTCCTAGGCTCTGATAAATTGATAATGTATCTGTTGCTAGCTTGTTTTATATTATTATATACTTATTAAGCTACTTTTGATCCAGTAGTACAATTTAATAGGAATTTGGTTTAACTGAAATGTGTGATTATGAGCTCGATTTCCAAACAAGGTAGAACTGTAGAAGTAGGACATCCAAAAATGGTGCAGATATCTTCTTGGCCTAGTGGCACCAGGTGTTTATCACCATTAATTGATGTGGATTTAAGCCTCACAAAGTAGGCATCAGATGGAATTTTAGGAGTAGATTTTAAAGGATGTGTGTGTTAGCTGTTCAGAAAAAGGAAAAAAAAAATCACAAAATGGTTGTCTGACATCTTGCTGAAGCATGCACATGTTAATATGGCCATTTGCTGATTTCATAATATGCTTAGCTTACATTGGTGTAGAGTGTGTCATATGTCCCACTGGAGCAAATAACAGTTTAAAAATTAGAATGCAAATTCACATGATTTCTGCAGTAGTGGTGTCTATGATAATGACAAATGTTTATGTTTAATGGGGCAGACAGATTGTATCATCCAAATTGTAAATTCATGGTTGTTCATTTCTGCAGATACTTAGCTGAGGCTCATGTCCAAGCTATGCAATTTGATGAAGCAGATACTTTGTGCAAAAGAACCCTTGAAATCCACAGAGTACACAGTGCACCTGCATCGCTTGAAGAAGCAGCTGATAGACGACTAATGGCCCTCATATGTGAGGCAAAAGGAGATTATGAATCAGCCTTAGAACACCTTGTACTCGCCAGCATGGCAATGATTGCCAACGGGCAAGATAATGAAGTTGCTGCAATTGATCTCAGCATCGGCAACATTTATTTATCACTCTCCCGTTTTGATGAAGCCGTTTTCTCTTACCAAAAGGCACTTACTGTCTTCAAATCCTCAAAAGGTGATAACCACCCTTCAGTCGCCTCTGTGTTTGTACGCCTTGCTGACCTGTACTACAAAACCGGAAAGCTACGTGAATCAAGGTCTTATTGCGAAAACGCCCTTAGGATATACGCGAAACCTGTCCCTGGTACAACCCCAGAAGATATAGCAAGTGGAATGACAGAAATTTCAGCAATTTATGAATCTTTCAACGAACCTGAGGAAGCATTGAAGTTGTTACAAAAATCAATGAAACTTTTGGAGGATAAGCCAGGCCAGCAGAGCACAATCGCGGGAGTAGAAGCGCGCATGGGTGTGATGTTTTACATGGTGGGAAGATATGAAGAAGCAAGGGGTGCTTTTGAAAGTGCTGTTGCTAAACTCAGGGCTAGTGGAGAAAGAAAATCAGCATTTTTTGGTGTTGTGTTGAATCAGATGGGATTAGCTTGTGTACAGCTGTTCAAAATAGATGAAGCTGCTGAGCTATTTGAGGAAGCAAGGGAAATTTTAGAGCAGGAGTGCGGTCCATGTCACCAAGATACCCTTGGTGTATACAGTAATCTTGCAGCTACATATGATGCTTTGGGGAGGTAAATCATACACATGTCGTTTTTAACTTCTTTAGTTAGTTCCAGTTTTATAATATCTCAACCTATTAACCATCTTTACACAGGTTTTGTCCGTAAAAGATTGTGTATTATTATCAACTGTTAATAGAGGGGCGTATGATTACAAAGAAAAACTAATCAAATCATACGTCCTAATTACAGTAAAGTTTACAATAAATCCTAACTGACATTCTGTATCTATAAGACTCTAACATGAAGTTATGATATATTGTTACCAGAGTGGATGACGCAATCGAGATTTTGGAATATGTGTTAAAACTAAGAGAAGAAAAACTGGGAACAGCAAACCCAGATTTTGATGATGAGAAGAAAAGGCTGGCAGAGCTTTTGAAAGAAGCAGGAAGGTCACGTACCAAGAAAGCAAAATCACTGGAGAATCTTATTGACCCCAACTCAAAGAGGACAAAGAAAGAGACTTCATCAAAGAAATGGTCTGCATTTGGTTTTAGAAATTAATAAAACTAATTAAAAAAATAAAAAAAGATAAAGAAAATATATTCTTTAATATATTCTCTAATTACTATTACTATTAATTACTATTTACTATCAATGGTTTTATGTGTATAGTGTTTTTTTTATTATTAATTTTCATTTCTTGTCACTGAGGCTTTAAGTTTGTGTTCTCCGTTTGTTGTATGGGATGGAATATATATTCTATTTGTGATTTGTTTAAATTGGATATCTGAATTAATGTGATATTTGTGGTTCTCCAAGCATGTTTAGTTTTAATATGAGTGATGAATTGCTTTCTAATTTGGCCATTTACCCGTGAAAAAGGCAGCGGAGTTGCTTTCTGTTAAACGTTTCCCACGTGAATAAATAAACATAAATTTGTTAAGTTAACGCTAGGCTATCTTTTAGAAATAAAACGTTTGATCTTTACAACTAATAAAGCACTAACTCGAATGTCATATGACTTCTTTCTAGGGTGTCTACCTTGGATTTTTCACTTGGCATCACCACAATCAACCTCAATATCTTTTATAAATAATACTGAATATAATCATTATAAAACTACCAAATTTAAAAACAAAATTTCCAAATTAATTTTCTTTCAAAATTAATGAAATTTCAATCATGTTAAACTTTATGAAAATGATAAAGAATTATGTCATTCATAATATTCTATTATCTTATTAAATTTGTTTTAGTTATCTTATATTATGAATCTTTATTCAACCCATGTAATATACGGGTTACTAACTTAGTTTCATATAAATAAATATAAAGCATGTAAATAAAATATAAGTATTTAGGAATCTAAAAAACTAAAAGAAGATTCCGGTTGTAGGTAAAAATTCATTTACAAAAGCTACTTTACAAGTTTGCATGCAAAGAGTAAGAAGGGTTTTGAATCATTAATTTTGGAGTAAATTACACGACCTATATAGTTATTGAAATTATAGATTTTAACCTTTTTCAAAACTAATCACACGAAACAACCTTTAAAGTTATTATTTTTTTTTCAGAAATGGACATTTTACTAATTGGCATCCAAATTAAACGTTAAGTGGGCACATGATTGGCACATGCTAGGGTAAAAGGGTAATTTTACCCTTAAAAAACCACGCACCTATACTCCTGATTGTCGTGACAAACCCTTAAAAATTGATAAATCATTATTTCTTTTGAACGACGATCCAAACCCACCCCTTGGTTAAAGCTTGCTCTTCCAGGAAATTGGGAAGCATGGAAAAATCGATCATTTGCTCATCACTCATTCTAGATGAAGTTGAAGCTATGTACCGTAAGTTTATGAATGTTGCTTATTGGAATTTAGTTTTAAGGAACAAAGATTCAGTTTTATGTTACTGTTACATCATGGGGGCAATTTCACTCATCCTGATTAAGTATTAAAATCGATTAAAGAAAAAAAAAACGATGTTCATGTTAGTTTTAAGGAAAACGATTCTTTTCATACTTGTAATAGGGGGCAGATCGAGATGATTAGAATGCACACTTATGAAGGGACCGAGATTTTAAAAGATAAAGAGAGAGAGAGAGAATGGTTAACGTTTCATGGGATCGAGATAGATGAATGTGTTGAGACTGTTGGGTATTTTGAATGTAGAAAAGAGAGATAGCGGTTCCAGATTTTGAAGAAGTAAAGAACCCTAAAAATTAGATGAGGGTGAGATTGTTGCTTTTTTTTAAAAAATAAAATAAAATAAAAAACGGTCACGAGTATAGGTGCGTGGGGTTTTTTTAGGGTCAAATTACCCTTTTACCCTAACATGTGCCAATCATGTGGCCATTTAACGGTTAATTTGAATGTCAGTTAGTGAAAAGGTGCATTTCTGAAAAGAAAATAACTTTAAAGGTTGTATCGTGTAATTCGTTTTCAGAAAGGTTAAAATTTATAACTTCAATAACTATATAGGACGTAATCCGTAATTTACTCTTAACTTTGAGAATCAATAGTTTACATGTATTGATAAAATTTGATGGAACTTTCAAATGTGAAGAAGTCCTAGAGATGTAAAATTAGAATAGTTAACAATTGTTGATATTTTTTAAGTGTCTTAAAGTTTTAAGCAGCTATAAGTTTTTTATATTGACATATTCTTTTAACAAAATTATACCATAACCTTTTAAAAAACTTTTATGTGTGGTGACGACTACCTTAGTTTATCAAGTGGCGACGATCACTTGCGAGTTAACTTGACCCAGACATAGAACAATGCTTAACTCACAGATTTCAGAACAACTTGACCCAAATGTTTTGAATGAGTTTTCAGAACAAGATAAAGGTTTTTAGAACTTAGAACTCATCACGTAAGCTAACCGTTTTTAGTATGTATATCAGGTGGAGGTGAGGCTTCACGTAGCAAATGCAAGGCTCATGTGTGAGCAGGTCAGGAGGGAAACTATTAGGGGGAAGCTTTTGGCAGGCTGACATAGTTGTAGCTTTTATTTTGTTTAGTTGTTATGTAGAAGGAAGTTATTATATCTTTCTTATGGTAAGACTTGGTATAGTTTATGAAGTTTTTAATTTTTGTTGCTTTAGTTATCTGTGTTGTGTCATGTGTTTATGAGTAATTCAATGTGTGACCCCTTCTAGTGCCAAGTATATGGGAGGTGACGTCACAGTTTTTACATAAAGTCATAAATCTTTTTTAATCATCTCCATTGTTGTATCTGTTACAAAACAAATATGGATAAGTCCTGGATGAGAACTGATAGAACTCAAAAACCATATATGGATGGAGTTAGAACATTTATAGATTATGCAGTTCGCAATTTGAAGAAAAAACAAATTCCATGTCCATGTGTAAATTGTTTAAATCATTAGCCTTCTCTTATTGACGATGTAGATCATCAGTTGTTCAGGAAGGGAATCGATCAAAAATATACAAGGTGGATTAAACATGGAGAGAAAGGCGGGCTAGCAAGACATAATCTTCACACGGAGTACTTTCTTGACACCAAAATTCCATTTGATACCCAAGAAATAGTAGAAATTTTTGAAGCTACAGAAGACAGTTTCATAGAGGACTGTGAGAAATTTCAATAACTACTTGCAGACGTTAAGAAGCCCATGTATGAATGATGTCCTAACTTCACGGAGTTGTCTATCTTAGTTTAACCACTGAACTTGAAGAATAAGCATGAAGTCTCAGATAAGTGCTTCACTGAACTTGTAGTTTTGTTGAAAAGATGCTACCTTGTCTATCTTAGTTTAACTACTGAACTCGAAGAGTAAGCATGAAGTCTCAGATAAGTGCTTCACTGAACTTGTAGTTTTGTTTAAAAGATGCTACCTAAAGGTAACGACAATGTAAACAATACATATAAGGCCAACAAGATAATAAAGTTAATGGGTCCAGGATACACAAAAATGCATGTATGCATTAATGAATGCATTCTTTATCGGAAGGAGCACACAGTCCAGATAGTATGCCCAACTTCTGGGGAGTCAAGATGGAAGGTGGATGAGAGGACTAAGAAAATGTATGAAAATATTCCTACAAAGGTAATGTGATAATTTCTCATTATTCCACGATTAAAACGACTATTTCAAGCGAAAACCACAAAAAAAAGATTTAAGATGGCATACCACCAATTCCAAAAAAAAACGGTGTGTCACACCACCCATCCGATTTACCAGCATGGCAAGCCATAGATGACAGATTTACCCAAACTGAAAATGATCCTAGAAATTGTCGCCTTGGCATTTTCACTGATGGGGTTGACGTGTATAGAGGCGATAGAAATCACAGTGTGTGGCTGGTTTTATCTGTCATTTACAACCTTCCACCATGGTTATGTATGAAAAAGAAAGGTTCATCATGTTTTATTTATTAATATCAGGAGCGCCTAGAAATGATATTGATGTCTTTTGATGATCTAGTGTTGTTATTTGATGAAAATGTTGAAAACATTATGCATATGCACAAGAAAAGTTTACTCTATGTGTAGATGTTTTATGGACGATTAATGATTACTCTGCTCTTGGTACACTGTGTGGTTGCCCTCATAATGGATTTCATGGTTTTGTGGTGTGTCAGAAAGAAATTCACTGTTGTAGACTTCGTTTCACAACCAAGCAGAGCTATGCTGGTGACATAAGATATTCACCATATAATCATTTCTTTAGAAAGCAAACAAAGGCCTTTAGTGGTAAAAAAAAAGAGTTTGAAATACGGTCTATCATGCCTGAACATTGCAATACGGTCTATCATGCCTGAACCCACAAGATATGTTATTATCAGGCTTTGTTTTCTTTTTCAAATCAATATGTGGCAAAGAAATCAAGGTAGAAGAACTTAATAGTTGCAAGACGAGCTTTGTGTCACTATGCATGCTTTCCCCATCCTTTTTTGATGTTATGATTCATTTAGCGATACACCTTACTAGGGAGGCGAAATTATGTGGGCCAATATATGTTCGATGGATGTATCGCTTTGAAAGGTGTATGAAGGTTATTAAAGGCCATATGCGAAACAAAACTTATCCAGAATGATGCATTCCCGATGAGAACATTGCAGAATAAATAATTGAGTTTTTTGACGAATACAAAAAGAAAAAAAATATCAGGAGTATGGGTATTCCATCAAATAAACATAACACATCTGAAAATGACAATTAGAAGAGAAATCATGTGTCAGCCGGTAAACCAATTTAAGTTTCACCAGAGCTCTTCTTGAGTTTTAGAAAGACAAAAACTAACAAAGGACCTTACTTTAAAATAAAAGTCTTATGACAATTTACTTGTCTAAATATTTAACCAAGCTTTTATTTAACAACTAAACAAGTTAGCTATTTAAATTTACCTAAAAACATGGCGTAACACGATACGAATAATGTCGGGTGGAAGCTCAACATTTTCATAATAATAAACGATTATTATTATTCGATTCAATTCTAAACAAATGAAGCCCTTTCATATTTATTTTCTTCAATGTATAAGGATAGACCTAAATTAAACACATTTTTTTTGGGGATAAACTCGTTTATGTTTATCTTAGTTTCAAAATTCACTCACGGTCCGGCACACCATGGTTCATCAAACTCACATTTGAAACCCTTTTTCCCAAACGTGTTTCAACTTCAAGTTTTATTTTAAGGAAACGTCGAAAAATAAATAATACGCCTTATTATTTATTACGACGAATGGAAAATACTATAAATATATATATATATATATATATATATATATATATATATATGTATCTATGTATTAACCTAACGAACTAGCAAAACGACTTTGAACTCATACTTATCGTATGTCTGAACACCATTGTAACACACAAATATTTATCTTGAAATTAATATTTCCAAACGAAATATCAAACGTACAAACGGGAATAAATTGTTAAGACTCGACCCGAATCATTGGTTAACTAACACGTTATCCAACTGAATCACGACCTAAGACTTGTTCTACTATTAATGATATTAGGACTTAGTTGCTCATAGCTCGTATCAGCTAATCGATCATTCACCTTCAAAAGGTGAGTTTCACGACCCATTTCTTTTAAACTATTTTAAATACTTTGGGGGAGAAATCATGATCAAACAAATCTCATACTTGATATTGTGGTTCTACTGTTACGCCTTATTGATTATCTGTACTTTCATACCCCTTTATAGTAATTTGTTATACAACCTATTGCTACAAATCCCACCAACAGTTGATTTCAATTAGTTCCTGTAATGAAACGATAACTAGTGAATAGATCTATTTGGGTTGACAACCCTGCCTTAATTGGTAGCTCCAATTGTGACCCCGCGGTAACTGTCACGGGGTACATGTCAGTTATTCTTTGCCATTGGTATTTCTTAGGGGAAGTTACCATAGGTGGGTAAATCTGTTAGTGTTTGAAATCAAGGTACAGGTAGATCAATGCAACGACGGGTAAAACATTTATAATATCTTGTACATCAACAAACATTTGACAAATACATTTTGTAGAGTCCAAAAACCTGTGAACTTACCAACATTACGTTGACCTTTAAACTCATGTATTTCTCAGGTAACTAAGAATCGCTCTCGGTGTGCAAATGGGAAGTCTATAATCTACTAGGGCCTGCATTAGGAATGGAGTCATGGTCACCCCTTTTGCTATTTAAATAAATCATGAACACTCGTAATTTCTATTTAAATGTATCGTTTTAAACTTGTAAGACAATGTTATCCTTTATTAAATCCGCTGCAATCTTTGATAACTATTGGTTTTCAAACGTAAACGAAACTGGTAAGAGTCGTTCCTTGTATCCACGACTATGACCCCATGACGTCACATGCCCACGTAATTGGAAATATCGGGGTGTGACAATAACACGACTTTTTTGGAAAACAAAATGCTGATAAACGAGAAGCATGGCTGAGGAAAGAGCATTCCATAATGTTTGATCACTGGTTACGCAACAAGGTGAATTAAATTACACCTCATCCACATTTTCTTCCCTAACTCCATCAATATCTTATTTGGGTCCCGCAATTCACCCCTCAAAAACCCCTTCATCATAAGAAATGTACATCATCTTCATCAGTTTCATATGTATACAACTATGGCTAACCAAATCCAATGAGGAGTTCGACCGCAAAATTCAATTCTGATGGAATACTTGTGATGATTATGATGAAAACGATTTTGATGGATAAAAACAATATGATGGAATACTCACTACTCTATCGCAAATCAAATGAAAAAGATGACAAAATTGACTCTGCTGAAGAGTTCGATTGAGGACAAAGTTTTTTTTAGGATCCAGATAATCAATTGTCAGCTCGAACGAAACTGGTGATGAAGGATCCAATTTAAGCGATGTGGAAAATCAGAAATCTGATCGAGCGATGTGAAAACTGACATAGTCAATGAAAAACACATAATTTTGTAATTGTCCATATTGCCTCTTTAATCTCTTAGAAAAGACTATAAAAAGATATTTTTGTCCATGTCAAATGCTTTTTATATATATAATATAGATATAGATATATATAGGAGTAAATTACCGATTTCGTCCCTGTGGTTTGCACAAATTTCATATATAGTCCTTAGCTTTCGTTTATTACGGATTTATTCCCAACCTTTTGGGAAACCATTACGGATTTCGTCCCTAGGATGGATGGTCGTTAAAATTTTCTGTTAATTTGATGTTAAATGACCAATATACCCTTTTTCTTAATTAATTACTACAAAAATTAAAAAACTAAAAAATTAAAAAATAAAAATTATGTATAAAATAACCCTCTTTCTCTCCCACCTAACCTCCATACTCCACAAAATATGTACAGATCATGTAACAATACTGATAAAATCAGATCGGTTCGGGAGTCACAACAAGAAAAATTTTAAAGTTTTAAAAGGTTTTTGGCCAATACGGCCGTATCACAGAAGAGTGATACAGGCGTATCGCGGAGCTGTTTAAAAAGAATTACGCGTGGCAGCGCGATATGGTTGTATCGCACAAAGGTGATACGCCCGTATCGTTTCAGGGCGATATAAACTAATATTGACCAAGTTTTGGTCATTTTCTGCCAACATTTTTATAAAAGACACTCCCCCTCTGCTCTTAGTCGACCAGGGTGAGCTCTAGGTGTCTGAGGAAGCCAGAGAACAAGATTCAAGGTGGTAAATCCTTGTGGTAAGCCTCTAAACTCATTCTAATAAAAAAATTGAAGAATGTGTTGTATGTGAAGCTGATTATGATTGAATTCTGGTACAGAAATGCTGTAGAGATCATCAAGGATCAGTAGGTTGCTTCAAAGGAATAGGTAATTCAAGTTATGAACTTGAATTATACATGCATGTACAAAGTTACCAAAATGGAAAAGTTGGTTAATTAGCCTTTGATTGTCACATGCAGAAGCAATCTGGACAATCTGAGATCATCAGGAGGTGGTACTGGAGTGATTAGAGCCAGGAGAATCATCTATAAGAGGTTAGATTACAATTTTGATGCATTTTATATAAAATGTATGAATATACCATTTTTGGTCAATGGAGAGGATTTGAGGTTGTTCTGAGTGTTATGGATAGCCTAAAGTACTTAGAAAATGATTAAAAAAGTTTTGGCAATCAAACCAGTAGCTAAAATCAAGTAAAAATGAAGAAATGACCAAGAATGTGTTATGTTCCAGTGAATACGGCCGGATTGGGTTAGGGTAATACGACCGTATCACGGGTCGGATGACCAAATTGGGAAAGAAATGCATGAATAGGCTCGTATGACATTCAAGAGATTACGGTCGTATTCATGTTAAAAGTAAGAGTAGTTTGAATACGCCCGTATTATGTCTAAGGTGATACGACCGTATTCAAGTAATCATTAGTAACAGTATTCATATGTACGCTGTATTGCATGTAACAATAATGTCGGTATTCATAACATATGAATACGGCCGTATCAGATAAAATTAATACGCCCGTATTCATACCCAGATTACAAACTGATCAGATTTTTTATATCAAAATCAGTTGATTATTGGAAGAACAGATAAGTCAGTGTTAATCAGATTATAACCAAGTTCAGTTTATAACAGTTTATATCATCTTAACTTTGAAATTTATGATGATTTGAAGAAGTTATTGATAATTAGTTAATGTAACACTATAACTCAGAATCTTAGGGTTTGATTATACGTGTTACGTCATTTGCATCTGTGACAAGGAACAAGTTAGTGACATTTGCTGAATTCCCAATATCTGTGAGTTCCGTTAGCTTCCCATATTCTAACTTACGTTTTGGGGCTGCATATGAACTGTTTTAAATTTTTTATTCTCAATATGCTATGTTAGTTTATCGGTTATTTGTTGTGAATTGCGTGGTTAGTTACTGCTGGGTACTATTCATTCAAGGGGATATTACTTGGGTCATTAGGGTCCTTCAGTCGTGACCGCGAGGCATATATTGGAACCTTACAGCTGTATGGGGAGTCGGTACTAGCTCATACCCACACGATACCTAGTATTAAATTACGATGGTATGATGGTATGTCATATATGTTGTAGACATGAAGGGGATGCAGGGGCATGCGCCCGTATTTTCTGGATTGAGTTTTGACCTTAGGCAGGACCTAGGATTCACAACAGGCATATGTATATTTGAGAATGAGTTCAATAATTTCTTTTGGAGTCACAAGCTGCGGCTCACCAACAACTTTTGTTGTTGACATGTTTTAGTTCATATTGCAGGTAATTAGCTGGCGGTTGGGACAGGGGAATCTTGAGAAGGGTAGTTTGGGGACCGTTGGTTAGGCTTCACAGCCTAAGTTCGTTATTGCTCTTTGTTGCTGTTTCTGTTATGCTCTTGTTGAATAGTCTTAGAGTAGCCTGGGACCAGTTAGACACTTTATTCCACCGTTTGTTTATATTTGTAATAAGTGGTTTATCGTGTACGTTTAATGGACTGTTGTCTGTGTTTATAGTTTTATGTTGTGCACTCTGACTTGATCTGAAGCTTCCGCGAGATATTGATACAGGCAACCGTCCCACACTCGCTCTCCCCGTCCCTGGCAGGGGGCGGCGGGGGAGGGTGTGACAGATCATATCTAACTATTCGCCGTCGTCCATAAAAAATCATCTCACCACCACCGTCCAACAACTTGGACCATCATCGGTCGTCCAACAACAGTTACCTCCACGGCTGCCGTCGTCCAACGACCTCATCACCACTAGATTCAACGACCTCCACCACCACTAGATCCATCTTCTCCGGCGAGTGAAGCTCCACTAGATTAATCATTCTCTCCGACCACCGTACCCCCACCCACCGCTCACAATGCCCCCATCACATTTGCCTGTATCTGTTGGCTCCCATTGGTTTACAGACCACAAACCCATCGACGACGGTTAGGTTGTAAACGAATACGTCGTTGAGGAGCTAACCGCTAGCAGCTTCGAAAATCGATTGTCGAATTTAGGGTACAGTTTCATTGTCATTGTTTTCAATCTGATCAATTCTTGTGTCTAATTTTAATCTTGAGCAATCACATCGACCACAAACCGTTGCTATTTGCTCTGTTAACCTCTATGCTGGTTGTTAAATTAACTATGAGCAATCACTCCATGAATTCAACCGAATATGAGGCACAATAATCCTCAGAAAAGCCTAATTTATGATTGCAAGTGATGTCCCATGCTCAGGCTATCGTCGCCTTTTCCCATCACTAGCCTCGACATCTTTTTCCGAGGAGCGGTGGTCGCGTTTTCCAGTCTCATTCCCCCGGAGTTTTGACCGGTACACAAATCATGATGATCTAATCACCGATTTTTTACCTGTTGACTGGTGGTGGTGGAGGAAGAAGACGGATGGTTCACTAGTGGTGGTGGAGGAAGAAGATGGGGGTAAAAGTGTCATGTTATTTTTAATTCTTAATTTTTTTTGTTTTGTTTTTTAGTTAGAGGGCCGTCATTTTAAAAATTTTAATAGATGTTTTAACGTCTGTTAGTTTAGGGACTATATCCACAACGGTTTGTTAAAAGACTGGGACCAAATCCGTAAATGAAAACTAAGAACTATATGTGAAGTTCGTGCAAGCCACATGGATGAAATCTGTAATTTACTCTATATATATTGTTGTTAATAGAACATTAAAAAATCATTCCAAGTACGAAAATAAATATTATTATATTTACCAGAAATAATGGTATTATGCAGCTCACATGTTTGCTTATTTACACCCAACAGTTCAACAAGGACTTGCCATAACAAATAGAACATCCAAATAGTACTTTAATCTGTGAAGACGACGAGTAACCAACATATTTCCTTTCGCCAGTACTGAACTGAATTATTTATTCATGTATATATATTCATAAATTTACCCTTTTCAATAAAAGTAAAAATATTCTATTTATGTTTACTTTTTCTTTTTTGTGGCATAATTTTAGTTAGCTAGGCTTTGCTTCAATTACCCTTCAGGTGATATTCGGGATCCCGGAATATATTTTTTTTACGATTAACGATTAACGTCTGGCTATCCAAGGCAACTCAATGGCGAAAGGGCCCTCACACCCAGGAGAGCAGAGAGTAGAGTCATACTCTCACGTGTGCTGGGTAGCTCAAACACATCAATTAAGCTCATCCTAGAGAAAACCCATCGCCCGTAGACTTACTGTGGTAAAACTCTGGGGTTCCAGGGATCAAACTTGTGACCTCTAGGTCAACAAGTCTCTCCGTCATCACCTCATTACCACTATGAATACATATTTTCACTACATTAATGTATTTCATCTATGTTGGAAAGTAATAAATTATGTATGGAGTAGTTATTGGTGATGATGAGGTTCGATTGGTTGGCTTAGGTCACCACCTCGAATCACATACACGACTAGGTTTTATCATAGTGGATCTTCGATCGATGAGTTTTTTATTTATGGCGAAGTCAAATTGAACACAAACCTAGCTTTGACTAAATCCCTATTTAACTCTTATATATATGAGTAATTATTTAAAAAAAATTAATTGAGTTATATATCTAGAAATAATAATAAAATGTAATTATAAATACAATCTTGCTCATTGCCCAACTGAATACTCAACGTCTCTCTCTCTCCCTCTCTCTTTCTCTCTCTCACACAATTTGTTCATCAAAAGCCATGGTGTCTCCAGATTTGGCTCGCAATGTACTTGGTATCATCGGTAATATATAATTAAAAACTTCCCTTCTTCCATTTTTCCTATATATTATTAAATTCCAAAGCAACAATTAGTGGTCCAAGATTTTGTAAATTAACTCAAAATTATTTGTTCTTTTTTCTTAATTTTCAGGCAACATCATTTCAGTCATTTTGTTCTTATCAACAGTGTAAGCTTCTCATCCTCGGCCCTTATAGTATATGTCGTACGTATAAAAATGACATAATTAATATTTTGAAGTGATTACTTTATTTATTTTTTATATTTGGTAATTAATTAATTAATGAATATTATAATTTTCAGGCCAACGTTTTATAGGATATGGAAAAGGAGATCAGTTGAAAGGTTTTCAGCGGTGCCATATCTAGTGACTTTTGTCAACTGTGGGCTATGGGTCTTCTACGGCTCGCCCTTGGTGCACCCTAGTAGCTTGTTGGTCGCAACCACAAATGGTGCCGGGTTTGTTATCGAATTTATTTACTTACTTATTTATATCATTTATTCCGATCGTAAAAAGAGGATCCGCGTGTTACTCGCTTTAATTATCGAGATCGTATTTCTCCTCGTCTTGATTGTATTGATACTCACATTGACACATGACAAAAGGCTCCGGTCGGCCATCGTCGGTGGCATCGCGGTCGGCAGTAACATTATGATGTATGCGTCTCCGTTATTGGTCATGGTACGATCCTTTAATCTTTTTCGGTTTTAGTGTTCTGGCTTTAATAAAGCCAAAACGAAACTAGTAGACTAAAAAAACTGATATTAAAACTTTTAGATTAAAGTTGTGTTTGGCGTGTCATAAGCTAGCTTATAAACTGGCTTTTGAAAAGCTAGTTGGAACAACGTTTCAACTAGCTTTTATAATATTTTCAGTTTTTACATTTCCCTGACTTATTTATATTTTGTTTTTAAATTTTAATTTATTTATATATATGTACTTGTATGTCATTTTACATTTTTTCAGCTAGTTTATCGGCTAGTTTTTACCAAGCGTTATTTTTTATCAGCTATATTAGTTTATCAGCTAGCAGCTAGTTTTTCAGCTATTACGCCAAACACAGCCTAAACACGTTACTAGAATCAAACCCTAAGGATTAAAACCGTAGTTTATTCTTAAAATTAATATATTACTTTTTCAAATGTAAGAAGTTAAACACACGTATCATCTGGCTCGGGATGTTATATTATATGACCACTTAGCTTTATGATTCGAATAATTTACAATAAATATTTGTTTTAAATTCTTTTTTTTCGATCAAGTACTTGATTTATGTTTATCTAATTAATTGCTTATGCAGAAAATGGTGATCACGACAAAAAGTGTAGAGTACATGCCGTTTCTACTCTCTGTGTTTTGTTTTGCGAATGGTCTTTGTTGGTTTGCGTTTGCCCTCATTCGGTTTGACCCGTTTGTCTGTGTACGTAACTAACCTCTCTCTTTAGAGTAAACACGCGAGTTATTGAATGCTAACGTATAAATGTATAAATTTTATATCAACATATTATGATTTCTTGTATTTCAGATACCTAATGGGATTGGGGCACTTTTCGGGTTGAAAATTTTATTTTAACGTATTATAATTTCTTGTGTTTCAGATACCTAACGGGATTGGCGCACTTTTCGGGTTGGCCCAACTAGTTCTGTATGCTATTTATTACAAATCAACACGAGAGATGATTGCAGGAAGAGAAGGCAAAAGTGAAGTGAGCCTTGAAAACATGTCTACATCAACTAGCGTATCAACGGCCGATGATTAGATCGGGAAGAGAAGGCAAAGGTGAAGTGAGCCTTGGTGGTTGTTACGGCAACCACCGTGTAATTTATTTATTTTTCTTAAATACAACATATTTAGCACATCATGAGTTGATGGAGTAACGGGTAGACTCGTGTAATATAACGTTTAGGTCCTGGGTTTGAGATTTTGAGTATTTGGTTCTCAATTTTAACGTCATTACGTAGTCTTTGTATTTCCGTGTTCATATATTACGTTACGCTTTAGTAAAGTAACTGTTTTATGTACTGCGGCTATCCTCGTGACAACACAGATAATAAATATAATTAATATACATTTTAGTCATGTTCAAAAAAGAAAAAGAAAAAACACATGCTTAAAATTTAGAACACCATGTATTTTCCATTATCCACTGGCTTCGTAAAAGTATAAAACTCGCCATAAACCAAACTAAAAAGAGATCTGGCATCTTTTTCAAAAGTTATGTTGTAAAAATATAAAACTCGTAAAAGTAGCGACTTCCTTTCTTTTTGGTAAGTGAAAGCGAATAAAAAACTCTGGCCTCTTTTTCAAAAGTTAGGATAAAAATCATTCTGTTTTATCATTTAAATAAATTCATTAGCATAGCATATATAGCATTTGTGATTGTTACAAATGTTAGTAGTGATCATTTTAATGATTCATTTAAAGATTTTCGTTTAACGTTCTTATCCCTTTTTTAAAAGACAAGATTCATTTATTTTTTCATGATACTATGCTATTAGAGAAAACTAACTAGTAACAAAGCAAATCACCAAATCAATATTCCACAAAATGATCACCACCTAATATGTTATTAAAGCAAATCACAAATTAGACAAAGCAATAAGAGGGTAACTAAAGTACTCAGCAAATTAGATAGATAAATCGGTAACAAATAATAAGTAAATAATAGTTCCTAACTATTATGTATTTAAGTATTCGCTAAATCAATAAGCTTAACTAAGCATTCAACCATTTTTAACAAAATACCAAATTTGTAAGTCAATAACCAAACTACGTATAATCATTTATCAAAATACCAACTCAATAGCTAGCCAAAACATCAAATCACCAATTACCAATTGGTCAAATTCAGTAAGTTGTAACATTAAGCAATAACTTTCAAGACACCAAACAACTAGACAAGTAAGAGAATTAGAGACACCAAACAAAGATAGGTAAACTTACTGATTGCAAATTTACGATTGTTGATAGTTGAGTTGAACCACTGCCAAGTCGAAGGTCGAACAACATAACAGGAAGATATCGAATAATCCAAGATTCTAATTCGTTAATCCAGTTTTCCAAATAGAAACTCATGAAGAAAATAATAAACCTAACAATTGCTAACCAAATCACTGCCATATGAACGTTTTGCCATAATCAGAGAAATAGTTTGATATCCCGCCTTTGATGATTGATCTACCTAATTTGACCCAATTGGTTTCTTTCTCCCGCTTATTCTAATTTTAGGCCAACTCCATTAGTCCATTTTCTAACTTATACGAATTGGACTTTAATACGATTTAAAAGGAAATGAAAATTGGGAGCTGTAGGAAAATCGTTTGTAAAATTAAAATAAAATAAATATTTTATTTGAGTACGATTACAACAAAAGAATATAAATCTAATCTATTACAATACAATGAAAATGAAATTCTACTCCTACTACAATTACAGGGAAAATAAATGAAGTTACACGGAAATAAAAGTACAATACAAAGAATTGAATGACGATTACAATGAAATGAAATCTCAATACAAGTGAGATGAAATGATGTTGATTAAAATGAAAGAAATTAAAGACAGAAAATTAAATAAAAGGTTTTGAATACTAATTGAAAGTTAAAGAAAAAAGATTTGAGAAAAATCTTTTGATATAAGATAAGAAAACGAGAAAGGTTCCAAGGAACCTTGGCGAAGGCTTCGGGTAAAAACCCGGGTCCCTTAAAACAAATTCCGGGTCTACCGAATATCCGTTTTGTTTCCCATGGTATAATCGCCTAAACCGTATTGTACGGCCGGGATAACTCTAAGCTTGAAGTTTACCTTCGAGTTCTTGAAGTCTTGACGAACAAGATGAAGATTGAGAGAGTGAGAGAAGATGAAGAAGAGAGAATAAGAATTCTGTGAATTCTAGTGTGTTTTGCCTCAACTAATGAGGCTGTATTTATAGTGGTGGGAATTTTTGTTGAGCACTCAAAAGTTAATTCGTAGTCAAACTTTGCATTATACGTCTTTAATGCAAATTGATTTCTAATTAACGCGGAATTACCTTAAATAGCTCAAAAACACGTTTCCAGCTGTTAATCAGGAGGACCCTGCGTTACAAATGTTTTCTGGCTGAACTGGAGCTTCCGGACAAACCTTCCGCTTGAACTTCAACCTGAACCACTGTTCAGGTTGAACTTGGTTCCGCCCGGTTCAACTATTCCGTTTGGTTCCACCCGCTCGAACTCGTTTCGCTTGAACTTCAACCGGAACTATTTCCGGTTGAACTCAGTTCCTATCCGGACCACACAGGTCCGCTTGAACTTCTCTGTCTGGTGTCCAACTGGACCAACTTCTGGCTGAACTTAAAAACAATAAGGCGGCTCTCAAGCGGCTCGCGACGATGCGAGCGTGCACCATCAAAGCGCATCAAAGCGCATCAAAGCGCCACATTGCGCCTCATACGCCCACGCCACGCGCGCGCGCGAGTGCGAGTTAGGGGTTCGCACCCCTTTTGGTCCAAGGGATGTGTCCTACTAGAGGAAACAATAGTTGGTAAGGTTCCCACCTTATAAACCACATTTGGTTTCATCCCCCAACCAATGTGGGATGAGTTCTCATGCTATACTTAGCATTTTCTCTCTAATTTTCGCAGCTTTGACAGCTTCGAACCCTCAACTTTGAGCATCGATATCTCCTTTATACGAGCTCGGATTTGGACGTGGTTTGATTCGTTGGAAAGCCCTCACAACGTACTATACAAACCCATAAAATACAGAGGCAACAACCTATGTTATCTATATTTTATTTTAGTCCAAAGTTGGTGAAAAACTCATTTTCACACTTAGTGAAAAAAAACCCATTTTTCACTAGTTTTTCTCCCAAAATTCCAACAGGAGCTTTTTTAATGGCCAATCCAGGAAATGAAAATTGGGGGCTTTTTCTTATTATTTAATTTTTAGCCGTTGGCAACGACTATATATGCTATTATTAAACATGAGTTTTTAAAGTACAAATGTCATGTTTTAAAGTGTGCCACGTAGATAAATCCTATGTGTCAATTTGTGAGATTTTTGAATTAAATAATTCAATAGAAAATTAAATTCTTTTCACACCAAAGTTTTTCATATATATATTCTTGTTAAATACCACAACTTTGATTCATTATGTCTCCTTCATTTCTCAACGAAAGTTCTATCCGTAAATTGCTTTGGATTCGTGACAGAAAATCTAACAAAACTAGATCCATATTGCTTATGTTTCGATCAATGAATGATGAACTTGAACTTCGATTCGGTCATTCGTTGAAGAATACTCAAAGTTTATTGTACTATTAAGATTTTAGAAATATACCATTAAAAAACCTCCGTGAAGATCAACCACTAAACTTGTAAATTTAATATTATTGAATATTTATCGGTTCTTTAGATTTATGTATTATTCGGTTTTTTCTTTTCAATTTAAGTTCATCTTTTACTTTGTATAATTCTTTTTATATCACAGCCTCGGGTATTTACCCGGTTCACTCACTAGTTTTATAGAAAAAGGTGAACCATCTGGCGCCATGTCATAACGCAGAGGCTCGACTTGAATCTCACAGCGCCTCTGGGGTGGTGTTCCAGCACTATAAGGGTGCTAGGGCTATAAACGAACCGAACTGAACAGGGTCATGGTCATGTTCGTTTCGTTTTTAAGCATTAAATGTGTTAACTAACAGTTCACAAACACATAATAAACAAAAATTCTTGTTCGTGTTCATTTGCTAAAATCTGAATTTGTTCACGAACGCAAACGCACATATGTTTTTTTTTAGAATTTTTTTATCAGCATTCCTAATTGTAAACACTAAATATAATCATTTAATATAAATATATATTTAAGCACGTGACATAAAAATTATAAACATAACTATTCAAATCAAAACATAAGTTTGGAATAATAATCATAAACATGATTATCCCATAATCTCTAATCTTAATAAAGCACTAAAATGGGTATCACGTGTCTTATTTTTAGGAGGTCTACATCAGCATTGCCACATGTTAAAATCACATTCAATTATCAATTAAATAATTACCAATTTTATCAAAACCAAATTTCCATTTTATAAAAAAATTAACAAACTTAATGTGAATTTGATAAATTTACTCAATAATTTGATTATTTTAATAAAATTAATCAACAATTTGTCAAATATAATAAATTTGAATATTTTAACCTTTTTTAATTTTTTTTATATGTATCTAATATTGTGAACTTAACCGGTATAATACACGAGTTACTAACTTAGTAATATCATAAAGATTTAAATTTTAAATTATAAAATTAAACGAACACCTTACTTAATGTTTACGAATACAACCTTAATTAATGTTCATTTGTTTAATTAAATAATTAAAATATTATATTCATGTTTATTTATTTGTTAAAAAAATAAACATAATAAACTTACCATCAAACACTTCCGCTGTGTTTTCGAGTTTACTTAAAGAGGGAAAAGAAGAGAAGAGAAGAGAAGAGAAAGGAAAAGAAGAGAAAGGAAAAGAAGAGAAAGGAAAGGAAGAGAAAGGAAGAGAAGGGGAGTGATTTCTTTCCTTCCAAATCCTTCCGATTTGGAAAGAAAGAAAAACAATAGAAAATGAACTAACTTTTCCTCCCCTACCTCCCCTTCTCTCCTTTAATGAAATTCGGGAACACAAATTTTTTTAAACTTACTTCCCTTTCCTTTCTTTTCCCTCGTTAAATAAACTCGGGAACACAGCGTTCACGAACAGCTCGGTAAACGTTACCCAAGTGCAAGCGGAGTAAAGAATTGCCGAATTGGTCAAAATAACAAGTTATTTCGCCAAGTGCGCCTAAAATATAAAAACCGGCACCTCTACCGGGAAGAATGGCAATGGCGAAGAGAAGTCTCGCTCTCCTTCCCAATTTCACAATCGAACTTTCTTCCATCTCTACCCCTAGGTTCTTCTCTTCCACCGCCACAAACGGCGCTGCAGATGATTCCACTAATCCACAGGAACAACTCGCAAAGCTTCACGTACTACTGCAACAAGGCCAAACCCAAACCGCCAAGAATCTAATCAGATCCCTAATAACTTCCAAGTCGATTTTCACCACGCCTTCTGACATCTACACTCAGTATACCAAAAAATCCGTTCTTTTTTCAAGCTTGATTTTATCGGTGTGTGCCGAAGCAAACTTCCCCAATGAAGCTATTGATCTGTACACGTTAATCAGAAAAGACGGTGTTGTTCCTTCTCTAGTGTCGTTTAATTTGCTTCTCGAATGTTTGGTTTCTTGTGGTCAGTATGGTAGGGTGTTGGATTTATTTGATCATGTTCTTAGTTCGGGTATCAGGGTTGATAAGTTTACGTTTGGGAAGGCCGTGCAATCAGCTGTTAAGATGGGGGATCTGAGACGGGGTATGGAGTTGATGGATTTCATGAGGAATAATGCTAGGATGAGTGTTAGTAAGTTTGTTTATAATGTTTTGATTAGTGGGTTGTGTAAAGAAAAGAGACTGATGGATGCACGCAAGCTGTTCGATGAAATGCTTGAGACAGGTGTGATGGCCGATAAGGTTACTTTTAACACGATGATTGATGGGTATTGTAAAGTAGGTAATGTGGATGAAGCATTTAGGATTCGTGAGAAGATGAAGGCTAGTAATGTGGAGGCAAATCTTGTTACGTTTAACACGCTACTTAACGGGCTTTGTAAAGGGAAGAGGATGGATGAGGCAAAGAAAGTGTGGGAAGATATGAAAGCTCATGGTTTTGTTCCAGATGGATACACTTATAGTTTTATGTTCGATGGGTTTTCAAGATCCGGTGACTTGAATGCTCTAGTGTCTTTGTATGAACAGGTGGATAAGGATGGCGTTCGTATTAATGCATACACTTGCGGCATATTGTTAAACGGGTTGTGCAAAGGAGGGAAAACTAATAAGGCTGAGGAGATTTTGGTGAAATTATTGGATACGGGGCTCATTCCAACTGAGGTAATATTCAATACAATTATTGATGGTCACTGCAGGGAAGGTAATATAGAAACGGCACTTTTGACACTCGAGAGAATGAAATCCCATGGGTTAAAGCCAAGCCGTGTCACTGTCAATTCAGTGATCAACCAGTATTGTCAATCTGGTAATCTTGTTGAGGCAGAAAAATGGATAACAATGATGCCAGAAATGGGTGTCTCACCAGATATAGTGACGTACAACATACTACTTGATGGCTTTGGGAGGAATTTCCAGTTTGATAAATGTTTCCAGCTCCTTGAAGAAATGGAGAGTAACGGCTTAATCCCAAATGTCATAAGCTACGGTTCTCTGGTGAATCATTTATGCAAGGACGGAAGGATTCTTGAAGCTCAAATGGTTTACAGAGATATGCTAAGTAGAGGTGTTCTACCAAATACAAACATATATAATATGCTCATTAATGGTTACTGTAACCAGGGAAAGATGCAAGATGCTTTCAAGATTTTTGACAAAATGTCGAGTAATAATGTAGTTCCAACATTGTTTACGTACAATACACTCATAAATGGGCTCTGCAAAAAGGGAAAGGTTGAAGAAGCTGAAGAACTGGTTTCAAAGTTAAAAGATAACGATCTGAAACCTGATGCAATAACATATAATTGCTTAATCTCTGGTTATTCTGTGAAGGGAAACGTCCACAAGTGTTTGGAGTTATATGAGAAGATGAAAATATCTGGAATAAAACCTACTGTCAACACATATCATCCACTAATTGTTGGATGCAAAAAAGAGGGTTTAACACTTGTAGAGAAACTCATCAATGAGATGTCACAGATGAACATAAATCTTGACCGTGTCTTATATAATGAACTAATTCGTTGTTATGCGGAGCATGGTTTTGTTGAAAAAACATTTGCATTATACCATGAGATGATTAATAATGGAGTTCTTCCTGACAGGATGGCATACAATAGTTTGATTATGGGGTATTTGAAAGAGCAAAAGATTCATGAATCAAAGGATATTGTTGATCAAATGAAGGCCACAGGATTAGTTCCAAAAGCTGATACTTATGAAACAATGATTAGGGGCCTGTGTGATATTAACATGTTTAGCGAAGGATATATTTGGTACCAGGAAATGGTAGCTAATGGGTTTTTGCCAAGTGTAAGCATTGCTCATGAGCTTCTTATTGGTCTGAAAGAGGAAGGAAAGATACAAGAGGTCCAAATAATAGAGTCTGAAATGAGGGTTAAAGGATTGGATTATTCAAGTGCAAATGAGGATCTTTCGGTTGTTGGAAAGTGTAGATAGAGGTAAGGTGAACCATGTATTATAAATCTTCCAAATATAACTTAATTATTCTGTTTTGAAGTTGCTCCCAATCAAATTTTCTATCTTCAATTGTTTAGCCCATAAATTTAACATCTCTTTGTAGCCATGAAGAGTATTATGTTTACCAAATGCCATATTGCTACATGATGTGGTTCTTCAAGCATGTGACTTGGGTATTTGTGGCCACCCCTTAAAAGTTGTAACACTTTGCAAGTACAGGTGTAGAAAATGGACCGGTCCACCGTGTTGTTAACGTGATGAAACGGCGAGGTTTTCCCGTAACAACTTTTTTTTTGTCAAAGGTAATTAATTTATGTTAGTAATTAGTGTGTCGATTATGGTTGCATAAAGCAGGTTATTTCAATAACTAAATAACTAAATCAGACAGTTACACTCACATAAAAAAATGAGTGAATGATTTTAACACATAATTGGATCTATTATTTGAGTTTTAGTTGATTGCTAAACTTATATGTAACCTAAATCAAGATGAGCTTTGTATCAAGTAATTGTTAACTATTTGTTTATTTGTATGTCAATTTCTGCTGATATGTAACTTAAATCAAGATGAACTTTACATCAAGTAATTGTAAACTATATGTATGCCAATTTCTGTTGAACTACGCTCCTTTCTCAATATAATTTGGATGGTAATTTCAATTTATATCAGTGGATGTTACTAGCTGCTGCACCCATCCATTGTGAGATCTCTTTAACCACTGAACACTGATACCGAATTCTGTGTTTCCTATTTTATATCCAGTTGCAGATTCAGTCTCCTGCTACATTATGAACATATGGGAGGCCAGATCCTATAGTTATGGTATGCATATAATATCTTGTGTGCGGGTATTTCAGAGGCCCTTGTACTAAGAGATGGAGGGCCAGACTACCTTTGAAAAGGTGTTTCTAAGGTGAGTTGTTTTTGTGGTTTATACTCTTTGTTTCTTTGTTTACGAGATCAAAGATGCTGATATAATTGAAAAGAGATTTGGAGAAACTTGGTTTTACATGTATTTAAAGTGCAAGACAAAACTGCAGACCTGCATTGTAGCCTTACATGTAGCTTTAAGGCTTAGAGGGGCAAAGGCTGACTCAAACTGACATGAGATGAGGAATTAAGCATGATTTGCAAGACTTGTACCTCTTTAAGGACATAATCTAGTATATGAGTTCTTGCAGAATTCGGATTAAGGTTAAGGACAGTACATGATCTAGTATATGAGTTCTTGCAGAATTCGGATTATATATCTAACAATAAGAATTGAAGATGAATAGGAAAGTTTTAGGTTTTCATACTTTGACCACAAAGGTTTGCAACTTTTACATTTTCTACCCTCTATGTTTTACACATTTTTTTTGTTTTAAGTTTTGTCGGTTTCTACTTTAGTCACGATACTTTTATAATTTTACGTTAGGGAACTTTTTGGTTTTCAAACTTTGGCCACAAAAGTTTGATACTTTTACATTTTCTACCCTCTAATATATATATTTTTTTTATTTTTTTTTTAAAGTTTTGTCGTCTTCTACGTTGACCATGAAACTTTTATAATTTTATGTTTTATACCCTTTAAATTTAAAACTTTTGTTTTTATTTTTTTATACATTGGCCATGAAACTTTTATAGTTTTACGTTTTATACCCCTTAAGTTTTTCACTTTTGTTTTTTTTAGACTTTTACGTTTTATAGCCACTTAACTTTTCTACTTTCTTTTATTATTATACTTTTATAGTTTTTGACTTTGGCCACGACCTTTTTATAGTTTTATACTTTAAACACATTAAAACTTTTCTTACTTAAACTGACAGGTGAACGGGTGGCCCGTCGCGAAGCACGGGCGAGTCACCATCTTGTTAAGGTTAAGGAACATGTAGATTTGTTTTAGGGCCTTAGTTATTTTTCTATACATTATCTTAATGTATACATTCTTTTAGGGGAGTGTACATCTACTTTTCTAGGGGATAGTGTTTTTTTTTTCTCTTTGCTCATTGTCTTGCCACTTTATTTTATGCTAGAAGTAGTTTATTTACTATTATCATTATTATTAGGCTATCTCGATTATAATTATCCATATAATCGAATATCTTCTGAGATAAACGAAATATTTGTCCTCATTCTCCTTTTCAGACTTAGCCTAAAGCTTTGCTATGAATAAGTTTTTCAATGCATAATGTTTTGTTAGCTTATGTGTGATGCTCCTTCCCCTCTTTATAGTTGGTCGCTTCATATCCAAAAGTTGGTACATGTAGCAACTTAATAGCTCTTTTATATTTGTATACACTTGTCTTATGTATAACTTTAACCTAGACGCTTAGCCGCATCGAGTTCCATTCCTAATCTAAGAAACGAACTAACATGCTTATCGTTTTTGGTTTTATTTGATGGTTGCACTTATTAGGGTGGGTAAGAGTGACCACGCACCAAGGGATTGTAGCTTTTCATACCAAGATTTGTAGTAAATGTGGCTCTTCAAGTGGTTGAGGATTTTAGTTTCATCGTTCTACAATGAAAAACAACCACACCCCCATCAAAATTGAAGCCATAATTTAATGAAAATTATCTCACCCCCAAAACCCAACATTTTGGCTACATTTAGTCGCATGTGTAGATGCTAGGAACATTCTAGGTTTGCATTTTAGTTGCAAGTGCACCTTTAGTCTTTTCCACCTCAGGCTTATGGACCGGTAAGAGTATTCGCGATACCCTCACCGCACAATGCCGTGTCCTGACACCACCACCACCACCGCCGCAACACCCTCAATAGTGTCACTGCACCATCTCCTCACTCCTTCCCCGCATTTTCCCACATTTTCTCCTCTTCTTCTCCAAAAACCCGAGGTCCCCGTCCACCGCGATGATCCCCCCTTGCTCCAGCTCTGGCCCACACCACCGCACACCGCGGTGGTGGTATTGCAAACAACCTAAGCCAAGTGTTCTTTCTTTACATTTATGACATAAAGTTGCAATTCTTTTAGAGTTAACTTCCTTTTTGGTCCCTGAGGTTTACCAGTTTTCTCACTTTTAGTCCAATTTTAAAAAGTAATCAATTTAAGGGCCCCACCTTTGGTTTTTTTTCTCAATTTTGATCACTTTCAAAAATTCATCCAAACTAATCGTTAAAATGAATGACATTTATGTCCAAATTAAACTCTATTCACCTTTAGATAGATCGACTTCCCTTTTAAGTTGGTGAATTAGAGTTTAATTGAACATAAATGCCCTTCACTTTAACGATTAATTTGGATGAATTTTTAAAGGTGACCAAAATTGAGATAAAAACCAAAGGTGAGACCCTTTAATTGCTTATTTTTTAAAATTGGACTAAAAATAAGAAAACTAGTAAACCTCAGGGACCAAAAACGAAGTTAACTCATTCTTTTATGTGTTGTTGCTTCTCATACTTGTCACATGTTGTTCCGTATATGTTTTCACGATCACACTTTAAACATAGGTTTTTTTTTGTATTTTTGTTCGTATATATGCTTCTTGCTCTTGATATTTCTCTTGTTAATTGTACACATGTTTTTTTTTGTTTTTTTTCTTTTGCTATGGACATTCATTACTTGTTTTAGATGTATGCTTTTTGAGCCGGATCTCTAGATGTAACATTTTTATCCTTTAAGATAGATGTAAAGTTTATCATCATCTCAAATTTCTCAGACCTTGCTATTTGAGCGAGAGTTTACTAGGAATATTCGTTTGTTTACACAACGAACAACTACAAATTTCACAGGACTATACATATGAAGACTTCAAAGTAGAATTACATCATTTACAACAATGTAATACTACAAACGACTTTAGTGTACTCACTATGATGTGTGTGAAAGTGTATATAAAAATATGGTCTTACACTATCAGGTTTTAAATTTATAAAAGTGAGTTATCCACCTAGGGACTACACACACACACGTAGGCAAGTATACCTGCCATGTATAGTATAGTGTTGGTAAATACCGAGTTGTCGAACCTCAAGGACACGTTTTATGCAAAACAGTTGATCTTTAGTTAAGCCGGTTTATTTTTTTTGTATTTTGAAAATATGAATTTGAAATGCGGATGGTTTTAAGAGAACAGATTGAAGATTGAGTTTGTTTAATTCAGTAGTGTAAAAGGATCGCTTAGACAATGACTCCCCCACCCAGGTTTAATCGATTGTATCAGTCTTGTGCATACGCCTTGTCGCTTATGTGAATTGGGTTCCTAAGACAATGCGACCTAATTCCTATGGACTGGTTCACTATTAGGGTTATAGACAGGCCCCAAATGGTTACTAATGGTCCAGGATGAAGTGTGGACAAGTTGGTTATGGATTTGAAGTGCCCTAGGCTAAGTCCCGAGTTATCGGCGACTCAACTCACAACTGGTCGAAGGGTTAGGGTATGGATGATCCCAACGGTTCTAGGGTTGTGGAGCGGTTAAGTTCTATGGATCAATTGACCCAGCAGGTCCTAGACACGACTAAATAAGGGCAGACCCGACCTATCGGTGACTACTTGGTTTACTTGACAATGTCGAGGGTGGCTACTGGCAGATGGTAGGTAATTTCTCACTCAGCCCTAAGGGTTGGATTCTTGATTGGTGACTAGGGTTCTTAACGATCGTGACTATTGCTAGTTCACGCATACGCCGCAGATTCTGTGGTTCGGCTATACAATAGGATTCCTGATCGGTCGGTGCTCTGCAACCTAAAGATGAGGGTCCCACAAGGCTAAGAAGTATCCAAGAACAATCAAGAACACAAATGTCATCAATTGAAACAAAGAAACCAAACTATTACTTCAAACCATAATCGTATGTAAAAACCGACACAATTACATGATCAAACCATGGTTGGGCTCGTCTATGCCTAAACGATATGAGGAGTTTAGCCAACCATGTTAATGTTTAAACAAAAACAAATCTGATTCAAATAGAAATTCATGGCTAAATGTAAGTACAATACCGAATAAAAGCTCGACATGATGAAAAATGCTACTTTCGGACTCGTTCAGGCTTCGAATCTTCAAATCTTCAAAGGTCTTCAACGAGGGCTTTCTCTGGCTTTTTTCTCTGCTCTCCAAGATGTCCCAAATGGTGGAAAAGAGCCCTGTATTTATAGGGGCCGAATTCCAAAAATTTCCGAAAAAGGCTCCAGGCCGTGAAAGGGCTTTCACGGCCAGCAGATCAGGCCGTGAAAGGCTGACTGGCCACTGTTCTCGGTTACACGGCCTGGACTGGGCTTTCACGGCTTGGGCAGGGTCCTTCACGGCCGTGAAGCGTCTTTCACAGCATGCAAGTCAGGCCGTGAAGCAGTTTCACCGGTGACTGGTCTGCGGCTCAGCATCACAGCTTGATCAGGTGCTTCACAGCTTAGCTAGGCCGTGAAAGGGTGTTTCAAGGCATGCAAGCCGTGAAGTTTTTCAGCAACTTTTTATTTTGACTTCTGCGTTTGACCGGTTGACTCGAACTTTAACTTTTCTTCATTTTCACCTCGTTTTCCGTGCCAAACTTGTTTTAACCTGAAAACTCACAATAATCATCAGAAACAATTATAATTTAATATTTTCAAGGTTATTTTGACGTTTTTCAGCCCGAAATCAACTATATTTTCATATCCAAAACCACACACATCAAACATCTCAATACTTAAACATTGCTTGTCCCCAAACAATCATTTTTAATCTCGACACTACTACAACTCTATCTTAACCACATAGACATCTAAGTGTACATATTCGGTCCGCAAGATTTACAATCAATACTAGGGTTTACAACCTCGCAAGTTTTAACGAATTTGAAAACTCACAAAATCCCTCAACCAAATAATGCGAACCATTTTTCTATTATATTTTTTACTCAACTCACTGATTCACTCAACCTATGGGTTTGATTTTTTTGAAGTGAACGCTCAGGTCAAGCATATCTAATTGTTTCTTGGGCTTATATACACGATCGTGCCGCCGAGTTCGTTATGGGATCCGACCAAAAAAATGGAGGGGGATACTCAAACGTTTGCTCACATATACGGGTGTGTGAGCTACCACCCTAAACGTATATCTTGGCGTATACGTACAACCGTTTCACAATTTTCATTGTGATTTATTCATATATATATATTTTTCTCTTTAGCTTGATTTAGGGTTTTGCAACCTTTCAACGCAAGACTAAATTTTGGATTCTTTTTTTTTTGATAGATATACTGGAGTTATGCAGAAAGTCCAGTATCTTCGGGCAATTGACGACCCGGAGAAGATCCATAACGACTTAAGGCGATTAGTTTGACACGGTCTCAATATAAACCTACAACATGTTTTAGACATCCGACATCCCTCCTCTATGATGATTTTTTTTTTCATTTTTCACCTAAATATATTTTTCTTTTGTAGGCTTAATCTCACAAGGGAAATCGGGTGAGTTGGGTTTTTGATGGTTCACAAAACTTAATTGAAAGACTTTGATCATGTGATTTTTATAAAAATAAACCTTTAAGGAAAACCTTTCTTGCGACTTGCAGACACGATAAGGCACAAATAAATTATCTATGATTTACGTTAAAAACGGTGTACTTTCGTGTCATGTGAGATTTGGAAAAAAAACAATTCAAAATTTGGAGGATTTTCAGATTTTTGATGTGGTGAGGGAGTTATATTCAATTTGCTTAGCCAACCCTTGCCATCCCCATACTTAGAAAAATGCAGTGTCCTCAATGCAGAAAATATAGAAATAAACAAAAGGGTTGGGGTGAAAGGAACTCCCTGATCGTTGTGATTTCCCATGATACTCACTTCCACACATATCGAGCAACTTGCTTCTGCAATATCATACTTCAAGCCAAAGTTTCATCACCATGTACAACATTATATACAGAAATGAAAACACACCACACAAACAAAAAGAAAAGAATTAAACAAAACAAGCCAGATAGTAGTAATAAGAGTCATAATGCATTCCATCACAAACCACATAGCCAGCATCAAACAACCAACAAGTTTAGCATCCAAAACACCAGACCAAACCAAAAGACATACTGCAAAAAAAAAAAAAAAAAAAAACACACACACACATAGTATCAAAACCAATAGAAATGTAATAAGGCTACGTGGATAAGCATGGATACCCCCTATGGGAAGTGGGGCATAAAATCAGAGGGTGACATCTGATGTAGCACCATGGGCATGTCTGAATACTAGGGGAAGCTCGCTGTCCACGGGGTGGCCTGAATGTATCGCGTAGCTCCCGAATCTGATCATTAACACGAGTGAAACTCGCGTTCGGCTGGTAACGGAGTTCGGTAAGCTGCTGATCAAAGTGCTGAGTTAAGTCCCCAAACCTGTTGTCAATGTGAGCCTGTAGGTGAGATATGTGGGCCAGTACATCCGCCGAGGTGGGCTGTGGTATATCATGGATGTCCTCAGGCTCTGGCACCCTATAGTTCCATGGCTGCTGCATGGGGTGCTCTAATGCGTCCAACAAACCTTCCCAACTGCGGTCTTCAATCTGCTCGTCAAAAGTAAGGACTCCAGAAGGACCTGCTTCAGAGGCAGGTGTGTAGGTGGGATTGGGAGGTCGCTGTACTTGCTTATTCTGCTGTTCCTGTGTTGCCTCCTCCTGAACTATCGGCAGTGGATCCCAAACTCGACCTTCACTATCAATGAGTCGCCAAGGTCTAACAGCCGTCACCATTTCCATCTTTTTACACATAGTTAAATCCACCTCTTTGACCCCTGTTGTCTTCGTGCATCCCCTCTTACTGACCCCAAAGTGTGATGCTAGAAGGCTGATGATTGAGCCACCAACTAGCCAACTTGCCTGCCTGCTACCGCTGCAACGAGTAAATAGGTGAAGAAGACAATGCGCAAGGTTGTAGTTCGTCCCTGTGTGCATGCAATACAGAAAAAACAGATCTCTTAGGGACACGACACCACAATTGTGCCTAGCAGTGACTGTCCCCCCGATCACCCTGTGCAGATAGCGATAAAGATGGTCACGAATTTGAGTACTTTTTGTGTTCACGACATCATAATGACCATCACCAATCTGCCGCTAGAAGTCTAGGTGATCCTGATCGGAAGGGAACTCATGTATCCCTCTTGTAAATGCTGCAGTAAGAAGTTCCTCTTCAGTGTAAAGTGTTGTGGCGACTGCGAACTGAGCCACCGACATGTTTCTCCAGGTTCCTCCAACCTAAACTTCACCATATTTTCAGCAAACAAGTTCGAGCATGGATATGAGAAAGTGAAGCTCGAAAAGAATTCAACAACCATCTCTCGGTACTGGTTTCTCCTGATGCTGAAAAGTTTGCGCCAACGATCATTAACCAACTCCAGAGCACGTTCCCGTTGACCAAAAGTCTCCAAAAGAGGCCAACTGATGACCCTCATCTCGAGTAAGGGGCGGTCCTGATGCTTTGTTAGCTTTGTAGCACATCTTCTGTCTCGGGTGTCAGCACCGTTGAATTGCAAATAACGATGAGCTTGGGCCATTGCTACATAAAGAAAGTGAAAAATGATTATAAACGAGCCAAATTTCATGATAACCGACTGACCGAATCGAAAAACTGTAATTCTGAGTTCAGAGGTCTCACACGGGTCAGAGAAGTGTAAAAAGTTGGTCGAAACACCCGCGAGACGCTTGAAACAGAATAAAAAAAATCTGGTCAGGGGTGTTTCACGCCCTAGTCTGGCCGTGAGAGTCTGTTTCATGGCGTGGGGAGCCTGAGGACATCCATGATATACCACAGCCCACCTCGCCGGATGTACTGGTCCGCATATCTCACCTACATGCTCACATTGACAACAGGTTTGGGGACTTAACTCAACACTTTGATCAGCAGCTTACCGAACTCCGTTACCAGCAGAACGCGAGTTTCACTCGTGTTAATGATCAGATTCGGGAGCTGCGCGATACATTCAGGCCACCCCGTGGACAGCGAGCTTCCCCCAGTATTCAGACATGCCCAGGGTGCCACATCAGATGTCACCCTCTGATTTTATGCCCCACTTCCCATAGGGGGTATCCATGCTTATCCACGTAGCCTTATTACATTTCTATTGGTTTTGATACTATGTTTGTTTTATTTTTTTTTATTTTTTTTGCACTATGTCTTTTGGTTTGGTCTGGTGTTTTGGATGCTAAACTTGTTGGTTGTTTGATGCTGGCTATGTGGTTTGTGATGGAATGCATTATGACTCTTATTACTACTATCTGGCTTGTTTTGTTTAATTCTTTTCTTTTTGTTTGTGTGGTGTGTTTTCATTTCTGTATATAATGTTGTACATGGTGATGAAACTTTGGCTTGAAGTATGATATTGCAGAAGCAAGTTGCTCGATATGTGTGGAAGTGAGTATCATGGGAAATCACAACGATCAGGGAGTTCCTTTCACCCAACCCTTTTGTTTATTTCTATATTTTCTGCATTGAGGACACTGCATTTTTCTAAGTATGGGGATGGCAAGGGTTGGCTAAGCAAATTGAATATAACTCCCTCACCACATCAAAAATCTGAAAATCCCCCAAATTTTGAATTTTATTATTATTATTATTATTTTTTTTATATTATATTATATATTATACTTATATATTAAATATATATATATATATATATATATACTTAGAAACTTTCGATGCGTGACACACATTTACGTATATATATAGTATAAGTATAAATATAATATATATAGTAAACAAAATACAAAGAAAATGTAAATCACACAAATTTAAACTAACAAAAATCTTCAGTTGTTAACATGGATATGGTAAAAGCAGGGGAGGAACGATTGCTTCAGCTGAACGATTGCTTCAGCTGAACGAACTGCAGGAATTACGTGAAGAAGCTTATGAGAGTTCGAGGCAATACAAGGAAAAGACTGCTAAGACACACGATCAGAAATTGAAGGTTAAGAAAAATTTTAAGTATGGGGATCGTGTGTTGCTTTACAATTCTCGCCTTAAACTTTTCCCAGGAAAATTGCGATCCAAATGGACTGGCCCCTACACCGTCACAAAGGTGTTTTCGTATGGGACAATAGAAATACAAGGGGAAGACGGAAATCCGTTCAAAGTAAACGGGCATAGGCTAAAGGAATACCTTGAAGGAGCTGTTAACGAGGGATACGTGGAGGATCTGAGCCTCCAAAATCCCCCTGAATGAGTTACGGGGGTCGAGTCGAGCTAACGACTCGTTAAATAACCTAAGCGCTTCGCGGGAGGCAACCCGTGTTTTCGCAATTCTTTATTTTAATTTATCGAACGCGTAAACAACAGCTAGAAGCTCCTTCTCGGTGGTGGTATAGTTCTCCTGGGCATCGTCAAGGGTTTTACTCGCGTAGTAAATAGGATGGAATCTTTTGTCCTTACGTTGCCCAAGGACTGCTCCGACAGCATGGTCGCTTGCGTCGCACATCAGCTCAAAGGGTGTAGGTCCGAGATCAAACCACCTACACGATATATGATCTTAAATGAGTGCGGAATCCTCAAATACGATTGATTCAAGAAACAAGTAGATGAAATAGATTCAATCTAAGACAAAGATTGAATCTTGAATGAGAAACACCACTTGGAAGCTGATCGTAAACTAGAAGCACCAAGAAGAAATCGTAAACTTGTAAATTGTATTGAAAGCTTACATGAATCATAAACAAGTGAGGTTTATATACTACCTCATTACAAGAAATCGTAAACCTGGTAGCCCACATGGCCCAATCATAAACATTATCTAAGCTCACTAACTAGTAAATAACAAGCCCAAAACAAAGATAAACTAAGCCCAATACTAATGTTCATGCCTTAAATATATCTAGCCCAACAATCTTCCCCTAGGCATGAACCATTAGTCCACTTACGGCAGCAGCAGATCAAACCTGAAAGAGCTTTGTACGTTGTTGAACCACCATCCGTTCTCTACGATCCGCTTTGCAGTTCCATCAAAGATACCAACCCTTATAGCATTCTCCATGTCATTTTCATCTCCAAGTATGGGTTGGGTGGCTAGGAGCTTGATGTCTCGCTCTCCAAATCTTAGCAAGTCCACCGGATCATAGAATCGGAATTGCCTCATCGGCTTGCAGAGCACCACCACTTCATGAGTTGTCGGATCGTAACACCAGCAATCAAAATTTCTGACCAGTGTGCCATCTTCGATCTCGTCCAACATGTTAATGACTCTTGTACGCTTAGTGGGTGGCCTCCTAGCTTCACCAATGGGCTGCC
>JBCNJP010000027.1:35388225-35467868 GCA_039602395.1 Deinandra increscens subsp. villosa
GCGACTCAACTCACAACTGGTCGAAGGGTTAGGTTGAACAAATGAAGTTGCTTCATGAAAGCGTCGTCTTCCTTTTTTTCTTTTTCTTGCCGTATTGCTTTTTTATTCCCCATCGGCCTCGCCAACACCTCGATTTCCTGCTCCTCCTCCAAGTTGACCGTATCGTTAAGGTCAACATTACACCGTTCTGTTGAAGCCGATCCCATAAGACTATCCATATCGGTGAATGACCGTTTGTTGCCGCTCGTAGTCGATATTTCCATAATCTCATTAAATTTTGGAGATTTTCTCAAAATGTAATAATGCTTGATGAGAGGTGCCGTGTTATGATCGTCACGATAACGGTTGATGGCTAAGTTTAAAACGTCGATATCGCTTGATCCACTTGCACGGTTTCTTTTGAGCTCACAAACAATGCCATGAAGCTTTCCAACTTTCTTTTTCAGGTCGAACCATTTGCTACTAAGCTTATTGTTGTTTCGAAAGAATACATAATGCCCGAGCATTGCTTTCGATTTCTTGATCTCGTGGAAATTTTCACTAACACGAGACCAAAATGCTCCTTTCGTTTGAGCGTTCCCTACAAAAAATAAAATAAAAGATTAGATGAATAAAATATAAGTTAAACTACCTTAAAAAGTTAAAAAAAAGTTAAATTTTATACCATATTTTGGATCTTCAGACGTATCAACATACGCACGAATTAAATCCAATTCTTCCTCCTTGTCCCATTTCTTCTTCCCTTGCAGTTCAAGCGTTCCAACAACTTTCTCTTTGCCCCTACGTCGAGTTTTTTTAGACAATTCGGGGACTTGTGTCTCTGGGATGATTTCCAAGTCATCATCTTCTTCAACGGGTATTTGCGGTTGAACGGGTGTTTGTGGTTGTGATTTTACCCCATTAAGCGTAGTTTTGGTATGAGGGGTTCGGGTTTAGACTTGTGGTGGAACTTGACCAGTACCTACTAACAACGGGTTAGGTTGTCCAGCGAAAGTTGGCATATGCCACGGGTTTTGGTTGTTTGGATCTTGGTTTGGATTCATTGTAGTGGTGTTTAAAAAATAGAGAGTGTAAAGATGTAGAAGAGTAGAAAGAAAAAGAAAGGTGTAAAAAATTTGGGAATAAAATTGGTATTTAAAGGTAAAAAAGGTGAATTATTAAAAAAAAATTTAAAAAGGGCCCAACGGCCACTTTTTTGACCGTTTGCAACGGTCGCAACTAACCAAACCAACAACACAACGCCGTGGACGCCTTCACGCATGCCCATCACGCCACCCGAAACACGAAAGGGGGGCGGTGTTTCACGCCGTGATCCTCCAAAACGCGTGCCCATCACTCATTATACCGGGTGCCCTTACCAACCACTTCACACTAGACTAGACGAGTGATTTATGACTTCATTGTGACTCATTAAGTCAATGTGAACTTCACTTCAATTGGCGGAATTGTTTGACCTGTATCTCCGTGTAACGACATTCGATAATATGCTATCAGGTAAGATTTAAAGAGCTACACCACGAGCAACGGATACTTAGATGAGACCTTTAAGTAGTTAAACTGTCCCAACACGAAATGATGAACGTTATTAACCACTTTCACTTTTCATTTTGAAGTCTTAATCACTTTCATAACTGTACGTAATACCTTAAACAATCTACACTAGCATAAAGACAATTTTAAGTTTGTTCAAGCTGAACTGATATTTAAAAATAAGTAATATTTACATTATATTAAACAGATCGTAATATAAAATATAATATTTATCTTTTTTTTGAACAGCGATTTCCATTAAAAAGACCCCATTAGCAGGAAGCTAAGGGAAGGCAAAAACAAGAAAGGGAAAGGGGACTTACATAGCAAAATTGTCCCACATATCCCAAGTTAGGTTACACCATTTGCCCCTATTCTTAACCCAAAGAAAACTAGAACATTTTATGACTTTGAAAAGAGCGTGAACAGGGATCTTCTTATCTTCAAAGGTAGCCTTGTTCCTAGCTTTCCACAGTACCCAACACGTGGTGAGAATGATCGCATAGAAAACCATCTTTCCTTTTCTATCGAACCGGGAGTCTTCAACAACTTTGAGAATGTCTTCAATGCAGAAAGCGTAGATGGGGGGGACGTTACACCAGGACGAGATCCTGGACCAGATTTCAGCAGCCACCTTGCACCCCATAAGAGCATGGTACGCCTGCTCATCCTCCTCCCTGCATAACGAGCAAGCCATGTCGCTGATCGGAACATTTCTTTTGACCAAGGCATCCTTGGTAGCGATTCTGTCCTTAAGAGCCCGCCAAAAGAAGATGTTGATTTTGTTGGGCACCAATTTGTTCCACGACATGATGATTCCAAGGCTCCGATCAAACCAGTGTAAAAGACGACGGACACTTTTGACGGAGAAGGTGCCAGACGCGTCACCACCCCAACTGATGCGCTGATTGTTTTCCAGAATGAGAGCATCCAGGTCGACGTTGTCCAGTTTGAGGGCCTCCATGTTTTTATAAATGCTGCACCAGACTCCCCCTAGGGTTTTTTTAACAGGGAAACGAGAAGGAGCTCTGTTGGGCTTGTTGTGGATGCTGAAAACCACTCTCCTCCATAGGCTGTTGGGCTCGCTAATG
This sequence comes from Deinandra increscens subsp. villosa, assembly GCA_039602395.1. Classification (NCBI taxonomy): domain Eukaryota; kingdom Viridiplantae; phylum Streptophyta; class Magnoliopsida; order Asterales; family Asteraceae; genus Deinandra; species Deinandra increscens. Next base: position 35,390,847 of record JBCNJP010000027.1, read on the forward strand.
AATCTCCAGGCCCATTTGGCTAGAAGAGTCTTGTTGCTGACAGCGAAGGGAATCAGCCCCAGCCCTCCCTCTTCTATTGGTTTTGCAACGTCACATTTACCAACCCAATGAATACAAGATTTGCCGATGTCGGTTCCTCCCCAAAGAAAACGGTATCTAATGCTCTCGAGTTTTTGAATAACTTTGGCCGGGGCTTTGTAAAGGGAAAAGAAGTATGTTGGAAGGCTTTCGAGAACCGATTTGGCAAGAACGAGTCTCCCGCCAATAGTGAGATTTTTAGCCTTCCAATTAGATAATCTTCTTTCCACAACTTTGATCGGATCATCCCAACACTTAACACGGTTCATGTTAGCACCCACCACAAGGCCTAAATATTTGAATGGGAGGGTACCACTAGCACAATTGAAATCACCGGCCTTGTCTTGGATCGTACTATCATCCACGTTGACTCCAAAAAGGGCGCATTTGTTAAGGTTGATATTAAGACCGGAAGAAAGCCCAAAGACCCTCAAAATACGAATGAGGTTGGCCACATAAGAGTCGGACCATTGACCGATCATGATGGCATCGTCGGCAAAGAGCAAGTGAGAAACGCATGGCCCGTTGTTAGGGGTTGATAAGCCATGGAGAAGACCGATGTTGATGGCTTTGTTGATAATCCAATTGTAAGCCTCCATGACCACGAGAAAAAGAAACGGGGATAAGGGATCCCCTTGACGAACTCCTCTCTCGCATTGGAACTCCCAAGTGGGAGACCCGTTAACAAGGACCGAGGTCCGGGAGGCCGCAAGGCAACCTCTTATCCACCGCCTCCATTTCTCCGGGAAAGCCATTTGCTCGAGGATGGAATCAAGGAACTCCCAATCCACCGAGTCAAAGGCTTTTTCAAAGTCGATTTTGAAGAGGAGAGTCGGTAATTTGTGCTTCTTGACCCAAGAGACAAGTTCATTTGCGATTAGAACCCCGTCGAGAATGCTTCTCCCAGATAAAAACGCCATTTGAGCTTCCGAGATAATCTTGGAAAGAGGGTCCTTGAGGCGGTTGGCTAGCACTTTGGAGATAACTTTGGGGATAGCGCCAACCAAACTAATCGGGCGGAATTCTTTGAGAGTCCTTGGGTCTTGAACTTTGGCGATGAGGTGTATGAAGGCCGCACCACACCCGTTTCCAATAACACCATCCTCGTAGAAGCATTGGAGGATATCCCAGAAATCGTCCTCGAATAAGTCCCAATATTTCTTAAAGAAGGCAAAAGTGAAACCATCCGGGCCCGGGGCTTTGTTACTACCGCAGTCCCAAACCGCTCTTTTAATTTCTTCTTTAATGAAGGTAGCTGTCAAAGCCAAACCGTCTTCAGGGGATAATTGATTGATGCCTGAGCAAAGAATTTTGGGCCTTCTGTCATTAGCTTTTTTGAACTTCTCTTTGAAGAAGTTGAATGTCTCTTTTTTTATTTTACCCGGATTGGAGACCCATTGGTTATTGGTGAGCAGGCCATTAATTCTACTAGCAGAGATGTTAGCTTTCAACATGCCATGGAAGTAGCTAGAGTTGGCATCCCCATCCACAGCCCATTTAATTCTTCCCTTCTGTTTTAAATCTTCAATCCTCTGGTCCTCGATAGACTTTATTTTGAGCATGGCTGCCTCCCAATTAGCTAAGTCAGCGGCAGAGAGGGGGAAGTATGAAGCGATTTCCCCATAAAAGTTGCAAGCTTTAATGGCCTCTTCCTTTTCTTTATTACGTTTTGATTGAGACTCAAGCCTCCAAGCCTTGATTCTGCCTTTGATGAATTTGAGTTTCCGCAGCAACCTACAATCGGGTCTCTCTCCTTCCAGAACAGAGAAGTCACGGGAGCACTGCATCACGGTGTCATGAAAACTTTCCTCGTTGAACCAGCACGAGAATATCTTGAAAGGGGTCGGGCCAAAATCATCCACCGAGAGTTGAAGAAGAATGGGGTTGTGGTCCGATAATTTTCTGGGCAAAATAGTAACAGCGGCGTCCGGCCAATTATCCCGAACCTGCCCACAAACAAGAAAACGATCAATCTTGCTAAAACTCTTACCTTGCCTTTCCATGTAAGTAAATTGCTCCCCCCCGACTTTGTATTCAAAGAGGCCGGCGTCCGAGATGAAGGAGTTGAAATCGGAATATATATTACTCATATATTTCATAACGTGGTTTCAACATAAATTATTCATGTTTGAACAAATATTCCATCAATATCTAATCCTACACCACTAGGTGATGTTTAGTAATATTAGACATGAGTTTTAGTGTCGGTTTAAAATTGAAGTTATTATAGGTCAGACCATATGTACACAACTGAAATGCTATCACAACATTTCTTACGCTCTGCACGTTAATCCAAGCCATATATATAACATGCGAAATAGGGTTCGTATCACATCACATGTTATCATATATCTGTACGAGCCGTATAACAGAAAAAAGGGCCGTACTACAGGTCGTATAACATATTATCATAACACATCATACGAATTATAATATTTTATTTGTGTTGAATGATTTCTCACACTAACCGGTCTATGGTGTATCTTAGAATCGAGAAGAGTACAAACCCTCATGTGTAATATTGCTTATAAAAAAAGTGTATATCACATACTCCATAAATGTTTTAAGGGGATAACTTGAGGGTGGAGCAGGTGGTGAAGATGCACCAAGCCTCACGGAAAATGTGCCTCATCTCATCCGACTTTATGGCTACCTACCCCACATCTCTAGTTTTCTTGTTTTTGCGGCTACTTCAAGTCTTGTTTTTTTTTTTGAACGGCAAGTTTATTAAAAAGAAAACCAAAACCGACCACAGCAAGACGCTATGGCCGGATACAAACAAACCAACTTACATATTGAATTTGACCCACTCATCCCACTCAAGCTTACAAGATAAATCCCTACTTGAGAACCATAAGAAGCACCAAGATTTGATTTCCATAATCACCCGGTGAATTGAAGGGTTAAAATTATTAAAAACGACATTGTTCCTCTCCCTCCAAATGCACCAACACCCCGCGATGAAGATTGACCGAATCACCTCAGCCCTCCCATTGATCGTCCTATCCCCTTTATGCGCCATCAATAAATCTTTGAACGAGAATAAGATTGGCTCCGGAATCTGGCACCACCTGGAAACTAGATGCCATATAACCCCGCAAAAAGAACACCCTGTGAAAAGGTGGTCAACCGTTTCATCACCTTCACCACAGAGAACGCACACCGTCGAAGCGATATGGATATTTCTTCGGGCCAAGTTGTCTTTGGTCGGTAAACGAGCAAGTAAAGCGCGCCAAAAACAAAGGTTAACCTTCACCGGAACAAGTTTAGACCACCTGAAAGTCCAATCAGTCTCCTGCGCTTGAGAATTCCCCAAAAGCTTCCTCATCGATCTGATGGTGAATCTTCCATCCGGATCCTCTGTCCACCGCCATTCCCGTTGATTTGTAACAAGAAGTCCTGCACAGAGACTCCCCCGCCGGCCAACTCCATCACAGACTTAACAATACCCTTCCAAGAACCATTCACGGCAGAATTGAGGGGAACAAAAGCCTCCTGAGAAGAACGCAAATGAATGGCAGCCACCACCCTACGCCATAATCGGTCATTTTCCGTCTTGAAACGCCAAACCCATTTAGCCAAGCAACTTCTATTAAAATTGAATAACGGATCAAGCCCTAACCCTCCTTCATCTTTAGGTTTTAGAACTTGCTCACGGGAAACCCAATGAACCTTGTTCCGATCATCATCACCACCCCATAAGAAACGAAGTCTTAATTTTTCAAGCGTTTCCAAAACTTTTTTAGGAGCCTTAAAAAGCGAGAAATAATAGGTAGGAAGAGAATCAAGAACCGCTTTAATCAAGGTCAATCTCCCACCCATGGAGAGGTTTTTGGCTTTCCACACCGTTAAACTACTTTTGAAAGAGTTGATGACATTGCTCCAATTTTTCACAAGATTCATGTTTGCCCCAACTTTCAATCCCAAGTATTCGAAAGGAAGGTCCGCCATTCTACAACCCATCAACCTAGCCTTGGTTTCAACCTCATTACTTGCCACATTGATCCCAGTGATACTACATTTACTTAGATTCACCCTTAACCCGGAAACTATAAAGAAACCCCATAGAATCCGTCGAAGGTTCACAAAATTCAGCCCCGACCACTCCCCAAGGATCATCACATCGTCGGCAAACATTAGGTGCGAAAGAGTAGGCCCCCCGTTTGGGAGCTTAATACCGTGAAAAATCCCCATGTTCCCCGCTTTTTCCATCACCCAATGAAGCGCCTCCATGGCTATAATAAAGAGAAACGGAGATAGGGGATCTCCTTGACGCACTCCTTTTGAGCAATCAAACTCGTCCGTCGGGGACCCATTGATCAAGACCGAGGTTCGATAAGCTTCAAGCACCCCTCTAACCCATTTCCTCCACACCTCCGGGAAATTCATTTGATGAAGCATGGAATCAATAAAGTCCCATTCAATGGAGTCATAGGCTTTATTGAAGTCTATTTTGAAAAACATTGCTTGATTCTTGGACTTTTTTAACCACGATAAAACTTCGTTTGTGATAAGCGGGCCATCCACAATGTTTCTCCCGGCAACGAAAGCCATTTGATTCTCCGAAATGAGACTCCCGAGCACCTCTTTAATACGATTTGCAAGAACCTTTGACACCACTTTAGAAATACAACCCATAAGGCAAATGGGTCTAAAGTCATTGAAACCTTGGGGGTCATCCGATTTAGGGATAAGACATAGGAACGACGAGAAACACCCTTTGGAAAACTTCCCTTCCCGGTGAAACATTCCAAGAACCTCCATGAAATCATCCTCGAGAATGTCCCAAAAGCGTTTGATAAACCCGAAATTGAAACCATCCGGGCCCGGGGCCTTATCCCCACCACACTCCCAAACGGCACGCTTAATCTCATCCCGGGAAAATGGCATAATAAGATTATTAGCCTCACCAACAGACAACTTTTTAATTCCATGACAAACAAGTTGAGGTAGCACCCTATTACACTTTTCAAATCGTTTTTTGAAGAAGATTACAGCTTGGGATTTGATTGTTTTTGGATCTGACACCCAGTTCCCATTAATAACCAGCCCATTTAAACGATTCCGGGCCAGACGAGCTTTCATTAAGCCATGAAAAAATCCTGTATTTTCATCCCCTTGCCGAACCCATCGAACACGGGCTTTTTGGGCCAAATCCCGTTGGTGCTCATGCTCCAAACAGGCCAGGTCCGATTTTGCTTTGGCCCAGCCATCCAGTTCGATATTAGACAGTTTCCTGACTTCCGATTCCGAGTCCCATTTACAGCATTCCTCCACCAAAGCCTGTCGCACCTTACCTTCCTCAATTTTCCTTTTCCTATTCCAATCTTTAATAGCCGATTTGATGGCCTTGAGTTTCTCAGCCAACCTTTTATCCGGCTTACCTCTGAAGACTGTCTCAGTAGCAGCCCTGTACACCACCTCCCTAAAAGAAGGGTGATCGAACCAAGAATTAAACACACGAAACGGGATGGCCCCAAAATCTTCCACCGAGCATTTAAGAAGTAAAGGATTGTGGTCCGACCACAAACGGGGAAGGGCTCTAAGAGTCGCCTCCGGCCAACGATTAAGAAACTCGCCACAGACCAAGATCCTATCAATTTTGCTGAAATTTTTTCCTTGCCCATAAGAAAATGTGAAACGAGATCCCCCCATCCGATATTCAGAAAGCCCGGCGTTGCTAATAAAATCGTTAAAATTATTCGCCCCGCTAGCATTGAACGCAGAAAACAGTCTATCATCCGACACCCGGACTTCATTAAAGTCACCAGCCACCATCCACATTCCCGACCGACTGGACATAAGATTCAAAATCGAGTTCCATAGGTTTCGTTTGGCCAAGGGGGATTGGGGAGCATACACATTAACAATATTAATTTCAATCTGCTCCCCCACCAAGAACCCATAAACACATAGAAAATTAGGGTTCTTGATTGTACCTTTGCAGTCAAAATTGCCTGGATTCCACATCGACACCAGCCTGCCGGACTGACCACAGGAAGGAACACATTCCCATTCACACGGCATATATCCCCAGATACCTCTGACCGGCATTCGAAGAGGATTATCCACCTTACTTTCCTGGATGCAAAAGAAATCGAACCGGAACGACCGCTTCATTTGGGCAATCCAATCCACTTTGATTCTCCCGAGCCCTCGACTATTAATACACATGAAATCCATTAGACAACGATCTGAGCACCGGTCCCCCTAATGACCTCTGCGATGAGGTCCTCACACCCTTCGAGATTCATCCCGATACAAGCCCCCACATCGATGGTACTCGTCACTTCCCCCTCTAATTCCTTCTCCTTATCTCCACCCGTAGCCGCCGAAGACCTAGAATTAGCGACCCTTCCTTTGGCAATCGTTCTCCAGAGCAGTCTTCTACCCCCACCTCCATGGACCGAACCTCCTTTCTTTCCTTTCGAAAGAACCCTAGGAACAGGACAAAACTCCCTTCCCCTCGAAGAGTTCTCCGAGTTACTAAAATAATTTTTATTAAGATCGGGTATCGGATCCCCATTATCCAGATCCACATTATTCTCCCAATTCCCTTCTTTAAGTCCAGGCCCATCATCCATGCTCCGGCCCATTCTTTCATTTAAGTTCACCTCAACATCCGTGCTCCGGCCCATCCTTTCATTTAAGCCCACCTCCTCCATATCAATTCCTTGTGGGCCCACATGATCCGAAACATGTTCTACCCCTCTCTCCTCCGACACTCCAGCCGCCATAACATTCTCGGAAGGTGCGCAGTCCCCACTCTCTTTTTCCCCCACACAATCAGCATCGATAAAGCTGCCGCCCCCCAGCCCGTCCAAGAACGGCAACTCCTCGTCTCCCCAATCCTCGCCCATCTCCGAATCATCCCAACCGTCACCTCCATCATCCTCCTCCTCCCTTCCATTTTCCGGTGACTGAGTGTTTTCCGGCATGTCAAATTCCGAGGAAAATTGTTCCTCCTCCTCGAAACGTGGAAGCCAAACATCCAAATCCTCCTTAACCATAACCGTAAATGCAGAACCTTTCCATGAGATCACCACAGACTCATCAATCGATTTCCAGGATTCCGACAGGACATGTACCGAACCCCCGGCACCATCATCCGTTAACCACGATGATTGAGACGGCCATATAATCCTTCCAAAACCGGAGGCAATTTTGTTATACGTAGCATCGTCTCTCAGGTGAAGGGGAACCCCTAAAATTTTCAAACCGACAATTCGCAGCCGCGGACAAGATTGGCCTTCCCATAAATCCAACGAGACGAAGTACTTTTTCCATCCTAGTTCCGAGTTAACCCTGAATTCCTCAGCCTCCGACGCCTGGTTGAAGACCAGTAAAGCATGAAGCCCTCCGACATACACCACATCAAAGTCGACACCCCTGCCTTCGGTTTTTAGTAACTTTCTACTGCATAAACTTGCCCCGTCAATGGCTTCCCCTAAAAGAGATCGACCATAGAACGAGGCTGGATAATCCCCACATTCCTCCGGGATCTCAAACGTTTTCCACTTAGGAATGACAGGTTCCACATTCTTAATCGGATTAGCCGGTTGCATGGGAGTTTCAGCCTGCCTGAGGTTAACCCCAGAAACAGCTTCCTTAAAGGATTTCTCCCCCACCTTGGTCGCTCACCCATTCTTTTCCGTCGCACCGTTCTCCACCCATCGTCTTCACCATCCCTCCCCCACTCTCTCGCCATTACCAGGACACCGAGAATGCACACAATAGAGAACCGAAAGAGAAGGCGACCTGCTACAGCTGTGATTGATATGGCCGCTAACAACACTCGTACCTCCCAATGTCTCAGCCGGATCGAACACAATGTCAATCCTACGATTAAAGGGACGGTGACAGGGTCGCTAGGTGCTAATCGCACACAGATAACAGGACAAGACAGTCACCGGAAAATAAAGCATAATTCTCCTCAACAGTTAATAGAACAGTTACATATAATCATTTGTTACGTAAACTAAATAGATTGTTCAGATGTTGCTATGAGCATTTTACTTCAAGTCTTGTTATGTGTTTGATTAGTTTAGGCTTCAATTTTCTTGCTTTTCTACCTCCTTGTAGTTAAGCTACTCTTAGGATAGTTTTTGTGAAAATGAAAGGACAATTTTTCTATTGGTTTAGACTTCATTATTGAAACCATCACCCCTCTCTGTGATCTTAAATTAGTGATTCTCAAACTATGGGTTAAGAGCCCTGTTTTTTCTAATGACATTGGGGTGATACCTTTTTAACCGTTAAAAAACATACATCCGTTAAATGACGTGTCGATAAGGTTCGCTGTCCTCTCATCAGTCATCACTGTTGAGAAGTCCGTATACAAGACAAAAGCCACGAGGAAGTGGAAGTGGGTTGAACCCGAATGAATTGGCTCAATCTGGCCTGAGTTTGCAGACTGTCGGCTAGCTTAGCCGTCCATCGGATCCTATTACATACATACCCGTACCCATACCCATGGCCACCAAACTCTCCATTGCCACATTAACAACCACCAAACGCCTCTTCTTCTCCACTCCCCCAATCACTTCTTTCAAAATCCGCCCCCTTTCCACAACCGCCACCATGTCCGCCGCCACCCCTCACCCTTCCCTCCACGTCAGCGGCGGAGCCCTCGATTCCTTCCTCCCAGCTTTCACCACTCTAAACCGCCCCTACGACTCCTATCCCCTCGTCGGCTCCAACACCCACCTCGAAACTATCTTCGCCTATTTCTTCCGATCGACCCCTGACGTCAGGTTTCGACGTCAGTGTCTCCGGACCAAAGACAACGGTACCGTCTCCATCGACTGGGTCGCCGGCGACCACCGCAACTTGTCCCCCAATTCCCCCACCCTCATTTTGCTGGTATAATATATCTATAAATATGAACTCCCCCTATCCGGATCCTTTACAGATTAAATTGTTATTATAGAATTTTGTCATCTGATTTAATTGCAGCCGGGGTTGACCGGGGGAAGTGGGGATTCATACGTGCGGCATATGGTGGTGAGAGCAAGGAAGAAGGGGTGGCGCGTGGTGGTTTTCAACAGCCGTGGTTGTGGTCATGGCCCTGTCACCACACCTCAGGTAGGTATTATATGTATATCAATCAATAGTTCCATACAAAATCTGCAACAAACAAAAAGATCATATGATTAATTTATATATAAAAAATCTCTCACAGTTTTACTCGGCATCGTTTTTGGGAGATATTAGTGAAGTAGTTGAGCATGTTTCATGTCGTTATCCAGATGCAAATTTGTATGCTGCTGGTTGGTCTCTTGGAGCCAACATTCTTGTTAGGTATCTAGCTCAGGTAATAATAATGAATGCATCCATCATCTTCTCTGCTATGAACCGTACGGTAAAATATCAATGATTCAATGTCATTGCAGGAATCCGCCAGTTGCCGCCTTTCTGGTGCTGTTTCATTGTGTAATCCTTTCAATTTGGTAGTTGCTGATGAGGACTTTCGTAAGGGATTTAACATAGTTTATGATAAATCACTTTCGTCTTCCCTGCGCAGAATCTTCAAAAAGTAGGTTTTTGCAGTTAAATGGGTCAATTTCATACATGATGTTTGTATTCGTTCTTGAAGATTAGTAGTCTTTTTGTATGTTAACATGTATATTTATTCGTGTCAAAGATATTAACCCTAAACCGAACAAAACACACTGAAATCCCAACATGATCTGTTTAACTTGTTTATCTAAACAAGTCAAAGAGGCTGCTGACATGTTGGCAAAGTCTTAAACAAACTGTAAATCAAGTTGTAAACTTGCTACACGTGTTGGTGAGCTGTAATAAATGTGTTAAACAGGTCGTGAACTGGTTTTCGGGTTGAACTGTTTAATTAAATGTGTTTATGGGTCGATCTCTTTATTTAAATGGGCTAAACAGCTCAAGTGCTCAACTATTACTATGCTTTTTATTTGCAGGCATGCTCTTCTATTTGAAGAAATTGGTGATGAATATAATATTCCAGCAGCTGCGAACTGTAAATCCGTTAGGGAATTTGATGACGCTTTGACTCGCGGTACACATTTTTCTACTCTTTGAACTAGATGATTATGCAATCGCGCTTTCTTACAGAAATATTTGCATAATTTGCAGTCTCATTTGGTTTTAAGTCAGTGGATGAATACTACTCTAAGTCAAGCAGCTCAGATTCTATACAGCATGTGTGCAAGCCTTTACTTTGCATCCAGGTACACTAACTGCAGAAAAATAAGTATGAACTCGCCCAATGCGGTGACCCACCAATTCATTAAGTTAAAAGTTTATTAATTTACAGGCTGCAAATGATCCTATTGCTCCTGCTCGAGGAATCCCTCGAGAAGCTATCAAGGTATGTTTCAGACTTGAATAAAAACATAATTCAGAAATGAAAGAGAAAAAGAAATTAAGATTTTGTTGGTTTTTGTTGGTTCAGGCGAATTCAAATTGTATGCTGATAGTTACACCTGAAGGTGGGCACTTAGGGTGGGTTGGAGGTGATGAAGCTCCCTTTGGATGTCCTTGGACTGACCCTGTGGTGATGGATTTTCTTGAATATTTAGAAAAATCACAATCAGTCTCTGATTTAAAATCAAAGGAAAATGCCCGCACGTATTAAAGATGGCATTCTTCAATAGGATCATGAAATTGATGATTCGATGACACGGCCTTTGTTAAGTAAGTCGCGTTCCTTGTTATAACATTCTTAAATAAATGAAATATTTTTGAAAAATTAGCCTTTTTTATGTTCACATAGGAAATAATTATTTCAGTAGGTTTTCTTTCTTTCTTCTTCTTCTCAATATGCATAAGAAAGCTGCTAGCTTATATTTTATGATACAATTTATCCTCATATATGTGATTGTGTGATTGTGTTGGTTGGATATTTTTTTCTAAATTTGGTAGTAATGTCATGGTGCAAAGTTATAATCAAAATGTTGTGTAAATTTCTGAAGTAAAAGAACAAAGAATACTAACATGGTATTTTTTTTTCTGTTGCAACTTACTATATGCTATAGGGTGAGCTGGATCGGTCGATCAATATATGTTTTTATCGGTTTCTTTTATGTCTCAGTTTTTAGACCCCTGATTGATTATTTTTCCAGGGCAGTTTATAGAAATGCATAAACGCGGAAAACAGTTTTAAAATACAATCATTCGTCTCTATTTTTTTAGAATTTGGTATCATTAGAATCCTCCAATAGAATCGATATTGCGATCTAAGCTTTCTCATGCTATGGAATACACCCCCCCCCCCCCCCCCCCCCCAATGGCGTGAGAGGGTGGAGTGAGTTTGCTCAGTTTGCTCACAGAAGAGAGAGACTTTTATATTTTTCACACAATCAAATGATCCCAACACATACATGGGGCGGCTTCTAAGCCACGGTTTGGGAGGCCTTTAAGCGGCTACCACCGTTATTCCCTCCAAACGTTCGTTCTGGTTCATTCAGCTGGTTTCAACCCCCTTGATCGGTCAGACGTTTTCGGCAAACCAAACACCTCTGAACCAGCCATTCGTCTGGATTGTGAATGCTCTAAATTAGGGAAACATCTAGTTGTCAAGGTATTTGCTTCGGTTGAAACTTGAACTCAACCTTATCTTATTAAATATGAAACTATAGTTGATTTTGTAATTTATCTAAAATTAATAACATATAAAAAGTTATTTAAAAATAAAATTTCATAAACCAACAATATTTTCCATTTTAGCAACCACTTGAATTTGTCCAATTATGTTTATGTGAGACCATAGAGGTAATAATCTTCTAACAAGATTTGAAATAGACTTTGAAATATAACATGAAAAAAACATGTTTTGAGTTGACATGTTTACCTGTTTAAAAATTAATTGTATCTAGGTTGACCTATTTAATTAAACGGGTTGGTAACATATTTAAATTGTATAGTTAAACAAATCAACCACTAACTAATTTCGAATTTGTTTAACCCATTTTTAACGAACTATCAACTTTATTAACACATTTGTAATTTGATTATTACCTTTCGGCCTCTTTAGATAAACACTAAGAGTGGTTCATTAACTCAGGGAGATGTTCCAATGAGAAGTTAGGTTTGGGTAAGAAGGATAAGAAGGAATTATAGCCATTGGATCTTGATCCAATAAAAAATAAAGAAGGAATCATAGCCATTAGATCTTCAGCCTCTTTGTTGACTTTTTACCCACTTCTCCAACTTTTTTAAAACCTTCATGACTTTCACATACGACATTATTTTTTTTTAAATTTACACCATAAAAATGAGCATTTTTTTTATCTTTAAAAACGCGTATAGTGTTGCTATATAATTTTTTTTTTAAAATTTCTCTTTCGTTTTTTGACACAATGTTCAGCTCATTATGTCATTGTGTCAAAATGTTCAGATCATTGTGTCATTGTGTCAGAATATATATTGTTGCTATGTATAAAATTACATACTCTTTCGGTTTTTGACACCATATGACACAATGATCTGAACATTTTGACACAAGCAGACATAATGATCTGAATATTTTTGACACAATATGACACAATGATCTGAACATTTTGACATAATCGTCGGTTGATTAGGGTAAAATTGTATCCCTTCGGAACCGTACAGGCGCATTTTGACGCATACGGTTCAAAAAAAATTGTTTATATATAACAACACTGTACGCGTTTTAAAGATAAAAAATGCTCGTTTTATGGTGTAATTTTTAAAAAAAAAATAATGTCGTATGTAAGAGTTATGAATGTTTAAAAACGGGAGGAATTTGATAAAAAGTCAAAAAATGTTCTTCCATCTATTGTTTTCTTTATTTTTGCTCTCTAATTCTACAAGGGAAAATTTTGAGCCATATATCTTCATTTAATTGAAAATCTAATTACTATGATTATTTCTTATCCTTCTTATCTAAACTAAACTTCTCATAATAACCTTTCCCCATTAACTCATTGTAAAAAAAACTAATTTCACGCACATGTGAACGAACCACTAACATCTATTGTAATCTATTGGGAGCTTAATAAAGATAGGTGAAATCTTAACTATTGGGTTGGGTTGGGACGTTGGGTTAGGCTATGTGTAGTGGGGCGTTATGTGAGAAAATTTGTAACATGCGCCCCCCCCCCCCCCCCCCCCAATAACGTCCCTCTCCACCCCGGGGCCGCCATGTTAGTTTTTGGTGTGGTTGGCGTTAAGTTGATGGCGCCGGGAGAGGAGAATTGGTTTACATTTTTCGACCGTTCAACGGTCAATTGCATTTAATTTTTTTAAACCATTTTTTACACTATAAATACCCACTTTCAACCATTTTCTTAAACACACTACTCACATATTCTCCTACTTTTATAAAAAAAAACCTCTCTACAAATATGGCCTTTAGATGTTTTTTTTTAAGAATCTAGATTTGTTTTTTTAACTTTTCATGTTTTTTTTTTATTTTTTATGAATGTTGTAGGTTTGTTTTTTTTTTTAAATCTTCTAGTTTTTATGTCTTGTTTTTTTTAATGAATATTTTAGTTTTTAATAAGTTTAATATTAAATTATATTTTAAATTGATTAAATAATTAATTAAGTAATCATTACATGAGGGTTATATATAGAGCCCCACTACACCACTTTTGACATGGAGCCCCTCATGATGATGTGAACGCCACATTACACATAATACTTACAAGGGTTCCATCCACTATACATAGCCTTAGGCGTTTGAAAGAATCAATGTTGAAAAAATCAATGTTAACCGTCACTTGTAGAGTTAAAGTACAAGTATTTGAGTATAAAACTATAAATCATCGATAGGAAAAATTTGTAATCATTAAAATATCTAAAACGTGATTTATTATCATTATTGTTTTTTCTTTTCTGATATTTTGCCACATGTTACTTTGAAGAGGCCACTAAGAATTTTCAAACACACTCGTTTAAAACATCTTATGTTACGCCCACGTGATAGGACCACTATCATCTCATCTCACTCACTCATTCCTACTTCCAAGATTTAATAGACACCAGATGTCCAGATCTCCCGCAATCCGTGAATAAGAATAATGGCGATACAAGCTCCACCCCATCTCACCCACTCACCGCTCGCCAATCCCCCAACTCTAATCACCCAATCCCGCCTAAGAGCGGGTCCCGCCATGGCCACCCCCGTCACCGGAGGCGCAACCACCTCCGACGGCCACCACCCGTCGCTGGAAGTCTTGGGCGGAGCTCGCGACCTGTTCGGCCCAGTTATCAAGACTCATCTGGACCGTCCGTACAACCACTTCCCAGTCTTCGGTTCTAACCGCCACATCGAGACCATATTCGCCGCGTTCTTTCGAAACATACCCGATGTGAAGTTGAAGCGGGAGTGTCTCCGGACAGAAGACGACGGAACCGTCACCCTCGATTGGGTCTCCGGCGACGCCGGCTCCCTGCCCGGAAACTCCCCTATTTTACTATTACTTGTCAGTACCCATTATATGAATTTTAAAGTTTGGTTGCATACCCACCTACCGTTATTAATGGATAGAATTTGCAGCCTGGTTTATCGGGAGGAAGTGATGATTCATATGTGAGGCATATGTTGGTGAGGGCAAGAAACAAAGGGTGGCGCGTGGTGGTGTTCAATAGCCGTGGCTGTGCTGACAGCCCTGTTACCACACCTCAGGTTCCAATTCCAATTCCAATTCCAATTACTGCAAATTAACTCTCATCTTTAAAATTTGCTGCCTTGTTTTTCCTGATCTATGTGTGTATATATATGCATCAGATGTATTCAGCCTCATTTCTAGGAGATCTTGATGCAGTAGTCAATCATGTTGGTAGCAGGTATCCCAAAGCCAATCTATATGGTGTTGGGTGGTCCATGGGAGCCAACATTCTTGTTCAGTATTTAGGAAAGGTAAGAAAGCATGCTACTTTTTCTGTCTTTTTCCAATTTCAAAGGGTGTGATTTTGAGTTCTTGTAGGAGGCGGGTGCTCGCAGATTGTCTGGGGCGGTTTCTATGTGCAATCCTTTCGATTTGGTTATGTCGGATGAGGATTTGTGCAAGGGGTTTAACAGAATATATAACAGCTCTCTTGCCAAGGCTTTGAGTGGGATATTAAAAAAGTACTTCTAATCATCTCCCCTGTATTGATTATTTGATTGTTTTTAGAATGAATACCTGTTAATTTGGAGGTGTTTGAGGTTTTAAGATGAGATTGCTCTTTTGCAGGCATCTTATGTTGTTTGAAGATATTGGAGGCGATTACAATATCCCGTTAGCTGCTAATGCGCAAACTATCCGGGACTATGATGAAGGATTGACCCGAGTTTCCTTTGGTTTCAAGTCAGTCGACGAGTACTTGCAGAATTCATGCAGCGCAAATTACATAAAATATGTTCGAACGCCTTTGCTTTGCATCCAGGCACTATTTCTTTACCTGAATCCTCTTAAAAATCTTTGCTTTATAAAAAAATATATATGATCTTTGGTCATATCTTGTAAATGGGTATAAAGATTTCTTGAAATGTACTTGTTTGGTTGATTTACAGGCGAAAAATGATCCGATTGCACCTGATAGAGCTATACCGCGTGAAGATATCAAGGTATGTAGCACAATAATGTGACAAAAAATGCTGTGCATATCGTCGGTTAATTAACAATCTTTTTTGTATCTTTGTTTAGGAGAACCCAAATTGTTTACTGATAGTTACACCAAAAGGCGGTCATTTAGGGTGGGTTGCCGGTGAGAATGCTCCCCAAGGGTGCCCATGGACAGATCCTATGGTCATGGATTTCCTCCAGCATCTTGAAAATGAAAAATCAGGCGCACTTCAAGGTTCCAGCAACTTGCTGCAGGCTGTAGAGGCACAATCTTGATTCATTGGTAGTCATTTGTACTTAAGTTGGCTTAGTTATTCATTTTATGGTAATATAGTTGAATTATAATATGATACAACAGTCTGTAATTAACATCTAATCTTTTTCATGTCTGTTAATCCCTGCGTTGACCTCGACCTTAGACGTTAGCTAATCTACAATCTTTTTATTGTTATGAAGTCAAGGTTATATGTTTGTCCAATATATGGCTCTGGTCTGCAAGGTTAATCATGTGAGGTACCGAAGGGTTTGTGGTTCATTGGTATTTGGTGGTCTGGTGTCCTCCCGCATAAGTGTGTAGATTCTAAGAGTAATATTAGACGGGTGTGACCACGTCTAATGAAAAGACACGACATGACGGATTGATATGATTGTTGCATGTGTGTTAGCAAGGTAATTAGGCTCCAAATGTTATTTTGAGCTATCAATAGAGTGATGCACCATAATATGCATGTGTTTACAATGTTAGAGTCTATCCAAGAATATAAAGTAAACTACTGTTTTTGTTCCTGAGATTTGAAATCAGTTGTAGTCCAATACTTTAAAAATTACGAGTTCAGTCCAATAATTTCAGTTCTTATCTTGGTTTAAGTCCAATTCATTAGCACCCATCTATTTTTCTTTTTGTTAAGCCTATACAAAAAAGCTAAATTACCCTTACTATTAAATGAACATTAAAGTAAATAGAAAATAAAATAGATCAGTCACAAATCACCATATTAATAAGCTTTGCGCTCTTTCTCTAATCAATCTAACTCAACCCTATCTTCTTCCATACTTCCTATGTTTGATCTCCCACTAACATTTCGACCACTACCACTATCTTGGGATTCTTTAAAAGTTAAATGTCAAAACTGGGTATAACTACAAAAACAATATATGGAAATACTATGATCCACATTTTGCAAATTTTCATTTGGGTGGATGACCCAAAAAGTTTGAAACCCATATTAGGTTATGGATGAAAAAGGCTAACACAATTCAATCAATCAACATGGTCAACACTACTTTGACTGTTTCTGGATAATGTTCACTTGTCTTGAATGTGATGATCATAATGAAGAAAACGAAGATGGAGAAGATTTCATACTGAATTTTCTTCTCTTATGTCTTGAACCTGATGATGGTAAAGAAGTTTTCAATTGGATTCATTCACTTCTGTCACACCCCAACTGACGGCGGAATTTATCGGGGCGCAATGATTGTCCAGATGCACATGACAACTAAATTAAGTTGTAATACTCAAACATGCCATTTTTCATTAATCAATTAAAGATATTGTACAAGAATATTAAACATGCAATAATACATAATAAACTTATTTAAAGTCCTTAATCTAGGTCCAGCAATCCTAGCGTGATCATATCAAAGCTCTAGCATAAATTCCTGCAACATGTATAAAATCAAGTGTCAACTACAAAAGTAGTTGGTGGGTAAACGTAAGTTTCTAAAAACATATTTTTTTTATGTTCCTTAATGTTTTATAAGGTTAATATGAGTTTCTTGTAAAATATTAGAGGCTATCGAGTTAAAACGAGATCAAACAAATAAAAAGTTACGTTTTCACGCAAATCAGTAATAACCGAGGGTCTCGTAAATTCCAATTTTTTTTCCCAAAGTTTGAAATCATTAAAAATCTATTTTAGAAAGATTTGGGGCATAAAATAAAAATTTATGAAAGTTCAGGGGTTAAAATGGATAAAACTGAACTATAGGGGCTGAAATTGTAAAATGGTCAAACCTGGTCAAAAAGTAGGTGTCGCGGACCGGCGAGATCTGGTCCAAAGTTTTAGCGGTCGGCGACCAGCTCCAGTGGACAGAATCAAGTTTTGGTTCCATTTCATCCACGTCTCCCTTACTTGCAGCCCAATTTTCCGTGAATTCGTGTCGTTTTTAGATGGCTAGTCACCATATCAACGTGTAGCCCTCTCCTGCGCACCCAAACACTATATATATACACCGAATTCGTTCAAAACTAAGTACCAATTCACGAAATTCCTCTCTAAAAACCCTAAAACGCATCAGCAACTTCCTCTCTCAAATTCGATCAATCCAGGAGGCTTATGAAGCTGAATTTCTGCAGTACACCGTTATTAGGATAATCCTTAGATTGTTATCTCTCGCGATTGGTTATATCTCTCGTTTCCGATCTACTTATCAGGTGAGTATTCACTACATTCCCCTCTCTTTTAAAATGGAATATGACTATTCAATTCGTATTATCATTACTAATGGTGATTCATTTGAATGATAATCCGACTTGTGAGAAATCATACCTCCATATCTCTTAACCTTTTTGAGGTGTAACATGTATCTTTATTCAAAATCATTTCTCTAAACATTATGCGATTATGTGTTGATTGAATGAATACTATGTGGAATTGTTTATTGGGAATCTCTACATGCTAAGGCCGACAATCTACCTCTGGATGTGGAAACAATGCTATTGTATGTGCCAATCTACCTCTATGTGATGAAACTATGTTATCCATTGTGATTGAAGGTTTGTTATTTGAATGACTGTATATCTGAATGTATCTCTTACCACATATATCGCATGTACTAAAATATGTTTTATAAACTTGTGTTTACTCACCAACTACTTTTGTAGTTGACACTTGATTTTATACATGTTGCAGGAATTTATGCTAGAGCTTTGATATGATCACGCTAGGATTGCTGGACCTAGATTAAGGACTTTAAATAAGTTTATTATGTAGTATTGCATGTTTAATATTCTTGTACAATATCTTTAATTGATTAATGAATAATGGCATGTTTAAGTATTACAACTTATTTAGTTGTCATGTGCATCTGGACAATCATTACGCCCCGACAAATTCCGCCGTTGGTTGGGGTGTGACAGGTTTGTCTTTACTAGATTTCATACTGAGTTTTGTTCCCTTGTGTCATGGATTCGATTTTGGGTCCATGTAAAAACGACTTAGAAACAAAGCTCTAGACCTCTATTTTCCCACACCCATAGATTGATTTCCCCCGAAACAAACAAAGAACACCCAACTTTAACTGGGATTTTGTAATTATCTTTGTATTTTATGTTTATTTAATAACAATAGTAATTTGCTCATTTATAAACAGTTAACAATAAAATTGGATGAGTTAGTAGGATGGACCATAATGGAGATAAAATAAACTATTAAACTGAACTCGTAATTTTTAGAGTATTACACTAAAACCAAGATTTAAACAAAACCCCATAATACATGCAGTTTCCATCCTCTACATTTTTTAAACATGATAAGAACTCCCTCCCTCCCTCTCCTCCCTCCCTCCCTCTCTCTCTCTTTTAATTCAAATGCCCTTGGATTAACCCAAGGTACTCATATTTCATTAATATATCTTTTTTAACAATAAATTTTCTAAAATACCACTAATTTTACACTTACAAAGAATTAAACCCTCATCACTTTATTTTATATAGGAACAATCACCATACTATTAGGCTATATATAAGACCATGGACACATATATATCTAGTCAGAAAACCCACATTACTCTTTGTTTTGAACAAGTGGGTCGACCCGCGCTTCGCCGCGGAGTCGGACCGTTTTAGAAAATCGGTTAGCCAACCTATGAGAATATTAAAAAAGGGTCTATCTCATATTAGTGTTTAGATACAACATGTAAACACATCAACCATTCACTAATACATCTGCAAATACAAAAATGTGCATACCTACTTCGATTGAAGAATGAGAATAAAAAGAAATGCCTTTAGCCCCATTATTCTCTTCCAATTTAGCAGTGCTTCCATAGACGAACAGTAAGTTGGTTCCAATTTGCATGAAAAGCCTTTAGATACAAAATGTTTTCTTTAGCAGCCGCGGCGAAATGACCCTACAAAAGAGCAACAAAGACACACGCATATGGGTATAAGTAAAAGTGTAAAAAAATGGAAATAAATAAAAGACTTCAAACAGCCAACACAAATAAGGTGAAAATAAAAATCTATATATGAAGGCTGGTGTGGAGCAAGTAACTAAACACATTCTGATTTCAAAAGAACCTTCAAAAACCTGCAACAATGCAATAGACAACGTTAGGTGTATGTAGACTAAGCCAAATGATAACAAAATTTGATTCCAAATAATTTGTTTTCACACCAGTTCAAAAGGGATTAAGGGATGTCTCTCTCGATAGAACATTTGCTTACCTAAGGTGACTTGACTTAACACGGTTCATACTCTCATTGATGTAGCCAAAAACCTGCAAACAAAATCATTGTTTAGATGATGTCTTTGATTTTCTAAAGGATTTATTAGTAACATTCTTGTTTGATCATTTTTTAACAATTACAAAACTTAATATTACGAAATAAACAATAAAGGAAAGCAACCCTTCAACTTAATAATATAAAGTGTTTCTCTCAATTTTATGTCTGATAGGTTTCATTTTATGTTGTGTAAATAAGCTAAAATAAGAAGAGATGTAACCCTGGCCTAGCTTCATCCCCTAAATAACTTCCGGTTCCATATCTAAAGTATTACCATCCTGCAGGATTATTAAATTAATTAGTTTTTTATTAGAAAAATAAGTGGTAGATAAAACATGACCAGAGTATGAGGTTATCTATGTTCTTACAGGAACTGTAATAATTCCTTCTTTTCCAACTTTCTCCATAGCCCATGCTATCATCAGTTCACCAATCTCATGTTCTCCATTAGCAGAGATAGTTGCTACCTAAATCAAATAAGTATCCATACAAAAATTCAAATATGAGAAAAAACATTAAATAAAGTGATTCCCAGTTAGCCAATTTCATATAGCTGTTTGAACTTTACGAAGTGGAGACTGTATTTGCATGTTGAATTCTTCGGTCGACCGGACTTTCTAACTGTACGAAAGATGCTAAAAGAGTGACCTATCTTTTTTTTTTGTCTTCTCAACAGAAAGGAAAATGCTAAAAGAATACTACTAAAAAATTTTGTACCTCTTTTATTCTTTTTGAACCATTTTATTCTTGCTCTTGTTGCACTAAATATTGTATTTTCGTCATCCAGTAATCTACCTATATATTAAACAAAACATATAATGTTGATTTGGCACCTTATAAGGTTGTCCACATCATCAATTGATGAGGTGGCATCCTCTCATTTTAAAAAATCCTATGTGTAATTTTCTTAATTTTTTAAGTTTTTTAAATAAAACTTAATTTCCGGAATTATTTCCATAAATTCAAAACTTTCCTTTATTCTGAAATTTAAATTAAATTGATTGATTTATTCATTAAATTAAAATATGACCTTCCATAATTTTTACACCTTAATCTCCTATATATACATTCTACATCTTCACTCATTTCATTCATCATTTTATCAATTCACCAATCTTCTTTGTTCAATTTGTCTTTTCTTTCGATTAAGTTACAATTGAAAATGTATGTTTTATATTATTTTGAATAATATTAATTGCTTTTGATTACTAATTTAAAATTCTGTATATTATCAATTTCAGATTCAACATTGTTCATATCTTTATATTAATAAATACATGAATGCTACGGATTTTTTTTTGTTTCATTGTTACCCGGCTACCTTTTTGTCCGGTTTCTAAATTTTCATGTTTTGTTTGATAAACAACTATGGATAACAAAGAAAATAAAGGAAAAAGGAAAATTCGCATGGAACAATCAACACAGAGAAAAACACATGGGATTATGCAAATTTTCTTTTCTTCACAAGTGAACATAAACAATTATGTTTCTCCTTTGTCTTACATCTCAGAGAGTAGAATTTATTATTTAAACATTTCCAGACAACACATGAAACATCTGTTAGATATAAAAAGAGGAAGAAAATTTCAACAATTATCAACACCTGGATGTTCTTTATGTTCAGCAAGTAGTACTTATAGACCTCATATTAGTGACATAACAAATGGTACGAGCTTTCGTTTAAGAACTATCTCAATTTATTATATTATCAACATTTTTTTAAATATATTTATTAATTATTTGTTTTTTATTTTCAGTTAGCACAGATAGTTATTCAAATTATGCTAGATAAAACAGAGAGAGAAGAAAAATGTTAATGGTCGATCGGAGACATGAAAATTTTCAAGTCTATGAGAATTCATCTAAGTCCTTAGAAGCTAATAAAGCAACTTCTTCAGTTGCTTTATCTGACAGATAAAACCGTAAGAGCACTCTATTTTAAATAATACTAATATATATGAACGATTATCAATATTTGTAATGTTTTCTTTAATTTGATGTGTTTTTTCTATAGGTTGTACTACTTCTCCGGTTTCTTTTACCGGTGGTCCTACACCTACCTATAGATCTCCACTTAGTAACATATCAAATTGTATGGTTTTAATTTCTAATTTACGTTGTAAGTAATTATACTAAATATTCATATATATTTACATCTTTCAGTTGTTTAAGAACATTTAACGTGTTTGTTTTATATTTAGGTGCACTTTCATCGCGGAATAATTTTGTCGTTTCAGGGATAACTGCTTCTACATATCTTCTCACTCCTTTATCAAGCGGGATGAATAATAATGAAGTTATTGGTAAAAGTACTTATAATTAAATAAAGTTACATCGTGTTTTTTTTAACTTATAATATTGTGTTAATTTTGTTGAATGCAATTTAAAGGTGATTCTGCAAATGCTTCGAAGGAAAATAGATTCAAAAGAAAGTTGGCACTGGCAGAAAAGAAGAATAAGAGGTTGCAACTATCTTCAAATATGTCGTCCGCTTCACAAGTCCTTAACCCTCCCCCTACCGTTTTATTAAACGACAATTCAAATGGTATCATTAATTTCGATCATCTACTATTACATATAAATTGCAATTTAGCTTTGATAAATTAGTTTTATTTTTAAATTATTAATGTATTTATATTATCTTTTAGCTACATCTTCTTCTTTTTCCGTATCAAGAGTTGCTATTAGAAAGGGCAAAAGAAAAGTGACTCTGTTATCTCCGATACGTATGGTTGATTTAAATTCAGACGAGGAGGTTGACGTTGAGGCTAATAATGAAGTAGAAGATTATAAAGGCATCTCTAAAGGTTTAATATTTTAATATGATATTCTTAGTTTATTTATTAATTTTTATTATCTAATGGTATTCTGATATTTTTTTATGTTTTGCATATTTTGGAGCAGAATATTTTGATGATGGTGATCAGTGCGTTATATGCGATATATGTCACTCAAAGTTATGGAAGGACGAGTCTAATCACAAGAGGACAAACAGATCGGGTACGAGCTATTCATTTTGCTGCGGATATGGAAAGGTTGAGCTTCCAGAATTCAAAAACCCGATGAGACCTATCTCAGTCTTTTTAAGTCTTCTAATGCGAAAAGCAAATACTTTGCTAAGAACATTCGGCGCTAAGAACATTCGGCGCTACAACTCTATGTTCTCTTTTACCTCTATGGGTGGCAAGATTGACAATAATGTCAATAAAAGTAAAGGGTCGTATACATTACGCTTGAGTGGCGAAAATTATCATAGAATTGGAAGCTTGCTGCCTCAAGATGGTAAGATGCCTAAATTCTCTCAGTTATACATCTACGATACAGAGAATGAACTTACAAACCGTTAATCTCATTTTAGGTAATTTTCTTTACCTTTACATTTTGTTAATAATATTAAAAATAAGTTATTATCTTATCAACTAATTCCCCATTACGTCTCCAAATAAACCTCACTTATGAATGTGTTTTTTTAAACAGTGATACCGACAGGCCATCGAGTTCTTCTAACTCGGCGTTTGAGGTTAAAATTATTCAACAGTTGAAAGATATGTTTGACTCACAAAATGAGTTGGTCAAAACATAAAGGATGGTGAGGGAATCCTATCAAGAAAATCCTCGGGTCGATTTGAAATTACGACTTATCGGTAGACGGTCAAAAGATGGAAGAAAATATAACCTTCCGACCGCATTTGAGGTTGCCGTATTAATAATTGGGTATTTGGATGATAATATCGAATCACGCGACATATTTGTTCGGACTAAATGTGGATATTTGCAGCGTATCAGCGAGCTGCATCCTTCATAACTAGCACTGCAATATCCGCTTCTTTCCCATTCGGTGAAGACTGTTACCACGTAGGCATTCTTCATAGGGATGTTATTCTTGATCAGGCTAATCAGAGGAATAAGAAATGTACAATGAGGGAGTATTTCTGTTATCTTTTACAAGATCGCGTCAACCACTTTTCTTTAATCCTAAACGCGAGGAGGTTATTTCAACAGTTTTTGGTTGACGCTTATACAATGATTGAGGCGCAACGGTTATGGTTTATTCGAAACAAACAGAGCACTCTCAGGTGTACGACTTACAGTGACATCAGTAATGCTCAGACTTCAGGTGATACAGATCTTTCCAATAAAGGTCAGCGGGTTATACTTCCGTCCTCTTTTACCGATGGGGCTAGATATATGTTGCAGAATTATCTTAATGGAATGTCGATTTACAAATGGTATGGTTATCTAGATTTTTTCATCACTATCACAGGCAATCCGAAGTGGCCAGTGATGAGAAGATTTTTAGCTGATACAACTTTACTTTCCCGAGGACAAGCCGAATAACCTTTGCAGACTTTTCAAAATGAAGCTCGACTCATTAATTACCGATTTAAAGAAGAACTCTACTCTTGGAAGAGTCCAAGCAGGTATTATAAGTTTAAATTCTTATCACTAATTTAAATTTCTATTTATTTATGCATCTTATTATAGTTTAAAAATTATTCTATTTGAAAAATGCAGTTTTTAATTCTTAATTTTTTATCTTCTACTTCTACAGTTGTTTATACCGTTGGACTCATCTATCCGATGGAATCCTTCAAACACAGAGAGTTCTCTTAAAGTCTCCAGGTTAGTTACTTATATTATGTCATTAAATTCTTCGATTTGGTTCTTAATCTTTATTTTTTTTATTACTATTAATATCTTTCTAATTTTTCCATTTATTAGAATTCATGTTATTTACATAATTTTTTTTAAGGTTTATCGTACGATGAAGATCAGATGAAGAATCTGACATTTGGTGAAATAGAGAAAGTGTTGCACCGTCACAACTTAAGCCTCACCAATTTCGCTACAATACCGTTTCCTAATAACTTTGTCATAGATTCCGCCAATAACGTCCTTATCAATGAGCAGCTCGACTATGACACGATAGTTCAGGAAAGCGAGTATGAGCGTCTTCATTCTTCTTTAACGGATGAGCAAAGATCAATATTTAAGGAGATAATGGATGTCGCTGATAAAGACAGAGGTGTGTTTTTTGTTTACGGATATGGTGGTACTGGAAAGACATTTTTGTGGAATACTCTGTCAACTGCAATTAGATCAAGAAATTAGATTGTTTTAACTGTTGCCTCAAGTGGTATTGCTTCGCTTTTGTTACCTGGAGGTCGAACAACTCATTCTAGGTTCCACATACCACTCAATCTGACCGAGGACTCGCTCTGTTCCATGTCACGTCATAGTGACATTTCAGACTTATTGAAGCAACCAAAGTTGATTATATGGGACGAGGCTCCTATGATACATAAGCATGCCTTTGAAGCTCTAGATAAAAGTCTGAAGGATATTCTATGTACCGATATTAACATGGTGGATCGACCTTTGTTTGGTGGTAAAGTTGTTGTTTTCATTGGAGATTTCAGACAGATTATTCCCGTTATGCAAGGCGCTTCAAATCAAGATATTGTCACTTCCTGCCTTACTTCATCTTACATTTGGAGAGAGTGCAAGGTTCTAAAGTTAACAAAAAACATGCGTCTTCTTCAAGGTAACAATCCATTAGAGATACAAGAAACATGTGATTTTGCTCAATGGCTTTAGGACATTGGTGAGGGAAAAGCCGGCGGAGATAATGATGGTGAGTCAGAAATAGTTATTCCTTCTGATCTTCTTATTCATGATTCATCAAATCCGGTTAGCGATCTTATCAATTTTGTTTATCCATCGTTTCTGGACAACTTTTGTGAACAAGTTTTTTGGTCTGAAAGAGCTATTCTCGCACCAACTAATGAGGTTGTCGATGATATCAACAGTCGTCTGCTTTCTTTGGTTCCCGGTAAAGAACACGAGTATTTAAGCTCAGATTCTGTATGTCAAGATGAGATTGTAGGTGACGGCGTTGATCATAACTTATACTCACGAGACGTCCTGAATTGTTTACATATATCTGGCATTCCAAATCATTGTTTTGTGTTGAAAGTTGGTGTTCCTGTTATGTTGCTTAGAAACATTGATAAGAGGAATGAGTTATGTAATGGAACACGTCTTCATATCGTATCTCTAGGGAAGCATGTTATTGAAGCGGTGGTTATCTCCGGAAGCAATATCGGATTCAGGACTTTTATTCCTAGATTTTCATTGGTTCCAACAGATAAAAGAGTTGTTTTTCGGTTTAAGAGAAGACAATTTCCGATCTCTGTTTGTTTTGCTATGAATATAAACAATAGCCAATGTCGATCTCTTTTGAGAGTTAGATTGTACTTGAAAGATCCCGTCTTCTCTCATTGTCAATTATATGTTGCTTTATCAAGGGTGAAGAGCAAGAAGGGTCTGAAGATCTTGATTTTGGATGAAGACGGTCGTCCAACCAATGTAACAAGAAATATAGTGTATAAATCTATCTTCTCAAATTTGTAATTGTTATTGGATCTTTTTTATTATTATTGAATATTATTTTACCGATAAGAATTTTTTAGATAGTATATATATCTATAACTTTTTTTTACGTTTTAGACCCGGGTATTTACCCGGGTAAGTGGCTAGTCTATTATTGTACATCAACCTCAAATCTTTTAGCACAACTTCATAATGATTTAATTTTTCACAATTACCTAACTCTGACCATATGATTTTCTAATCACTAACAAAACTGCATTTAAAACACAAAGAGAGCATGATTTTGAAATCTATTTAACAAACCCCTAAGCAATATTAGGACATAAATAGAACTTTTTCACTATCTATGGTAAAATAAACAAAACATGGTTCGACCCATTTGCAAGTGAATGGGTCAAAGTTGCCATATATTATATTAACTATACTAAAGTAAATCACAGATCTACGGAAACCGAACAATAATTGACATGTACCTGGAATTTTCTTCGTACCATCTAGAAGCTTTGCTATATTTGAATATCTAGGGGGTCAAGTGGATGCCAATAGCCCAAGTTTTATCAGAAAATGCCAGTAAATATTATTATTATCACTATTTTTCAAATTCTTAAATGACATGTGGTTTGCCATATATTTCTTATATTGAGTTGATGACATACAAATCGCGTGCAAAATACAAATGATTATGCAACTAACATTCGCAACCTTTGATAAACAATAACACAACAGAGATTTTTTCATAACACAAAAATCACATATCCCCATTTATCCTCAGCTTGAATCCCTAAATATGATAATCGAGGACCCAAGTTAAAAAAAAATAATAAAAAAAAATCAGAAAACGTACACGAATTTTGGCAGTTTGATCTTGTCCTTATTCCGGCAATTGAGCCAACTCCTTTCGTATGAATAACCTGATAAAATAAAATATATTTGTTAAAGATTAATACAATAAGATTTTACCAACACCATAACCTCTTATCTATCAACACAACAAAGATAAGCTTGACACAATACCACCTAATACCGGTTTTTAATCGCCTTTGAGTTACGTAGCGACCCAATTTGTAGATCACTTTCCAAACCCAAAAGTAAAGATATCAATTCACCTGTAGTTCAAGAGCCCTTAGGAAACCAAATTGGTGATAATTTAAAACCAAAATAAGATTAGTAAACATAAATCAGCCAGAGATAAACATGAGGATGGGATATCAAAGCAACACACAAAAAATGACAGCATCTTATAAATAGATACATAATTCAAAGAAACCTATAGATTGGAAGTCTCAAGAGACGTAGACAAAAAACACAATCTCTAAATACACAGTTTCAAGTAAGCTCTATACGTATATTTTCATAAACTTACAATTCAGAAGATGAAGAATACCGTGGTAAAAAGACAGAGAGAAAACCTACAAAAAGGTAAAAACGTCGTAGGCAAATCTCAAAACAATTAGATGTGTCACCCAAATTGAAACATCGGTCTAGTAGTAAGCAGATGCGAGACTAACAAATCAACCGCATATGCATCTAGAGAAAGTATACCTTGTAGGCAGTCATAATTCTCGGCTTCCTTCCTGCCAACATCCAAAACCGAGTCAATCAACTCGTCGCCTTCCGTATAATGTCCCTTCGCCCAATTGTTACTGTTGGAATTTTGGGAGAAAAACTAGTGAAAAATGTGTTTTTTCACTAAGTGTGAAAATGAGTTTTTCACCAACTTTGGACTAAAATAAAATACAGATAACATAGGTTGTTGCCTCTGTATTTTATAGGTTTGTGTAGTACGTTGTGAGGGCTTTCCAACGCATCAAACCACGTCCAAATCCGAGCTCGTATGAATGAGATATCGAAGCTCAAAGTTGAGGTCTCGCAACTAGTGAAGCTGCGAAAATTAGAGAGAAAATGCTAAGTATAGCATGTTAACTCATCCCACATTGGTTGGGGATTGAAACCAAAAGTGGTTTATAAGGTGGGAACCTTACCAACTATTGTTTCCTTTAGTAGGACACATCCCTTGGACCCTGAGGGGTGCGAAGCACCCCTAACTCGCACTCGCACTCGCACACGCACGCGCGCGTGGCGTGGGCGTATGAGGCGCAATGTGGCGCTTTGATGGCGCACTTTGCACTTCGCACGCTCGCATCGCCGCGAGCCGCTTGAGAGCCGCCTTACTGTTTTTGGGTTCAACCGGAAGGTGTTCCGGTTGAAGTCCAAGCGGACCTGTGTGGTCTGGGCAGATAGATCAAGCGGAACTGGGTTCAACCGGAAAAAAATTCCAGCTTGAAGTTCAAGTGGAAAAGGAGCTTGAAGTTCAAGCGGAAGATCAGTTCTTCCGGAAACAGCTGTTACGCGGAGATTCCTCCGGATTGACAGCTGTAAACGCGTTTTGAGCTAAATAAGGTAATTCCGCGTTAATTAGAAATCAATTTGCATTAAAGACGTTTAATGCAAAGTTTGACTACGAATTATTTTGTGTGCTCAACAAGTCATTCCCACCACTATATATACAGCCTCATTAGTTGAGGCTAAACACACCAGAATTCACAGAATTCTTTCTCTCTGCCTCTCCTCAATAATTCTCTCATCTTCCTCATCGTTCTTGCTCTTCAAGCTTCAAGGTATTTTCAAGCTTAGAGTTATCCCGGCCGTACAATACGGTTTAGGCGATTGTACCCTGGGAAACAAAACGGATCTTTGGTAGACCCGGAATTTGTTTTAAGGGACCCGGGTTTTGACCCGAAGCCTTCGCCAAGGTTCCTTGGAACCTTTCTCGTTTTTCTTAAACTAATACTAAAAGATTTTCTCAAAACATTTTCTTTTACTTTCTGTCACCATTCAAATCTTTATTATTTCAATATAACTTTCTGTCTTCTTTTATTTCAATTTCATTTCCTTGTAATCTTTTATTTTTTACTTGTATTGTATTTCATTTCCATGTATTGTTCTATTATTTCCTTGTACTTGTAATAGGAGTAGATCTATTTCTTTCACTTGTATTGTAATAGAATAGGTTTATTTGATTTGTTGTAATCGTACTAAATAAAATATTTATTTTATTTTAATTTTACGAACGGTTCTCCTACAGTTACCAGCTCTGGACTGACCAAACACGAAGTTATCAAGCCTGAAGATCTGACCGTATGCTTGTAATCTTACAAATTTGAGGGCAAATCAGAAAGTGTCCGGAACAGACGACAACCGACTGATTTCTTCGTCTATTGGTTGCCTTAGTCAACCGGACTTTCTTTCTGGAGGGCATTCCCATTTCTCACCGATTGTGTGTATCGATCTGAAGAGAAGAAGTAAGCAAAATAGGAGATAGTAGCAGAGCATACGCAGGCAATTCATTTTCTTTCTCGCTCCTTTTCTTTGTCGTTGCAAAAATTAAAGATGAAACGCGTGACCAGTAAGGAACACATGTGTTACCAATATCGAATCATCTCAAGGCTGCTTAAAATGTGGTACATCTAGTCATTTAAGGTATCAATAAAACCCCAAGCCCTAAAATGCATACCGGAATCGACAGAGCAAGGCGAACCAATTAAAGCCTAAACCCTAAGAACAATCACAGCCACGTCTGCAACTAAACACTATCATGTGCTTTTGAATCCAAAGAACTCTAAAAACGAACCTTTCGGAGATGAATCGAAACCTAGATCCTTGAATCGCTTTCGTAGATATGCTAGTCGAAAGAGTGTGGAGAGATCAGCTTCACCTTTTTCTGAAATCGCCACATGAAGAGGATGGCGGTGGTGTGTACTGATGAGGCGGATATATTCACATGAAGAGGATGGTGGTGTCGTATACTGATGAGGCAAAAAGAAACTGCAGATGGATGGGAGAGTAGAGATGGGAGAGTAGGTATGGGAGATAAGCTGCTCTTCCACACATAAAATCAGGGATGGATGTGTAAAGTCTTCTGAACCAACATATCAAAACACCCTCAAAGTTATACAAATTTACAATCATGCCCTCTTCTATTATTGTACAATGTATGCTTTGGAGACTTGTACTCTTTGTTGTGAAGTTTGTACCCTAAGTTGTGTTTTGTTATTATAGGATAATTTTATGTTATCTTGTTTCCTTTTAAGTACCAACAAACTTTCATTCTATTGTATGTTAGGCTTGCACGATTTTATTTATTTGAATATTAATTAGTATGATATATGCCCCGTTTAGCATTGTAGCATTGTCTCAATGGTACCGGTGTTGTTTGGACTTTGGGGAAACCCAGGTTCAAACCTCACTGTTGGCAAATGATTGATGACCAAGGGCAACCTTGGTTCGAGTCATGATGCCGACCGGTTTTACCCAGCACGCAGGTTACTCCAGATAGTTCAGCTATTGTAGAGGCTTGCAACTGTCTAAGCTTGGGTTGAAACCTACGCATGATTTTCCTGGGGAACGTCCATATACCCCACACGACCCCAGCTGAGGCATGGTTAGGACACTCATGTCTGGCTGTCTGTGGGGTGGACCCTCATCTCCTCCTCTACGGAGGTAGGATAGGTGCGCGATGTCCTAACCAGGGGCGGACCCAGTAAGGGCCCAGGGGTAGCGCCCGCTACCCCTGAACTTTTACCCTGACGTGCAAAATTTTTTTTTTATAGGTTTTCGGTTTTTCGCGACCCCTGAAACGAATTTTTCGCGACCCCTGGAAGAAATTTTATGGCTTTTACTTAAAAATATGATCAAAAGCCTCTTAAAAATATGATTAAAAGCCCGTTAACTACCAAAAAAAAAATCGGGGACGCTGCCTCCGAACCCCTGTTAGTCCCCACTACCCCTGATATTCTTTCCTGGATCCGTTACTGGTCCTAACCCATTGTGTCTATCATCAGAACGCATATGACGTGTTAGAGTTGCATTCAAGACAACTTATTGACTTAATGGATCGAGTAGCACACACATGAATAAGGAGAGAATAAAATCAAGTATTATTGATCAAAAATCACACCTTCATTCATACTCAAAACTTACATAAATGTGGAAGAAAAGTGCAAAGGAACCACCTGTTATTAAGATCCATTATCCACTACACCAACTAATTTGTTGACCCATATCCACCTTTCTGGCCCATATGCTCCATGATCCATTTTTAGCCCGATTTGAATTCAACCCGCAAACAAACCCATCAAGATTAATTCCTACAAACTCGGTTGTTTTGGGATCAAAAACGAAATAAAACTTCAGGGCTCTTTTCGAAAAACCAATTCGTATTTTCGATTCCTGTCATGAAATCAACTAACTAATTAACTAAAAAAAACACAAGACTGTAAGAAATTAAAGTCTAAAATAATACAAATAAAAAAAAACCCAATAACTCGAGGAAGATTGCAAGAAGTTAAATCTTAAATAAGCCAAAAAAAAAAAGGTTGTAAGAAATAAAGTCGCAAAAACATAAATGAACACAAAATGCATGATATAAAGTCTTATAACACAAATAAGTCCAAAAAAATATAGGAGTACATGATTTTCAATTTAGCCCAACTTTTATAGTCAATATGAATATGGGACTAGCTCACTAGCCCAAGAGACGCTTATCTCTTAGGTGGAGTTCCTGGGTTCAACTTAGGCGTTAATGAATTTAGTTTGGAGAGTAGTTTAGAAGTAAAAGTATGATTTTCTTTTTCTGTTGAAAAAAAAATCTTCTCTTTCGATGTGGTTTTGCGGGGCTATTTTGAGTTGGCTATGTACTTGGTATGGCATCTTGTTTTCTTCTCCTCTAAATAGGGAAGATCTTCTTCAGTAGTTAGAGAAGTCTTTTATATTCAGAAAGAGAAACAAGCTCAAGTTGGCTTTGGCTTATTTGATTATTTGATTATATGGCTCATTTGGCAAGCTTGAAATGCTTTACTTTTCGAGGGAGATTCCTATCGTTCGCTTTTCTAAAACCACATAGGCACATATACAGTTACGCTTGTTTCATTTGATTTGATTGAAGATAAATCTACTTTGTGTAATATATCCTAGTCAAAGTGGTGTTACCCTCATAAAAAGAAAAGATAAAAAAGAAAAAAAAGATAAATTATAATAATAATTTGAATCATCCTTTATGTGATTGGATAAAGATGGCGAGTCATCACTCCACATTCTGATTCATATTATTATACTCATCCACCTAGTAGTCGTCAAATCAGATTTTTTTCATCCTTAGACGATCCGTATTGGACGTGAAAGAGTTATTTTGGCGTCTTTATAGCGCCCAATACCGCCCCCAACGGTGCTATGAGGAAAATTATGTTCCCTGCGTTATAGAGATGGCGCCTCCCCCTCTCTTTAATTGACACATTTTTTTTTTTAGTAAATTGCTATTTTCATCCCTGTGGTTTGCTTATAATTGCCACTTCAGTCCAATAGTTTAAAATTTGTCAAATTTGTCCTTGTGGTTTGAAAAAATTGTCAATTCAGTCCAAAATATTACGAAAATTTGCCAATTTCGTCCTTGTGGTTTTACAAAAAATGCCAATTTAGTCCAAAGAAATTGCTGGTTTTGGACCGAATTGACAATTTTTGCAAACCACAGGGACGAAATTAGCAATTTTAAAATATTGGACTGAATTGACAATTTGAGCAAATGACAGGGACGAAAATGACAATTTACTCTTTTTTTTGTTAGCTAGAATATTTAAGTAGCTTTATATAATATAATTGTGTAATAATTAGAGGACATTATAAGGATTTATGACTATACCACTTTTAACCATAGAGCTCCTTGCTAACAACGTACCGTAAAGCACCCAACACAGAGACTTCATAACTAATTAGGATGGGCGGTGTGGGGGATTAATTTTTTAGGATGAGTAAAATTGGATAAGTTGATGGACCAATAGGAGAGTGACACAGGAGAGAGAAAAAAGTATATTTTTTTTTTTGTTTTTTGAAGTGGTATGGGTGGGATAAGTTGGGTGGGATAAGTTGGGTAGGATAAGTTGGGTAGGATAAGTCGAATCATTCTCCCAAAAAACGTCGGTAACGTTCGGCAATCAAATG
This sequence comes from Deinandra increscens subsp. villosa, assembly GCA_039602395.1. NCBI lineage: Eukaryota > Viridiplantae > Streptophyta > Magnoliopsida > Asterales > Asteraceae > Deinandra > Deinandra increscens. The sequence goes on from JBCNJP010000027.1 coordinate 35,424,375, forward strand.
CCGAATTTCTTTTTTTTTTTTTTTGCCGAAATCAACATGCCGAAGGGTTTGGTATGGGGTTGCCGAATTGCCGAAAAAAATGGATTGCCGAATGTGGGGTTGCCGAAAACTTTGATACCCCATACCGGGCACCCTTATAGCATTAGTAGGTTTCATTAGAAGTGGAAATATCTATCATTCCCCAAATTCTCATTTACCCTCCTCTTTTTATCCACAAATTAAAAAACAAAACTAACAAAGAAAAAACTAGTAAAAATCATCTCACAAATCGGCACCACCGTCACCACGATTTGGATTATCCTCAGCCGTCACTCAATAGAAGGCCGTACACCAAAAGCCACATCAGCTAATATGAAAAAATGTATGAAAACAAGAAAGCGGCAGAGTTACAATAGAAGGCCGTACACCATTCATTTTTAACGGCAGGCAAGTTGTTGAATTTGAGATTGTAGCCACCAATCACGAAGGAAGGAAGCTTCTTCAATTCTTTGTGAGTTTTGAGTTGATCATCACGTCTTGGTTTTGGTTGGTGGGCGGACTTCTTTTCTCACTTCCCAACCACTTTCATTGTGCTCCATTTTTCTTTTTTCTTTTACCTTTTCTTTTTTCACACTAATGATCCCCATTATTCAATTTCTTAATTGCAAGTAGCTATGCTCCTAGAGCAATCGGTATTGGATAATTGTTAGAACGTAAGATCTTAGAAGTTTTAAATTTAAACCTAATTCATAATGAAGTTTTTTTCTTAAGTGATACGTTTTGCTCTTGATGGTGTTCTTAGTGAATCAAGTCTGGAGTGTTAAATTCAGTGAAGACGGTTACAGTCTTGTCTGTCTGAAGAAGGCTAACTTAAATATTAGAGATTTGAGATAGTTTAAAACGTCATTAAAAAGTTTTAAGTTCTTAGTTCATGATCCGTAAAGTGCTTCTTTTCCACAAAATATGGATGAACTTTAACAATTTTTAGCTAGCAAACAAAAAATGTCTAGTCCCTACCACGTGTGTAGTATGAGGTCTAGAACTATGAGGATCTACAACAAACAAAAACTTATCAAACAAAAACTTATCAAAATTAAAAGCTTAGTGGTTTCACGCGAAGAGTTAGATCTCATGATAGATAATGATGTCATAGTTCGTTTCCGATTATGACTTTTATGTTAACGGAGAAAAGAAAAGTTAGCGGTGCGTTTTCGAGTTCATTTAAGAAGGGAAAAGACGGGAAAGAGAAGAAAATGTAAAAATATTTGTGTTTCTGAGTTTCATTTAAGGAGGGAAAGTGAAGAAAACAAAAAAAAATTATGTTCCCGAGTTTCACTTAAGGAAGGAAAGGGAAGGAAGTGGAGTGAAAGTTCGATCATTTTCTATTGTTTTTCTTTCCTTCCGATTTGAGAGGATTTGGAAGAAAAAGAATCACTCCATTTTTCTTCATTTCTCTTATTTTCCTTCCATCTCATTTCTTTTCACTTTTTAAGTAAACTCAGAAACACAGCGTAATAGTTCGACTCGGATCGGTTCAGTTTTAGTTATAGGTTTGAAAAAGAAAGTGAATCTAATAGAAAAACCAAAGTGTGCACTAAATTGATTTGTGGGAATGGTTCTTTAGATATACATGGATTAACGGACTATAACCCTTTTTAGAATAGTAAACTAAAAAAATTAAAGTTTAAATAGTATTATATAATATAGATTTTTTAAAGCAAATTTGGATTACTGGCAGGGCATTACCCTGTTGGAAACAAGGTGTCCTGACCCGACGAATTAACGAACCCGACCGATATTAACCCGTAAGAGTTACACCCGGGGCAATGGATAATAAACTGATTACTATTTTAATTAGTTAATTGAACTGATTGGCAAATAAATAAATAATGATTTATTTATTTATTACGATGACATATTTAATCGGCTCGCGATTAAATGGACGGATGAGTTAAACTGTTAATGGGTTAACAGTCTAACTCATTGGTGGGCCATGGAGAATTCGCAGAAGGCCATGGTGGGCCCATGGTCTGCGAAATTCTCCTATAGGGTGGGGAGGAGTGGAGAACAAGGAATAAGTTTTCAAAACCCTGGTCTCCTCCTCCCCTCTCTCTCTCTCTGCGTCGCATACCAGGGAAGAAAAACCCTAAGCCGTCGCCGCCCTTAATCTCCGGTGACACCACCACTGCAATTCCGATGGATCAACGATTCGCAAGCATCATCCAGCGACTCGATCAGGAAGCAGCCACCGCCCGAGCCGAGGCTGCGAGCCGAGCCGAAGCCGCAGCCGCCGCCGCAGCCGCCACATCCGCCGGCGCTTCGCCGGTCGATCGCCGCCCGGTGGTTCTCGCGTTGCCGGCGCAACCGAGACCACCTCGTCCCGTGCCGTCCTCGTGGCCCGCACCGCTTTATCATCCGGTCACCGCCAACTCGTCGCCGTCGGTTTCCGGTGACGAGATAATCGTAGGATCGGTCCCCGTGGCGAACCCGTCGGAAAGAATTTTGTCACCGCCACCGATGGTGAAGTTACCACCACCGCCGCCACTACCTTCGCCGCCTCCGATGGCCGCCGGAGTTTCAGTCGCAGATCTGACCCGCAGATTCGAGTCAGAAGTTTCAGTTCACCCTAGCGCGAGTCCATTGAACTCGGGTGTCTCGAACGGTTGTTCGGAACCCGCTAAGGTATATCTAATTTATTAGATATTTAATTTATTTATGTATTTATTTATTTATTTAAATAAATATATTTTATGTGTTTGTCGTGCCGGTGATTGATCCTGTTACAGTTGCGTCCGCGTTTTAATTCGTTTCCGCTGCTAAAATTAATTTAGAATTAATTTTATTATTAAATCGGTTTTAATAAAATTAAAATCGGTAACCCGGATCCCACTGTATATCCCAACAGTAGTATCAGAGCCATTATCACCGCGCGCAAACCAGAACTGGTCTTTCCGCGACCGGTAGTTCGCAATTTCGACTTAAATCCAAATTGCGAATTGGAATTAATTTATTTATTTATTTTAATTCTATATATTTTATTGTGTGTTACGGCCGACCCCTCTATATTTTGTGATCATATTTGAATATGTGTGTTGGCGTGTTTTGTCTTTCTCTGTTTGGCCCAAGTTGTTGGCCCAATTGATTGTATTTCGTTTTGGTTTATTGGACCCGAATTTTGGGTTTCAAAGTTGTACAAATTAGAGCTAGTTTACTAGAAGTAGTTTTAGTAATTGTAAATTTGTATGTAACCAAATGTCGAAGACTGGACACACGCTAGAGGGATGTCGAAGCAAGTGGGAGCTGAACAGGATTCCAGATCGCACAGAGTTGCCATCTCGATCGTTCACCATTTTTAATTTAATTTATTTTGAATTTGTCCCCTATGATCTCGCTTGTATGGCTCGAGCGAAATCAAGACCTTATGCCGTTTAACACACAATATGCCATTCGCGACAACTTAGTAATTTAATTAGGTTAAATTAATTTACTTGTCCCGAGTGGTGATAGGGTTTTATCGTTCGTGTCTGACGGTAATTAAATATTAAAAGTAATTAATATCCCTATTTGGTAATTCATAAAACTGATAGTTCGTGCCATCCTATCTCAAGTCGAACTTGGAACGTATTTACCGGAGCATTAGTGTTGGAGTATTTCAACACCGCACTTGGTGCCGAGGGTACCTTCTAAGGTGAGGACATTGGAGTATTTCAACACCGTGTCATCACAATCGACCATTTAGGATTACTATCGCTTTAGACGTACATGTTCGTGGTGTTGGAGTATTTCAACACCGCGCCACGGATGTGTATTGCTAGAGTGGGCACGGATGAGGCTAAACGTACCGCAAAATACAATTGTATGTATATAGCGGCCTCATACCGAGAATTGTGACTTGAGTCTCACAATTGACAACCGTTGTCAGTTTGTTTACACGACCTTGCTCCTGAGGCTCATTTGGCGGTCTCAAGTAATGTCGTCTAAACGAATTCTCATTTTCTTAAAAATAAACTTTACCAACTTATTTTAAAGAAAAAAATAAACATCGAAAATACTGATTAAATTTAATTTGCTTATTTTCAGAAGGCTAAAGAAAACTCACCTCCATTAAGTTCAATGGTACAACTCGACCCCTTCACTGAGTCTGGCTTTCTCGCATGGCAGACAACCCTGAGGAACCTTTTAAGGCTCTTCGGGAAACTCTATGTCATTGACCGACCGATCGCGAGTATTCCATCTTACTTGCTAAATGAGAACTCGCGGTCTGAGCTCCAAAAGCACACTGACGATGATAAGGACGTCACTGACCTGATGTTGTCTAGCATGACTCAGGATTATCGGTACAATTTCATGGGGATGTCTGCTTATGACATCATTCGTAAACTCAAGGATTTATTTGAATTGAGTCAGAGGACTGAGCGAGCTGATGCACTTTCACAATTTGTGAACTGCTCTATGGCTAACGACTCCTCTCCATACGATCATGTCATGCTGATGAAAGCGTATCGTGACAGACTGATCGACCTTGGCTACTCCATCTCTGACGGGATGGCTCTTGATGTAGTACTCAGATCTTTGCCAGAACATTATCGTATTCTTGCGATTAATTGTTCGGCTCAGTCGATCGAGGAGGTTATTCCGTTGATACCCAACGTGAAGATCAGGACCACGCCGGACGTGCTCAGAGTTACGAATACAATGATCTCCAAAGCCAAGAAGGTTAAAGAGGGCAAAGGCAAGAAACCACAGGTATAGCCTCCTGAGGAGCGCCTGTGCTATGAGTGCAACAAAATGGGACACTGGCGTCGCAATTGTCCCGTTTATCTTGCAAAGCTGAAGATGACCAAGAACCCTAATAAGGGTTGCTCATCAGGTATTTCAATAAATGTTATTGAACTTTTCACTGTTTCCTCCAATTCATGGGTATTTGATACTGGATGTGGTTATCACATTGTTAATGTTTTGCAGGAACCTGAGAAGTGGAAGAAGACAGAACGAGGCCGCATGGACCTCATCGTTGGTGACGGGAAGAAGGTCCCAGTACTTGCTACTGGAACATTTTCTTTTTCATGTTCTTCAGGCCTTGTAGTTAATTTGATTAACTGTTTATATGCACCTGGTTTATCCAGAAACATTATTTCTGTCTCTTCATTGTTTGAACAAGGATTTCGGTATAAATTTGATGGAAATGTGATTTCTGCTTACCTTAATAATATCTTTTATTTCGAGGCTAAACCTCGACATGGTATATATGAGATAGATGTTCAAACAAACGACCAGCTCTATCATGTTTCTAAAAGAAACAAGACTGATAGTAACGAATCCTCGTTATGGCACCATAGACTTGGTCACATAAGTAAGGCCCGCATCAAGAAGTTGCAAACTGCTGGCATTCTCGAATCCCAAGATGCAGATTCCTTTGATGAGTGCGAGTCATGCTTATCTGGTAAATTAACCAAGTCACCCTTCACCCACACATGTGAACGGGCCCAAGGATTGTTAGGCGTTATTCACACCGATGTGTGTGGACCCTTTCGAACCGAGACGAGAAATCGTGAACGATACTTCGTGACTTTCATCGATGACTACAGCAGATATGCCTATGTCTATCTGATGAAACACAAACATGAAACTTTTGAAAAGTTCAAAGAGTTTCAAAACGAAGTACAAAATCAGTTAAATCGAACTATTAAAATACTTCGATCCGATAGAGGTGGAGAATACCTAAGCGCTGAATTCCTGAATCATCTGAAGGAATGTGGAATCGTTTCACAACCTACTCCACCTGGCACACCCCAGTTAAATGGCGTTAGTGAAAGGAGGAATCGAACTTTGCTAAACATGGTTCGATCGATGATGTGCAGGACCACCTTGCCACATTCCTTTTGGGGATATGCCATCTTGACCGCTGCTCGCCTAATTAATCTGGCACCGACCAAGAAAGTAGGGAAGACCCCATATGAGATATGGCATGGTTCTCTTCCCAAACTTTCATACCTCAGGGTATGGGGATGTGATGCTTATGTCAGCAGTGATTCTGATAATAAGCTCGATCCCCGAGGCGAAAAGGTAACTTTCGTTGGATACTATGGTAATACCGGTTATTACTTCTACCATTCTGATGCAAACACCGTTTCCATCAAAAGGAAAGGTAAGTTCCTTGAGAAAGAATTCCTTGCTCGAGGAACAAATAGTGATCCAGTGGATCTTGAAGAAATTCGAGATACACCTAACCCTGAAACGGTTGCTGCGTCTGACCGACAAGTTGTTGTCGCACCATCAGACCCAAACACAAGCACAAGCGTTCGTAGGAGTGAAAGAACACGATATGAGCCTGATAGATACCTTGGATATCATGAGGCCTTCGATGTTCTGTTAATAGCCGATTCTAACGATGAGCCTATTAATTACAAAGCTGCTATATCGGATCTGGAATCTGATAAATGGCTTGAAGCCATGAACGCTGAGATGCAATCCATGCGTGACAATCACGTCTGGGACTTGATTGAGCTACCCCCCGGTACACGGGCAGTAGGGAGCAAGTGGATCTTTAAAAGAAAAACTGACATGCATGGAAATGTGCAAACCTACAAGGCACGGCTTGTAGCGAAAGGTTTCACTCAAACTCAAGGGATTGATTATGATGAGACTTTTTCGCCCGTTGTCATGATCAAATCGATCAGGATTCTCCTTGCCATAGCCGCATACCATGACTATGAGATATGGCAAATGGACGTTAAAACCGCCTTCGTGAACGGACAACTCGAAGAAGATGTCTACATGGTTCAGCCTGATGGTTTTGTTGATCCAGAGAATCCAAACAAGGTTTGCAAGCTTAGCAAGTCCATTTATGGACTCAAGCAAGCATCTCGAAGCTGGAATCTTCGTTTTGATCAAAAGGTCAAAGAGTTTGGCTTTGAACAAAACAAAGATGAGCCTTGTGTTTACAGAAAGGCGAGTGAGAGCGCCGTATCGTTCCTCGTACTGTACGTGGACGATATACTGATCATAGGGAACAACATACCCATGCTTAACGAAGTTAAGAAATGGCTTTCATCTTGTTTCGCTATGAAAGACCTTGGAGAAGCCGCTTATATTCTGGGAATTAAAATTCACAAAGATCGATCTAAGCGCCTTTTGGCACTCAGTCAAAGCACATACGTTGATAAGATCGTAGCTCGGTTCAATATGAGCAACTCCAAGAAAGGAACCGTTCCCATGACTAAGGGAACAGTCTTGGACAAATCTCAAGCACCTAAAACGGAGCGCGAGATAAGCCAAATGGCATCGATCCCATTTGCCTCTGCTATTGGATCTATCATGTATGCCATGCTCTGCACACGACCGGATGTCTCGTATGCACTGAGCGTGACAAGTCGGTACCAACAGACACCAGGGCTAGCTCACTGGACGGCTGTAAAGAACATACTAAAATACTTGAGAAACACCACTGATATGTTTCTCGTATACGGGGGTGTCGATGAGGAGCTCACTGTAAGATGTTACACTGACGCTAGTTTTCAGACTGACCGAGATGACTCTCGCTCACAGTCAGGATTCGTATTCACTCTTAACGGAGGGGATGTTTCTTGGAGAAGCTCAAAACAGCCAGTAGTAGCTGATTCTACTACTGAATCCGAATACATAGCCGCCTCAGAAGCTGCTAAAGAAGCCGTGTGGATGAAGAAGTTCATATCCGATCTCGATGCTATGCCAAGCATTAGGCAGCCCATCGAGATGCTGTGCGATAACACAGGCGCTATAGCTCAAGCCAAAGAGCAACGGTCTCATAAGATGGCCAAACACGTCCTGAGGAAGTTCCACTACATAAGAGAAGTAGTCGACAGAAATGAAATCAAGATAAGCAAAGTATACACAGATCAAAACTTAGCTGGTCCCTTTACTAAGCCTATGACTCAGGAGACTCATATACGCCACAGAGAAGCGATAGGGCTTAGATTAGCTAAAGACATGTTTTGATTCAGTATTTGGATGTATGAACAATAACAGTTATCTATATTATTCTTATTCCATCTGATTTATGCAATAATGAATTATATAACTGTGTTCAATATTTGTACGTTTAATCCATGGACAATAAGTTCTTGTTCTAAATGTCCGTAGTCGATTAGTTAGTGGGAGCTATACTAAAGAAAGACTACTGTGACTGGTTGAACTTTAAAGTTGTTTAACGTTCAAACTCACGAACCTCATTGGTGAATGACGTTGGACGTAACTCGCATCATGCAACGCAAACATGGAACTCTTGCTTGCTTGATTAATGCATGCTCTAATGTATCCTTAGACCTGAGACGCATATTCGAACTCCTCTCTACTAAAGAACATTCTTTGATTGTAGCCTAACGTTGTCGCGTAACTGCCAGCCATAACGGCTACTTTTGGGAATGGCTCTGAGGTTGAGTGGGAGCTGTATACCTCAATAAGGGATTCTGTACTCTTGCTTCGGCAACAGTTAGACATAAAGGCGCCCTCGTTGGTTCCAAGTGATAAGTGTGAGGCCTCACCCAAACTTACTGTGTGTTTGTTGGATCACTTCGAATTATATCGAGAACGAAAATCGATGAATAGAATATGAGAGTCCATGTCTCATAATTCATCAATGTCTACTACAGAAACGAACATATGATAATGAATGCACAAGTCATGAGTCTGCTTGATGGTCAATCAGATATACTTTGGCAAACGACTTAAAGTGTCAATATTAGTTGGTGTAGCTATGCATAGCTAGAGTGCCTCTGGCTGCGCTCGTTAAACTGTCGCGTTCAGTCCAAGTGGGAGACTGTTGGAAACAAGGTGTCCTGACCCGACGAATTAACGAACCCGACCGATATTGACCCGTAAGAGTTACACCCGGGGCAATGGATAATAAACTGATTACTATTTTAATTAGTTAATTGAACTGATTGGCAAATAAATAAATACTGATTTATTTATTTATTACGATGACATATTTAATCGGCTCGCGATTAAATGGACGGATGAGTTAAACTGTTAATGGGTTAACAGTCTAACCCATTGGTGGGCCATGGAGAATTCGCAGAAGGCCATGGTGGGCCCATGGTCTGCGAAATTCTCCTATAGGGTGGGGAGGAGTGGAGAACAAGGAATAAGTTTTCGAAACCCTGGTCTCCTCCTCCCTCTCTCTCTCTCTGCGTCGCATACCAGGGAAGAAAAACCCTAAGCCGTCGCCGCCCTTAATCTCCGATGACACCACCACTGCAATTCCGATGGATCAACGATTCGCAAGCATCATCCAGCGACTCGATCAGGAAGCAGCCACCGCCCGAGCCGAGGCAGCGAGCCGAGCCGAAGCCGCAGCCGCCGCCGCAGCCGAAGCCGCAGCCGAGACCACCTCGTCCCGTGCCGTCCTCGTGGCCCGCACCGCTTTATCATCCGGTCACCGCCAACTCGTCGCCGCCGGTTTCCGGTGACGAGATAATCGTAGGATCGGTCCCCGTGGCGAACCTGTCGGAAAGAATTTTGTCACCGCCACCGATGGTGAAGTTACCACCACCGCCGCCACTACCTTCGCCGCCTCCGATGGCCGCCGGAGTTTCAGTCGCAGATCTGACCCGCAGATTCGAGTCAGAAGTTTCAGTTCACCCTAGCGCGAGTCCATTGAACTCGGGTGTCTCGAACGGTTGTTCGGAACCCGCTAAGGTATATCTAATTTATTAGATATTTAATTTATTTATGTATTTATTTATTTATTTAAATAAATATATTTTCTGTGTTTGTCGTGCCGGTGATTGATCCTGTTACAGTTGCGTCCGCGTTTTAATTCGTTTCCGCTGCTAAAATTAATTTAGAATTAATTTTATTATTAAATCGGTTTTAATAAAATTAAAATCGGTAACCCGGATCCCACTGTATATCCCAACATACCCACCCACCTAATCATCTTCATTCCCTATTAGGAGAAAGCTCATCATAGGTGAGAAAACCCCATGACCCATTTGGACTCTCATTTTTATTTTTTTTATCACATTTGGGACTTGAACCTAAGACCTCCAACTTTTAATGTCTTTAGGTACCTCATCTTAGCCAATTGAGCTAGGGATCATTGGTAAATGGTAATAATAGATAAAGGCCTATAAAATCATGGACAAAAACATTTAAGGTTGAAAGTGAAGGAAAAAAAATTAACAACCAAACACATTCGTGAAACCGAAAAAAAAGGGGACATATAGGTATTGTAAAACCGAAATACCTAACATTCGGTTTTGATGTGGTTCGAACTATGGGTGAAAAAAAATCGAAAAAACCGAACTGGAACCGAAAAAACCGCAAGAACCGGAAAAAAAAAACGAACCAAAGTAAAAACCGGAAAAAGCGAACCTAACTTATGGTTCGGTTTCGGTTCTGGATAAAGAAAAACCAAAAAAACCGAACCGAACCGAATAAAAAATTTATATAAGTTTTTAGGGTTGTATAGTTATTTACAATTCTTGTATAATTCGGTTGATACTTACTTTTGCAAACCACTAAGATGCCTCAAGTTCGAGTGCCGTTTCAATCTGTTATTTCATTTTTAAGCAGCAACTCCACTTCTTACCATCGATCACGATGAAGATTGATGTTAAGATCTTTAGTGTTAAATTTTTTTTGAATTTAAAACTGCTTTTATTTTGTATGTTACACGTGTTTTTGTTTTTTTTAATTTGATTTTTATGACAGTACTTGCTTATTTTATTACTATTAATTATTAATCTTCTAAGACTAGACATTTAAAGTTTATAACTATTTTAACCACATACTACCTAAAAAAAACTGAATTCGAACCGAAACCAAAAAAAATTAAAAAACCGAACCGAAGAAAACCGAAACCGAATGATTTTTTTTTCTAGGAACCGAACCATTCGATTTTTGGTTCGGATTCAAGTAAAAAGCCGAAACGAAACGAACCATGTTCACCCCTAGTTCGAGCCCAATTTGACTCATGTCCGCCAATAGATAAGACCTCCAACAAACATTAGTACTAACCAATCATTATTTAATTGTAACCATCTTAACTATAGGAGAAATTCTTTCATCAATGTCTAGCAAACTAGACGTTGTCTTTGACTATATCCTTTTATCCCCAACCTAATAATCTTATATATATCATCTCCCGTGTTGACGTGTACTCAATATTATATGACACACTCTTATTTTTCACGATTAATGCGAGTTTCATAACGTTAACTCAAACATAGTAACTTTTAATCCAAGACAATCAAGCACGACGCATGATAAAAATGTATATGAAGATATGAATGTTAGATGTAATCGGCTGACGGTGAAAACAATAAATATTGAATATTAAACTTTTTTTTTAAGACTTATCATCAAAACATTCATTCTCATTATATTTTTCTTTGTTTCTCTCCTATTAAATATCAATGTTTATTCTATTACATAGTAATGATTTTAAATAATTCTATTATATAATTAAATGTAAAAAATATAAATATTCTAATTATAATAATTTACTAAAACTTAATAGATCCTCACTAGATTTCAATTATATCTTTAATTTAAAATATAATTATATAATTCTTACTTTTTTTATCATATATAATTTTTAAATATTCATTATTTATTATGTTCACTATCAGTTTATTACATCTAACATTCATATCTTCATGGAAATTATTGTTATTGTTTATGACATGTTATATTTATTCAACCCACTCCTGGTACATATAAGCCCATTACACTACAAAGACCATCTCGTAGTGGGCGTGAATGAGGGGATTTGGCGCCCCATAGCACCCCTAGCATCGCCCCCAGACGCGCTATGGGGGAGTGCGTTTTCTTCATGGCGTCGGTGGAGAAGTGGTGTAATTGGTCATGTTCTTTATTGGGTGAGGGTTTTGAAGTTTTTTTTAAATAAAATAATATAATTGTGTAATAATTAGAGGATTTTATGTGCTTTATGACTACACCACTTTTGATCATGGAACCTCTCGCCTCACTAAGAAAACACGTGTCAAAAAACGCGTAAGAAAAAGGCTCATTGGCTACGGATAGCCTAATACATGTATTGTATCATGGACCTACGAGAGGGGTCCCTCTACAACTATGAGTCATGGGCATTTATATATACTTCCAGAGTTCTAGTTATCAACCAAATATAAAGGGACATCTTATCTGTACACCCCCATAATCTAAACTTACACCTCTATACAGGGCGTAGAGGGTATACAGGACGTATAGGGTACGGATCAGTATGGGGGTGCTATACTGGGGTGTATAACTCTATACGTGGACGTATAGCCCTATACGGGGGTGTATAGCATCGAAAAAACAAAATTTCCTAAAATTCAGAGGGACAATATTTTATCTATTTCTCTATACGGGTGCGTATAGCCCTATATGCCCCGTATAGGGTGTAGATTTAGAATGTTAGGATGTATGGATATTTAGAATGTTGGGATGTATGGATAGAATCAACCAATATAAAAATAGTCATTCAGGAGCGCAATCTACCAACTACCACCCTCTAAGTTTCTAGTTATACATTTATAACCATCTAGCTCTCCAAACTTCCCTTTCGATGACAAACTATCAACTCTTATACATGTTCAAGCAACATTTCATTACTGAGTTAGGACTTGAATTATATACTTCAACAACATTGACCTCCCTGTCTAAACTGAGGGAAGCAAATAGTTTAACCGATTTGAGATTTATACGGTTCGTTGCTTTAAGGTTCACGAATTAAGAAAGCGAGTTTAACGACCCTCACGGTATAGGTGTTAAACCTAGCTATTGTATAAACCAAACTCTGTTTAATGTTTGTATTATCCATTTACATGTTTCTTTGAATTAGATGATTTTTTTAGTGATATATTTTCAAAATAAAAGCAGAGCATTTATACTACTTTATAGCATTATTTTGATTGATGATATAATATAAAAAGGTCCGAATTTAAGTTGATTGTATATATGTGTGTATTATTTCAGGGTCACGTTCGAGATAAGAACTTATGTGGCTTGGATAAGAACTTCACATGCTTTTTCCACGTGATTAGTTTAGGTAGCCAAAATCAAAATCATGCTTCCAAAAGCTACTTTCCACCTCAATTTTACACTACAATTATTTATTAGTACAATTACTCTTTCATGTTAAAACATGGATTATTTGGTCAGTACTCTACTCTCATGTCGATCAATAAATTTTGTATAACACATACGAATTAATAAAAGACATACATAAGTACATAACAGAAGTCGTATAAGACCATATTCGATTTCCTCGATATGTTCAGGAAAATGGTAAGACACATGGACGCATGTGCCGCCAGTTGAAAAGTGTGTAAAGCATGAAATTGGATATGTTCCAAATTCTTGAAATTGGATACGTTCCAGTTACTTAAAATTGGGTATGTTCCCAAATATTGAAATTGGATATGTTCCAAATACATGAAATTGGATATGTTCCAAATACATGAAATTGGATATGTTCCAGCACATGTGAAATAAAACCTATATATATATAGATAGGGTCATCAAGTACCTAGGTGCTGAAAAAGAGTTCACATCACAAGCTGCATGTCATATTGTTTGAAACACATCCGAGCAAACAAAAAGATTAAACTGCACGTATGAAGAGGAAGTGATTGTTTAGGTCACAAGCAGTTAAACACATGCACCATGAGTTAGAAAGAACATTTCCTTTTCTTTAAGGTTATTATGTAACTGAAGGATCTTCTTCTTCTTCTTGGATCGTCACATGCTCTTTTATGTAAATAAGTTTATGGAGAACCATCTAATGGATTTGGAGAACTGAATGTGTTGTGGATTAACATTTAGAGCATTCACGCATGTGAAAGTGAACATAATAGTGCTCTCACTTCATCAAAGGTTTTGCAAGTGCTTTTTTCTCTAAAAGAACGTGTGAAGATATGAACATATTGCAAATACCAAGGGAGGTTTTTAATGGGTAGCTGAGAGTTTGTTATATTCTCCTTACAAGATTTTATATTAATGCTTAGAGGTTTTGCATATTAGAAGATTTTGAGTCTTCATTAGGGATAATAAGATGCTCGTGTTTTCTTCATTATTCCTTAAAGCCCAGATATTATCAATTCCGAATTTCCGGATGGCTAAAATGAGGATTATGAGTCTAGCATGATGCAGTTGACACCAAATCATACTAGACTGGGACTTGATGAGATATGGATTGGCAGCTCGCATGTGTTTAATAAAAGAGGATGTGCAACAAGGTATGTAGTTGTGTGCCGTGGATGGAAATGTTAAGGTTGGTATTAAGCAGAGTCTCGCATGTGCATCAGGTATGATTTCTTATAGTCCATTAGCTTTAACAAAAGTATTCGCCAATGGACTAGGGGGTACTAGACGAGATAAGGTTGTTAACCAGTGTGGTTCATATTAGTTTCAATAATGTTAAATGCTTTGGCTATAACTAAAAATTTGTTTAGAGTTGAATGTGTTTTTGTGATGTATGACAAGAACTTGAAGTTGGACTTATACATGCATGTGGGACAGCAAATGGTATAAAAAAGGAAGTAATACTTTTATAATGCAAACAGTCGCAGATGTCAGATGTGTGACATTTAATTTCTAAGTCTATTAACTTCATTTTTTCACTTAATAGACTTGGGGAACTTAATGAAGTAATATGGGTTTTAGATGTGTTTACACATCTGACGAGGTGTGATTAAGTCCTCTTTGCAAACTGATGTGTTATGCCACACTTGACAAGATGATGAAAAAATGATTATAAGGACAGGTGCGAGGGACGGAAGTGCATGTGCCGCAGGAACATGCTGAATGCTCTATAAATAGCTGAGATCAAGGCTGGAGCAAAGGTTTGGACTTTACACCTTTAACTATGTGTTAATACACTTCCATCTGTAACGACACTTGCGTCCATAAAATCATTAGTTTCATCTTATTTTTAAGATCTCTCTTATTCTCCTCTATTTTTGATCATTCAAATCATCTCTATCTTGTTCCTTGGGGATAATTTGCTTTTTCAAGTAGTCACATAGCAACTGACATCAGTGTATACTTCAATTAGTTTAAAGAATTTACATGTGGCCATAAAATTGATAAAATATGTGCATTATTGCTCGTTTATTTTTAAGAGCTTTTGGGTACTTGATTGCTTACTATTCGAACTTCTAGGTCTAATGATGATTTTGGAAGTTATGAAGAAATCAATGGATTCGTGCACGTTTAGGAACTAGAATCAAAAGTTGAAAAAATATTTATGTTGTTGCTACAATGCTAGGACAACTCATTCTGATGTCAAATCGGACAAACCATCTGGGTTGGTGGATTAGGGTTTTTAAAAGATTCCCCGTACACCCAAATCGCTACTGAAGTATATTCCATCTGGTCTAGATAGGAGGGACTGTCCCGTCGACTGAAATAAAAACCCTAAAATAATCTCTATTTTACAAACAAAAAAACAATGCGGGTTCATTGAGGGGTGTCGACGGCCAGAACATTATCAAAGAGTTTTAGGAGCATCTTGGAGGAAAAGTTGAAGGCTTTTTGGATGTTCTTTGCATAAAGATCGAATCTTTGTATTCGGTTTGCACGTTATATGCTTTTTTTAGTAGTTTAATCATTCGATTTCGCTTCCCATTCCACACATGCCACCTCCATTTATGTCGAACACTATATATTCTGAGCCTCCCCTGGTTGCGGAGATTGATTGTGTCCTTGGCTGCATTATATCATTTTCTAAAGGAACTTCGTGTGGAGGGATGGTTTAAGGGCATAACACATTTTAGATCCTCTATGTGGAAAGGAGTCGGCCATTGTCAATGATATCCTACGTGTTATCACTATAACATCTGCACTTTTCGATTATAAAACCCGACCCATTTTAAAACCCTGCGTTTAATGATTTAATAATTTTTAAGTACCGGAAGGATTTGCAGGTATTTATAACCCAAAATAATGTTTGTAAATGACTTATAATGGTTTTTTTTTAAATGAAATACTTAATTAGGAACAATTGGATTCAAATTTGATTCCTTGGTTTGAAAATAAAGCAAATATGTGGCTTCTACCGTTTACGCGATTTCAGTACGCGATCTATCGTTCACCGGGAATCTCATACTTGAGCATCGTAAGTCAAATTAGGTATGATTATGGATCTAATAATCAATTATGATGTTAGGAATCATCATACGCTTAATCGTTTCACGAAACGTTGGTGAATTGCCCAAAATCGATACGTACGTCAAAACCGACCAAAATATGTAATTTAACCTACTTTGTGCATCGTTATGAGTTGTGTGACACATTTATATTTGTTTTGAGTGGATTAAATGTGGTTAACATGATGGAATTATGAATTGGGTGATTTGAGTGGAAATGGGACTCGAAAATATCAAAAAACGGCAAAATGAGCACGCAAAACAAGGAATCAGACAAGATAACTTTCGGGGATGCTCTAGGTGTATCGCCTAGAGCATACCCATGCTCCAAGAGATATGCTTGGGACACCATTTCCAGCAAACCCTAATTTTTCTCCTATTTAAACCCCATCAGCCTCCACCATCCTCATTTCTCACCTCCCACACCTCCCAAACGGCTGTAGAGAGCTAATCTTCACCCATCCTTCATCCCATCTTCATATTGGAGCCAAATCATCAAGGATCCAAGCTTATTTCACCCCATTTCATACTTTCTTTTTGGTTTTTGGTAAGTTTCTTGCAATCCTTTGAAATTAGATGTCAAGATCTGAGCTTTATCATGCATTTCGGTTAGACTTGTGCCATACATGATGTATGATGATAGATCCATGGTTTATTTGATCAAAGAATGCAACTTTATTATGTTTTGAGACGAGATCTATATGCTACATGAAGATTAAGCCTAGATCTATGTGATTCATGATCAAGATTGCATTTTGCTAGATTAGGGTTAGATCTATGTCATGCATGTTGAATATTGTTAGATCTATATGATTCATGATGAAGATTGCATTTTTATGCTAGATTAGGGTTAGATATATGTCATGCATGTTGAATATTGCTAGATCTATGTGATACATGGTCAAGAATGCAACTTTATGCTAGATTAGGATTAGATCTTTGTCATGTATGTTGATATTATTAGATCTATGTGATTCATGATCAAGATTGTATTTTTATGCTAGATTAGGGTTAGATCTATGTCATGCATGTTGGTTCTTGCTAGATCTATGTGATTCGTGATCAAGATTGCATCTTTATGTTGAATTAGGGTTAGATCTATGCTATGCATGTTTGTTATATGTAAATCTATGTGACGCATCATCAAGAATTGATCTTTATGTGGTAATATGACTAAATCTATGACACGCATGTATTCCGATGATAGATCCAGGGTTTCTCATATTGAAATTGTATCAAAGATCGTGCATGTTGTTTTATGATTATCTTTTGACCTAAAATGACCCTCATGAAGAAAATGCTTACCTCTAGGACATTATGTTTACATCCTTAGTTTAAGATTGACCCTCATAACGTACGTATCACCATCACCTACGTGTGTCGTGTCGATTGTATCAATGTGTGTCGTAAAGTGAATTCACTTATTCACTTATTCTCTATCATCCTCTAGTTGTCAAGGTTATCCTCAGGTTTTAGCTATTTCATTAGTTGTTGTCATTGTCCATTAGTGTCTCCATTGCCAGGTGAGTACTCATAGACCATTTTCTTTTATCATTTTGGGGTGCAACATGTACACCGTATCAATCTCAAATATCTATTTCATCACTTTCAAAAGTCATGCAAACTCTATGATTGTTATATGTGTTCTAGTATGTCAAACGTGTGTGGATTATTATTGTTGTGGATGGAATCTATTTCAATGTCAATGTCAATGTCAATGTCAATTTCAAGGTGTAATTATTAACACTAAAAAGGTCGGGGTTACAATAATAGATCTATTGGTTTGGCAACCCACCTAACTTGACCGGTAACTGGCGTTGGGTGATTGGAAGCCTTATTTATCAAGGGTTGGATTACGTCACTCTATGTTTACTATATCAATACTTGTTTATTGTCAGTGCTATGCGTAGATCGCATATTTAGTCTATCGTAGTATATCAAACCTATGTTTACTCACCAACTATTCGTAGTTGACCTTTATTTTGTATATGGTGTAGATTTTGTTGCAAGATGATGACTTCATCGTGATGATGACACCTTAGGATGCATGCGGACTTAGTGAGACCTAATCATAACGAGATAATGTGTTATTAGTATTGTAATACGATGATAGAATATTATATTATTTGATTGGATGTGTGGGTTAATTAAGAATATCGCAACCTTCAATAGTGTTGTGTGCAAGTGGACAATCATCGTGCCCCAACGTATTCCACCGTTGGTTGGGGTGTGACAATCACTTTAGTGGTTTATTTGTGGTTAGGAGGGAGATGCCCGTCTAGTTTAGCTGAGTTTGTTGCATCTGCTCCTCTTACACTGCTCTTAAAACCCGACAACGAGATCAGACCTATTGCAATCGGTACTATATCGAGGCATTTGGTTTCCAAAGTTGCCATGAAGGAGGTTGGTAAAGAAATTCTTATGAGTTTGTTATTGGGCATGACTAGCAGCCATCAAGGATATAATCACTAATGGATCATGTGATCCAGTTAGATTTCATCCTTTATTGCATGTCTTCCCTCCACAATCAACTTATAAACTAAAATCATTCAAACCAAGTATATTTTATGCTATTAACTGTTTTTAAACTTTTAATCTTGTAAATTTCATTTGAGGTCAGATCCTTAAAATTTAAAAGATATCAACCAAGTGCGTATAGTAAGAAAAATGTCAAACATTACGTACTTGGAATTTACTTTAAAACTAATAGGAAGACCAAGTATTTATCCTAGTCAGGCTAGGTAAAAAACAGCTGATTGCTTTAAATACTATTAAGGGATGCTAGACATGTGCAAAATCCAAGTTGCATTAAATGCAATATGCATCATGTGTCCCTTGGTACAATTTTTCTTATTTTTAGGTTCCTGTAAGGCATTCAAGATGTCGTACATATGTGTTGGAGGTAACATGTGAAAATTGAATAACATAGATTAAATACATGACGAAGAACTTTAACATTCTAGGTCTTCTTTTAGCTAGCTTAGCCAGACAATCAGGGTAGATTCTCATTCAATGCCCTTGTCTTGTTGCACACAAAGCACTGGTGCTCCTGAGGTGGCAGTGATCATACAACTTGCTTGCCATGGGTGTTGGTGGCAAATGCCTTGGCATTAGAAACAACCTTTACTTTTCCCTTTTTTCCATTACATTTCTCTTGATATTGGCGTGTTAACACCAGCAGGCTTCACCTTTAATAAGTTAAGTGTCATGGGAGCATTTGAAATATAATGCAATCAACTAGTCAAATGTATCCACCAAAGCATTCACTGATGGCCTGGAGATCTTAGTGGTCGTTAAGCTTGAGTAGGATAATATATAAAGTTAAACCTTAAGACTGGGTACAGTATTATCGAATGATATGCAAATGTCAATGAAACACAACATAATAATTAGCATTGTTTTATGAAAAAAAATAAAGATTAATGTGGTCAAACATATTAACTCATCAACATTTCAGAATTATATATAATTTTTTAAACATGTCTCCCACATACTCTCTCCAAAGTTAACACACATAGATGATATGTGGTATTTGAAGATGTAACTTTTAAGTTTCATATATAAAATACATATCGTAAAAATAGTTTCATGTAAGAGAGAGAGGTTATTGTGAGAAATTTGGTTTGAGTAAGAAAGATAAAAATGTATCATAACTATTAGATCTTCAATTAAATGAAGATCTATGCTCAAAGTTTTTCTATGTAAAATAGAGAGAAAAACAAAAAATGAAAGGACATTTTTGATTTTTTATCAAGTTCCCTTTATTTTTTAAACATTCATAACTCTTAGATACGACATTATTTTTTTTAAAAAAAAAATTAAACCATAAAATCAAGCGTTTTTTATCTTTAAAATGCTTACAATGTTGTTATATCTAAAATTACAAAATTACTCTTTAGATTGTATCAAAATGTTCAGATCATTTTTTCATAGTGTGTCAAAAAGTTCAGATTATTGTGTCATATTGTGACAAAAATGTTCAGATCATTGTGTCATATTGTTTCAAAATATTCAGATCATTGTGCATATTGTGTCAAAAATCAAAAGAGTATTTTTTTTAAATTTTATATATAACAACACTAACGCATTTTAAATATAAAAAACACTCTTTTTATTGTATGATTAAAAAAAAGAAATAATGTCACATGTGAAAGTTGTGAATGTTAAAAAAAATGTGTGAACTTAACTAGAAATCAACAAAGATAACTAAGAGCAAATTACCCATTCTTCCTTTTTATTAGATTAAGATTCAATGCTGAGATTTATTCTTATCATTGTTATCCAAAACTTCTCTCTCATGTAAGACAAGTGGGGCGACCCGCGCTTCGCCGCGGAGCCGAGCCGTTTTAGAAATTCGGTTAGCGAAACCATGAGATACGGACCGCGCTAAGTTCAAAGAGACTCTTTAACCTGCACTAAGCAATGGGTTACATGACTTTATAGATCTGCTTGGTTTTAGCAGACAATTGATGAAAGAAATGCTAAAGAATGAATATGTGTAAGAACATATGAATTGATCTTGATCTCATCTAAAAGGTGTGAAAAGACAATGTTTTGAACAATTGAAAAAAAAAATCTAATAAATTAAGATCAAAACATACATAGAACCTTATATTTTGCTAAAACTGGTTTGTTAGAGGTGTTAAGTGATTTGTGTTGGTGGTTTTGTGGGTTAAACCTAGCAAGAATCTAAAAGTTTGACATGAATCTGAACATGTTACTAACCTAAAAATTATGCTAGAAACATAAACAACCCGAGCACTCAAAAAGGAAAAAACACAGCATAACCGACTTTTCATTGAAAAATAATGCAGCAACTTGATACTAAAACTAAAACCCACTAACCTCATAACGAAGCTTGGAAAAACATGAAGACAAACTGCAAAAAAAGATTAAATATGATATGAGTTATAGAAAGATGAAACTAAATATAACCACAAAAAACAACGAATCAATTAGAGTACTTTTGTTGTGAATCTCAAATTCAACCTACAACTTTGTATAATTCTCAACTCCCCAAGCCTTTTCTGAAGTTCAAGCAACAACCTAAAACCACATCAACCCATAAGCAATTAGAGTAGTAAAAAAGAATTATCTATAGAGTTGTTGCTGTTTATAGATCACAAAATGTCAAACAAAAATCAGAAGCCACATTGTAATGCATAAGATTTAATTTTAGCCTATGAACATTTAATTTTATTCAAAACACCTGAAACCTCACCTAATTAAACATGGGACGAAGATGAACTTATTCAAGTTTTCATATCCCACACTTTATGTGGTGGGGAAGATATTGAGAAAAACAAATAATATTAAAATAAACCATTTCTTGTTAACCCGATTCTCTGGGTTTTTTCAACCCATGTGCAATACACAGATACACACACCTCACGAATCTATTACACATTAAAAACTTTTATATTGACATTCTGATCATGAACTTATATACACACACATTATGACATGTCTGGTTGGTAATAACCAATAATCATTTCTGCCATACATACAAAAATGATGATGATTGATAAACAAAAAACTAATTCAGCAAAAAGAAGAAAGAGACTAACCACATATAAAGAAGGCATGGGGGCCAAATATCTTAAATAAAATTCAATGTATAAAGAAGGCTGTATAAACAACCACATATGCTTCAAAGCGTAGAACACACCAAAGATAAGCCTAGAACACACCGAAAATAAGATCAAATGAAGACAATATGAACTACTAATCTTAAAGAGATGTTAACTAACCAATAAATACGAAATCAATATCATACCTCAAAAGTCATTGATCTTTTGCTTACACTTTAAATCTTGAATGCTTAAAATCCCCCTTTATAGCACTCCAAAGTTTTAATTTGGTGATTTACTTCTGAAACCTTTAAAACACAAAGCAAAAGACTATAAGGCGACTTTTATACAACATGGTTTTTCATTAGAATCTGTTCGGCTTTATTTTTTTTGGAGATTTGACTCATACCCACCTAAGATTTGATCTTTAGCCCCTAAATTGTCAATTAGAACTGAATATAAGAAACAACCTAATAATAATGATAAACAATTATCATAAAATAACCTAAAGAAACACAGGTCATCAAGAACTGCAAACTATCAAAAGGTAAGAAAATAACTTAGAGAAACACAGGTCACTAAGAACTGCAGAATTATATCCGAACCTAAGCAGAACTTAAAAAAGGGCAGTCAACAAACGCCAACCTACAAACATCAGCAACATCAAACAAAAAACTAACAGTAACAATGAAGCGCCTACATATTAGAAAATTAAACGAAAATAAGAGGAAACACACCATCAGTAAAGCAGAGGGAAATCATAAGAAAATAGCCACCTGAAACAAAGAACATGACAAATTAAAGAATTAGATGTGGGTAAGGAATCAAAAAACAAATCGATGACAAATCTACAACTACAAAGCACATTATAAAGAAAAGTTCGTCCAAACGCACCTAGAAAAGGGCAGAAGTATGAAGGAACTGCAGGAATTAGAACGTCAAGAAATAAAATTGAAGAGAAAAGACGGATATATCGATGAATAGAAACACATAGAAGCAAGCAGAAGACACACTATCGATGAACAGAAACACACGAACCTGAGGAATTGATGGAGCGACAAAGGAACTTTAGTTCAAAAAATTTAGGTTTCTTGAACGATCAAAACTCTAACAATGGTGAACGTGATGCGAGAAGCCGAGATGTGATGGTTTCGGTAGTCGCTACTCGCGATAGAGCTTCTCTGGCGCGGTCGTCTCCCTGAGAACCAGTAGCTGGGATAATAGAGAAAAGGAGAGATTGAAGGCGTGAAGAAACATGTAAGGTAAGACAGGTATGGAGATGAGAGATGGCAGAGGTATGGAGGTGAGCTCCTGTCCTCTTCAACATGTCCTCTTGACTCTCTCTCTCTTCTGCCAAACGCAAAGGGAAAATGTGTGGTTATAATTCTTCATCTCCCTTCTAACGGAGTTAAATAACTGTTTTAAATCTGTTAAAAAACTATTTATAAACTTGTAAATTGAAGATATATAATAATAATAATAATAATAAGAGTGTGTGCTTCATAGACTTGTACATTATGTTTTAAAAATGGTACCATAAGTTGCCTTATGTTAATATAGGGTAATAACTTATAATAGGATGTGACAATATAAAGAAAATTCGGGTTTAGTTTTGCTTTTAAATGCATATATTTTTAAACACCCTAAATATTCAATCCTAAAATGAAATTAGTATTTTAGGGTGATGTGATTTAGAGGTAGTGCACGTTATTGTTTAAAATAAATTGTTTTTGTATTCGGGTATATTTAATTTAATAATAAAAAGAATTTGGCATGAGATTTAGTGCTTCGTTTTCATACTCAAATAGTGGGGTATAATATAATAACGATCCACTTCAAAAAGAAACTTAAAGTCGATTCAATAAGAAATTATTAATTATATGTGATAAGTTTATGCAAAATAAGAGACTACCACAGAAATATATATAACAAAAAATACGGGTATTTCGTACAAAATACTATTAATTGACATCCATTGATATCATGTGTATAAACTAGAAAACGTTTCTGTTTAATATAGTTACGATTAGGATGGATGAAATTGATTAATGCACGATTGAAAATAGTTGTTTGGATGGGACACACAACTTGGCATGGTGTGCACATAAGGATGCTTAAATCAAAAGAAACATAATGTGTGACGTGGCACCTTCATATGAGATTCCTCCGTCCAACGCTAAATCCCAAGGACTTTGGAGAACTAATCCAACACCATCATGTGCTGCTCTATAATCACGTGGAACAATCTCATCTTCTTTTTATTAATATCACATATCCCTATACTTTGATCAAATTGCACGTTTCACCTCAATAGTTTAAAAAAGACATATCTAGCCTAAACGTTTATGGTAGGATTGCACTTTATGGCGGTCAGTCGGTCACGATGAGCTTGATAATACCCCCATCACGTCCATGGGCGGTGTTCTAGGGACGTGATTGCTAATTTGCTACGGTGGAGAGTGGTGCTGCTGATCCATCATGGGCGACCTTAGATACAAAGTGATGTTTAGATATTCATCATGGGGTATTGGGGTTATAAAGTATTAATAATCACTTTATACATGCTCTCGAACGAATCATGATGTATAAGATCGATCATATAAAGAAAATTGCTACCAAGATTTAAACATTTTAATGTTAATCATAAGGTTATGATATTAAACTTTAATCATATTAATAAAGCTAAAAAAGTTACAAACAAACATGACTCAAGCCTTCAAACAAGGAAGGCAGACAACAAGCTGCGTCGTTAACTCTTTCTGAATAACGAACCCAAGACGCGTAAAAATAACGTTCATCGGCCTAGGGGACGAAACGTTCCCCGGCATAACTTTTTGGATACGACTACGCGTGTCCACAGCTTCCGAGCGAGGTAACCAAAAGTATCAAACGTGAAGGAAACAAACACATGTTGATTCTCGATGCACGTTTTCTCGTGTTTGTTCACCTTTCCAGCAGTCGCCTGCCCAGCCCTGAACGTGTCGGGCCTCAGCCCTACTAAGGGAGAAACCTCAGTGAGGTCCACACAAGCATGTATCCCTCTCTGCCACCCAAACACAAGGATATCAGCTGGCCGAAGTGTTGAACGCCCATCCAAGGGATCAGAAAAAAATTGATCGGGGCTTCCTTTTTGGCTGAAATCCCCGCCCTCTTGAATATGTTGAACAGAACATCCCGCACCACGTCGTGTCGATACTTGAACCCGGACAGCTCTTTACGGTGCATAGCATGCTCCCCAAACAAGTCTAATCACGCCTTGTTACATACATGGCACTTCTCATCAACGGGAAACAGATGGATCATAAGGCGGTACTTGAGGACAACCCGATACTCAACCAGCGACATGTGTTGTCCCAACATGTCAATAGGGAGAGCGAGGAGGAAATCCTGGGCATACGGCTGACCAGGGGCGGACATAGTAAGAGCTCAGGGGTAGCGCCCGCTGCCCCTGAACTTTTACCCCGACGTGCAATTTTTTTTATTTTTTATAGGTTTTCGGTTTTTCGCGACCCCTAGAAGAAATTTTATGGTTTTTACCTAAAAATATGATCAAAAGCCCCTTGAAATATGATCAAAAGCTCGTTAATTACCCAAAAAAAAAATTCCGGGGCGCTGCCCCCGAACCCCCGTTAGTCCCCGCTACCCCTAATTTTTTTTCCTAGATCCGCCCCTGCGGCTGACAGGGGCACTCCCATACGGCTTTTTGCCTAACCGTCATCTCGAAGGTTGCTTCCATTTCTTGCACAGTTTTACTAAAGAGGCCATTCGCCAAAACATATTGGGCTTTTGGTGGAGCGATGTCCTTGTTAGTGAAACCGCTCAGATCAAAGCCCAGAATTATATCATGGAGACCAGCCAAAACACACGCATAATCCGAGTCATAGTAACGTTAACTTCTTTTAATTTTCTATTTAATACGCATTTCAATCATTTCATATATGAGCGCTAAATTTGTAACGTTATCTTAAAGGGACTGTTTGTGTAATTAACTCTAACTCCAATTAATATAATAAAAAAGTTAAAGTTAAATAAAATACCAACCCCTAATTAATATAACTCTCCCCCTTGATTTCTTGGCCATTACAAGACTAGGCCACCTACTTTTGTACATGTGGTGTAGAAGTTGTACGTATTCGAACTATATCTTTTTTTTTTGGTTCTGCACATGGTTTACGGGTCAAAATAATTTTTACATGTTGTATAGAAGTCGTATTCGAACTATAATACATGTCATATCGATTATTTTAGACGTCGTGTAAGGAAACAACTAAAATTTAGATTTTATATAAAAACATATGCTTTGCCCTACATATTAAAAAAAAAAACCTCAAATTTTATCATACATATTTATAATCTAAGAAAATTTCAATAAGCACGATACAAAACCTACAAACACTAAGCTTTTAAGTACCAAAGACATATACTAGGAACCAAGGTGTAATCGTGTCCGTTATAGTACATGTGCAAATCGAAATGTAACCCATGAATACTCGCGGCTAGAAGATGGGTTTATATAAACACTTTTAAAACTAGGACACATGATGTTCAAACATCAAAAATATGTTTATTGAATAAAGTATTTATCTTGTTATGTTCATTTGGCGGATGTCAAGTGAATGAGGTCCGACTCTTTGTCAGGCACTCATCCCTTGAGCATGATTTATTAAAGCTATTATTGTTTGATTATCTTTTGATTTAATCCAAAGGCGACTTGTTTTGATGGTCCGATCTTCAAAGCTTGAGATCCAGCAGTTATCTTATCAAACATAACTAAACATTTTTAACCCAAATCAAATCAAATCCTTTTTTATTTTTACTAGAATTGTTATAAGTTATAACCGAACCAAATAACCTTTTATCAAAGCCGTTTGACTCAAACCCAAAAGGACAGGGTAAAGCCTCGTGATCTTGTAGTCTAAGTAGTATCACACACAATTAGAGTAAATTTGCTGTTAAAATATGAGCGTTATAAATTGATATAAATTGCTATTGCTATTGCTATTAATTAAGAAAGATATCGTTATAATTTATAAAGTGACCAGATTCACTGTACATATTGTATCCCACCAAAATAACCTCCGAATACCTACATTTAAGTCTTGCAATCAATCCTCAATTTTCTATAAAAGCAGCTCCTCCATCCCTACTACTGTGTGTCTCATCATTAATACTTTTCCCTTCCTCCCTTCTCTAGTAACAAACTTCCCTTCCCTAATTCCCTTCCATTCAATGGCGGACGCAATTCAAAACGCCACCGTTTTCTCCCCCTCAAAAAAGAGGATGAACCCCGACGACTCCGATGACTTCATCGCCAAGAAACAGCCACCACCATCATCAAAACCCTCATGGGAGGACCCTGTATCCGCCCTCGCCAATGCCCGCCACGAGTTCGGCGAGCACGGCGGCGTTAACATGTCCATCGAAGCCTCCGCCACCTTCACCGTCATGGAGCCCGAGACCCTCAGCCGCATGTTCGCCGGAGAGCTCGGCCCCGACCGCGACTTCTTCATCTACAGCCGCCATTTCAACCCCACGGTCCTCAACCTCGGCCGCCAGATGGCGGCGCTGGAGGGGACCGAAGCCGCCTACTGCACCGCCAGCGGGATGTCCGCCATCTCGTCCGTTCTGTTGCAGTTGGTCAGCAGCGGAGATAACATAGTGGCGTCCCAGACGCTTTACGGTGGAACCCACGCGCTTCTCACGCATTTCCTCCCGAGGTCGTCGAACATAACGACGACGTTTGTTGACATCAGGGATTTGGAGAAGACCGAGGAGGCGATCGTGGAAGGGCGGACGAAGGTTTTGTACTTCGAATCGATGTCGAACCCGACGCTGACGGTCGCCAACATCCCGGAGCTTGCCCGGATTGCTCACGAGAAGGGCGTCACGGTGGTCGTGGACAACACGTTCGCGCCGATGGTTGTTTCGCCGGCGAGGCTTGGCGCCGACGTCGTTGTTCATAGCATCTCGAAGTATATTAGCGGCGGGGCCGACATAATCGCCGGTATGTTTCAGTTTTTTTAATTTGTCGGTATCTTCCATACACGTGTCAATCATGATAGCTAAAGCAAACCAATTTTTACCGAGGGTATTTGTCCAATAGTATAAGATGTGAGAGACTGTGAATTTAAGGTCTCAAGTTCAAACCTGACTTAAAGAGTTTTTTTTAAGTGATGAGTTTTTTTTTATGGTGTTTCTGGGTGAGTCAAACCTGAAATTTAAAGATTTGAGGAATAGTTATAAACACTCCTAAAAAAAGTTAATGTTTTTTTACCGAAAAAGTTAATGTTTTTTTACCGGATTTTGGGTAGTTGTTAAAATTTGAAAAGAAAAGGAGGAGATTCATGTGATTATATATGATATATCAACTGATCGATCATGATAGCAGGTGTCACATGGAAGCCCTGCGTCATGTTCACTTTTCCTGTTTTGTTCTTGATTACAAACGGACAAAATAACACCAGTGTTTTCTTGTTATGTGGGGAAGAATCTGTCCTTTTGTGGGCAAGATTCAAAAGAAAAAAAAAAAAGATTCAAAGAGATAATAATTAAAAACAAAAATGAAAAGCATGACTAGATGATCAGCATCATTAACATCTCAGATTCTAGTTATTATTGTGATAGAAATAATTAACAATTGTGATTACAGGGGCTGTTTGTGGTCCGGCTAGTCTGGTGAATTCACTAATGGATCTTCACCAAGGGGCACTGATGTTACTAGGCCCAACTATGAATGCCAAGGTTGCTTTTGAGTTATCTGAAAGAATCCCTCACTTGGGCCTCCGGGTCAAGGAGCACTGTCACAGGGCTTTAGTCTACGCCCAAAGAATGAAGAAAATGGGCCTCAAGGTGATCTACCCGGGCCTTGAAGATCACCCTGACCACCATCTTTTGAAGTCCATCTCAAACAAGGACTATGGCTTTGGTGGGATGCTCTGTCTCGATATGGAAACCGAGGCCCGAGCGAATAAGCTGATGAATCTGTTGCAGAACCAAACCCAGTTCGGGCTCATGGCGGTTAGTCTTGGGTACTATGAGACCCTCATGTCTTGTTCCGGTAGCAGCACGAGTAGTGAAATGAACCAAGAGGAGCAGGAGCTTGCTGGGATTTCACCTGGTTTGGTTAGGATGTCGATCGGTTACAGTGGGACTCTGGAACAAAGATGGGGCCAGTTCGAGAAGGCGCTCTCGAGACTTCAAGATTCGGGCTTGTTGTCCAAGAATTAGAATTCTAATATGAATGTAATCGAAATCTATCTCGGTTGTTAATTGCTGCTGTTTCATGTTGGACTGTATTAATGTTTCTCTTCTGCATATTTCAATGGATCAGTTATAAGTACTTTGGCCTTGCATATTGAATGAGTTTATGATACAAGATGGATTTGGGAGATGGATAGATGTCACAGAAAATGAAGGTCCAAATGGCCAATATGTGATCTGGGATTACAGACTTGAACCACTTTTAGTTAAGTTGGTTAGTCCTTAATTACACAATGGTCCTTGTACCTTATACTATCAACAATGACCAATATCCCTTGTTGAAACTAAGCATAATACAAGAGAAAATAAACTCTAAGAATGACACTACCAAGAGCTATCTATTAGCTGCTGGGACCGGATAACCCCAAGTCCCCAACCACCACTAGTGTTACCTTGTAGGCTGTAGCTCATTTGTAAAGGGCCACGTAACCTTGAGCATATTGAAGGCCTTAGGCTATCCGTAGTTGGTCAAGCCCATTTCAAGCCCCCCTTATATGGTGTAGTGGTAAAAAATAATTTTAAGCCTCTTTCAAACCCCTCTTCAAGCGTGAAATACTTCAAGCCCCTCAATCATTTTTGACTTTTCGCGCCCTACTCAAGCCTAGTATGGATAGCTTTAGAAATGTGAAGTCACAATTATCTTAAGCTAAGTAGTGGTGAACCCATAATTTTATATTATAGGGTCAGAACTAGAACTGTAAAAATATCAATACCAACTATGCTAACAGGTAAATTTGAAGGACATTAAGAGAGGTATGATCGATCTCAAGGGGCGGTTTTAAGGAGATCAAAAGTTAAGGGTAGTAATAATAATATAGGAGATCAAAAGTTAAGGGTAGATAAGAATATAGGAATTTGAAATTGATGTTAATTCTTATTGCTAGGTCGGTTAGAAGATAGGATTAGCATAAGGTTTGTTTTAGCCTATTTAAAGGCCTTTTTGGTTTGTTTTTTTTAATGCATCGTATTTTTAGTATTTAACCATTGATCTTGTTAAGCAAATTATTCAGATTTTGCTTCTGTTTGTTCGTAAGTAAAGAAGGTCACAGGTTAAAAAGTCCGACTATCTATAGTCATATACAAATTTTTTTATACCATTCGGGTCGGGTCATATGATAAAAAAAATTCTAAATAAAACTTCGAACACATAACAAAATTAGTAAAATACGCCAATCATAATAAAAAAAAAAGATAAATACAATATAGTTGAGGTGTTCTCTACCGATTCAGTTGAACTTTCTGTGAGGTTAAAACCAAGGTCAACTCAAGTCAACGAAAGTTTAAGGGCTGTTTATGTTGAACTGCAAACTACAAGGGGTGAAAGTGCAATTTGGCTTAATGATCCGTTAAGCGTTTGTTAGGATCTGTTTTATGTAGCCGTTAACCGAGTTATGCTTACCTCATTCATTGTTCTTCATTTTCGTTTGTCAATTTCATTCCTTTGTAATCTGTTTAAAATTCCGTTCTATAAAAGTGAATCATTTGAGTCGAGTTCTGTTTTTGATTCGTTTATTCTTCACAAATGGTATCAGAGCTCAGCGACTCGAAATTGGGGATCAATGTTCAATAGAGATTGAATTCGATTGACGAATCATGGTTTCTACAAAATTCGATATTGAAAAGTTCACAGGGAAGAATGATTTTGGTTTATGGCGTCTCAAGATGCGCGCATTCCTTGTTTATCAAGGGATCTCTGATGCACTACTTGGTGAACCAGGAAAACCGAAAGGGATGTCGGATGATGATTGGCAGGAGATACTCGATAAATCACACGCAACAATCGTTCTTAATTTGGGAGACAAAGTGTTGCGCGAGGTAAGTAGGGAACAAACGGCGACAGCAGTATAGCTGAAACTGGAATCTCTCTACATGACCAAGTCACTTGCTAATCGACTATACCTGAAGAAGAAGTTGTATACATACAATATGTCACCAGGAAGATCAATTGAGGATCATAAAGATGAATTTAACAAGATGATCACAGATCTTGAGAACATAGAAGTCAAGATTGATGATGAAGATCAGGCTATTCTTTTCTTGTATGGAGACTTTGATGTATGGTAGGGATGCGCTATCAATGGAAGAGGTTCTTGCAGCCATTAATTCAAAAGAGTTAAAGAAGAATAATGATGAAAGGGAAGATAATGGTGAAGGCTTATTTGTCAAAAGGGAAGTCAGATAGTAAAGGTCAAAAGAAGAGGCAAAATCAATTCAAAACTAAGCCAAGGAAAAAGTTGAGATGTTTTGTCTGTAATTCAGACAAACACCTGAAGAGAGACTGCCCTGAGTTCAAAAGAAACAAGTATGATCAGAACAATGGAGGAAAGAGTTATACAACCCAGGATGCTACATCTGATGACTATGAGTCATTGGATGTTCTTGTGGTGGATCAGAAGCAAGGTGGAGCAGATTGGATGATGGATTATGGATGCTCCTTCCATATGACTCCACATAAGGATTATTTCAAGAGGTTGGAACTGAGAGAAATGGGAACAGTTAAGCTTGGAGATAATAGATAGTGCACAATGTCAGGTATATTCCATCACTTACTAGAAACTTAATTTCACTTGGAACATTAGAGGATGAAGGGTGCAGTGTAATCCTTAAGAATGGTAAACCCAAGGTTGTTAGGGGTTCGATGGTTTTATTATCAGGAACTAGAGGTAGGAATAACATTTATTTCCTTGATGGTAATGTATCTTGTCTTGTGAATGTTGTGACTCAGGAAAGTAAGGTCTCTAAGTCAAGATTATGGCATTATAGGCTAGGCCTTATTATTGATAAAGGACTTGATGAACTCAAGAAACAGGGCTATTTGCTTGATATAAGAGAAATAACTCAGGATTTCTGTGAACAATGTGTTTTAGGTAAAGCCCATAGGGTTAAATTTGCTAGAAGTGATCAAAGGTCAAGTGAGATATTGGATTATATACATTCTGACCTTTGGGGACCATCTAAGACACAAACATTAGGTGGAGCTAGTTACTTTATGTCTATTATGGATGATCACTCTAGGAAAGTATGGGTATATCTACTAAAACATAAGAATGAGGCCTATCAGAAATTTAAGGAGTGGGGGATTTTGGTTGAAAATCAGACTGGTAAGAAGGTTAGAAAACTAAGGACAAACAATGGTCTAGAGTATTGTAATACTGAGTTTAGTCAGTATTGCAAGTCTAAGGGTATAACCAGGCTCCTTACTGTACCGGGGACACCTCAGCAAAATGGTATAATAGAGAGGATGAATAGGACTCTATTAGATAAAGTAAGGTGTATGTTGATTAGCTCACGTTTACCAAAGAAATTATAGGGAGAGGCTATCTTTACAGCTGCTTATGTTGTAAACAGAAGTCCATCTACAGCATTAGAAATGAAGAATCCAACTGAATTGTGGTCAGGAAGAAGGGTTGACTACAATAATCTCAGGATATTTGGGTCCTTAGTGTATGCTCACATAAAGCAAGGGAAGTTAGATGCAAGGGCTATTAAGTGTGTGTTTTTGGGATATCTAAGGGGATTAAAGGTTACAGGCTTTGGAGATTGGAAGGTGATGGGCCTAAGGTGTTTGTGAGTAGGGATGTCACCTGTAGGGAGGACATCATGTATAAAGACTTAGGTAGTAGTAGTTCTAGTAGTTCTACTGGAAAGGAATCAATGAGTTCTGAATTACCAGGTGGTACACAATATGGTGGTACCACAAATGAGGCAGAGCGGGAAGAAATGAAGAATGTGCCTTATGCTCAGGTGGTAGGAAGTTTAATGTTTCTTCTGGTTTGTACAAGGCCAGACTTGAGTTTTGGTGTAAGTGTGGTGAGTAGGTATATTTCAAATCCAGAAAGTGTAACACGTCGGTTAATCCATCTGTAATTACCCGACCCGTTTTCTATCTTGGTTGATAATCAATAAAGACTCATTTCACATCTTATATTGTTATTTCATGTATTCCATGATTTAATCCTTCAATCACAATATTCGTGAAATTCGATGTTTCAATTCATTGCAAATCGGATCCATAACTCAATTGTTTTTGCTAATTGTGCAAAACCGGAAAACTTTAGCATTCTAAACATATATAATACTTGTGGGTAATACTAGTCATACACACAAGTAAATGTATGTGAGGTTTCGTAAAAGTTCGAGGTTTAAAACAAAAGTAGCAAAAATACGAGTTTTCGTGCGATTTCGGTATTAACCGGGAGTTCGTACATTCCAAGAATTCTCATTCTATTATTCCATAACATTATATTTAATGAATTCTATATCACGAATCAATATGGTGAATTATGATGAATTTTAATGAATTTTGATGATTTTTCACAATTTTTAACAAATAATATATAAATAAATATATATAAAATAAATATTTTTATACATCGTTAAACGTATCCCGAGCCTTATAAATCTTAAGAAAGTATTCTAATATCATTTTGAACTTAAAACATTAGTTACATCGAAAGATACAAAGGTAAAACACATAAAACAAAAGTTGAGGGACTAAATGTGCAATTTATTGAAAGTTATAAAACGCACGTATTCGTATATCATCGAGCATGTCCCGAGCCTTAGAAACTTTTATGAACATGTTTTATAATGATTTGGTGCATAAAATAACAGTTCGGTAGAAGTCTGGGGGCTAAAATGCAATAAATAAACCTCAGGGACCAAATCTGCCAATCTGGCAAACTTGGCTCGCGTATCGCGCAGCCCTGGTACCCCTCCCTCGCGATACGCGTTGACCTCTGGTCAACAGAAACGAGATCAGCTCGTTTTTGGGCACGTATTTCGGATCTAGAAGCTTCGTTTGAGCCTGATTCGTGTCATTTTACCCTCAATACTCATCACCTAACGTGTCTTCACTCAAATACGCACCAAACCCCTATAAATACACGATCAAATCATCAAATCTCCTCACCAATTCACTCAATTTTCCCTCAAAAACCCTAAAAACGCAACAGAAACTTCATCCGCTCAATACGAGCTCCTCATTTCGACTTTGAAGCTCTAATTCAGCAGTCAAGCTCCTTTAGGTATGCTTAACAATAACCTCTTTCAGTTTTTCCAAATTCGAATTCTAAGTATGCTTTTTAAATTCATGTCAAAAATTAGGGTTCTTGAGATAAATCTTCAATTTTGGGTGATTGGGTTGGAATTAGGGTCTGAATTTTTGTAGGTAATCCTAAAATAATGTGTTTTAAGAAAGCCCTAAGTTAATTTCAAGTTTTGATAAGGTTTAGTATTTTATATAAAATTATACCAAAATTAGGGTTTTCGAGTCGTTGTTCTGCCAAAATTGGATAAACGGTGTTGAAATAAGGTTCTATAATTTTTTAAATATCATAATATCATATTATGAATAAAACCCTAAGTTTATTTCAAAATCTAGTAAGTTTTGGTAATTATTTAATTAATTTACCAAAATTAGGGTTTTGAATATGTTTATTTAATAATAAATAAACCAGAAAGTATTAGGACTTGATTTTTTTTGTCTTAGAACATATTTATATACATAATAAGTATATATAAATCCAAAAGTGTAAAATAAATAAGATTGCTAGTCAAATACTAAAACCCTAATTTACCTATAAAAAGGGTAAAATGGTAATTTTGATCTAATCAAACATAACACTTATCAAACACTTAGAACTTGGTTCATTTTGATTTCCTATATTCATATACCCTATTTGATTCATTAGGGTAATCTCCGAGTTACTTATCTTTCCCAATCCGACGTATCTCTCAAATCCTATCTCCCAATCAAGTGAGTATTCATAGCCCCTTCTCTTTTAATACTTTGGGGTGTAACATGTATCTCTATCTCAAATTCCAAACTCTATATTTACTTCTCTAAAAATGCGAATCCTATGCTCGTTATGTGTGTTTTTGATGTGTTAAACTTGTTGGAATCATTGTTGTTGTATACTATTACACTAGCATGCGTACTCATTAACATACCGAGCCGGGGTAACAGTAATAGATCTATTGGTTTGACAACCCACTTGGCCTGCCTTGAGGTATCAAGTGATTGGAAGCCTAATTGTCAAGGGTTTGATACGCGGTTGTTTACACTATTACAATACTTGTTTATCATATTCTATGAACATTTACCTAACACATAGATCGCATGATTTATACTGATATTACGTATTAAACCTATGTTTACTCACCAACTACTTTTGTAGTTGACACTTTATCTTATACATGTTGCAGGTAATCGTGTTTGAGCCAGTATATGATCACTATAGGACGCTGGACCTAGTTAAACGACGTTTAAATTACATTATCTATGTTGTTATGTTTTGTCTGTTTTCTGTTTGTAACATACTCCAATATATGAAATAAAAAGGCTTGTTAAATATATTTCAACTTTAATTAGTTGTCATGAGCATCTGGACAATCATCATGCCCCGACATATTCCGCCGTCGGTTGGGGTGTGACAGAAAGAGCCCATTGGCAAGCTGTCAAGTGGATTTTGAGGTATTTAGCAGGGACAAGAATGTGGGAATCTGTTTTAGTAGAAAAACAGTTGGAATTGACAGGATTATAGGTTATGTGGACTCTGATTATGCAAAGGTTCCTGATAAGTTTGGATCAGTAACAGGGTATGCTTTTATGTTGCTTGGAAATCTTATCAGCTGGAGTCTGGAGAGCAACTTTGCAATCAGTGGTGGCTTTGTTAAGTACAGAATCTGAATATATGGCACTCACTGAAGCTGTAAAGGAAGGTTTGTGTGACAACCCGTCCGAATCAGGTCAAACCTCTCTCCGTTGACTTTCGTTGACTTTTAAATTACGTATTAGTTATGTGATTTACTGCTTTAATACATGATTAACTGTGATAGTTAAATGATTAACCGACTTCAAATTTCCGCGTTTAAACTAGAATATACACGTACGTAAAATATAACGTCCGTCGTAAAATTAAATATGGAATTTCAACACTAAGAAAATAAATATAAAATTTGACATTTTATATTTTATCAAAACGATCCGAAACTGTTAAGTCATTTCATGAACTTAAAACATTTTACGAACTTAAAACAAGTGTTACGTTGTCAAGACTTAGTCAAATTCCAAACCATTTAGCCTATTGGGCCTGGTAAGCCCATTAAGCCCAAAATAACTCCGATCGACCCGAAAATTTAACCGAACACTCGTGACAACTAGTCGAGTAAAACCCCAAACTCAGAAACCCGACCCGAGGCCCGAAACCCATTGGGCCGAACCCGGCCCAATTCTTTTTTTTCTCTTTTCTTTTTCTCGCGGCCCACTCGACGAACCAAGAACCCGGCCCGAACCGAGAACCCGGCCCGACCCGGTTGCGGCCCAACCCCCTTCGAACTTCACTTGGGCTTCGGCCCGTTTAAACGAAGCCGAATGGGCTTCGGCCCATTCTCCCTCCTTCTTGCGATTGGGCTTCGGCCCAATTGTAAACAAATTTAATTGTTTGTTTATAGCCCACAAGATTAACAAAGTTTTATAAAACTTAACCAAATATTTAACCACTAATATTTTATAAAACTTGGACCATCAACGTTTATAAAAATAAAAATCACTTTTCAATTGGATAAAATATAATTGGATTATATTTTAAAAAGTTGAGATTTTTATAAACTCCTAACCCATTTATATTTTATAAAAGTGATTGAATTCTTGCTAAACACTTACAAGTTTATAAAAATTAACCCAAAAAGCTAGAGATTATGTGTGTTTGACAACACATAATTATCCATGGGATAAAAACCATAATCATGATTATAAAAGGGAGACACCATCCCTTTTGGTCTCCTTGCACCCAACACCCCAAACCACCAAGACCCTCACTCACACTCTCCCTCCCTCCCTTGTCCGACCGGCAGCCACCACAGCCACCGGCCGCCGCCGCTGCTCCGCCGGCCAGCCACCGCCGGACCACCCCCCTGCCGCCGCCGGACCACCGCGAAGCCGCCGCCCCTCCTCCTCTTCCTCTCGGTTTTCTTGGCTCACTTTTGTGAGTCTCCTACACCTTTTCTTTCTTGTGTTCTATCATGTTATCACCCATGATCAACCCCTCAAGTCTTGACAACCATAAAAACCACTAACACTTATGATTAAATCTTTTAATCTTGGAAAGCTTGCTTGCAAACAACTAACCCAACTCTTTCTCTTAACCTCCATTCTTTTTAGATCAAGGATGGTGAAACACTTAGTGAAACCTTATGGCTAGTAGCTTAAGTGCACCTAGATCTAATGAAATCCATGGATTTCAAAGTTAGTTGTTTGCAAATCCAAGCCTCTTCATAATTAATAAAAATGTGAATGTATATTGAGTAATCATCAAAGTCTCTCTTCTTAACCTCCATTCTTCTTATGATCTTTAAACATTCTCATGGTGTTCTAGGAACTTAAAGTAGCCAAGAGAATGGGGTGAAACACTTGAAGAAATCTATGGAAAGTATTCAAGTGCACCCAAGATCATCATGATCACTCATATGCAATTTACATAACCTTAAGTTAAAAGACTAAATAATGTTACTTGTTATTATTTATTTTTGGTCCTAACACATGCATTAGTGTTAGTAGATTATCATTTAAATTTCCATGTCCTAACACAAATGTGTTAGTGATTGTTATTTACATTTCCTTGTCCTAACACAAATGTGTTAGTGATTGCATTTAAATATATATTTGGTCCCAACATAAATATGTTGGTTGATTATTTATTAATTCATGTTATCTATTGAACAAGGTTAACTAACAATATAATCCATGTTATATTTTATTAACTTATTACATGAAATGATAATAAACAAATATACAAACTAAGAATCATGGACTTATTTAAATAAAAGTTACATATGTAACCTATGGCTAAAACAAAAAGAATATACTTTTTAAAATAAGTCAAGTAACATATTTAATGTGTTACTAATGATTAAATGATTGGACAAAAAGAATAAAAATAAATGCTAGATTTGATAAGAATAATATTTATGTCAAATGATTAATTTGACATAAATACTTGGATTTATTACAAGTTTTAACCTTTCTTGAAACTTGCTAGAAATGGACATTTTTATAAAAAGATCACATTTTGAAGATAAATATTTTCATAAAAGATTTTTATAAAAATAAACCAAGACAAATCATTTGTTTAAAATATCTTACAAAGGACTTTTAATGTTACTTTGATAAAAACAAAGTATCCAAAAATGAACCAACGTTCGTTGGAGATTTTAAATAAAAGATCAAGTTTTATAAATCGAACGTTATAAATCCAAGCGTCGCCATAAATATTTTTATCAACATTTCTCTATTATAATATTTCATGAACTTGAAATATTAGCTCAACCTTTGAAAATGATTAAATGTTTAAAACCTTAAATGATTTTTCCTAAAGGTGTATGTTTTATAAAATAAAACAAACGTTAATAATTATTTTGACAAATAATTATTTGCAAGGAAACTTAAACTTTGTTTTATTCACTAAATAAATTGTTAATCGTAATTATTTAAAATAATTATAACTTGCAAGATTAACAAAATCGAATAAGTAATTATTTAATTAAAATAATTATTCGAACTCATGAAAATAATAATAAACATTATTATATCTTTTTACTCAATGTTCAAGACTTGGTTGAATTATTGAAGATGATTATTTGTTTATATTTATGGGACATAAATATAAATAACCATAAATGTATTTAATTTAAATAAATACAAGATAACGAGTTTTCGATAATACAAACGGACTTAAATCGTCAAGACTTGACCGGTATCACTTGGGTGACGTATGTTACTCAAATGATCATAGACCTTATGCATGTGCTATTTAATTATTTAGGGCGTTACGTGCTACCGTCCTTTGCTGCTTAAATACCGCTTATCTGCTAAAACTGTGAGTTTCACGGCCCCTTTTCCTTTTAACTGCTTTATACTTGGGGGAGAAATCATGAAAACTGATTAAATGCTTTTTACTTAATATTATGGTTTACTTGTTAGCCGTATGACTACTTGTTCTCTTACTGATTGCCCAACTTGGTACATTATCGTTATAAACGTTTGTACAACCGAAAATCCCATCATTAATTGATTTCAATTAGTTCTGTACGAAACGATAGCTAGTGAGTAGATCTATTTGGGTTGACAACCCTACCCTAACTGGTAGCTCCAGTTCTGACTCCGGATTGTCTGGGGGTACACGTCAGTTATTCTGCACTGTTTAACATCTCTGGGCAAGAGATGCCGGGTGGGTAAACTGTTAGTATTTGAAATCAAGGTTCAGGTGAGATCATACAACCACAACAATAAACCCTGATAATATTTAAGTATACCGAAACTGTTTTACAACTGTTTACAACTGTTTAACTATCGAGTCCTAAACCTGTGAACCTCACCAACTTTATGTTGACCCGTTTTATATTCATGATTTCTTAGGTAATTGACGAAGACTTCCTTGAAGACATGCAAATGGAGCTCACAAATGCTAACGGACCTGTCCCTGGAGTCATAGTCCTGACTATCCAACTTAACTGCTTTAAGCTTTTAATAATCGTTTAAGACTTATGATTTTAAATTGTAAAACATTGATGTTTCCACTACTCTTTCCGCTGCAATGAAAC
This sequence comes from Deinandra increscens subsp. villosa, assembly GCA_039602395.1. NCBI lineage: Eukaryota > Viridiplantae > Streptophyta > Magnoliopsida > Asterales > Asteraceae > Deinandra > Deinandra increscens. The sequence continues at coordinate 35,463,925 of JBCNJP010000027.1, forward strand.
GAATTAATGTTTTATGAAGTTTTTAAATTATTAGAAGTGTTCTATGTATCCTCGACTATGATTCCATTCTCGCTCACACCCGAAACCGTTGACCGGGGTGTGACAGTTTGTGGCTTACTAGTTTTGTTAAGGAACTTGGAGTGCAGATTCATGAAACTAAAGTATGTTGTGACAATCAAGTGCAATTGCATTGTCAAGAAATGGTGTGTTTTATGAAAGAACCAAACACATTAGTGTGAGGTTTCATTTTATAAGAGAAGTGATGAATGAAGGCAAAGTTGTCATTGAATATGTAAATACTCATGATAATTGTGCAGATGTATTCACTAAAGCTCTTCCAGGAGCTAAATTTGTTAAATGTCTTGATTTGATGGGAATAAGTTGAACTGGTAATTGGTTAAGATGATTACAATTGTACAACATCATGTTCATCAAGCCAATTTGGCAACTGTTAGCAAATGCTAATTGTGCATTGTGAGAGTCTTGTTTAGTTGCTAGCTCCTAATGACTCAAATGGTTAAGCAGAGTTGTCCTTATGATTTAAAGGTGGAGATTTGTGAGGTTAAAACCAAGGTCAACGAAAGTTCAAGGGCTGTTTATGTTGAACTGCAAACTACGGGGGTGAAAGTGCAATTTGGCTTAATGATCCGTTAAGCGTTTGTTAGGATCTGTTTTATGTAGTTGTTAACGGAGTTATGCTCAGCTCATTCATTGTTCTTCATTTTCGTTTGTCAATTTCATTCCTTTGTAATCTGTTTAGAATTTTGTTCTATAATAGTGAATCATTTGAGTCGAGTTCTGTTTTTGATTCGTTTATCTTCACACTTTCAAAGTTATAGCCAAATCACAATTCACATAAGTTAACTACATAAGATTCTAAGAATAATCAAGATAATGTTTTTCTTTCTTTTGAACGGTCAACGAACTCTCTGGAAACCCCGGTGTATTTACACCAGCTGAGTTCATTTCAAGAAAAATCCACTTTCGCAAGCGGCCAGTGGTAAAATCTGGAAGCTCAAGAATCGAACTTGTGATCTTTCAATCCCAAATCCCCCTCATCGCTATTAATCACTCGGACAAATCCTTTCGCTTTATTCATAGGTGTCGATGGTATACATATTGTTCGCATATGGAAATGTGTAGTTACCATTTTTATCACTTTATTAGTGAACTTTAGCCTTTTTGGTTTTCATCTACTTACACATAGCTTGGTAATGATATCAACAACTCCTGGGCTATAAGACTAAAGATCTTAACAATTTGTGAAGGAACACCTGCATCGCTAGGTTAAAAGGCCTTTAATATCAACTTTCCAGAGTTGGATGGAAGACATGTACTCACTTTCTAGTAGGACTGTGTAATCGGGTTTCAGGTTTCTCGAGACGGGGTTTCGAATATAAAATTTAAACCCAAAACAAGACCCTAATACGGTAGGCCAAGTTCGAGTTGTTCCGATTCCATCTTAATCCGTTAATCCGGTTCATATAATTCAAGTCGGATTCTATAACGGGCTTCAGGTAAAAAAAAACGACACTTACGAAAATCCTATGTGTCACGTTTCTTTTGTATAATAAACAGGCGAGGCGACCCCAAAGAACCCCAAATACCCAAATCTATCTAGGCGAAGCAAGAAAGTTCTCGATCTACGTTAGCAGCGGCATTGAAACCAGAACGGAGATGGAATCCTCGCAGAACACCGGCGGCAATGGTACCCTCAACCCCCAAAATAGCGACGCTTCGCCTGCCGGATCAACAGGCACCTCAACCACCGCCTCCTCCGACGATTCCAAGCAAAACCTAAACCAAGTCATCAATTCAATTCAGAAAACCCTAGGGACCATTCATCAGCTCTACCTCACCGTCTCTTCCTTCAACGTTTCTTCCCAACTCCCGCTTCTCCAACGCCTGTAATTTCCCAATTATCCATCCCAGGTTTAAGTACTTTTTGATACAGTTTGTTTGTAGCTGATGAACCCGCAATCACATGTCTATATGCAGAAATACACTTGTGATGGAGATGGATAACATGGCGAAATTGTCTGAGAAGTGTAACATACAGATTCCGATGGAAGTCCTAAAGTAAGAAATAAATTAGGGCTCATATCCAAAATTCTTCATCATGTTTGATTTTCTAATTGAATGATCTTGCAGTTTGATTGATGATGGAAAGAATCCGGATGAGTTTACCAGGGACGTTTTAAACAGTTGTATTGCTAAAAACCAGATTACTAAAGGCAAAACTGACGCCTTCAAGGTTTGCATTTTATGAAAATGTGTATTCTATGATATCAGATCATTCAGATGTGCATATATCATATGGTTTACATCTATCTACAGGCTTTGCGGAGGCACCTGCTGGAAGAACTGGAACAAGCTTTTCCTGATGAAGTAGATGACTACAGGGAGATTCGTGCGGCTTCTGCAGCTGTGAGTTCTGTTAAACTTACTGCCGTTTTATTTTTCGATTTCATATCACTGCTTTGATCATCATTTTTAGTTATTGTGGTGTAGCTTGTATTATAGTCTGAGGTTTAGTAGTCAAAAAGAAAGTTGAGTTGATTTGGTTCTTAAATTAGACTTGTATACATGAACTGATGAATACGCATCGGTTATGTCTGGTCCGGTATCAATTTTGGAGTTCCCTCAAGGAGTCTAATAGTTTGCGTTTTTAGTGTATAAACTATTAAGCGAAAGTAACCACTTTACCCTTAATTTTTGTTCTGAAATTAGTTTTGCAAGCGTTTAAAGTTCTATAAACAGGAACGTGTTAGCATTCAACCTCTAGCTTTGGTGGTTAAGAGTTTTCTCATCACACAGACCTGACAGTCCGCACCTTTAGCATGTTTTTTATGTAATGAAATACCATTTATGTCTCTTGTTTGAATAAATGTACAGTATATCAGAAATCTAGGGTGAGAAATTTTATATTGACATATGTTTATAAAAACGATCCACTATCACCAGGGGTGGACCTAACTTGGTGCCTGGGGTAGCCAATGTTACGGGTCAAGTCAGTCTGGTAATGTATATTACTTTAAAAGAATTTTGGTTTTTTGAATGGTCAAGGCACCGTTCGATGACTTTAAGATTGCATGCCAAACTGTCAAAGGTTTTAGATATTTATTATTTTATACTTTTTCTTAAGTAATACATAAATGAAATGGCAAATACACCCAAAGTTTTTGGCTGGTTTAATGCTTAAGGAGGCTGACCATCATCAGGGTGATGCAATTTTGTTTCTACTCAGCTACATTGCTGCACATTTGGATCTTTATGTTTCCTAATATGAGCAGACAACCCTTCAACTGTGTATAAGTCTCCATGTTTTGCTTCTTTTACATCAGATATTTTAGTAAGAGGACATCTCTTATTCATTGTTTCTGACTTGGTTAAGTTGATTTTATTTATTTAGTACTATAGCTGATTAACATGACCAGAAAACCCCAAAATTGAGAAGACTGACCCGTTACCTACCTCACTCATATTGCCATCTCTAATATCCGGTGCACGATGTGATTTTTTCCCTCGGTCCACCTCCGACTATCACACTAGATCTGAACTTGTGGCTCACATACTTGCTAACCCTGAGTCATGATGTTATGCAGGAATCAATGCGTCTTGCACAAGCACAGAGCATGTTACCAAATGGTGATGTGAAGACCAAACCTGAGATGTAGAGTCAATGCCATAGTTACTGTTAAACTGGATTATGTAGTTGATCATGCCTATGTTGTTTTTATGCCTCGCTTTAAACTTATATAAAACAGTGAGTTCAGTAAAGCTTGAAACTTTTATATGTATAGCCTCCTGTTGTTGGTCTATTTATATAAAAGGTTTTATAAATCTTAGTTCCTATACAGTACATGGAGTTGGTAGACATAATGCACTGGTCTGTTGCAATAAATAAAAAGACTGAAATTCTTTTTGTGAATATCTACTTAGTG